>CM035170.1:85411223-86087455 GCA_020205615.1 Panax quinquefolius | reverse complement strand
TTTGAATATCGGTATATAAGGTGAAGGAAACTTGCACCGATAAATAGAAACTCACAAAGTATCTAAATACTCACAAAATACACTCGATAATATAGAGAGAGAGAGAAAAGCTTATGTTTACGTGTGATTTTCAATTCTAACTTAGCCCTCTATTTATAGGAAAATGTTAGCACGCTGAAGCAGACTTGACCTGCAACCTGATGGCTTTACCTGCTACTATTCCCACCCACCACATTTGAATAAAAATTCCAACACATTTCTCACCAACCAAAAGTGGGGCCCACCAATTCTAGAATTTTCCACCAAAATGATAAATTCTGAAAATTCAACAATTTCTGAACCAATCACCTCTTAAAATTCATAACAAATCATACGTTCATTTTTAACGCTTCAAAATTTGTGGACATATACTCAACTGATATATGTATAACATATCCAATAATCATGACGATCCAACGGATTGATTAAAAATTATAACTCACTTAATATATCTCAAAAACACCGGTTTAATTTTTAATACCTCCATTCCGGCAAAAAAATCTTGATAAAACACCTCAACATTAACTCCTTCATTTTTAACCACAATAAATATATCCAACATTTATATCCACATAAAATAAATATTTCCTTATCATATGAATCAATAATTAATTATTCATAAATAATATTACGAATCACATTTATGATAACGGGACTGCTTCGTGAAAGAGGGGCTTTCAATAAAGATTTCACCTTCTCGACGCCAAGAATGATTAGGTGACCAAACCTCTCCTCGATGTAACTTTCTAGACATTGCCAATAATGCTATCTAATAATATTATTCAAATAATATGAATTATTGATCCGATAATGAGAAATACCATGCGGTGACAATTATTGAAACAACAATAATATAAAATATTAACGCAGCAATTATTGAACCAATAAAATAAAATATTGAACAGTAATTACTGTAATAATTTTTGAGTAGTGCCTTCTTTACGTAAGAATCAATAATTCAAAAATACTGTGCATCCACGAGTATTACTGTATTTTAACCACCGGGTATTCTAACAATGTTAACGGTAACAACTACGTCGTTATTTATAAAACTCAAACTTGTCATTTTCTTCGTCCTAGCGCTTATTACATTATGGGGCCCTGAAATGACTACTGGTGTCATCGTCTGAATATTCCCAACAACAAGAATATTCCACGACCAAACGAATATTCCTCGGCAACAATGATTATTTTATAGCCACTTGCTTATTTTGAAAAATTTTGCACATTTCACCCATAACCGGAGAATTATATCAAATTAATACCTTATTATTCACAATAATAATTAGAGGAAATTCGATTTTATTTATAATAAGTTGGGGTCTTACATTTTGATGTAAATTTGCTTATTTTATGGACCCCATTTTACCCATTTTTTAGAACTTTCGGTAGAGATTCAATGATGACAATGTGAAGACGTTAGAGACTCAAGCTCCTAATCCACTCTTCTACTTTCAACTAGCGAGTTTCCACCAAGGAAGTCGAGAGTATTTAAGAATGGCATTGAGAATATTAATTGTGGAGTTAATGAGACCGTGGAAACACCTTTAATCACCACCCGTGGGAACGTGCAGGAGAAGGCAATATTCCTCCCGTAAACAACACCAACGAAAGCGCATGAATGAACGACGGGATGTTTAGGAGCTTTTTGCAGTTCATGCAAAACCGCATTTGAGGGAGACTCGTGTATGAATACGGTGGAAATGATAGCAACGCGCGGCTTGTCACGACCAAGAAATTTAAAGAGTTGGGACCACTAGAATTTAAGGGAAAGCCGATCCGATCATAGCAGAAACGTGGATCAAGCAAATTACCAAGATATTCGATGTCTTGGGATGCACGGAGAACGAAGGTTCTATTTGCCACCTTTATGTTCCGTGGCGGCGGACACAAGTGGAGTCTCAGAAACTGGACCCAACTTCAGCCGTGACTCAAAGATGTCTTGGGAAACATTTCAGAAACTTTTCAACGAAAAATACTTTCCTGAAAGTATTCACCATATAAAGGAGGTAGAGTTTATTAGACTAGAACAAAACAACATGACGGTGTCCCAATACGAGGCGAAGTTCGCAGAGTTATCCAGGTTTGCACCTCATTTGGTAGAGAATGAGGAACGAATGACGAGGATGTTTCTGAGATGTTTAAAACCCGAGATTCGGCAATATCTTATCTCTCATAAATTTTCTTTATATTCAGATGTTGTCAACAGGGCTCAATTATTAGAGTGAGATAACGAGTACGTTCAACCAAGGGACCGCAACCAGGGTCATACCGGTGGCGCGATCATCGGGAGCAATGAAAACAATGGGGAAAAAATATTCGAATTAAAAGCGGTAACCACTCGGTGGTAATCGTACCATGAAAATAGAAGAAGTGAGTCTGGGGAGATTTTAAAAGAGGAGATTCAACAATGACAATGTGAAGACGCCAAAGACCAAAGAACAATCGGTTCCAAGGGAAGAGAACGACCACCACCATATGCTATATAAGTGCGGAAAAAGAAGGACATATCACCTCAAACCGCCTACAACAGTTTAAGGTATGTTATAATCGTGGAAAGGAAGGACATATCGCTTTCGAGATCAGACCAGAATAAACCAAGTCCGGAGGGGATGGTGACTCAAAAGGTCATCACGAAAAGTCAAAGTTAACGGTTTTTGGAAGAGCGTTTATCGTGACTGGTCAATATACGAGGAACCCAAATGAGGTGATCATGGGTAAGCTAATCATAAATTCATGCGAAGTTTATACATTACTAGATACCGGTGCTACCCATTCATTTATCTCTCCTGCTTGTGCTCAACATTTAAACTTGACTTCTGGAGAAATTAGACTTTGATTTATCTCGTGGAGACTCAGCTAGAGAAACTTTCATCACATCCATCGCTTATAAATCTTGTTTGATCCAAGTTGGCACCATCACATTACCCGTGACCTTATCTTTTTAAGATACTCGCTTTTGATGTGATTTTAGGATTGATTGGTTAACAACTCATCATGCCAAAATTGATTATTTTGTAAGGTTGTTAGTTTTCATATTCCTAATCAACCCGTTGTTCAATTCAAGCAACTAAACCATTAAAATAAATCACCGCATCATATCAAGTCATAAAGCTATTCATTTATTAAAAAAGCGAATGTCAAGCTTTCTTAGCCCATGTTATGGATTTGAATAAAGACACGCGTCGATTTGAATAATATTCCCGTTGTTATTGACTTTCCGACGATTTCAAAGAACTTCTCTTGGTCTACCCACGTAACGTAAAGTTGAATGCTTTATCGACCTTAAACCTAAGACAAAGCCCATTTCTAAAACCCCATATCGAATGGCGCCTATTGAACTTCGTGAGTTAAAGGTCCAATTACAGGAGTTGTTGGACATCGGTTTCATTCGGCCCTAGTATATCTCCTCGGGGTGCTCCTATTTTATTTGTAAAGAAGAAAAGACGGGGTATGCGACTTTGTATCGATTACCGAGAATTAAACCATGTCACTATCAAGAATAGGTATCCGCTACCTCGTATTGATGACCTGTTTGACCAGTTGCAAGGAGCACAATTCTTTTCAAAAATCGATCTTCGTTCTGGATATCATCAGCTGAAGGTTAAAACTGAGGATATTCCGAAGACTGCCTTCAGAACTTGGTACGGGCATTATGAATTCCCAGTCATGTCCTTTGGATTGACTAATGCTCCTGCGGCTTTCAGGGATATGATGAACCGAGTATTCAAGGATTTTTTGGATCAGTTCGTTGTTGTCTTTATTGATGACATCCTCATATATTCCAAAAGCCGTGAAGATCATGAGCTCCATTTGAAGCTGGTACTGCGAAGGCTTCGTGATAACAAGCTATATGCTGTCAAGAAATGCGAGTTCGCTCGAGGAAGTAGCATTCCTTGGGCACGTGGTGTCAAAACATGGAGTATCCGTTGACCCGCGAAGATTGAGCAATACAAAGTTGGGAGCAACCAAAGACGATGGCCATCAAGGATTTTCTAGAATCGCTACTCCATTAACTCACGGTAACTCAGAAAGAAGATACAAAATTGTATGGAGCGAGGAATGCGAGAAGAGTTTCAAGATCTCAAGAGAGACTCATTTCAAGACTGCTCGACAATACCATCCGGTGCGGATAGATTTGTTATCTATAAATGATGCTTGGTGCAAAGGGTTAGGATGTGTTCTTATGAAACGTGGGAAAATCATAGCCTATGCCTCGCGACAACTTAAAGAATATGAGAGGAATTATCCTACTCATGATCTAGAGTCAAGTAAATGATCGTTTCGCTAAAGATCCGGAGGCACTATCTATATGGGGAAAAAGTGGAGATATATTCGCACCATAAAAGCCTCAAATATTTCTTCACCCAAAAGGAACTTAACATGCGGCAACGACGTTGTCTCGAGCTATTGAAAGATTACGACCACACTATTTAATACCATCCTAGAAAAGCGAACGTGGTAGCTGACGCATTGAGTAGAAGATCATACGCGGGAACAAATGCGATGTTGTTAAAACAAAGACCCGTTTTATGTGATTTACAAAAGATAAAGATAGAATTCAAGACTCCGGGGACCCATGCAATGATGTCAAGTATACATATAGAACCAACTTTAATCGAGAAAGTTAAAGTTTCTCAAGCCACAGACCCAAAGCTGATGATTATGAAGAAGAAAGTACAAGAAGGTGCTATTCCAAAAGCAAGAATCGATGAAGAATGAATACTTCGAGTCCACTCCAGACTTTTTGTTCCTAACGATTCTGATTTGAAGTACAAGATCATGATGGAGGCACACAATACACCATTTGTAATCCATCCTGGAAGTACGAAAATGTATCGTGATCTTCGACATACATTTTGGTGGAACAATATGAAGAGAGAGATTGCAAAGTTTATCTCGATGTGTTTAACTTGTCAACGTGTAAAGGCGGAGCATCAAGTGCCAATGGGTCCATTGAAACCACTTGAGATTCTGAAATGGAAGTGGGAACACATTACCATGGATTTTGTTACGGGTCTTCCCAAGGTTTCTCAAGGCATAGATGCGATTTGGGTTATTGTTGATAGATTAACTAAGTCAGCCCATTTCTTGCCTATACGTGAGACTTATTCCCTTGAACGTCTTGCTAGAATGTACATGAATGAGATTGTGAGGTTGCATGGCATGCCAGTATCCATAGTTTTGGATCGTGACCCAAGATTCACTTCAAGATTTTGGGTTAGCTTGAAAAAAGCTATGGGCACAGATTTACGATTTAGTTCGGCATACCATCCTCAAACGGACGGACAACCAGAGAGGACTATTCAAACTCTTGAAGATCTATTAAGACTTTGTGTCCTAGATTTCAAAGGAAGTTAGGATAAGTACCTACCATTGATTGAATTCTCCTACAACAACAGTTATCAAGCAAGTATAGGTGTGGCTCCATTTGAAGCATTATATGGACGAAAGTGTCGCTCTCTAATATGTTGGGATGAGGTGGGTGAAGCAACATTGTTGGGACCCGAGTTGGTACGTATGACTACAGAAAAGATCCAAATGATTCGACAACGTATACAAACGGTACAAGATCGACAAAAGAGTTATGCGGATCTTCATCGAAAGGACGTGGAATTTGACATTGGGGATCATGTATTGTTGCGTGTGGCTCCATGGAAGGGAGTTACAAGATTTGGGAAGAGAGGAAAGCTCAATCCACGATTTATTGGTCCATTTCAGATTCTTGATAGAATCGGAAATGTGGCCTATAGACTCGCGTTACCTCCAAGTATGTCTCGTGTTCATAATGTTTTTCATATAACTGTGCTTCGTAAATATGTGAAAGACCCGAACCACATCATTGAGTTAGAACCAGATTTAGATAGCCAAGACTTAACGTATTTAAGAGGTACCTGTCAAGATCTTGGATAGGAAGGAGCATGTCCTACGCACGAAGGTCATACCACAAGTTAAAGTTTTGTGGAGAAACCATGCTATTGAGGAATGACTTGGGAGTTGGAAACGGAAATAAAAGCGAGGTATCCTCATCTTTTCGAAACACCAGGTACGTACGTCAATTTCGAGGATGAAATTTCATAAGGGGGAGGTTGTAAGACCCCAAATTATTAATAAATGAAATTTAATTTCCTCTATTTATCATTTTGAAATAGTAAGGGTTGATGTGGTTAGTTATGGGTAAAATGCGCAAATATTTTAAAATAAGAAGGTGGTTATAAAATATTCATTGTTGTCGGGGAATATTCGTTTGGTCGTGGAATATTCTTGCTGTCAGGGAATATTCGTACGACGGCGCAGTCTTTTGTGGGCCCCATAATGGAAAACAATTGGATGAAGAAAACGACAAGTATAAGTTATTTATAAATAACGGCTAGCAGCTTATTACCAAGTAATACTCTTGAATACTCGGTGGTTAAAACACGAATACGCGTTGTTGCATAGAAGCATTTGCAGATTGCACCAATTATTGATTCTTACATAAGAAGGCACTACTCAATAATTGTTACAAGAATTATCGCTCAAAGATTTTATTTTATTGATTCAATAATTGTTGCATTGATATTCTATATTACCGTTGTTTCAATAATTATCACTACATAGTATTTTCCATTATCGAAGCAATAATTCATATTATCCTAATAATATTATTAGATAACATTATTTGGAAATGTCTAGAAAGTTCGCCATAAGGAGAGGTTTGGTCACCTAATTGCTTGCGCCAAGAAGAGAGAATTCTTATCGAAAGCCCCTCTTCCTCCGGAGTACTTTGTCACAAGATTGTGTGATTTTATAATATTATTTATGAATAATTAATTATTAATTTATATGATGAGGAAAATATTCATTTTATGTGGATATAGATGGAATTTTTTTTTAAAGGGACAATTGTTGAAAATCGATATTTTATCTTTTCTGATAAAATAATATTTTATTATATTATTATAATATAATAATGATGATATTTTTACAATGAATGTGGGATATATGAGTATATGATGAGGAAGAGTATTTTTGTTGCAAAAGTTGTTTAAAACATGTTAAACATGTCCGTGGGCCCATTTCTTGACAGAAATTTGATAATAGCCTATAAAATCGCCCGTTTATGGATTTCGGTCAATTTCTGTTTGGAATTTAGAAAAACTTTCTTCTGCAAAGTTGTAGAGAATTGAATTTTCTATAAAAAGTCGCAAGATTCAAATTTTCTGATAAAAGGGCTTTTTATTATGAATTATTGAAGTTTCGGATTAATTAATTATTAATTGTTGGAAGTTTTAAATATTTATAATTAGAAAAACGTTTTTTTTGTTTTTGTTAGTTGAGTGGCTGATGTTGTGGACTAAGTTTGTGTGCGTAGGAAATTTAATAAATTATATTAAATTTTCTGCTTTGGTGTTCTAAGCATTTTCCTATAAATAGGGTGCTTAGGTTAGAATTGAAAATCACACCAGAAACTAAAGATTTCTATCTCTTTCTCTCTCGATATATTGAGCGTATTTTTTGTGAGTATTTTAGTACTTTGAGTATTGCTATACAATTGCAAAGTTCTTTCAAAGACTATATCTAGTCGTAAGTACTATCCTTTTCGAGGTAAGGGATATTATTTTTTTAAAAAAAATGATATTATTTCTTCAATATCATTATGCCGAAATATTGGTTGGAACTTTTTATCAAATTTGGAACTTTTTTATGTCGGGGTTACTATTCATGAATTACTATTCACGAGTTACTATTCATGAGTTACTATTCACGAGTTACTATTCACGAGTACTATTCACGAAGCATGATGATGTTTTTTATGAAATTTCTATCTTTTGGTGTCAGAAGTTACTATTCACGTATACGACACTATTCATGTATACGACACTATTAACAGAAAAATTAAATTTTCTTTTCTATGTCCAAGATTGTCTGTTATAGTTCCTATCTTTGATTGGATCTATTTTTTGATCTTCATTCTTGAATTTTACTCCACTCTGGTTATTTATGAAGTATTTTCGAACTTGAGTTATTTAAAGTATGAATCCTTAATACTTGTTCTTTTGTTTCACTGGATTCGTTTTCTTTAAAATATTTTTCATCATCCTCAGTCCTAAATGATGATATTACTGAATATCTTTGGCCTGTAGTGCAAAGATGAATGATTTCGATGAATATATTTGGCCCAGTAGTGCAAAGATGAACAGTGTTTAGATGAACATGACTAATCGATGAATATCTTTGGCCTGTTAGTGCAAAGATGAATATTTGATTCAAGATATATATTGATTGATGTTACAGGGATAAAAGATAGACGATGAACTTTTATATTCATATATAGAAGATAGTAGATTACATTCTCTACTTAACTCTTCTAATGAATTATTATTTCGCTATGAATATTGATTTAAAACTTGTTGTCTATCAGATTCTATTAGATTTTTCCTGTTGAAGACTAACGATAATTTGTTCTGTATTATCTTAGTCATAATGTTCTTTATTGGGCTAGTTGAGCTCACCCTTTTCCTTTTGTTCCATTTTTCTTCTCAGGAGGCGAGAATTTAGTGAGTACTAGTCGGGGTATGGAATGAAGGTTCTAGAAAGTCGTTTTAGTAGTCCTCACCATTTTTGTAAAATAATGTATCAATAATTATAATGAGGACTTATTTGAGTGTGAATATTGTCTAGATGACAATTTTGTATTTAAACTCACAGTTTTTATGTTGTATTAATAAAGTTGTAGTTGTATCTGTACCATGTATTTTGACTACTCAGAATGGGTGTTGTATACCTATTTTGGGGGAGTCACAGTTGAACCATGTCACCATCAAAAATAAATATCCATTACCTCACATTGATGACCTGTTTGACCAGTTGTAAGACGCCAAATTCTTTTCAAAGATCGATCTTTGTTCCGAATATCATCAGTTAAAGATTAGAACCGATGACATTCTAAAGACGGCTTTCAGAACTCGGTACGGGCATTATGAATTCCTAGTCATGTCTTTTGGATTGACTAATGCTCCTGCTGCCTTCATGGATATGACGAACTGAGTATTTAAGGAATATTTGGATCACTTTGTGGTCGTCTTTATTGATGACATCCTCATATATTCCAAAAGCTGTGAAGATCATGAGCAACACTTGAGGCTGATACTCCAAAAACTTCGTGAAAACAAACTTTATACCAAGTTGAAGAAATGCGAGTTCTGGCTTGAGGAAGTAGCATTCCTTGGGCACGAAGTATCAAGTCATGGAATATCTGTTGACCCGGCAAAGATTGAAGCTATTCAAAGCTGGGAGCAACCTAAATCAGTGACCGAAGTACGTAGCTTTCTTGGCTTAGCTTGTTATTATCGGAGATTCATAGAAGGGTTTTCTCGAATCGCTACTCCATTAATTCAGCTGACTCGGAAAGATATAAAATTCGGTTGGAGCGTGGAATATGAGAAGAGTTTTCAAGAACTCAACAGGAGACTCATTTCAGCACCTGTTCTGACAATACCATCTGGCTCGGAGGGATTTGTCATTTACAGTGATGCTTCGGGCAAAGGGTTAGGATGTGTTTTCATGCAACAAGGGAAAGTCATAGCCTATGCCTCTCGGCAACTCAAAGAATATGAGAGGAATTATCCTATTCATGATCCGCAGGTTAATGCTGTTATCTTCCACTTAAAATTTGGAGGCATTACTTGTATGGGGGAGAAAGTGGAGATCTTTACGGATCATAAAAGCCTCAAATATTTCTTCACTCAAAAGGAGCTCAACATGCGGCAGCGACGTTGGCTTGAACTTTTGAAAGATTATGATCATACCATCCAATACCATCTTGGAAAGCCGAATGTAGTAGCTAACACATTGAGTAGAAGATCATATGCGGGTACGAGTGCAATATTATCAACGCAAAAACCCATTTTGTATGACTTGTAAAGGATGGAGATAGAGTTAAAGACTCTAGGGATCCATGTGATGATGGTGAATATACGAGTAGAACCGACTTTATTCGATAAAGTTAAAGCTGCTCAAGCTACAGACCTGGAGTTGATGCGTATGAGGAAGAAAGTGCAAGAAGGTACTATGCCGGAAGCAAGAATTGATGAAGAAGGAATACTTCGAGTTAACTCCAGACTTTGTGTTCCTAACGACCCTGATTTAAAGTATAAAATCATGATGAAGGCGCACAACACACCATTTGCAATCCATCCTAGGAGTACCAAAATGTATTGTGATCTTCGACATACATTTTGGTGGAAAAATATGAAGAGAGAGATAGCGGAGTTTATCTCAAGGTGTTTAATTTGTCAACGAGTCAAGGCATAACATCAAGTACCAAAAGGTCCATTGCAACCACTTGAAATTCCAGAATGGAAGTGGGAGCACATTACCATGGATTTCATTACTGGTCTTCTAAAGGTTTCTCAAGGCATAGATGCAATTTGGGTCATTGTTGATAGATTGACCAAGTCGGCTCATTTCTTACCTATACGAGAAACTTATACACTTGAACATCTTGCTCGTATGTTCATAAACGAGATTGTAAGATTGCATGGTATGCCAGTATCCATAGTTTCTGATCGAGACCCAAGATTCACTTCAAGATTTTGGATTAGTTTGCAAAAAGCTATGGGCACGGATTTATGATTTAGTTCGGCATATCATCCTCAAACCGACGAGGCGATGGGAGGGACTATTCAAACTCTTGAAGATTTATTAAGACTCTGTGTCCTTGACTTCAAGGAAAGTTGGGACAAGTTCTTACCATTGGTGGAGTTTTCCTACAATAACAGTTATCAAGCAAGTATTGGCAAGTCTCCATTTGAGGCATTGTATGGAAGAAAGTGTCGTTCTCCAGTATGCTGGGATGAGGTGGGTTAAGCAACATTGTTGGGACTGGAGTTGGTACATATGACTACGGAAAAAATTCAAACGATCCGACAACGTATAAAAACCTCTCAAGATCGACAAAAGAGTTATGCTGATCTTCATCGAAAGGACGTGGAATTCGATATTGGAGATCATGTGTTGTTACGTGTTGCTCCATGGAAGGGAGTTACGAGATTTGGAAAGAGAAGAAAGCTCAATCCTCGATTCATTGGCCCATTTTTAATCCTCGATCGAGTAGGAATCGTGCCCTATAGACTCGTTTTACCACCAAGTATGTCTCGTGTTCATAACATTTTTCACATATCCATGTTACGTAAATATGTGGAAGACCCTAACCACATTATTGAGTTAAAACCGGACGAAATAGCGGAAGATTTAACGTATGAAGAGGTTCTTGTTAAAATCTTGGATAAGAAGGAACATATTCTACGCTCCAAGGTTATACCTCAAGTTGAAGTTTTGTAAAGAAACCACGATGTTGAGGAAATGAACTGGGAGTTAGAATCTGAAATGAAATCACGGTATCCTTACCTCTTTGACATACCAGGTATGTACCCTAATTTCGAGGGCGAAATTTCATAAGAAGGGGAGGTTGTAAGACCCCAACTTTTATGAATAAAGATGAATTTTCTATAAATATCATTTTCGAATATTAAGGAGTGAATTTTATATAATGTTATAGTTGTGGGTAATATTTATAAATTTTGCAAAGTACGCAAGTGGTTATATTATATTCGATTGGTCGAAGAATATTCGTTTTAACAGGGAATATTCGTACGACGACACAATCATTGGTGGACTCCATAGTGGAATTATTGTCGGGATGAGAAAACGACCAAAATATCTTTTTATGAAAATAACGGCGGAAGTTTTACCGTTAACTGTTGAAATACCCGGTGTTAAAAATACAGTAATACACGTGGTTGCGTAGTAGCACACAATATTGATTATTGATGCTTACGTGAGAAGTCACTTAGTTTTGTTCAATTATTGCTACAGTAATAGTTGCATAGTATCTCACGTTATTTAATTCAATTATTGTCGATATTTTATATATTATTAAATCAATAATTGAGATGACAGAGTTATTAATATTATTATTTGCAATATTGACAATGTCTAGAAGTTCTGTCAAGGAGAGGTTTGGTCCCTAATTGCGCGCGCCAATAGGGAAAACCCTATATTGAAAGCCCCTCTTTCCTGGGAACGACCTGGTTGTTAAATATTGCAAATTATAATAATGATGATAAATGTTGTTAAAAATACTGAGGAGATTTTTATGAAGTATTTGATGTAAATTTGCCTATTTTATGGACTTCCATTTACCCATTTTTCAAAACTTTCGGTAGAAATTATCTCAGTTTTGTTATATATATATATATATATATATGTTTGTCATGACATGGGGGGGGGGGGGGGATTCAGGGGACACGTGAAGGAGTACTATTAGGTTTTATATATATGTATATATGTTTGAAAAAGATGCCAGTGGAAGAAAAAAAAGAAATCACGAGGAGTACTGTGTTATTATATATATATATTATATAAGTTTTGTTTTATTAGATTATAAATAGAATATATTATATTTTATTTAAAGTTTTTGTTTTATTAGAATATTTTATTGCATAGTGCTGCATAGTAAATCAAAATTTTTCAAAAATCAATTCGAATCGCTATGTACTTGTGATTATCTTTATCACGTCTGTGATTTCCTAAATTCAAATAGTATCCTTTTCATTTTCCTATAAATAAGATGCTTAGTTAGAATTGAAAATCACACCAGAATCAGAGAATTCTTCTTCTATAATATTGAGCGTATTTCTTTAGAGTTTTAGAAAGCTTCGAGCTTAGAAAACAGTGAAAGTTTTCTTCAAGAATATATCCGCCCTACCAGTCGGAATACTCTTCTTTTCAAGGTAAGGGATGTTATTTTTGTTCAATATTCGCTTGAAATAATATTTTCTTTCATACTCTATAGTATGTCAGTAATATTATTTCGTTTCAGATTTCGAATTCTGTACTCATTTGATTAAAGTTTTGGCTTCTATACTCCATGAAATTAGTAGAATATTCTTGATATTTGCGTTTCATCCAGTATCTTTTCATGGAAATATTATTCTGAACATTCTTGATAAGTTTTAACTTTTTCATGCCGGAGTACTATTCACGGGGTTACTATTCTTGAAGTACTATTCACAGAGTACTATTCACTCGGGGTACTATTCATGATAAAAATTGATTCATTTTCGGTCCAAATTAGTTGTGGTACAATATTATTCTTGAATTTTACTCCACAAAGCAATATCATGTTGACAATTTGGAAGTTATTGATTTCTAGATAAATTAAATTATAAATCTTTAAAAATTTATCCTTGAACTTGTTTTATTGAATTCTTATATCATTGTCATTATCCTCATGTTTATATTATGTTGAAAGTCATCTGTAGCCTGTAGTGCATAGATGGACTTGGTATGATTATGACCAGGGATTATTCGGTATAATCATGACCGTAATGTTACAAAAGATGTGGTGAAAGTCCTCATTTGCCCGTAGTGCATTGATGGACAGTTATTGGCATGATCATGACCATTGAGGAAAACACGAATATCCTTGGCCCGTAGTGCATGGATAATTTGTGGTCGTGATACTAATGAATATCCTTGGTCGTAGTGCAGGGATGATGTGGATTATTTATTAAGCTGAGTCTCAGCGATAAAGTTGATGAAAAAACTTTTAAATCATAGAAGATAGTAGATTTTATGCTTTACTTGACTCTTCTAATGGATTGTTTGTTCCGCTGCAGTTATACTTGATGTTTGTTATATTTTATCAGTTTAACATTGTTGAAGGCTAACGATCATTTATTCTGCATTATCTTAGTCATAATATTTCTTACTGGGCTAGTTGAGCTCACCCTTTTGCTTTCATTATTCTCTTCAGGAAATGAGAACGTAGTCGGGACTAGTCGGGAAACTGAGTGACGGTCCAGATGATAGCATTAGTAGTCCTCACTATTCTATGAAATAGTGTGATAATAAATGTATTGAGGACTCCATTTGAGTTGAATACTGTCTAGAAGACAATATTCTTATTAAAACTCTCAGTTTGTGTTTTGTTGTATTTTACACGACAGTTGTATTATTAAGTTGTATTTGAATTTTGTACTATGTATTTGGCGACTCAAGATGGGTGATGTATACATATTTTGGGGGCGTCACACCTTTAAGCTTTATTTTACAGTATTGGACGGGGATAGGAGCCGGAGGCCGGAGATCGTAGGCCGGAGGCGGCGGAAAGAGGCAGAGGCAGGAGGCGGTGGGGGGATGACAAGGAGGTGGGCTTCCGTAGAGGGATGGGCGGAGGTGGTGGTAGCTGCCCAGCGAAGGTGGTGGTGTGGGCGAAGTGAGATGAGGGAGTTAGTGAGAGAGAGAGAAGAGATAGAGAGAGTGAAAGATGAATGTAAGAGAGAGATGAGAGAGTGAGAGACGAGGAGGCTGGAGAAAATAATCAGATTAGGTTTTTAATAATTATTCTCGACAGAATTCCATCGAGGTTATTTCCGTCGACT
This sequence comes from Panax quinquefolius, assembly GCA_020205615.1. NCBI lineage: Eukaryota > Viridiplantae > Streptophyta > Magnoliopsida > Apiales > Araliaceae > Panax > Panax quinquefolius. The sequence continues at coordinate 86,072,987 of CM035170.1, read as the reverse complement.
TTACTCTAATTTCGACAAACTATTTTGTTGAGGACAATACATATTTCGTCGAGTTTATACTCGCGCTAGCGGGAAAGCTTGGTGCCAAGGAGGAGGGCTTAATTCCGACCAATATCCGTCGATGTTACATTAAAGTCGATTGACATAATATCGACAAAATATTCAGTCGATATTAGCTTAAAGTCGACTGAATGTGTTGAGTCGAGATTACTTTCGTCAAAAATAAAGCTTTTTCATGTAGTTTATAGTTTAAGGAAACCCAACACATTTATGGCCTTGTGTTTACCTCTTGGGTTTCATAAGTGACTTAGAGATAAGCCTTATGTCTCGCAGAAGTAGCCCACTTCCTTCACTTATATATGTGAATCTAATTAGATGCACTTCTATGACCTGCATCCTCCAAGCCGGACATTCATTAAAGGTTTACCCTACCCTCTTTGTTCTCCATACAAGCAGACACTTTCTTTGAGATGGTTTTGAAGAATTTCTTCTTCATACTTGTCTAATGTATAACTTGTGAAGCCCCTAAAATAGGTATATACAACCTATTCTGAGTCGCCAAATACATGATACATAATTTAAATACAAACATAATTTATACAACTGTCATGCAAAATATGACAACACAATAGCTGAGTTTCAATACAAATATTATCTCATAGACAATATCCAAACTCAAATAAAGTCCTCATTATAATTATTTTCACATTATTTTATAGAATAGTGAGGACTACTGTAGCAACCATCTTGGACCGTCACTCCATTCCCCGACTAGTTTCCAGCTATATTCTCATTTCCTGAAGAGAACAATAAAAGAAAAGGGTGATATCAACTAGCCCAGTAAAGAATATTATGACTAAGATAATGTAGAATAAATTATCCTTAGCCTTCAACAATGTAAAAAACTGATAAAATACAATAGACAACAAGTTTAACTGCAGCGGAACAAGCAATCCATTAGAAGAGTTAAGTAGAGCATGATGTCTACTATCTTCTATGATTTAAAATTTCATCATCAATATTTTATGTGACGCCCCCAAAATAGGTATACATCACCCATTCTGAGTTGTCAAATAAACGGTACAGAACTTAAATACAAACTTCATTTATATAATACGACAAAAACGTAGCTGAGAGTTTTAATACGAATATTGTCTCATAGACTTTATCCAAACTCAAATGGAGTCCTCATTACAAATATTATCACACTATTTTATAAAGTAGTGAGGACTACTACAGCCACCATTTCAGACTGTCACTCCATTTTTCGACTAGTTCCAGCTATATTCTCATTTCCTGAAGAGAACAATGAAAGCAAAGGATGAGCTCAAGTAGCACAGTAAAGAATATTATGACTAAGATAATGTAGAATAAATTCTTAGCCTTCAACAGTATAACAACTGATAGAATACAATAGACAACAATTTTTAAATCAACAAATGTAGGGGAATAAGCAATCCATTAGAAGAGTCAAGTAGATCATGATATCTACTATCTTCTATGATTTAAAAGTTTATCATCAATTTTATCGCTGAGACTCAGCTTAATAAATAATCCACATCACTGAATTATTCATGCACTACGGGCCAAAGATATTCATTATTATCACATCCACGAATCATCCATGCACTACGGGCCAATGATATTCGTTATTATCACCAATGGTCATGATCATGCCAAACAACAATTCATCTTTGCACCCTTTGCCGAAGAGAACACATGGTCATGATCATACTAACAACTGTCCATCAATGCACTACGGGCCAATGAGGACTTTTACCTCATCATTTGTAACATTACAGGTCATGATTATACTGAATAATTCCTGGTCATAATCATACCAATCAATAGTCCATCTATGCATTACGATCCAAAGATGACTTTTATCACAGTATAAGCATGAGGATGATGACAGTGATATAAGCATTAATCAAACTCAATCAAGAATAAATATTAAAGACTTTAAATTTATCCAGAGTTTAAAAATGTCTAAATTGGCAACATGATAACTGCTTTGTGGAGTAAAATTTAAAAATAATATTCACGTATCAAAAATAATTTGGACAGAAAAGAACCAATTTTTTGTCGTGAATAGTACCCCGGGTGAATAATATCCCGCGAATAGTACTTCATGAATAGTGTCGTACGTATGAATAGTGTCGTATATATGAATAGTGTCGTACGTATGAATAGTACTTCGGCATGAAAAGCTTAAAATTTTAATAAGAATGTTCAGAAAAATATCCTTGTGAAACGATACTAGATGAAACACAAATTTCAAGGATATTCTACTAATTTCAAAGAGTATAGAAGCAATACTTAACAAAATGAGTATAGAATTCGGAATATGAAACGAAGTAATTTTACTTACATACTACAGAGTATGGAAGAAAATATTATTTCTTACAAATATTGAACAAAAATAACTTCCCTTACGACTGTTGAATGGAAATAATATTCTTTACGAATATTGAACGAAGATAATATTCCTTACGAATATTGAACGAAAATAATATTCCTTACGAATATTGAACGAAAATAAAATTCCTTACGAATACGAAAAATAATATCGTAAGCGAATATGAAATAAATAATACCCTTTACCTCAAAAAAGAGCAATTCAGACTGGTATAGCAGAGATATTCTTGAAGAAAACTTATACTGTTTTCTACACTCAAAGCTTCCTTAAACTCTAAAGAAATACGCTCAATATTATAGAAGAAGAATTCTCTGATTCTGGTGTGATTTTCTTTTCTAAACCGAGCATCCTATTTATAGGAGAATGACATGATACTATTTAGAAAATAAAATCACGGACTACACAGTAAAATTCGAACGAATTCTTCACGGACGAATTCTGATTTTTTTTTAATTTACTATGATGTACTATGCAGTACTATGCAACACTATGCCGTATTATGCAAACAATAAAATATAATATATTCTATTTTGCATAAAAAACAAACTTATTATAATATATATAAAACAAAACTGAGATAACTTCTACCGACAGTTTTGAAAAATGGGTAAGTGGGGGGTCCATATAATAAGCAAAATTTACAACAAATACTTCAATAAAAATCCCTCTATTTATTTCAATTCACTTGGCTTCACAAAACACATTTTTAATAACATTCATAATTAATATTATAATTCACAATATTAACAACCAGATCATTCCCAGGAAAGAGGGGGCTTTCCGATAAGGACTTCTCCTTATTGGCGCGTAATTAGGTGACCACACCATTTCCTCAATAGAACTTTCTAGACATCGTCAATAATGAAAATAATAATATGAATAATTTTGTCGTCTCAATTATTGATTTAATATATAAAATATTGTGACAATAATTGAATTAATAACTTGAGATACTATGCAACAATTACTGTGGCAATAATTGAATAAAACTGAGTGACTTCTCACGTAAGCATCAATAATAAAAAATATTGTACAATATCATGTGCTACTATGCAACCTCGCGTATTACTGTACTTTTATCACCGAGTATTTCAATAGTTTACAATAAAACTTTCGCCGTTATTTTTATAAAAGTTATTTCTGTCGTTTTCTCACTCCGATAGTAATTCCGTTGTGGGGTCCACCAATGATTGTGTCGTCGTACGAATACTCCCTGATAAAATGAATATTCCCCGACCAAACGAATATTTTATAACAACTTGCATACTTTGAAAAATTTATAAATATTACCCACAACTATAACATTATATCAAATTCACACCTTATTACTCAAAAAAAATATTTAGAGAAAATTAAATCTTTATTCATATAAGTTGGGGTCTTACAACCTCCCCTTCTTATAAAATTTTTTCCTCGAAATTGGTGTACGTACCTGGTATGTCAAAGATGTGAGGATACCTTGATTTTATTTTAGATCCTAACTCCCAGGTCATTTTCTCAACATCGTGGTTTCTCCACAAAACTTTGACTTGAGGTATAACCTTGGAGCATAGAATATGTCCCTTCTTATCCAAGATTTTAACAGGTACCTCTTCATACGTTAAATCTTCTGCTATCTCGTCTAGTTCTAATTCAATAATTTGGTTCAGGTCGTCCACATATTTACGTAACATCGATACGTGAAAAACGTTATGAACACGCGACATACTTAGTGGCTAGGCGAGTCTATAGGCCACAGTTCTTACTCGATCGAGGATTTTAAATGGACCAATAAATTGAAGGTTTGAGCTTTCCTCAGATCGTCGATTCTCACTTTTGGAATAACGACTTCTTGCACCTTCTTCTTCATATTCACCAGCTTCGGGTCTGTAGCTTGAACAACTTTAACTTTATCGATTAAATTCGATTATTCTCGTATATTTGACATCATCACGTGGGTCCCTAGAGTCTTTAACTCTATCTCGATTATTTGTAAGTTATACGAAATGGGTCTTTGTGTTAACAACATCGCACTCGTAAACGCATACGATCTTTTACTCAACGTGTCAGCTACCACGCTCGGTTTTCAGGATGGTATTGAATGGTATGGTCGTAATCTCTCAACATCTTGAGCCAACGTCTTTGACGCATGTTATGTTCATTCTGGGTGAAGAAATATTTGAGAGTTTTATATCAGGTTCAAGGTCGATACAAAATTCGATTTCACGCTCTAGGGGTAGGCTCGGGGAATACGTCAGGAAATTTATTAATAATATAAATATCATTCAAAACTATGACTCTCATCCAAGACTTGGATAACACCTCACATTGATACCTATCAACTTGCCACCATTATTCACGGCGTCCCCTACGGAAAGTCTGGCTTCGGTGCATCCCAAGACTTGGAAGTCACTAGATAAAGGCTCAGGGCTCTTTACTTATGGCTTGATATGACAATAATTGACTTTAGTGGTTTGGTTACTTGAATTCGCATAAAAGGTTGGTTAGGAATATGAAAGCTAACAACCTAACAAAAATAATCAATTTTAGCATAATGAGTAGTTAACCAGTCGATTCCTAAAATCACATCAAAGGAAAGTATTTTCAAAGAGATTAGATTGACAAGTAACGTGAGGGTGCCGATTTGAATCAAACAAGATTTATGAACAGTGGATGTAATGAAAGTTTCTCCCAACGTTGTTTCAACAGATAAGTCAAAGTCTAATTTCTCCAGAGTCAAATTTAAACGTTGAGCGCAAGTAGGTGCAATAAAAGAGTGGGTAGAACCGGTATCGAATAAGGTATAGACTTCGCAAGAGTTTATGATTAACTTACCCGTGATAACTTCCTTCGGGTTCCTCGACAAACGCTCTCACTTAAACTACCGAATTTAACTTGTCTGGGACGACTTTTGGTGTCTCCATCCCAGCTGTACTTGACTTCACTACACGACAAAATTGAGCTAGGTGGCTTTCTCTTTCGCAATTGAAACACGTTTTGGGTTGCTGCGTACAGTTTGGACTGATGTGTCCCTCCCCTCCGCATTTGTAGCATACGACCGGTGGTCGTTCTCCTTCCTTAATAACGGGTGCTGGTGCTGCTATCGATGTCTTTCCGTCATTGTTGAATCTTCTCTTCTTAAAGTTATTGCCTATTAGTTCACCTCTCCTATCATCTTGGCCATGATTACCACTGAAGTGGTTACCATTTATGGTATGATAATTTCCTCCACGATGGTTATCATTGTTCTGATGGTCGTTGCCACCTGTTCGATTAAAACTCACAATATTAACAACCAGATCATTCCCAGGAAAGAGGGGGCTTTCCGATAAGAACTTCTCCTTATTGGCACGTAATTAGATGACCTAACCCCTTTCCTCGACAGAACTTTTTTGACATTGTCAATAATGAAAATGGTAATATGAATAACTGTGTCGTCTCAATTATTGATTTAATAATATAAAATATTGTGGAGATGATACCGTGATAATAATTGAATCAATAATATGAGATACTATGCATCAACTACTGTGGTAATAATGGAATAAATATGAGTGACTTCTTACATAAGCATCAATAATCAGAGATATTGTGCAATACCGGTATCTTCTTGTGCAACCACGCCAGACATTCATTTCTTTTATCACCGGGTATTTCAATAGTTTAACGGTAAAAGTCTTTCTGTTATTTTTATAAAAAAGGTTATTTCTGTCACTTTCTATATCCGACAGCCATTCTGTTACGGGGTCCACCAATGATTATACCGTCGTACGAATATTCCCTGATAAAACGAATATTCTCCGACCAAACGAATATTTTATGACAACTTGCTTACTTTGTAAAATTTGTAAATATTACCCACAACTATAACAATATTTCAAATTCACACCTTATTATTCAAAATAATATTTAGAGAAAATTAAATCTTTATTCATAAAAAGTTGGGGTCTTACATAACTAGTTATTACTATAAGTATTTTTTCATTGAACTAATATACCAGATGATACTCTAGTATTTAGTTGGGTTCCACTTATAGATTACCTCTCATTTAAAGGCTTTAAACCAATCTCTCTAGAAGTCTTACATATTACATCCTTGCCTAGACCTTTTGTAAAAGGATCTGCCAAATTTCCCTTTGACTTGACATAGTTAAAGGTAACAACCCCTTTATTTATTTGCTCCCTTACATAACTATGTCTTTAACTTATATGTCTAGACTTCCCGTTATAAACCTTGTTATAAGACCGTGATAATGCTGCCTCATTATCACAATATATTGAGATAGCTATCATTGGTTTGGGCCAAAGTGGTATCTCAATTAATAAATCCTTACGCCATTCGGCTTCTTTTACAGCAATTGATAATGCAACAAACTCTGATTCCATAATTGAATGTGTTATCAAGGTTTGTTTCTTGGAACCCCAAGAAATTTCCCCTCCTCCTAAAGTGAATATCCATCCACTTGTAGACTTTATTTCATCCAAATTCGTTATTCAGTTTGCATTCGTGTACCCTTCTACCACGGCTGGGTATCATGTATAGCATAATGCATAGTTCATTGTGCCTTTAAGATATTTAAGTATCCTTGATACTGCATCCCAATGAACCTGACCTGGATTATGAGTAAACCTACTCAATACTCCTACTGCAAATGCTATATCAGGTTTAGTACACTACATTGCATATATTAGACTACCAATTACACTTGCATACTCTAACTAAGATATGTTATTTCCTTTATTTGGAAATAATTTAACAGAATGATCATATGGGGTAGAGGCTATCTTACAATTCTCGTAATTGAACTTCTTTAACAATTTCTCAATATAATAAGACTGAGTTAAAGAAATAGTATCTTGAGACCGCACAATTTTAATACCTAAAATTACATCAGCCTCCCCCATATCTTTCATATCAAAAGTAGCAGACAAAAATGCTTTAGTTTCTAATATAACCTTTTCACTAATACCAAAAATAAGCATATCATCAACATATAAACAAATTATAACCCCAATTTTTTTACTAAACTTAGAATAAACACATTTATCCGATTCATTTATTTTAAATTCATTTGAAACAATCATTTGGTCAAAATTTTCATGCAAGTGTTTAGGTATTTGTTTTATGCCATATAAAGATTTAATAAGTTTACAGACTTTTCTTTCTTAACCATTCAAAACAAACCCTTTTGGTTGTTCCATATAGACTTCCTCTTCTAAGTAACCATTTAGAAAAGCAGTTTTAACATTTATTTGGTGTATAACAAGTTTATGAATTGATGCTAATGCAATTAATAACCTAATGATACTAATTCTTGCTACTGGAACATATGTATCAAAGTAATCAATTCCTTCCTTTTGCTTAAAACCTTTGGCTACCAGTCTAGCTTTATACTTACCAATGGATCCATCTGATTTTCTTTTCCTTTTAAAAATCCATGTACAGCTAATTGGTTTACAACTAGGAGGTAAATCCACTAAGACCCAAGTCTTGTTACCCATGATAGAATCCATTTTATCATTAATGGCTTCTTGCCAAAAACCTGAATCTTGAGAGGACATATGTAAGACTCCAACTTTTATGAATAAAGAATAATTTTCTCGAAATATATTTTTGAATATTATGGTGTAGATTTGATATAATGTTATAGTTGTGAGTAATATTTAAAAATTTTGCAAAGTAAGCAAGTGGCTATATAATATTCGATTGGTCGGGGAATATTCGTTTTAATATGGAATATTCATGCAACGGCACAATCATTGGTGGACCCTACAACGGAAGTATTGTCGTAGTTAGAAAACGACATAATTATCTTTTTATAAAAATAACGGCGAAAGTGTTACCGTTAAAACTGTTGAACTACCCGTGAAAGAAAAGCACGATGTACAAGTGGTTGAATAGTAGCACACGGTATTAATTATTGATGCTTACGTGAGAAGTCACTCAGTTATACTCAATTATTGCTACAGTAATTGATGCATCATATCTCTCATATTATTGATTCAATTATTGTCACAGTATCATCTGCATAATATTTATTATTATTAAATCAATAATTGAGACGATAAAGTTATTCATATTATTATTTACAATATTGATAATGTCTAGAATATCTATCAAAGAGAGGTTTGGTCACTTAATTGCGCGCCAATAAGGAGAAATTCTTATCGGAAAGCCCCCTCTTTCCTAGGAACGACCTGGTTGTTAAATATTGTGAGTTATAATATTAATGATGAATAAGTTGTGTTGATTAAATATGAAATTGATAGTTCCATTGTGTTGGGATTATTAGTGTTAGTGGAAATCGACATTTATTTCGATAATAATTGATGTCTGGAGGTTATATTGACCAATCGGGTAATTAATCGGATAAATGAGTAATTAATTGATAGTATTTCACATGCTTATAACTATTTGTTCAAATGTGTGTACTATTGATTCACATTCATGTACTATTAGGGGATGTGGTGCAAGATTGATAATACTTGCATGACTAAATTAAAAATGGAGGTATAGTTGAAGGTACTATACTGTAATTAGTTTTTTCACATGATTATACTATTGAGTAGCATGAATGAACTATTAATTCACATTATTTACTATTAGGGGAGGTGGTGCAAGTTTGATAATACTTGCAGGACTAAATTAAAAATGAAGAAAAAGAGGAATGTATTATACTATAATATTTCGACCCCCAAAACGTGCAATTATCGAAACTATATTTTCCTATAACTAGAAGCTCATTCTTCCTTCATTTCTCACCAATTCACAAAAGCTTTAGAGCAATTATTATAGAGAGGAATTATAGTGAGAAAGAAGAAGAGAAGTCTGCTACCTCACTATTCCAGTTTCCAATTTTTCTAAGGTAAGGGGTATTATTCTTTCGTATTCATGAAGAGAGTTATTTTCTTTCAATACTCGTAAGGGTTTTTATTCCATTCTTTATTATTATGTTGGAATAACTTTATACATGGGTACCGCATACATGGTGAAATTCTTCATTATTCCATTCTTTATTATTCATTGGAATAACCTCGTGCATGCGTTCTATCGCATACTGGTGAATTTTGTTGTTATTCCATTCTTTATTGTTACATTGAAACATCCCATGCGTATGCGGATTACACATTACCCGGTTCCATTCTTTATTATTACATTAGAACATCATATCATGCGAATTACGCGTTACACCGTTCCATTCTTTATTATTACGCTGGAATAACTTTTCATGTGTGGATTACGAACGCCTGGTGAATTCTTTTGTTATTCCATTCTTTATTATTCTGTTGGAATAATCTGTCTACGTGGATTACCGCATGGCGGAAAAAAAATCCATTTGTGGTTTCATATATTCTATTATACTCAGTTGATTAAAGTTTTGGCTTCTATACTCCATGAAATTAGTGGAATATCCTTGATATTTGCGCTTCATCCAGTATCATTTTATGGAAATATTCTTCTTAGCATTCTTGAATTTTACTCCACAACAGTATCATGTTGACAATTTGAACGTTATTGATTTCTGGATAAATTAAATTATAAATTTTTACAAATTTATCCTTGAACTTGTTTTATTGAATTCTTATATCATTGTCAGCATCCTCATGTTTATAATATGTTGAAAGTTATCTATGGCATGTAGTGCATAGATGGACTTGGTATGATTATGACCAGGGATTATTCGGTATAATCATAACCGTAATGTTACAAATGATGATGGTAAAAGTCCTCATTGGACGTAGTGCATTGATGGACGCTTGTTGGCATGATCATGACCATTCTTTGAATACACGAATATCATTGGCCCGTGATGCATGGATAATTTGTGGTTGTGATACTAATGAATATCCTTGGTCGTAGTGCAGGGATGATGTGGTTTATTTATTAAGCTGAGTCTCAGCGATAAAAGTGATGAAAAACCTATTAAATCATAGAAGATAATAGATTTTATTCTCTACTTGACTCTTCTAATGGATTGCTTATTCCGCTGCAGTAAAACTTGATGTTTATTATATTTTATAAGTTTAACATTGTTAATGGCTAATGATAATTTATTCTGCATTATCTTAGTCATAATATTTCTTATTGGGCTAGTTGAGCTCACCCTTTCTTCCATTGTTCTCTTCAAGAAATGAGAACGTAGCCGAGACTAGTCAGAGAATGGAGTGATGGTCCAGATGATAGCATTAGTAGTCCTCACTATTCTGTTAAATAGAGTGACAATAAATGTAATGAGGACTCCATTGAGTGTGGATATTTTCTAGATGACAATATTCTTATTAAAACTCTTAGATTATGTTTTGTCGTATTTTACACGACTGTTGTATAATTAAGTTGTATTTGAATTTTGTACTATGTATTTGGTGACTCAAGATGGGTGATGTATACCTATTTTGGGGGCGTCACTGTTGGTATCAAAACCTAGGGATATGTAAAAGTAGTATGCATACAAGCCAATCATGTTTGATGATAAAACATATACTTTGTAACAATCTTATTCATTTATTAATAAAAAGTATTCATTTATTAAAGGCTTTTAATTATCTACATGATGTTGCTTTATAATATGTGATAAACCCATAGTTTTAAGCAATGGTTTTAGAATAATGATGATGATCATTCTAATGAGATCTAAATTCTTTGAAAGCTTAAAACTAAAATAGTTCCCAATCGTTGGATTACTAAATTGGGGATTAGTGAATCCGGATAGATTGGTACATATGTTGCTTGCTCATTGAATGAGGATGATTGATCTCATGATCATTTGTGTGGAGACACTAAAGCAAGTATGTAGGTGCTTATTAGAGAATAAGTTTACTGAATGTGGCTCGCTAAGGGATACCTAATGGAGTTTTACTTTCCTGTCAATAGGAATTCCTGTAGTGATAATAGTACAAGTGATCCTTGGACTTGAGGTCATCATAGTATCTTGTGTATGATGAGTTATACTTTGACTTATTCCTTAAGACCCTTAGGGTATATCAAAGGGTATGTTTGGGTATAATAAGTTGTACATGGAGATAATGTATGATCAATAAAGAATCTACCACTTCTAATAAAAGAAGAGAAATGTCCTATGTGATTCGATAAATGACAACCCAAAGAGTCCTTGGCGTAGTAGAATGAAATTAGAAAGGAGTTTCTAATTTGCATTATTTGGAGTTGTGCATTTAAGGATCGAAATACATATAATTAAATAAAATAAGACTTGATAGTAATTCCATGCCTTATATTTAATTGGGACATCAGATGGTGGAAGGAGTGAATTATGACAGTAACTATTTACTCAAAGGTTCTTTTATGATTAATGTTGAAATCTATATTATCTGGAAAAAGTCGTTGATCGCTAGGGAGAACTTATCCCTATTGTAGAATAAATATTATTTATTTAAATAAATTATTAGTTTAATTTATTTATTTAAATAAGATTAAATTGTTCTAATTGATTTATTCACAACCTAGGTTTAATATGGAGAACCTAAAGGGTCACACCATAAAAAAGAAGAATAATTATTTAAGAAGTTAATGGCATAATCGTAAATAATAAGTTAAGTATATTTAATTTAATCTATGGTGATAGAATAAATTAAATAGCTTAATATTTATTATTTAATATTTTGGAAATATTAAATATAAATTAATAAGATAGTCTTATTATTATTATTACTATTACTATTTTTTAATTTCTAAAAGGAGTTTAGGAATTAATTAATAAAAAGTATTTCTCATTTATTCCTAATAGGATTAGGAGGTTAATTAATTAAAAGGTTAATTAATTATTCCTAATAAGATTAGGAGCCTAATTAATTAAAGGAGTTTAATTAATTAAAATAAAATCCAATTCCTTAATTGTTAAGGAGGGTTGCTCACATCTATAAATAAGAGGAGTCTTATTATGGGTGAGAGGTGGTTGACTTTTCTGACAATATACGTAATTCCAATAGTTGGGAGAGTACGCTTTTTTCTATAGAGATAGAAAAACTAGGGTTTTGCTAAATACCCATCTTCTCAGATCCTTCTTCTTCCTCGGTGGATCACCTCAGAGGCCAAACACTTGGGTGGCTAACGTTGATCAAAGGAAGGAACCAAACCCGTGGATTCAAGTTGAACGTGAAAAGGATTGGAGGTGAACTTGTACTGAGGAAGCTTCTGGATCTTCAAGGTATGATTATTGTTCTTTTTTTTTCGTTTAATTAATAATTGTGCATAAAGGGTGATCCGGGTATATGGTTTGTAAAATTTTAAAACTCTAATTTTTCACGTTTCCGCTAATTTTATGCAATTTGATTGCGTTCATGAATATTACAAACCTAACAGTGGTATCAGAGCCAAACCTTTATGCGAATTATTAATTGTTTTTATTTTGATATGTATATTGATATGTGTTTAGAATAATTTAATTGGGCATAATTTTATTGTATAAAATTTAATTTAAAAAAAACGAAAATCAAAGTCACGTACTCAGCGCGAATCACGAAGCCTGTTTGTTTTTCGAAAATATGAATCATGATAACTTGAATCATCTTTCTTACAGGATCACCTTTATGTGAATCACCAGGGTGGTTTTTATTAATATATATATATATATATATATTATGATTACCGTATTATATATATATATATATATATATATATATATATATTATAATTAATAGGATTACTTTGATCCTGGACATGCTAAAGAACAAAAGCATGTTATGTATATTGATTCTGACGAGATTCAAGGAATCAGTTAATTTCACGTGGTTCCGCGGCTTGATTAATATAATATATATATGTAGTATATATATTACGAGATTATATATATAATATTATTCTTAATAATTTTATAATTAAAATAAAAGTTTATTTTAATTTTAAAATAAAAAGGTTTATTTTAATTTTAAAATTAAAATTTCATGCTAACTAATTAGAGTTGGAATTAGATTCCATGATAACTAATTGGAGTTGAAATTGGATTACATGTTTCCTTAAATAAAAGAGTTTATTTAGATATGAAATAAGATTTCATATTATTCAAAATAAAAGAGTTTATTTATGAATAGGAAAAAAGAATCATCTTTCCTTAAATAAAGGAGTTTATTTAGATATGAAATAAGATTTCATATTATTCAAAATAAAGGAGTTTATTTGTGAATAGGAAAGAGAATCCGTGTTTCTTTTATAAAGGAGTTTTTTTTACATGGAATTAGATTCCATAATTAATTAAAATAAAGGAGTTTATTTTGATTAAAGATTTTGATTAAAATAAAATAGTTTATTTTATTCAAAATTGGATAAATTAAAATAAAATAGTTTTATTTTGATTTAAATTTAGATTAAAATAAAGGAGTTTATTTTGATTCAAAAATAGATTTTATGCTAACTAATTTTGCCCATTAAATGATATCAATATATATATTGAATGTTTATTATTCATGAGATGAATGTTATTTATTGATGCATATGGTGATGTGTATGATAATAAATGGGATTGATTATGGACTATTGACCAATGCGATTGGATTTTATTTTAGTTGGATGCATAAATGTATGGGTTTTATTAAATGGGGTTCTGCGTCTTCGCCTTCTCTAAATTTTCTTAATGTAAATTTTATCTCCTCCTATGTACTTCCCTCGATTCTTTGATCAAGGTTTCTATTTATTTTAAATAGTTTTGTAATAGGAATAGTTAGAATTAATTTTGAAGAATTGGAGATTAAAGAGCAAGGAGCGCGTGAAGACCCGTTTGTAATGGAGCCCGAGTTTAAATATAATAGTTATATTTAAATATTAATTCTTGCACCCCTAGGGTTTGACCTTTTTGGTTCACTTGGTGGCTCTAGTGAACCAAACTAGAATAAAAATCCATAATCAATCCAGGTAGAATATATTATTCTATATGTGCATGTTTGTACTATATATATATATATATATTATATTATGCAAACATGCTTCGCATGTTAATTAATATGACGCGTATTTTATATATATGTGTGTGCATGCGCGCTAATCAAGATGAGACATTTTAATAACAAACCCCTCAAATTTTTATATTAAGTCCTAAGCGTTCAAAGATATTTGGAATATCGAGCGTCGCCTTCTAGCATGATAAAATTAATAGAGTATTAAATATTTAATATGAGTTTGTTGTGTCACCACAAGGACAATATTTTTCTTTTTTTAAATATATGAAGTGCTAGGTTGGACTTAACTTGGATAATTTTGATTCGGATGTGCCACCACTTGATCAAAATAATCTAAGTGGCAAAATACAAGGAGTTACATAGTTGATGTAATTGACAAGAGTTGTCTACCGATTTATTTATATATAGTTTGTTGTGTCACCACAAGGCTATATACATTTGAAATGGGATCTTTATTCTCACTAGCAAATCTTTAATTAGATTTTGCCGAACTATATATATTGAGGGTACTATAGTTTGAAGAAAATAGTGGGAGATACCAATTTAAAACAAGACCTAATTTATTTTGGTAATTAATAAAAGAATGTATGTTAAAATGTTGTTAATTACAAATTCATTTACAGATTTTTACAATGTCTAAATTACTATCACTGCGTAACATATTAGATGTTAATTAACTGAACTGAATTAAATGGATTGGTTAAGGAATTTGAGAATAGTTCTCATGGCTGAAAAGCTATCTTATGTCCTTCATACGCCTATCCCTGCAATGGTTGCAGACAATGCCTCTGAGGAAGATATTGCTACTTTTAGAAAGTGGCAAGATGATGCACAGTTGGCTCAATGCATCATGCTCGCATCCATGAGTAACGAGCTTCAGCATCAGCATGAAACTATGGATACTCCTACTATATTCCTGCACATCAAGTAGTTGATGGTGAGGAAAGTAGGACTATTAGATATCAAATATCTAAGGAGCTCTTCCAATCTAGAATAACCAATGACACTACAGTACAGACACAAGTCCTTAACATAATCAATTTGATTGATCAATTAGGACAACAGGTTTTGTCATGAATAGAGAGTTGAGCTAAGATTTGATCTTGCACTCACTCCCGGACTCCTTTCACAATTGTTGTGAATTTTTCATATGTAAAAGCTAAAGACCATCCTCGCTGATTTGCTTAACATGTTGAAAAATATTAAGAGTCACTTTCCAACCAAGAAAGACCAAGTCTTACTGGTAGGGGCCAAAGGATCTTGTGAAAAGAAGAACGATTCAAAGAAGGTAAATAGAAAAGGAAAAAAATAAAGGACAATAAGAATAAAACTGATACGGATAGCAAAGGAGTTTGCTTCCACTGCAATAAGCCTGGACACTAGAAAGAAACTGCGAGAAGTATCTTGCAGAGGCTAACCAAAGAAGCTTAGTGAAGTTTCGGTTACAAATGCAAATTTGTTCATGATTTAAAATAAAATTTTCTTTAAGTCAAGGTTCTACTTGGATATTTGATACCATCTTTGGTTATCATAAATATAGATTTATGAAGGGACCAAACAGAAGTAGAAAGCTAAAAAAATATAAGTAAATCTATGTGTGGAAAATGAAGCAAAGGTTGCTGCATTAGCCATAGAAACTTATAGTTTAGCATTACCTACGGGCAAATCTATTAAGTCAATAAGTTGTTATTGAATTCCAGTTCTCGTTAGAAACATTATTTTCATTTTGTTGTTGGACAATGAAATTTGGTATTATAATTAAAAACAATTGTTGTTCTATTTATAATAATAATGTTTTGTATAGAACTGGAATATTACTTAATGGATTTTGTATACTTGACTTATGTGAAAATAATTTTGCAAATTTAACAAACTAGTATATGAAAAAGGAGATGATCATTCAAAGAGTTGAATCTATGTATTTGTTGAAATACAAATGTGAATTATTTGAAAGGTTCAAAGAATTCAAAAGTGAAACAAATTGGCAAAGTATTAAGATTCTTTGATTGGATCAAGGAATAAATACTTGTGCAATAAGTTTCTTGATCATCTCAAATGGTTTTCTCATAATGGACGCCTCCTGATACGCAATAATTGATTGATGTATCTGAAAGGAAAAATTATACCTTGTTGGACATGGTACGGTCCATAATGATTTTACCAACATTCCAGTATCCTTCTAGGATCATGTCCTAGAAATGGCTACATATATACGAAAAGGTAACCTCAAAATCCGGCCCCAAGACTCCATAAAAAGTTATGGACAGGGAGGATTCCTAATCTTAAGTATGTTAAGATAAGGTGATGTCCAACTTCTGTGAAAAGGTTTCAAAGGATAAGCTTGGGACAAAAATTTGACAAGTACAGATTTGTGGGACATCCTAAAGTAAGTTTAGGGCATATGTTCTATAATCCTACTTAGCAAAAGGTGTTTATTACGAAACATGCTACCTTCTAAGATAAAAGTGTTTATCATTGAAAGGGCTAGTGGGAGGATAATAGATCTTGAAGAGTTCAAGAACCACAAAATACTATAAGTCAAATAAGAGGAACCTGTAGATAGACCTATTGTACCACACCAGATAAATAAATCGTAAATAATAAGACCAAAGATACCTATGAGGTATGGATTTATCATGGATGATGATGATGAGGTACACATCATAAAAGATGATGATCCAGAGTCACATACGATGAGGTAAGAGTTGTAGACACTCAGAGGAATGGAATGACATAAGCTTCTCAAAAATGGAACATTCGTTTTGATGAGATAATCAAAAGAGTTTGATTTTATCAAAAATAAGAATGAACCTAGTGTGTACAAAAGGGTCAGTGGGAGCGTCGTGACATTCCTAGTATTATATGTTGATATATTACGGATAAGGAATGACATGCCAATGCTAGAGTCAGTAAAGATAAAGTTGTCTAAACATTCCTCCATGAATGATTTGGGAAGAGTATCTTAATTGGGGATACAAATCTATATAGATAGATTTAAAAGGATGCTCGGCTTAACCCAAGGAACGTATATTCATTTGATGCTAAAGTTGTTTAGCATGGCAAACTCCATGGGATGTCTCATGTTGATGAGCCATGGAGTGTATCTCTCTTAATAGTCCCCATAGACTCCAAAAAAAGAGATCGCATGAGTTACTATCATGTATGCAATGAAATGTATGAGACCTGATGTTGATCAGTCATATTCTGGAGAAGTTCACTGTGAGACAGTGAAAAACATCTAAAGTACTTCACCGGCACTAAGGATGTGATCATATTCATGGTAGGTCTGAATTAAAACTAGAGGGCTTAACAAACTCAAGTTTTTCAGACGAACTAAGACGATAGAAAATCCACTTTAAGGTAAATCGTTACCTTGAACGGTGGTGCAGTGAATTGGAAAGGTTCCAAACAGCAAAGAGTTGCTGGTTTAGTGATAAAGACAAAGTATATAGCTGTAAATGAAGCTGCAAGTTGATTGTTTGGATGATAAGTTCATTACAGAACTAGGAATAGTTCCTAAGTCTCATCTTGGATCTAAACATGTGTTGTGGCACTTTCATTTGATTATAAGAATCATTGAAAGATAGGAAACCACTATAGAGATAGTGGACTCTCAAGAACAACATTACATATCCATTAACTAAAGCTTATCCAACAGTAGGATAATCGTCACTTAGAGAAGAAGAATATGAGATACCATGGCGATTGGCTTTAGTGCAAGTGGGAGATTAAAAGTAGTATGCATACAAGCCAATAATGTTTGATGATAAAGCATATACTTTGTAACAATCTTATTCATTTATTCATAAAAAGTATTCATTTATTAAAGGCTTTTAATTATCTACATGATGCTGTTTTATAATATGTGATAAACCCATAGTTTTAAGCATTGGTTTTAGAATAATGATGATGATCATTCTTATGATATCTAAATTCTTTGAAAGCTTAAAACTAAAATAGTTCCCAATCATTGGATTACTAAATTGGGGATTAGTGAATCCGGATAGATTGGTACATACGTTGCTTGCTCATTGAATGAGGATGATTGATCTCATGATCATTTGTGTGGAGACACTAAAGCAAGTATGTAGGTGCTTATTAGAGAATAAGTTCATTTGAACGTGGCTCGCTAAGGAATACCTAATGAAGTTTTACTTGCTTTGTCAATAGGAATTCTGTAGTGATAGTAGACAAGTGATCCTTGGACTTGAGGTCATCATAGTATCTTGTGTATGATGAGTTATACTTTGACTTATTCCTTAAGACCCTTAGGGTATATCAAAGGGTATGCTTGGGTATAATAAGTTGTACATGGAGATAATGTATGATCAATAAAGAATCTACCACTTCTAATAAAAGAAGAGAAATGTCCTATGTGATTCGATAAATGACAACCCAAAGAGTCCTCGGCGGTGCGAAATGAAATTAGAAAGGAGTTTCTAATTTGCATTATTTGAGTTGTGCATTTAAGGATCGAAATACATATAATTAAATAAAATAAGACTTGACAGTAATTCCATGTCTTATATTTAATTGGGACATTGTATGGTGGAAGGATTGAATTGTACGGTAACTATTTACTCAAAGGTTCTTTTATGATTAATGTTGAAATCTATATTATCTGGAAAGTCATTGATCGCTAGGGAGGCTTATCCATATTGTAGAATAAATATTATTTATTTAAATAAATTATTAGTTTAATTTATTTATTTAAATAAGATTAGAATTGTTCTAATTGATTTATTCACAACCGGTTTAATATGGAGAACCTAAAGGGTCACACCATAAAAGGAAGAATAACTATTTAAGAAGTTAATGTCATAATCGTAACAATAAGTTAAGTATATTTAATTTAATCTATGGTGATAGAATAAATTAAATAGCTTAATATTTATTATTTAATATTTTGGAAATATTAAATATAAATTAATAAGATGAGTCTTATTATTATTATTACTATTACTATTTTTAATTTCTAAAGGAGTTTAGGAATTAATTAATAAAAGTACTCTCATTTATTCCTAATAGGATTAGGAGGTTAATTAATTAAAAGGTTAATTAATTATTCCTAATAAGATTAGGAGCCTAATTAATTAAAGGAGTTTAATTAATTAAAATAAAATCCAATTCATTAATTGTTAAGGAGGGTTGCCCACATCTATAAATAAGAGGAGTCTTATTATGGGTGAGAGGTGGTTGACTTTTATAATATACGTAATTCCAATAGCTGGGAGAGTACGTCTTTTCTATAGAGATAGAAAAACTAGGGTTTTGCCAAATACCCATATTCTTGTATCCTTCTTCTTCCTTGGTGGATCACCTCTAGAGGCCAAACACTTGGGTGGCTAACGTTGATCAAAGGAAGGAATCAAACCCGGTGGATTCAAGTAGAACGCGAAAAGGATTGGAGGTGAACTTGTACCTGAGGAAGCTCGGATCTTCAAGGGTATGATTCTTGTTCTTTCTTTTTCGTTTAATTAATAATTGTACATAAAGGGTGATCCGGGTATATGGTTTGTAAAATTTTAAAACTCTGATTTTTCACGTTTCCGCTAATTTTATGCAATTTGATTGCGTTCATGAATATTACAAACCTAACAATATGATCCCTGGCTGAGATGTGAGACAAGAACTAGGAGGGGATAGACGGGCAATTCCTTCGCTAGTATGACTTACCTAAGTTTATTTGGTATTTATTTGGTCGGTCAGAGTATTGGGATAATATGTGACATGTCAATTAATCCTTGTTTTGTGGTAGTATTTGAAAATGACATCCGAGAATGTTCAGAATTGCAATGGAGCACAGGAGACCGTTGAGTCTCCACAGATCAATAATCAGGATAATGTACATCAGGAAGGCGACAATCCTCATGCAAACAAAAACACTAACCAAATGATGAAAGATGGAATGTTCAGAGGGTTTATACAATTCATGCAACATCAGGCGAGAGCGGCTCTTGTCCAAAGTGTAGGTGGAAACACTGGAAACTCTCGGACGGTCACCGCTAAACAGTTCAAGGAGCTGGGACCACCAGAGTTTATTAGAGAGCCAAAACCACTTAAGGCGGAAACGTGGATAAAGCAGATCACCAAGATATTTGACGTTTTGGGATGTTCTGA
Source organism: Panax quinquefolius (assembly GCA_020205615.1). NCBI lineage: Eukaryota > Viridiplantae > Streptophyta > Magnoliopsida > Apiales > Araliaceae > Panax > Panax quinquefolius. The sequence continues at coordinate 86,052,562 of CM035170.1, read as the reverse complement.
GGAGCAAAAGGTTCCATTTGCCACCTTTATGTTTCGAAGAGAGGCAAATTACTGGTGGGAATCGGTAAAGCGTACTCAATCTGCCACACTGAAGATGTCTTGGGAGAAGTTCCAAGAACTATTCAACGACAAGTACTTTTCCGAAAGTATTCGTCACATGAAAGAGGTAGAGTTCATCAAGTTAGAGCAGAACAATATGACCATGTCACAGTACGAAGCTAAGTTTGCTGAGTTGTCCCGGTTTGCGTCTCACTTGGTTGATAATGAGGAGAGAATGACGCGAATGTTTCTAAGAGGTTTGAAACCTAAGATACGTCAATACTTAATTTCTCACAAACTGTGTTTGTATTCAGATGTTATTAATAGGGCTCAGTTATTAGAGCGCGATAATGAGTCAACTCAACCAAGAAAAAGCAGCATACAAAATGATAATACCAGTGGTAGCAGTCATCGAAGCAATGACAATAAACGTGGAGGGAATCAACAAGCCAGAAATGGTAACCACTTCGGTGGTAATCATGGCCAAGACAGTAAAAATGGACATTTCAAGAAAAGGATATTCAACAATAATGGAAAGACGTCAACATTAGCACCCGTTGTTAAGGAAGGAGAATGACCACCTATCATATGCTTCAAATGCGGAGGGGAGGGACATATCAGTCCAAACTGCGTGATGCAGTCTAAAACGTGTTATAATTGTGGAAGAGAAGGTTACCTAGCCCGATTTTGTCGTGCACCAAAGACAAGTCCAGCTGGGATGGAGGCACCAAAGGTTGTCCCATAAACGTCAAAGCCGGTAGTTCAAGAGAGAGCGTTTGTCGTAACCTCCTAGAAAGCAAGGAACCCGAACGAGGTCATCACGGGTAAGCTTATCATAAACTCTAGCGAAGTTTATACCTTATTTGATACTGGTTCTACCCATTCTTTTATTTCTCCTACTTATGCTCAACGTTTAAATTTGACTCTGGAGAAATTAGACTTTGACTTATCGGTTGAAACTCCGTTGGGAGAAACCTTCACTACATCCACTGTTTATAAGTCTTGTTTGATTCAAATTGGTAACCGCACATTACCTGTCAATCTTATTTCCTTAAAAATACTTGCATTTGACGTGATTCTAGGGATTGATTGGTTTAACTACTCATCATGCTAAAATTGATTATTTTCGTAAGGTTGTTAGATTTTATATTCCTAATCAACCTATTATGCGAATTCAAGCGACCAAACCATTAAAATCAATCACGATCATCTCAAGCCATAAAGCTATTCGTTTATTGAAAAACGGATGTCAAGATTTCTTAGCTCATGTCACAGATTTTAACAAAAATACGTCAGATTTGAAAGATATTTTTATTGTTAATAAATTTTCTGACGTATTCCCTGAAGAACTTCCTGGCCTACCCCCAGAGCATGAAACTGAATTTTTTATCGACCTTGAACCCGGTACAAAACCCATTTCCAAAGCCCCATATCGAATGGCTCCTATTGAACTTCAGGAATTAAAGACCCAATTGCAGGAATTGTTAGACATCGGTTTCATTCATCCTAGTACGTCTCCTTGGGGTGCTCCTATTCTATTCGTGAAGAAGAAAGATGGAAGTATGTGACTTTGTATTGATTATCGGGAGTTGAATCATGTCACCATCAAAAATAGGTACCCGTTGCCTCGCATTGATGACCTGTTTGACCAGTTGCAAGGCGCCAAATTCTTTTCAAAGATTGATCTTCGTTAGGATATCATCGAGATGAAGATTAAAACGATGACATTCCAAAGACGCTTTAAAACTTCGATGCGGCATTATGAATTCTTAGTCGTGTCTTTTAGATTGACTAATGCTCCTGCTGTTTTCATGGATATGATGAACCGAGTATTCAAGGAATATTTGGATCACTTTGTGGTCATCTTTATTGATGACATCCTCATATACTCCAAAACCAGTGAAGACCATGAGCAACACTTGAGGCTGATACTCCAAAAGCTTTGTGAAAATAAGCTATATGCCAAGTTGAAGAAATGCGAGTTTTGGCTTGAGGAAGATGCATTCCTTGGGCACATGATATCAAATCATGGGATATCAGTTGACCCGGCAAAGATTGAAGCAATTCAAAGCTGGGAGCAACCTAAATCAGTGACAGAAGTACATAGCTTTCTCGGCTTAGCTGGTTATTATCGGAGATTCGTAGAAGGGTTTTCTTGAATTGCTACTCCATTAACTCAGCTAACTTGAAAAGATACAAAATTCGATTGGAGCGAGAAATGTGAGAAGAGTTTTTAAGAACTCAAGAGGAGACTCATTTCAGCACCTGTTCTAACAATACCATCTGGCTCGGAGGGATTTGTCATCTACAGTGATGCTTCAGGCAAAGGGTTAGGATGTGTTCTCATGCAACATGGGAAAGTCATAGCCTATGCCTCACGATAACTCAAAGAATATGAGAGAAATTATCCTACTCATGATCTAGAGTTGGCAGCAGTCGTTTTTGTGCTTAAGATTTGGAGGCATTACATTACGGAGAGAGAGAAGGTGGAGATCTATACGGATCATAAAATCCTCAAATATTTCTTCACTCAAAAGGAACTCAACATGCGGCAACGACGATGGCTTGAGTTGTTGAAAGATTACGATCATACCATTCAATACCATCCTGGAAAAGCGAACGTAGTAGCTGATGCATTAAGTAGAAGATCATATGCGGGTACGAGTGCATTATTGTCAACGCAAAGACCCATTTTATATGACTTACAAAGGATGAAGATAGAGTTAAAGACTCCAGGGACCCATGTGATAATGACGAATATACGAGTAGAACCGACTTTAATCGATAAAGTTAAAGCTGCTCAAGCTACAGACCTGGAGGTGATGCATATGAGAAAGAAAGTGCAAGAAGGTGTTATGCCGGAAGCAAGAATCGATGAAGAAGGAATAGTTCGAGTCAACTCCAGACTTTGTGTTCCTAACAACCCTGATTTAAAGTATAAAATCATGATGGAAGCGCACAACACACCGTTTGCAATCCATCCTGGGAGTACCAAAATGTATCGTGATCTTCGACATACATTTTGGTGGAGCAATATGAAGAGAGAGATAGCGGAGTTTATCTCAAGGTGTTTAACTTGTCAACGAGTCAAGGCGGAGCATCAAGTACCAAAAGGTCCATTGCAACCAATTGAAATTCCAGAATGGAAGTGGGAGCACATTACCATGGATTTTGTTACTGGTCTTCCCAAAGTTTCTCAAGGCATAGATGTGATTTGGGTCATTGTTGATAGATTGACTAAGTCTGCTCACTTCTTACCAATACGAAAAACTTATACACTTGAACGTCTTGCTCGTATGTACATAAACGAGATTGTAAGACTGCATGGTATGCCGATATCCATAGTTTCTGATCGTGACCCAAGATTCACCTCAAGATTTTGGGTTAGTTTGCAAAAAGCTATGGGCACGGATTTACGATTTAGCTCGGCATATCATCCTTAGACGGACGGGCAGTCGGAGAGGACTATTCAAACTCTTGAAGATTTATTAAGACTTTGTGTCCTTGACTTCAAAGGAAGTTGAAACAAGTTCTTACCATTGGTGGAGTTTTCCTACAACAACAGTTATCAAAAAAGTATTGGTATGGCTCCATTTGAGGCGTTGTTTGGAAGAAAGTGTCGTTCTCCAGTATGTTGGGATGAGGTGGGTGAAGCAACGTTGTTGGGACCGGAGGTGGTACGTATGACTACGGAAAATATTTAAACGATCCGACAACGTATAAAAACCTCACAAGATTGAAAAAAGAGTTATGCTGATCTTCATCGAAATGACGTGGAATTTGATATTGGAGATCATGTGTTGTTACGTGTTTCTCCATGGAAGGGAGTTACGAGATTTGGAAAGAGAAGAACGCTCAACCCTCGATTCATTTGCCCATTTTTAATCCTCGATCGAGTAGGAACTGTGGCCTATAGACTAGCCTTACCGCCAAGTATGTCTTGTGTTCATAACATTTTTTATATATCTATGTTATGTAAATACGTGAAAGACCCGAACCACATTATTGAATTAGAACCAGACGAGATAGAGGAATATTTAACGTATGAAGAGTTACCTGTTAAAATCTTGGATAAGAAGGATCATATTCTACGCTCTAAAGTTATACCTCAAGTCAAAGTTTTGTGGAGAAACTACGATGTTGAGGAAATGACCTAGGAGTTAGAATCTAAAATAAAAACAAGGTATCCTCGCCTCTTCGATATACCAGATACGTACCCTAATTTCGAAGACGAAATTTCATTAGAAGGGGAGGTTATAAGACCCCAACTTTTATGAATAAAGAATAATTTTCTCGAAATATATTTTTGAATATTATAGTGTGGATTTGATATAATGTTATAGTTGTGGGTAATATTTACAAATTTTGCAAAGTAAGCAAGTGGTTATATAATATTCGATTGGTAGGGGAATATTCATTTTAACAGGGAATATTCGTACGACGGCACAATCATTGGTGGACCCCACAACAGAAGTATTGTCGTAGTTAGAAAATGATAGAATTATCGTTTTATAAAAGTAACGGCGAAAGTGTTACCGTTAAAACTATTGAACTACCTGGTAGTAAAAGTATGTCTGTCTGTGGTTACATACAGAGTAGCACACGGTATTGATTATTGATGCTTACGTGAGAAGTCACTCGGTTATAATGAATTATTACTACGATAATTGTCGCATCATATCTCTCATATTATTGATTCAATTATTATCACAGTATCATCTGCATAATATTTTTTATTATTAAATCAATAATTGAGATGACAAAGTTATTCATATTATAATTTACAATATTGATAATGTCTATAAGTTCTGTCAAGAAGAGGTTTGGTCACCTAATTGTGCGCCAATAAGGAGAAATCCTTATCGAAAAGCCTCATCTTTCCTGGGAACGACCTGGTTGTTAAATATTGTGAGTTATTATATTAATGATGAATAAGTTGTGTTGATTAAAGATGAAATTGATAGTTCCATTGTGTTGGGATTATTAGTGTTAGTGGAAATCGACATTTATTTCGATAATAATTGATGTCTGGAGGTTATATTGACCAATCGGGTAATTAATTGGATAAATGAGTAATTAATTGCTATTATTTCACATGCTTATAACTATTTGTTCACATGTGTGTACTATTGATTCACATTCATGTACTATTAGGGGAGGTGGTGCAAGATTGATAATACTTGCATGACTAAATTTAAAATAGAGGTATAGTTGAAGGTACTATACTGTAATTAGTTTTTTCACATGATTATACTATTGAGTCACATGAATGAACTATTAATTCACATTATTTACTATTAGGGGAGGTGGTGCAAGTTTGATAATACTTGTAGGACTAAATTAAAAATGAAAAAAAGAGGAAGATATTATACTATAATATTTCGAGCCCCAAAATGTGCAATTATTGAAACTATATTTTCCTATATATAGAAGCTCATTCTTCCTTCATTTCTCACCAATTCACAAAAGCTTTAGAGCAATTATTATAGATAAAAATTATAGAGAGAAAGAAGAAGAGAAGTTTGCTACATCACTATTCCAGTATCCAGTTTTTCTAAGGTAAGGGGTATTATTCTTTCGTATTCATGAAGAGAGTTATTTTCTTTTGATACTCGTAAGGGTTGTTATTCCATTCTTTATTATTATGTTGGAATAACCTGTCTATGCGAAGTACCGCATACATGGTGAAATTCCCCTGTTATTCCATTCTTTATTATTCTGTTGGAATAACCTGTCTATGCGATCTATCGAATGCCTGGTGAATTCTATTGTTATTCCATTCTTTATTATTACATTGAAAACATCTTGTGCATGCATGTGATTACTGACCTGGTTCCATTCTTTATTATTACATTTGGAATATCCCATGCAAGCGATTACGCGTGACTGGTTTTATTCTTTATTATTACTCATTGGAATAACTCATCTGCATGCGAATTACGCACGCCTGTGAATTCTTTTGTTATTCTATTCTTTATTATTCATTGGAATAATCTGCATTCACGCGGATTTCCACATGGCGGCAAAAAATCCATTTACGGTTTCATATATTCTATTATACTCGGTTGATTAAAGTTTTGGCTTCTATACTCCATGAAATTAGTGGAATATCCTTGATATTTAAGGCTTCATCCAAATCTTTTCATGGAAATATTCTTCGAGCATTCTTGAATTTTACTCCACAAAGCGATTATCATGTTGACAATTTGGGCGTTATTGATTTCGGATAAATTAAATTATAAATCTTTACAAATTTATCCTTGAACTTATTTTATTGAATTCTTATATCATTATCAAGATCCTCATGTTTTATAATATGTTGAAAGTCATCTATGGCACGTAGTGCATAGATGGACTTGGTATGATTATGACCGAGGATTATTCGGTATAATCATAATAGTAATGTTACAAATGATGTGGTAAAAGTCCTTATTGGTAGTAGTGCATTGATGGACAGATTGTTGGCATGATCATGACCATTGATGAATACACGAATATCATTGGCCCGTGTGTAAATGGATAATTTGTGGTCGTGATACTAATGAATATCATTGGTCGTGGTCTGCGGGATGATGTGGTTTATTTATTAAGTGAGTCTCGTGATAAAAGTGATGAAAAACCTTTTAAATCATAGAAGATATTAGATTTTATTCTCTACTTGACTCTTAATGGATTGCTTGTTCATTGCAGTTAAACTTGATGTTTATTATATTTTATCGGTTTAACATCGTTTGAAGGCTAATGATAATTTATTCTACATTATCTTAGTCATAATATTTCTTACCAGGCTAGTTGAGCTCACCCTTTCTTCCACTGTTCTCTTCAAAAAATGAGAACGTAGCCGGGACTAGTCGGGGAATGGAGTGATGGTCCAGATGATAGCATTAGTAGTCCTCACTATTCTGTTAAATAGTGTGATAATAAATGTAATGAGGACTCCATTGAGTATGAATATTGTCTAGATGACAATATTCTTATTAAAACTCTTAGATTATATTTTGTTGTATTTTACACGACTGTTGTATAATTAAGTTGTATTTGAATTTTGTACCATGTATTTGGCGACTCAAGATAGGTGATGTATACCTATTTTGGGGGCATCACAACATAGCTTCTCTAATAGTCAATGGATCTCTATCACTAGAATCATGCTCAGTTACAAAAACACTAGAAGAAACAATAACATCCCTATTTCCTTCTACTAGGTACATGTAGAAATCAGGGCCATATGATTTTTCTATCCTTGTTCTTTTACTTCTTCTTAGTTCTATTTCTTCAGTAGATGTAGTAAGTTCCATTTCATTATTTGTTCCATGATGAACTGTTTCTTGATCCTCTTTATCAGTTTCTTCTCTTGACCTTTTCCTAAAGAAAGAATTCTCAAAGAACTTAACATCTCTAGACTCCAAATTATATTTTGGCTAACAGAATCTGTGGATTCCATGGTAAAAAAAATTATAGGCTTTGCTATTTTGTGCATAGCTTATAAAAGCACACTCGATTGCTTTCGCACCAAGTTTAGGCCTTTTAGGATCAGTTAACCTTACTAATGTTTTACATCCCCACATCCTTAAATGGTCAAGAGAGGGTTTTCACTTTTTCCGCAATTCATAAGTTGTAATAATAGTTTTCTTATGAGGTATAAGATTAAGTATATAACAAGCAGTCATTAATGCTTTCCCCCATAAAATTTTTAGGCAAATCAGAAGTAAGTAGTAAGTATTAATCATTTCTTCAAGTGTCCTATTTTTTTGTTCTGCCACTCAATTTTGTTGAGTACTATAAGGGGATGTAGTTTGATGAATTATACCATAAGTCTCACAAAAATCATTATAATAGAAATATTCCCCTCCTCAATCCAATCTAAGAATTTTAATTCTTCGATCTAATTGATTTTCAACTTCAGCCTTGTAGATTTTAAATTTTTCTAAAGCCTCATCTTTAGTCCTTAACAAATAAACTTGAATGTATTAAGAACAATCATATATAAATGTTATAAAATATCTTTTACCTCTCCTAGTTAATATGCCCTCAAATTCATAAATATCAGAATGAATTAATTCTAATAATTGTGAATTTCTTTCTACTTTTTTAAAAGGCTTCTTGGCAATTTTAGATTTAACACATATAGAACATTTTTCTAAATCAGAAAAATTAATATTAGGAATTAAACTAAGATTACTCATGCTACGCATACTTTTATAATTTATGTAGAGCCCCCAAATCCGGGTACTTGAAACCCGAACTCGGTGCTTTACGATACCATTTCTATGAGCGGAATAATACTAATAATAATAACAATAATATAAAGATCAACTTAATTTACATATCATCAAAGTCTAATCCCCATGTACGAGACCTTTAAACATTCATTACAATATGTGATAGATAATTTAATATCATTGTCTTACTAAAGTTAACTATTACATAAGATAACAGTCATTCATTCATTCAACAACCTTTCCCTTTCCCTTGTTCTTAGCAGAGCTCTCTGGTCGTTCACACTTAGCTGAAAACATTTAAATTAAGCAAGGATGAGCATTTGAGTGCCCAGCAAGTAATAGCAATTATATATATATAAGCTGAAAGAATTTAAATATTTTCTTTATACTACCCTTCTACAACGATTCAATAGTTGTGAAGTAATCTGTACCAATGATAATAATATATCAATTCTATACCAAAATTTTGAAACTACGTACTGACCATAAATAGGGTTTAGGTGACATGCTATGAACATTGTTTTCAATTTTTGAATAAGTTAAACAGAAATTCATCTGCAAACCGTTATAACTTATGGGCACGGGGGGTGATCAGCCCGTTATGCCCTGTATTGATCAATACTACTTGCAAGAACGAGGGTATCGTTCACTCTGTCCACTTTGGGTGCATAAAAAGTTTTCCCGTGTAAGGGATGTTCATACTAGTCTGGGTTCCAAATCAAAAGTTTTATCTTGTTCAACAATAATCTATAATTCAACATATATATATGGGTAATTGACAAAGGTATATCAACATGTGATTAAATACAATGATTATCCAAGTGGGGACACTTGTATAACCATTTATAGAAATTAACGAACATAATATATATTTGAATTACCATATACTAACATGTTGATAATCAATGAGCGTATATAATATAAGGTTAATAATCTGTACAGTAATAATATAGTTTAGAAACATTCTTACTCATGTCCATTGCATAAAGAAAAATGCAAAGGTAAGATACTTGCACGATCGCGCTTACTACGATTCACAACTTAGTTTTATCGTTTATATCACGACCTATCATTAATCAGATCATTCATTCGATTAGAACAATATACTATAACACATAGTACTGCATTTCGCAGTCAGCACATAACCTAATCACATTGGCACATATGTTTAATAACCATTGAATCACAAATAATCACTAATATCTAATCAATTTATCTAAGTCCAGATCAATTTCTGAAACATATCAGTGTACCGACAACTTTATCGGGTAATTATCGAGTCTAAGACTCTATTCTGTAACTCAATATCTATAAATATCAGTCATATTATTTTTAAATGACTTAATATAATTTTAAAACATTTATTATAATTTATCATGAATTTTCAAACATCGGAATCATTATTAAATGATTTAAATATTACATAATTCAATTATCATTAATATTAAACTATTAATGAAATCATTTTCAAAATGTTGAAGTTATTTATAATAACTCATAATACTTTTAAAGTATTAATATTACCCTTAAATAATTTTTAAAACATTTAAAATCATTTTTAAATGATTACCATTAATATTAAAGTATTAATGTTCTATTTATCAAAATATTAAAAGTCTTTAATCATTAATTAAAATATTTTTAATTTATTTATATCCTTTTAAATGATTTTTAAATTAATAAAACTATTTTAAAACTATTTATTTAATATAATTATTAAATAAATTTAATATCGTTAATAATAAATTAATAATTATTAATAGATCTCGTTATTAATAAATTTAACCATTTTAAACTAAGATAATGTAGAATAAATTATCATTAGCCTCCAACAATGTTAAACGATAAAATACAATGTATATCAAGTTTAAGCTATGAACAAACAATCCATTAAAAGAGTCAAGTAGAGAATAGAATCTACTATCTTTTATGATTTAAAAAGTTTTTCATCACTTTTATCGCTGAGACTCAGCTCCATAAATAATCCACATCATTAAATCATCCCTGCACTACAGGCCAAGGATATTCTTTAGTATCACGACCACGAATTATCCATGGACTACGGGCCAAAGATAATCGTGTTTTCATCAACGGTCTTGATCATGCCATAAAATAATTCATCTTTGCTCCCTTGGCCGAAGAGAATCCATAGCCATAATCATACCAAAAGCTGTCCCATCAATGCACTACGGGCGATGAGGACTTTTAATTTTCACATCATTTGTAACATTACGGTCATGATTATCTGCAAGAATAATCCTCAGTCATAATCATACCAAGTTCATCTATACACTACAAGGCCCACGTATGACTTTCAACATAACATAAACATGAGGATGATGACAATGATATAAGAATTCAATTAAACAAGTTCAAGAATTAATTTGTCCAGAACCAATAACGTCCAAATTGTCAACATGATACTTCTTTGTAGAATAAAATTCAAGAATGCTCGGAAGAATATTTCCATGAAAATCTTTGGATGAAGCGCAAATATCAAGGATATTCCACTAATTTCATGGAGTATAGAAATCAAAATTTTAATCAATGAGTATAATATCGAATGGAATAACAAAAGATATCACCATGCATGCAGTACTTAGCATGTATCGGTTATTCAACGTAATAATAATAACGGAACCCGAGTCGGTGAAATTCACAATCGATAGGATGTTCCAACGTAATAATAAACGCGAATAATAAATGATGGAACCAGTCCCAAAGATATAAGCGCAGCAGGATATTCCGACGAGAATAATAAAAGCGGAATAATAAAAATGGAACCAGTCCTATAGCACACATGATGGATATTCCGCCGAGAATAATAAAGACAGAATAATAGAAGAATGTCACCAAGTATAGGGTAGCCCGCGTATACAGGTTATTCCAACAGAACAATAAAGAAATAGAATAACAAAAGTTATCTTCTTGAATACAAAAGAATAATATCCCTTACCGTAAAATAATACTTGATATAAGAGTAGTGAAGTAGTAGAAAACTTTTCTTCTATCTCTTTATAGTCTCTCTCTATAGTTTCTCTCTCTAGAGTTCAGTGAATTCGTAAGAAAATATTGAAGGAATAAGCTTCTATTTATAGGAAAATGGAATGCATAGTAACTAAACTATGAACGGTCTCCGATTGATTTACTTTAATCGACGGTCCATATTTAAAGAAAAAAATCTTTTAAATAAAATATAATATATTCTATTTATATAAAAGATTTTACTATGCAAACACTATGCATAATAAAATATAATATATTCTATTTATAGAATAACTTTAATAAAGTATTTTATTTTATATAAAAAGATTTTACTATGCAAAATACTATGCATAATAGAATATAATATATTCTATTTATAGAATAACTTTAATAAAGTATTCTATTTTATATAAAAGATGTTTCTATTTTATTACGTTAATAATACTGAATAAAACAAAACTTCTAAATCAACAATAATTGAATCAAATAATGTGAGATACTTTATGCATCAATTATTGTAGCAATAATTGAACAAAAGCCGAGTGACTTCTCAATAATCAATACTGTATGCTACTATGCAACAACGCCAGACATTCGCATTTTTACTACCGGGTAGTTCAACAAGATTAACGGTAAAACTTCCGCCGTTATTTTTAATAAAATATTTTTGTCGTTTTCTCAATCTGACAATAATTCCATTGTGGGGTCCACCAATGATTGTCTTGTCGTCGTCGAATATTTTTACATTTAAAACGAATATTCCCAGACCAATCGAATATAATATGACAACTTGCATACTTTGCAAAATTTATAAATATTACCCACAACTATAACATTATCTCAAATTCACACCATAATATAAAAAAAAATTATTTTGAGAAAATTAATTCTTTATTCATAAAATCTGGGGTTTCACAATCTCCCTTCCTTATGGAATTTCTCCCTCGAAATTTACGTACGTACCTGGTTTGCCGAACAGGTGAGGATACCTTGACTTCATTTCAGATTCTAAATCTTGAGGCATAACCCTTGAGTGTTGGATACGATTCTTCTTATCCAAGATTTTAACACGAGATCTCATACGTTAAATCATCCGCTATCTCATCCGATTCTAAATTAATAATGTGGTTCGGGTCATCAACATATTTACGTAATATTGATACGTTAAAAACGTTATGAGCACGCGACATACTTGGCGGTAAAACGAGTCTATAAGCCACAGTTCCTACTTAATCGAGGATTTCAAATGGGCCAATTAAATCGAGGGTTGAGATTTCCTCTCTTGAAACTCTTGCTTCTAGAATAACGCCTCTTGAACCTTCTTCTTCACATTCATCATATTCGGGTATGTAGCTTGAGCGTCTTTAACTTTATCGATTAAAGTCGATTTTACTCGTATATTCGTTATCTTCACGTGGGTCCCTAGAGTCTTTAACTCTATCTTCATCATTTGCAAGTTATACGAAATGAGTCTTTGTGTTAACAACATCGCACTTATAAACACATACGATCTTCTACTCAACACGTCAGCTACCACGTTCGCTCTTCCACGATGATATTGAATAGTACGATCGTAATCTTCAACAGCTCGAGTCAACGTCTTTGGCGCATGTTACGTTCGTTTTAGTTGAAGAAATATTTTGAGATTTCACGCTCTGGGGTAGGCTAAGAAGTCTTCAGAAATACGTCAAGAGATTTATTAATGATAGAAATATCATTCAAAATCGTTACTCTTATCCAAGACTTAGATAGTACGTCACATTGATACCAACTGTGACTTCTATCCCTTAACCTAGATAGCACCTCACAATGATACCTATCAACTTGTCATCGTCATTCACGACGTCGCCTACAGAAAGTCTGGCTTCGGTGCATTCCACGCAAAGAAGTCATCAACAAAAGGATCGGGGCTCTTTACTTATGGCTTGATATGACAATGATTGAATTTAGTGGTTTGGTTGCTTGAATTCTCATAATAGGTTGGTTAGGAATATGAAAGCTAACAACCTTACGAAAAACATGATGAGTAGTTAACCAATCGTTTCAAAAAAAAAAACCACATCAAAGGCAAGTATTTTCAAAGAGACAAGATCAACACGTAACGTGAAAGTGTTGATTTGAACAAGATTTATAAATAGTGGAGGTAACGAAGGTTTCTCTGAACTGAGTTTAAACAGATATATCAAAGTCTAACTTCTCCGGAGTTAACTTCAAACATTGAACACAACTAGGTGAAATAAAAGAGTGAGTAGAATCGGTATCTAACACGGTATAGACTTCGTAAGAGCTTATGATTAACTTACCCATGATAATTTTATTTAGGTTCCTCGTCACGAGAAAAAAAATGCTTTCTCTTAAACTACCGACTTTGGCTTGTCTGGGACATCCTTTGGCATCACTATCCCAGTTGGACTTGACTTCGCCATACGACAAAATCAAGCTAGGTGACCTTCTCTTTCGTAATTAAAACACGCTTTGGATTGTTGCGTACAGTTTGGACGAATGTGTCCCTCTTGTCCGCATTTGAAACATACGACCGATGGGCGTTCTTCTTCCTTTGAAACGGGTGCTGGTGCCGACGTCTTCACGTCATTGTTGAACCTTCTCTTCTTAAAATGTCCATTCTTATTATCTTAGCCATGATTACCACCGAAATGGTTACCATCTTGGCATGATAATATCCCCCACGATGGTTATCGTTGTTCCGATGACCGTTGCCACCGGTATGATTATTATCGTGTTGTTGGTCGTTGCCTTTTGGTTGTGCTAACTCATTATCGCGCTCCAATAACTGAGCCCTATTCACAACATCTGAATATAAACAGAGTTTGTGAGAAATGAGGTATTGACGTATATATCGGGTTTCAAACCTCGCCAAAAACATTCGCGTCATTCGCTCCTCATTATTGACCAAATGGGATGCAAACCGGATAACTCATAAACTTAGCCTCGTATTTCACGACACGGTCATATTGTTTTGCTCCGACTTGATGAATTCTACCTCCCTTCATGTGACGAATACTTTCGGGAAAGTACTTGTCGTTGAATAATTCTTGGAACTTCTCCCAAGACATCTTAAGTCAAAAGTCGAGTAATGCGTTTTCTGATTCCCACCAATGATCTCCTTCTTCACGCAACATAAAGGTGGCGAATGGAATCTTTTGCTCCTCCGAGCATTCCAAGACATCAAATATCTTGGTAATCTGCTTTATCCATGTCTCGCTTTAAGTGGTTACGGCTTTCCCAAAAACTCGGTGGTCCCAGCTCCTTGAACTGCTTAGCGGTGACCAACCGTGGTTTACCATTGTTTCCACCTGCATTATGGACAGGTGTTGCCTTCGCCCGTTGTTGTATGAGTTGCTCCTTAAACTGCTTAGCGGTGACCGTCCGAGAGTTATCAGTATTTCTACCTACATTTTGGACAGGAGCTGCCTTCGCCTGTTGTTGCATGAATTGCATAAAGCCTCTGACCATCCCACCATTCACCATTTCATCGGTGTTATTATTTTCATGAGGAGTATTGTCCTCTGTTGCACATTATCCTCGATAATTGATCATGGAGACTCAACGGTCTCCTGTGCTCCATTGATAATCTCAACATTCTCGGATGCCATTTTCAAACACCGCCACAAAACAAGGGTTAATTAACATATCACATATTATCCCTATACTTTGATGACCCAATTAAATACCAAATAAACTTAGGTAGGTCATACTAGCGAAGGAATTCCTCGCTCTCTCCCTCCTAGTTCTTATCTCACATCTTAGCCAGGGATCATATCCTAAGCTCGATACCAACCGTGACGCCCCAAAATTAGGTATACATCACCCATCTTGAGTCGCCAGATATACATGAATGTAATTCAAATACAACTTAATAATATAACTGTAAGTATGCAATACGACAAAACATAAACTGTGAGTTTGAATACAAATATTGTCTACTAGAGATTATACAAACTCAAAAGGAGTCCTCATTACAATTATTATCACACTATTTCACAAAATAGTGAGGACTACTAATGCACCATCTAGGACCATCACTCCATTCCTCGACTAGTCCCAGCTACGTTCTCATTTCCTGAAGAGAACAGTGAAAGAAAGGGTGAGCTCAACTAGCCCAGTAAGAAATATTATGACTAAGATAATGCAGAATAAATTATCATTAGCCTCCAACAATGTTAACTGATAAAATACAATAGACATCAAGTTTAACTGCAGCGGAACAAACAATCCATTAAAAGAGTCAAGTAGAGAATAGAATCTACTATCTTTTATGATTTAAAAAGTTTTTCATCACTTTTATCGTTGAGACTCAGCTCCATAAATAATCCACATCATTAAATCATCCCTGCACTACAGGGCAAGGATATTCTTTAGTATCACGACCACGAATTATCCATGCACTACGGGCCAAAGATAATCGTATTTTCATCAACGGTCCTGATCATGCCATAAAACAATTCATCTTTGCTCCCTTGGCCGAAGAGAATCCATAGCCATAATCATACCAAAAACTGTCCATCAATGCACTACGGGCCAATGAGGACTTTTAATTTTCACATCATTTGTACCATTACGGTACCATGATTATACCGAATAATCCTCGGTCATAATCATACTAAGTCCATCTATGCACTTCTGAAGCCACGATGACTTTCAACATAACATAAACATGAGGATGATGACAATGATATAAGAATTCAATTAAACAAGTTCAAGAATTAATTTGTCCAGGAACCAATAACGTCCAAATTGTCAACATAATACTTCTTTGTAGAATAAAATTCAAGAATGCTCAGAAGAATATTTCCATGAAAAATACTGGATGAAGTGCAAATATCAAGGATATTCCACTAATTTCATGGAGTATAGAAGTCAAAATTTTAATCAACTGAGTATAATACCGAATGGAATAACAAAAGATATCACCATGCATGCGGTACTTGATGTGAGCGGTTATTCAACGAGAATAATAATAATAACAGTACCGAGTCGTTGAAATTCACACCGACAAGATGTTCCAACGTAATAATAAATGCGAATAATAAATGATGGAACCGAGTCCCATGATAAAGATGCATGCGAGATATTCCGACAGAATAATAAAGACGGAATAATAAAAATGAACCAGGTCCGGCATATAACACAGACAGGATATTCCGACAGAATAATAAAGACAGAATAATAGAAGAATGTCACCAAGTATAGGGTAGCTTCGCAGATACATGTTATTCCAACGAACAATAAAGAAATGGAATAACAAAAGTTATCTTCTTGAATACAAAAAGAATAATATCCTTACCGTAAAATAATACTTGATATAAGAGTAGTGAAGTAGCGAAAAAACTTTTTTCTATCTCTATAGTCTCTCTCTATAGTTTCTCTCTCTAGTTCAAAGTGAATTAAGTAAGAAAATAATGAAGGAATGAGCTTCTTTTTATAGAAAATGGAATGCATAATAACTAATCTATGAACGGTCCGATTGATTTACTTTAATCGACGGTCCATATTTAAAGAAAAATCTTTTAAATAAAATATAATATATTCTATTTATATAAAAAGATTTTTACTATCAAACATTATGCATAATAAAATATAATATATTCTATTTATAGAATAACTTTAATAAAGTATTACATTTTATATAAAAAGATTTTACAATGCAAAATACTATGCATAATAGAATAACTTTAATAAAGTATTACATTTTATATAAAAAGATGTTTCTATTTTATTACGTTAATAATACGAATAAAACAAAACTTCTAAATCAACAATAATTGAATCAAATAATGTGAGATCTTATCGTAGAATTATTGTAGCAATAATTGAACAAAACCGAGTGACTTCTCGATAATCAATACCGCGTAATGCTACTTGTCTTAACAACGCGTATTCTCGTACTTATACTACTGAGAAGTTCAACAAATGTCAGCAGTAAAACATCCACCGTTATTTTCAATAAAATATTTTTGTCGTTTTCTCAATCGGACAATAATTACATTATGGGGTCCACTAATGATTGTGTAAATCGTCGTCGAATATTTTACTCGCTTAAAACGAATATTCCCCGACCAATCGAATATAATATGACAACTTGCATACTTTGCAAAATTTATAAATATTACCCACAACTATAACATTATCTCAAATTCACACCATAATATAAAAAAAAATTATTTCGAGAAAATTAATTCTTTATTCATAAAATCTGGGGTTTCACATGGTTCTTGACTGATATTATGAAATAATTTCGGAGGTTTGGGGCTTGAGAGAAAAGGTTTGAGTGTTGGACAAAAATAATTGAACAAATGACACTTTTTCTCTCTCAAATCTATTTATATAATGTGTTATGTGCAATGGATTGGCTGGCTGAGTGGCTGATCTGCTGAGAGTTATGGCACATGGGGTGGTTGGATTTGGTCACCAACCCATCCTATTGTCAAAACCTATTATTTAGCCAAAATAATGCAACTAGGGGTATAATTGTCATTTGGCTTAGAATTTTAAGGGCATTCTTGTCATCCTTGTAAACCCTTAGGGTTTAACCCTAAGGTTTAGCACAAAACATTTGTAGGATTTAGCAATTTAGGGTTTGCTCAAAAATAAAATTAAATAAATTTTAGTTTCTAAAATTTTGAAATTAGGGTTTTCTAATTGTGATTAATTTTCTAATTACACTATACATGAACATTAGGGTGAAAATATAATAATTATAATTAACCTTGCTAAAATAGCAATTAGGGTTTAAGATTTTGATAATTAGGGTTACCGATTTATGATTAGGTTTTATAATTTCTAAATTAGGGTTCTAGTTCAGTAATTAGGGTTTAACAATTTAGGATTTCTATAATTAACAATTATAATTTTAATACTTGTTAATTAATCATCTTATCACAATTAGGGTTTCTCATTTCCAAAAATTAAGATTTTATTAGGGTTTTCTAAATATTAGGGTTTCTAGAATTTTAATTAGGGTTTACCTAATTAATACATTTAATACATGACATAAATTATATAACACGCTTATAAAACAATCTTGCACTCTAATTTGGATCTCAAATTAGGGTTTAACATTATTACTAGGGTTTGGTCATAATACACCGTAATTGACCAACCATTATCAATACGAAAATATAGTACATATTCATAGCACTGAAAAATCATAATATAATTATTATTATATTATTATTCTCATACCTTGACAATAATCCAAAATTAGGGTTTGGATTTCATATTTGATTTATTCTTCATATTTAACCTTAATAATTAAGGTAAAATAATTAACTTAATAAGTTTGTACTAAAATTCATATAATAAAATAATTATTATAATTATTCTAAAATTACTCCATATATTATTTAAATAATATATGATTATATTTTCATGAAAATAATTAATAAAACTTTTCTATTTTAAAATTAATTATTATAAGAATATACTTTATACTAATCAATAATTCTAAAATAAATTTATTTGTAAATATTTATGTAATAAATATATTTTTATTTACCACATAAATACATATACACATTATCTTGTACAAATCCTCATTCTTAAAATAATAATAAAAAAAATTTATACATAAAATTTCTGATTTATTTATATAGAAAATATCGGGTTGTTACAATTTACATGTCCTAATCTAGCATGCCAAACATTAAAAGTAGAAATCATATAAGTAAAAGATGAATTTTCATTAATAACATTTAGTTTGTACATGCCATTAGATTCATATCGTTTTCCGACATACATACCACCCTTAGACAATACAATACAATTAGCGTCAAACAAGACTTTTATGCCATGCTTGTTTAAAAGACTATTAGATACAAGGTTTTTCCTAATTTCTGGAACATGAAGAACATCATTAAGAGTAATTGTCTTTCCGGATGACAACTTGAGAACCACATTGCCTTTGCCCATCACTTTTGTAGTTGATGAATTTCCCATGAATAGTTCTTGACAATCCTTCATAGGTTCATAGGATTTAAATATTGCTTTATTCTTGGTAATATGTTTGGTTGCTCCAGAATCGATCCACCATTCCATGTCATTTAATTGTTGGTTATATGGATAATATATAATATATTTATTATATATTTTAAGATAATGAAATTATCCGACCATTAATGGAAATTAAGAGATGAGATACTTATGTTGGATAAGGAAACAACTTATGTGATCAAATTCAACATATCTAAGTCATTACTAATTAGTCGTGAGAAGATGAAGTGCGTATTGGATAATTAAGATAAATTTGTACATAAACAAAATACAGTTCTAGAAAGGATCGATCCTTTCATTATATCTATTATCTAATTTAAATTTATTATGTTGCTAATTATTTGTAATAAAATTTGGTGCGATGAATATGTATTTGGAGAAGTTGATGAATAGGATCTCCTTAATTACATTTATTTTTTAATTTTTTAATACATATTTAACGATAAAAATATTATTTTAACAATATTTTTAGTAATAATTGTTTACGACGAATTTTATTACGTCGTTATTGTTCGCCATGAATTTTATTTTGTGGCCATGCATATGTAACATTTACGTGAATGCGTATTAATAGAAATGGAGGATAAGCACAATGGTCAATTTAACTAAAAAAAAGTCAAAATCTGTCTTTTAATGCAACCAGCCAACCACTACTACTACATTTCTTTATAAGTTAATTAAATATATAGTTGGAAAAGCTAAATTTTTCCTAAAAGAAGTTATTTTGAAAATATATTTCTATTTAATGTAGAAATGAGGCTGGACAATTATTATTTCACAAATTAAAATAAATATTACAATTTTAATTTTAAAATTTAGCAAATTAACAAATAACTACTAGTCTTAAATTAAAATAAAATTAGAAATTCTTGTGGGACAGTTGTAACTCATTTTAGGTTTATGCTTGTGGTCACCAATTTGAATCATTCCACTTAAATTTCTCATTTGAAATTTGAAGAAAGCAAACCGGCTTAATTTGACTGATTAAGTGTGATTGATGTTACGTCCATGACCAGTCCAACTCCTCAAACTGACCACCATGCATGTAATTTTGGCATCACGTATAGCCATTTTACTCTCTCGACTCCCATAATTCAGATGCATGCACCAAAATAGAAGGCATAGTACTTTTATTTTCTTGAATACCAAAATTGTTGAATTGAATTTTATTTGGTCAGAGTTATATTAATAAACTTAAATGGCTCAAACTGTCATGATAGATTTTTTTACGACAATTTAATAATCAAAATTCCCAAATGTTTTATTCCAATAACTAATGACTCTAATAGATAGACAATATATGGTCCATAATTTTTTATAAGCTAGCCATTCAAATATAACTTCTCTTATAGTAATTTTTCTTGTGTTGGTGATTATTGAGTATTGTTTTTCGATAAACAAAAGAGCTTTATTACACATCAAAACATGGAATGACCATATATAAAGCACCCCGCGGCGTGTGCATTTGTGGTGTTTAATTGCATCTTAATACATCTTAACAATTTACTTTTTAATGTTTCTTAATGTTTGAAATTGGGATAAAAAAATTCCCTCTGGATGTCTCTAAATCATTAAGATACAAATGCATTAAGAGGTGGAATGTTAAGATGCATTAATGTTGTGTTTGTTTGCATCTGAATAGCTTTTAATGGATATGCCTCTGATTCGGCCAGAGGTAAAACTTGTTTGCCAATTTTTTTACCTCTTAATGACTTTTAATCGGTTAGGCATAAAAATAATTTTAAATCATTTAGAGGCAGGTTTGAATGAAAATTATTTTTTTGGGACTATCTCTCCCTAATTACTGTTACCAACCCTCAAACCCAACAGATATGCGCCACTGAAGCTCAAACCCAACGATAATTTCAGGAGGCCAACCATAAAAAATAAATTGAATTTATCAGCGAATTTCAGAAGTCTCTATTGAAGCCGCTGAAGCTGCAATAATTTCTCGATGCGTTGCTGCTAACTGTTTCTTCATCTTTCTTCTGCAGATTTTCTCAGCGCTAGCATTTTTTTGATTCTACGTCCTAACAATTTTATTTGAAATTGTTGGAATTTTTTGTTTGTTTATGTAATTGATAGGGTTTTCGATTAAAAATTGCATATTTGTTATCGCATTTTTCTGCCAAGAATTAGGAAATTCATGTCTAAAGAGAAAATTTGTGGACTTCTGAAATTATCAGCGACTTCATTTGATAAATGAGGATCTTCTTCCCCTTCCCCTTCCTCCTCATCCTCATTTTAAAATTTTGAGGGCTTGTGAATATTTCTGGGTTTGGAAACTATTGCTATTTTCAATTTGGGTTCATATATTGTATGTTGAATTTTTCTTGAAGTTTTGATCCAACTGATAAGCAGTGGCGAAGCCAGGAAAGTATACCTGTAAGACCCCAAATTTTTTTTAAATAAAAAGGAATTTCCTTTATTTATTATTTTGAAATAGTAAGGGTTGATTTGATTAATGTGGATAGTTAAGGGTTAAATACGCAAATATTTCAAAATAAGCAGTGGTTATAAAATATTCATTTTATTTTAATATTAGTTTGGTCGTGGAATATTACGTCTTTAGTCGGGGAATATTAAATGCGACGACAGCCAAATGTAAATATGGTACATAACTGAAAAAGCGATTGGATGAAGAAAACAACAAATATAAGTTGGTTAAAAATAACTGGCGTAGTTATTGTTATTCTGAAGATCGCTTTTGGAATACTGGGTGGTTAAAATACGATGTCTGGCATTGGTTGCACAAGAAGATATTAGCGGTATTACCGCATGATTGTTGAATTATTGATCCTTACGTGAAGAAGCCTTCTACTCAATAATTTTTACAGATGAATTCTTGCTCAATATTTTATTTTATTGATTCAATAATTCTTTGCGTTGATATTTTATATTATTGTTGTTCAATAATTGTCAACGCATTATTATCTCCATTATTAGATCAATAATTCATATTATTTGAATAATATTATTAGATAGCATTATTGGCGATGTCTGTAAAGTTCTACATCGAGGAGAGGTTTGGTCACCTAATTGCGGCAAGGCCAAGAAGGAGAAATCCTTATCGAAAGCCCCTCTTCCTGAGAACGGCTTTGGTTATCATAATTGTGATTACGTAATATTATTTGTGAATAATTAATTATTGATTCATATGATAAAGAAATATTTATTTTATGTGGATATAAATGATGGATTTATTTATGTGGTTATAAATGAAGAAATTATTGTTGAGGTGTTTTATCAAGATTTTATCAGTTGGAGGTATTAAAAATTAAATCGGGGTTTTGAGATATATTATGGGGTTATAATTTTTAATCCGACCGATTTGGATTGTGGTAATTTTTGGGTATGTTATACATACATAAGTTGAGTATATGTCCACAAATTTTGAACCAGTTAAAAATTCACGAATGATTTGTTATGAATTTTAAGAGGTGTCTCGATTCTAAATTAGGGTTATAATTGATTTTGGTGGAAAATTCTAGAATTGAGTGGGCCCCACTTGTGGTTGGTGAAGAAATGTCTTGAATTTTATTTCAAATGTGGTGGGTGGCAATAGTAGCAGTGTAAAAGCCATCGGTGCTAGTCGAAATCCTGCCTTGGTGGCTAACATTTTCTATAAATATAGAGGCTAAGTTAGAATTGAAAATCACACCGTAAACAAAGTTTGCTCTCTTTCTCTCTATATTATTGAGCGTATTTTGTGAGTATTTAGATACTTTGAGAGTTCTTTGTTGTCAAGATAAGTTTCATTCAAAGATCACTTCCACCTTTCCTTCCGGCATCTTGATTCTTTGAGGTAAGGGATATTATTTTTTTTTTCGTAATGATATTATTTCTTGAATATCATTATCTTTGAAATGTTGATCTGAAGTTTTATCAAATTTGGAACTTTTCATGTCGGGGTTACTATTCATGAGTTACTATTCACGAGTTACTATTCATGAGTTACTTATTCACGAGTTACTATTCACGAGTACTA
Organism: Panax quinquefolius; assembly: GCA_020205615.1. Classification (NCBI taxonomy): domain Eukaryota; kingdom Viridiplantae; phylum Streptophyta; class Magnoliopsida; order Apiales; family Araliaceae; genus Panax; species Panax quinquefolius. Next base: position 86,029,318 of record CM035170.1, on the reverse strand, counting down.
TTCATGAAGCGTGAAGATGTTTTTTTTGTGGAATTTCTATCTTTTGGTGTCGAGATTTACTATTCACGATACTGGCACTATTCACGATACTCACCACTATTCAATAGAAAATAAAATTTCTTCTTTTCGTCCAAAATATCTATTCGGATACTAGCTCGATTGTATCCATGTTTTGATCATTCTTGAATTTTACACCACTTGTGATTATTTTTGGGGTATTGTTGGACATGGATAAAACAAAGTACGAATCCTTAATCCTTAATCCTTGTCATTTTGTTTCACCGGATTCGTTCTTTAAAAATATTTTTCATCATCCTCGGTCTTAAATGATGATATTATTGAATATCTTTGGCTTTGTGGTGCAAGATGAATGATTTCTGAAGAATATCTTTGGCACAGAGGTCTGCAGATGAGCAGTGTTTAAATGAACATGACCGATCGATGAATATCTTTGGCCTTTAGTGCAAAGATGAACAGTGTTGAGATGAACATGATCGGATTGATGAATATCTTTGGCTCAGAAGTGCAAAGATGAATATTTGATTTGAGATGAATATTGATTGATGTTACGGGGATAAAATATTGATGATGGATCGTTAAATTCATAGATTATAGTAGATTTCATTCTCTACGTAACTCTTACATGAATTATTATTTCATTGCGAATATTGATCCGAAACTTGTTGTCTATTGTATTCTATTAAATTTTTCCTGTTGAAGACTAACGATAATTTGTTGTATATTATCTTAGTCATAATATTCTTTACTTGAGCTAGTTAAGCTCACCCTTTTCCTTTTTGTTCCATTCTTCTCGTGAGGCGAGAATATAAGCGAGTGCAGTCGGGGTATGGAATGAAGGTTTTAGAAAGGATCGCTTAGTAGTCCTCACCATTTTGTAAAATAATGTATCAATAAATGTGATGAGGATTTATGTGAGTATAAATATTATCTGAAGATAATATTTGTATTTAAACTCACGATTTTCTTCATTGTAATAATAAAGTTGTAGTTGTTTACGCACCATGTATTGACAACTCGAATGGGTGATGTATACCTATTTTGGGGCGTCGCAGGTTGGTATCGAGCTTGAGGATATGATCTCCGGCGGAGATCGGGGAATAGAACTAGGAGGGAGAGACGAGTAAATCCTTCGCTAGTGTGTCCTACCTAAGCTTAATTGTTAGTTGGTCAAGATATAGGGATATTATGTGATATATTGATTTCCTTAATTAACCCTTGTTTTATGACATGATTTTTGAATGTCGATTTGAGAATGTTAACGAAGGAGTAAATGAGACCGTGGAGATGCCTGTGACTTACCAACGAGGAGAACGTGCAACAGTGGCAATGTTCCTCCTGTGAACAACACCACCGGAAGCGAGATGATGAACGAGGGATGTTTAGAAGCTTTTTGCGATTCATGCAAAATCGCATTTAGGAGACTCGTGTTCAAAATCTGAGGAGGAAATGATAGCAATTCACGGGTTGTCACACCCAAGCGATTCAAAGAGTTGGGACCACGAATTTAAGGGAAAGCCGATCCGATCATGCGGAAACATGGGTCAAACAAATTACCAAGATATTCGATGTCTTGGGATGCACGGAGAACAGAAGGTTCCATTCGCCACCTTTATGTTCCGTGGGCGAGGCAGACTATCGGTGGAGTGCGTGAAGCGTACCCATCCAAATTTCGCTTTCAAAGCATGTCTTGGGAGACGTTTCAGAGACTATTTAATGACAAATACTTTCCGAAAAGTGTTCGTCGTATGAAGGAAGTGGAGTTCATCGATTAGAGCAAAACAACATGACGGGTGTCTCAATGACGAGGCAAAGTTTGCGAGAGTTATCCGTGTTTGCACCTCATTTGGTGGAGAATGAGGAACGATGACGGATGTTTCTTAGAGGTTTGAAACCCCGATACGTCAAGATCTCATTTCTCATAAACTTTCTCTTTATTCGGATGTTTATAAATGTGGGCTCAATTATTAGAGCGAGATAACGAAATACGGTCAACCGAGGACCATAACCAGATCGTACTGAGATAGCGATCAATGTAATAATGATAACTCATGGAGAAAAGCAGATTTGACGAAATGGTAACCACTCTGGTGGTAATCATGGTCATGAAAAACGAAGAAGCGAGTCGAGGAGATTTTAAAAAGAGGAGATTTAACAACGACTATGTGAAGACGCGGTCTTGGCGAAGAATCGGTTCTAAGGAGGAGAACGACCCACCGTCATATGCTACAAATGCGGAAAGAGGGGACATATCGGTCAAACCGCCCACAACAGTTCAAGGTATGCTATAGTTGTGGAAAGGAAGGACATATCGCTTTCGAGATTATACGATGCGAAACCTAGTTCAATCGAGGGACGGTGACTCAAAAGATCGTCCCGAAAAAAAAGTCAAAGTCAACGATTCCGGAAGAGCGTTTGTTGTGACCGGTCATAATGCGAGAACCCAAACGAGGTGATCACGGGTAAGCTATTTATAAATTCTTGCGAAGTTTATACCTTACTTGATCACCGGCTACCCATTCATTTATCTCTCCTGCATGTGCTCAACGTTTAAACTTGACTCGGAGAAAATTAGACTTTGACTATCTGTGGAAACTCCGTTAGGAGAAACTTTCATCACATCCAATCGCTTATAAATCTTGTTTGATTCAAGTTGGCACCATCACCTTACCACTTGACCTTATCTCTTTAAAGATACTTGCTTTTGATGTGATTTTAGGGATTGATTGGTTAACTACTCATCATGCCAAAATTGATTGTTTTCGTAAGGTTGTTAGTTTTCATATTCCTAACCAACCTTTTGTTATGCAATTCAAGCAACTAAACCATTAAAATCAATCACTATCATATCTAATCATAAAGCTATTCGTTTATTGAAAAAGCGGATGTCAAGCTTTCTTAGCCCATGTTATGGATTTGAATAAAGACACGTCAAATTTGAATAATATTCTGTTGTTATTGACTTTCCCGACGTATTTCCCAAGAACTTCCCGGCCTACCCCGTAACGTGAAGTTGAATTCTTTATTGATCTTGAACTGGTACAAAGCCCATTTCTAAAACCCCATATCGAATGGCTCTATTGAACTTCAGAGTTAAAGGTCCAACTACGAGAATTGTTGGACATCGGTTTCATTAAATCCTAAGACATCTCCTTTGGGTGCTCTGTTTTATTTGTAAAAAGAAGAGGGGAGTATGCGACTTTGTATTGACTATCGGAAATTGAACCATGTCACCATCAAGAATAGGTATCCTCTACCTCGTATTGATGACTTGTTTGACCAGTTGCAAGAGGGCACAATTCTTTTCAAAATCGATCTTAGCTCGGATATCATCACCGAAAATTAGAATCGAGGATATTCCAAAGACCTTCGTAAACTCGGTATGGGCATTATGAATTCTTAGTCATGTCTTTCGGACTAACTAATGCTCCTCGCGCTTTCATGGATATGATGAACCGAGTATTCAAGGAATATTTGGATCGGTTCGTTGTTGTCTTTATTGATGACATCCTTATATATTCCAAAAGTCGTGAAGATCATGAGCACCATTTGAAAGTCGGTACTCCAAAGGCTTCGTGAAAACCAACTATATGCCAAATTGAAGAAATGCGAGTTCGCTTGAGGAAGTAGCCTTTCTTGGGCATGTGGTGTCAAAACATGGAGTATCTGTTGATCCGTGAAGATTGAAGCAATACAAAGTTAGGAGCAACCAAAGTCGGTGGATCAAAGTACGTAGCTTTTGGGGCTTAGTTGGTTATTATCGGAGATTCAGTGGAAGGGTTTTCTCGAATCGCTACTCCATTAACTCAAATTAACTCGGAAGGATACAAAATTGTTTGGAGTGAAGAATGCGAGAAGAGTTTCCAAGAGCTTAAGAGGAGACTTATTTCGGCACTGTTCTAACAATACCATCCGGTTCGGATGGATTTGTTATCTACGATGATGCTTGAGCAAAGGGTTAGGATGTGTTCTCATAACGTGGGAAAGTCATAGCTATGCCTCATGACAACTTAAAGAGTATGAGAGGAATTATCCTACTCATGATCTAGAGTTAGCGGCGTGATGGTTTTCAGCGCTAAAAAGATATGGAGGCACTATCTATATGGGGAGAAAGTGGAGATATATTCGGATCATAAAAGCCTTAAATATTTCTTCACTCAAAAAGAACTCAATATCTGGGCAATGACGTTGGCTCGAGCTATTGAAAGACTACGACCACACTATTCAATACCATCCCGGTAAAAGCGAGCGTGGTAGGCGACGCATTGAGTAGAAGATCATATGCGAACGAAAAGAGTGCGATAATGTCAAGTATACGACAGAGCCAACTTTAATAGAAAAGTTAAGGTTGCTCAAGCCACCGAATCCGAAATGATCGTATGAAGAAGAAAGTACAAGAAGGAGCTATTCCTAGGAGCGAGAATTGATGAAGAAGGAATACTTGAGTCCACTCTAGACTTTGTGTTCCTAACGACTCGATTTGAAGTACAAGATTATGATGGAGGCACACAATACACCATTTGCAATCCATCCTCGGAAGTACTAAAATGTATCGTGATCTTGACATACATTTTGGTGGAATAATATGAAGAGAGAGATTGCAAAGTTTATCTCGATGTGTTTAACTTGCTAACGTGTAAAGTGAGCATCTAGTACCTAAGGGTCCGTTGCAACCACTTGAGATTCCTAATGGAAGTGGGAACACATTACCATGGATTTCGTTCTTGGGGTCTTCCTACGGTTTCTCAAGGCATCAATGCTATTTGGGTTATTGTTGATAGATTAACCAAGTCTCGCTCATTTCTTGCCGGAATCTGAGAGACTTATTCACTTGAACGTCTTGCTAGTATGTACGTAAATGAGATTGTGAGGTTGCATGGCATGCTCAGTATCCATAGTTTTGGATCGTGACCCAAGATTCACTTCAAGATTTTGGGTTAGCTTGCAAAAAGCTATGGGCACGGATTTGCGATTTAGTTCTGCATACCATCCCCAAACGGACGGACAATCAGAGAGGACTATTCAAACTCTTGAAGATTTATTAAGACTACGTGTCCTAGACTTCAAGGGCGGTTGGGATAAGTATTTACCATTGGTGGAATTCTCCTACAACAACAGTTATCGGTAAGTATAGGTGTGCCTCCATTCAAGCATTATATGGACGAAAATGTCGTTCTCCAATATGTTGGGATGAGATGGGTGAAGCAACATTGTTGGGACCCGAAAGTTAAATGCGATATGACTCACCGAAAAGATCCAAATAATTCGACAACGATACAAAAGCGACTCAAGATCGACAAAAGAGTTATGCGGATCTTCATCGAAAGGACGTGGAATTTAATGTAGGGGATCATGTATTGTTGCGAGTTGCTCCATGGAAGGGAGTTACAAGATTTGGGAAGAGAGGAAAGCTCAATCCACGATTTATTGGTCCATTTCAAATTCTTGACCGAGTAGGAAATGTAGCCTATAGACTTGCGTTACCTCCGAGTATGTCTCGTGTTCATAATGTGTTTCACATATCTGTACTTCGTAAATATGTGAAAGACCCGAACCACGTTATTGAGTTAGAACCGTCGAGATAGCCAAGACTTAACGTGATGAGGAGGTACCTATCAAGATCTTGGATAGGAAGGAGCATGTCCCTACGCCAAGAAAGGTCATACCACAAGTTAAAGTTTTGTGGAGGAATCATGCTATAGAGGAAATGACACGGAATTGGAAACGGAAATGAAAGCGAGGTATCCTCACCTTTTCAAACACCAGTGTACGTCGTCCCATTTCGAGGACGAAATTTCATAAGGAGGGAGGTTGTAAGACCCCAAATTTTTTTAAATAAAAGGAATTTCCTTTATTTATTATTTTGAAATAGTAAGGGTTGATTTGATTAATGTGGATAGTTAAGGGTTAAATACATAAATATTTCAAAATAAGCAAGTGGTTATAAAATATTCATTTTTTCTTGGGAATATTCGTTTGGTCGTGGAATATTAAATCTTGTCGGGAATATTAAATGCGACGGTAGCGACCATGTGTGGGCCCCATAACGAAAGCGATTGGATGAAGAAAACGACAAATATAAGTTGGTTAAAAATAACGGCGTAGTTATTATGAATTAAGACTGTTGGAATACCCGTGGTTAAAATACGATGTCTGGCGTGGTTGCACAATGAAAGACACCTAGATTGCATGATGTTGTTGAATTATTGATCCTTACGTAAAAGGCACTACTCAATAATTTTTACACAGTGAATTCTTGTTCAATATTTTATTTTATTGATTCAATAATTCTTGCGTTGATATTTTATATTATTGTTGTTCAATAATTGTCACCGCACATTATCTCCATTATCGGATCAATAATTCATATTATTTGAATAATATTATTAGATAGCATTATTGGCAATGTCTAGAAAGTTCTCATCGAGGAGAGGTTTGGTCACCTAATTGCGGCGCCCGATGAGAGAAATCCTTATCGGAAAGCCCCTCTTTCCGGGACTACTGGTTGTCATAATTGTGATTACGTAATATTATTTGTGAATAATTAATTATTGATTCATATGATAAAGAAATATTTATTTTATGTGGATATAAATGATGGATTTATTTATGTGGTTATAAATGAAGAAATTATTGTTGAGGTGTTTTATCGATATTTTATCGATTGGAGGTATTAAAAATTAAATCGTGGGTTTTTTGAGATATATTGCGGGGTTATAATTTTTAATCCGACCGTTGGATTGTGGTAATTTTGGGTATGTTATACATACATAAGTTGAGTATATGTCCACAAATTTTGAACCGTTAAAAATTCACGAATGATTTGTTATGAATTTTAAGAGGTGTCTGATTCGGAAATTAGGGTTATAATTGATTTTGGTGGAAAATTCTAGAATTGAGTGGGCCCCACTTGTGGTTGGTGAAGAAATGTGCTGAATTTTATTTCAAATGTGGTGGGTGGCAATAGTAGCGAGTAAAGCCATCGGTGTAGCAGTCAAGTCCGCTTGGCGGGCTAACATTTTCCTATAAATAGAGGGCTTTAAGTTAGAATTGAAAATCACACGAAACAAAGTTTTCTCTCTTTCTCTCTATATTATTGAGCGTATTTTGTGAGTATTTAGATACTTTGAGAGTTGCTGTTCAGTACAAGTTTCATTCAGCATCACTTCCGACCTTTCCTTCCGAAGTACTGATTCTTTGAGGTAAGGGATATTATTTTTTCGTAATGATATTATTTCTTCAATATCATTATGCTGAAATGTTGATCTGAAGTTTTTATCAAATTTGGAACTTTTCATGTCAGGGTTACTATTCATGAGTTACTATTCACGAGTTACTATTCATGAGTTACTATTCACGAGTTACTATTCACGAGTACTATTCATGAAGCGTGAAGATGTTTTTTTTGTGGAATTTCTATCTTTTGGTGTCGGAGTTACTATTCACGTATACGGCACTATTCACGATATCTGACACTATTCAATAGAAAAATAAAATTTCTTCTTTTAGTCCAAAAATATCTATTCGGATACTAGCTCGATTGTATCCATGTTTTGATCATTCTTGAATTTTACACCACCGTGATTATTTTTGGGGTATTGTTGGACATGGATAAAACAAAGTACTGAATCCTTAATCCTTAATCCTTGTCATTTTGTTTCAATTTGGATTCGTTCTTTAAAAATATTTTCATCATCCTCGGTCTTAAATGATGATATTATTGAATATCTTTGGCTCGTAGTGCAAAGATGAATGATTTCAAGAATATCTTTGGCTCAGTAGTGCAAGATGAGCAGTGTTTAAATGAACATGGATCGATGATGAATATCTTTGGCCTTTAGTGCAAAGATGAACAGTGTTGAGATGAACATGACCGATTGATGAATATCTTTGGCTGTAGTGCAAAGATGAATATTTGATTTGAGATGAATATTGATTGATGTTACTGAGGATAAAATATTGATGATGGATCGTTAAATTCATAGATTATAGTAGATTTCATTCTCTACGTAACTCTTCTATGAATTATTATTTCAATTGCGAATATTGATCTGAAACTTGTTGTACATTGTATTCTATTAAATTTTTCCTGTTGAAGACTAACGATAATTTGTTGTATATTATCTTAGTCATAATATTCTTTACCGAGCTAGTTAAGCTCACCTTTTCCTTTTGTTCCATTCTTCTCGGGAGGCGAGAATATAGCGAGTACGAGCCTGAAGTATGGAATGAAGGTTTTAGAAAGGATTTTAGTAGTCCTCACCATTTTTGTAAAATAATGTATCAATAAATGTGATGAGGATTTATGTGAGTATAAATATTATGTCAGAAGATAATATTTGTATTTAAACTCACGCTTTTCTTGTTGTAATAATAAAGTTGTAGTTGTTTCTGTACCATGTATTGACAACTCAGAATGGGTGATGTATACCTATTTTGGGGGTGTCACAATACCAGTGGGGTCAAAATTATTAGTAAGTTATAAAAAATTTGGCGGGGCCTCCGAGCTAATTTTTTTTAATACTTTATACTTTCGGGTTAGACAAATGCATCCAAATATTCAATTTAATAATACTAACAAAATGGAGAAATTATAATTGATTTCTGAAAATAAAACTGAGGTTGGAGAAATTGAAGAAAGAGTAATTTCTGCAAGGCTGCAATAGAGTCACAGTAGAATAGAGTTGCACTCCAGTCTCCACACTCGCGGCTCGCTAGTCACCAGTACCCACTCCGACTACTCGCGAAAAGTTTTGATGGTTCACGGTTTGGCTTTTGCCTTTTGCGATTTGGTTTTGCCCCTTCTCTTTCTATTTTGTGGCGTGTTGAACATATATTGATGTATGAGATTTAGGACTGAGGCTTGACCGCTTGGGTATCTCTAATTAAAAAAAAATCTGAGTGGGGTCAAAAATTGAGTGTGATAAAAAAAAATTTAAGTACTTTTAAAAATTGAGTGGGGTCAATTGACCCCATATTTTTTGCATAGCTTCGCCCCTACTGATAAGATAGGTTTTGAAGGTGACATAGCTAGGTTGGTGTTTACAATGATTATGGAGGAAGACGATAAGTTGTGTTATTGAATAGGAAGGGGGAATGAAAGGTTAAAATGGTAAAATAATATTATTCAGATATTTTGAAAAAATTAATTATCAAACAATATTTTTTCATTCAGATACAATTTGATTTAGACGCTCTACATTATTCAGATGTCTAAACTATTCAAATCTTAATCTTCTGTTTTATCAAACACAACCTAAGATGCAATCAAATACCAATAATTAAGATTGAGATAATGTGACTTTGAGGTCTCAAGTTTGTTACGAATTACTCCCTCCGTCCCAAATTAACTGCTCAATTTTGACTTTTTTAAGTCAAATTGACTATTTTTAGAATTAATAATTAAACATATATAAATATATTTCTAAAATTATAAAAATTAGGATTAGTAATAAATTGTATATACTTTCTTTTGGTTATAATTTCTTCACCTATATTTTAGCAAAAATAGTAAAAAGATTAGTTTTAAAAATGGTCAATTTAACTTTAAAAAGTCAAAACTGAGCAATTAATTTGGAACAGAGGGAGTATATTGTACTTTCCACAAAATGGGGCTTCAAAAAAAGAAAAAAGAATGCATGCAATAACTAAAAGGAACACAAAGCTCAAAGAATTATGGTTTATTACAACTTTAACCTAAAATAAAATTTAATTCAAAATGAACGATAAATAATACTTCCTCCTTTCCATTATACAAGTTGTTTAAGACATAATCACACATTAATAAATTTCATTAATTTAATTTTAATGTTAAATAAATAATGTTGGTTTGAAATTTACTCTTACAATTGTTTAAGACATAATCACACACATTAATAAATTTTATTACTACCCATATACTAATTATTTACGTTTCCTTCTCTATCTCAATTACTCTATTTTTTTAGAGGTAAATTAGAAAAGAATTAAATTTTTCTCCTAGATATATGTAAAACGTCTTATATTATGGGGAAAAAAAATCTTCTATAAGAACTTATATAATGGAAAAGAGGGAGTAATTAGTTTCGCAACAACGCATCTAAGAGATACGTGAAACAAAAAACATCACGCAACACAATATAGAACTGCAAACTCTATAAAAGCTTATCACAACAATGAAATGTGGAGAGAAAATTATTCTCATTTTCATTAGAGAAATATTACAAAACAGAAACAAAAACCACACTAAAACTATATTACACCAAAACAATTTATACCAAGAACTTTGCTTGAAAGATAAGCTAACCTCACCACCAACTCTAGTTAACTCTAATCTAACTATAATATATAAGTTAGCTTGTTGTCACTATCAAGTGATCAGTAGTATTCTGGTGCTTCTCTGCTCCATCATAAGGACTAGATGTGTCCAAACTAATATCATCAGTCCTTTCATTCCTTGCTGTTGTAGTCACAATGTTGAGGCATTTTAACATGGATAATTTCATGCCTTTAATGTCACGTGATTGTGAATGTTGTGAGTAATGTGTTGGTGCACAAGATACTAATGTTGGTGCTGGTGTATCTGATGTGGATGTTGTTGTTTTTGTATTATCCTTAATAACTCCCCCCCCCTCCCCCCCGCCCCCCGCCCCACAAGTTAAAGGTGTGCAAGGATTGCACATGTTTGTTGGTCATTTTCACAATCAATAAAACATGCACAAGTATACGCGGTCAACAAGTAATATATGATAAGTTGAGTGTCGAACCCACGATGAATTATCACTAATATTTACCAAACACCGACTTTGTATCGCTTAAGTCTTATTCGAACAACAGAATAATAGATGTGTAATTAATCTAGTTCATCTAATTATAAAAGTAAGTAAATGGATAACAAATGGTATCTAAGGCGCTACAAGCTAAGATCATAACTTCTCCCCCACACTAGCATTTTGTCAAACACTTAGTGTGCTATATTTCATCAAACTTCCTAACTTTCTCTCTTTGGGCTTAGTGGTCACGACAGTTTGTTGACCAAGAACACACAAGTGCTCGTACACCTCTTCTGAGGTATGTACACACCTATCCTCTCTAGGTCCACCCAATAGGAAATAGAACAGAGAAGAACATCCAAGCTAGGAAATAATCCTACACATTTCTATGTGAATTAACCATAATAAAGATTTAAGGCATACGTTGTCAATTAGGTCGCACATGGCGCACATATATATTCCTATTCTATACAAAAATTATGTCTTCGAATCAAGTAGAAAACTCATAATCACATGTCAATATATCAAGGTGTAAATCTACAATCCATCTTTCAATTTTATATAGATTACCAAAATCATCGCTAATTCCTTAGCAAGAATCATTAAGCATACATATATTGATCCAAACCATATGGTGCCAACCAAAGAGATAAGATATTCAATTCAAATTAACAAAGGTTCCATTATAACCTTATAGTTAATAATTACACTACAAAAAAACATGTCATATGCAACGGGGGTATTGGAGACGACAAATGTACCGTAGAGAATAACCTTAATGCGGACGGGAAAGCCGTCGCTAATGTGGGTCGTCGATAATAACACTTTCCCAGGGAAAAAAAGGTGCAAAAATTTGACGGTGGAGGGAAAACTCATTGGCAACGGCTATATATGTCAATAGCGACGACACCATCGTCGTGAATGACTCACTGGCGACGGTACGCTAATGACGGGACACGCCATCGAGAATGAGGTCTTATTTTTATTCCCCCAGATTCAATTTCTTTTTCCTTTCCATTTTTTTCCCTCTCGTTTCTGTTCCTTCCCTCTGTTTCTCTCGCCATCACTGTGCCGTCGGTCCTCGCCGTTGGTCCTCACCGTTAATTCTCGCTATCATTACTCGCCGTCGGTCCTCGCCGTCAGTCCTCCACCGTCTGGCCTCCCCCTTTCTTCCTCCTCTTTTTTTGGCCTGATACACTGTTACAATCTCCCCCCAATTTTCGTTCCCTCTCAGTTCTGGTTCTACATTTCTTATTGTTGGCTTCTATTAGTAAGTTACACTTTTTTTCTTCTTAAGGTTTCATTTGTATATAAGTTCCAATTTAGTTATGTTAGGGTTTAATCTGGGTTTTTATTTTACTAATACCTGCATGTCTTGTTTTGGGCAATAAGCAACGGGCATTGACCTTCTCTACATCTCTCTCTTTTGTGTAAGTTTTTCTTTTATCTCATCTTTTTTTTTGGAGTAGTATGTATGTCAGTTCATGTGTATATATGATTATTTGAAATATTTTCATGTAATATGTTTGTCAGTTCATATTACACTTAACTATAGCAAACTAGATGCTATTAAATAAATCAAAGATTAAACAGGTGGAAAAATAATATCAGTAAAGTGATTCTACCTTGCATCATACATGGAGTAGAACCTATTAATGATTTACTTTGCGAAGAACATATATGACCTTACACTTACTATTTGATGGATACCTTCATTAGTTCATTATATGCTCTAGTTGATAAAAAGCAATGCATGATTTGACATCCAATAGAAGCTAACGTAATCCTTTTTATTATCTAGCATTTTAAGGTCGTAGCCAGCACAAGTAAGCAGTTGGGTCATAAGTACGAGAAGTAATCATCACAAATGATGTTTACTCTTTAAACATCATTTTACAAGAAACCTAAAATCCATAATGGACACTTCTAGTGATTAACCGAATGTTTACTCTTTGTGATGTTTAAACATCACAAATAATGCTTACTCTTTTTTTCCCATTATTTTAAGGAGTATGGGATTGATACGGGCCACCTTGTTTTCCTTTTCTATTTATGTTGTGACCGTCCTAATCAACATTCTGGGTGATAAAACTTAGAATTGAGCTTCAAATGATACTTAGAACACAAAACATCTACTCAAGTTCCCATTCATCAAGCATATGCAGGACTGATGGATTAGTACATCATGTCTATAGTTAAGTGTAATATAGTTAAGTATTATTTTCATGTAATATTTATATTAAGGAATTGCAAGGAAAATTAGAAGTTTGTAGTGATTTTGTGTGTTTACTTATCTCAAAACCCTAGTTAGATTTATGTGATTGTCTATGGTTTTTTTAGATCAAAGGATGAGTTTATATTTCTAAGTCATATGATGGTAGATCTATATGTTATATGATGTTTTATGGTTAAACATGGTCATTTTATGTGTTGATCCGTAACTTATTTTTGATCCTTAAAATTTCAGTCCACTTTAGAAAGTATAACACTTAATATAAAATTTCAGTCCACTTTAGAAAGCATAACATGTGAAATTCTTTTGTATTTTTTTGTGTAATACTTGCTTTTCACCTATTTCTGTGTTTTTTCAGACACGGTTCGAGGACCTTTCTGTGGTCTGGAGCAGATAGAGAGGTGACACTCCAGTGGCTGATGATGAGCGTGAGGACGAGGAGATGGAGGACTGGCTGCAGGCTACAGGGGGGCCGAAGAAAGGTAGAGTTGTGGGCATTCCCCGTGTCCCAGCCTATACTATAGTCCTTGCTGCGAGATCTCGATGTCGCCCACCCACCAAAGATAGTGGTGCGAGTGGATCAGGCGCTGACCCTTCATTATCTGACGACTTCTTCAGGCGGATCATAGAGGGGTGCATGGCGGCGGCGATGTCGTCGTGCAAATCGGCGCACCATCACGCGAGCGGATCTACCAGCTTTCTCAGGAGGTTGTCCACAGCTCTATAGATCCTACAGTTGCCGCTGACGACCTCACGGGTGTAGTCCGGGAGGAGGCCATTCGTGTATGTGCAGTTGTCTTGGCCAACATCTTTCATCCACATATTCGACATGTAAAACTTATTATTGATGTATTTCCTTATTTGTAATTATATTGCTTATATAAACTGTCAAATAAATAGTTAACACGCCTGGTCGTCGAAATGACACGCAAACACAGACAATAGCACCGTATAGGCAATAGACATGCGTTACAACTGACGGGACTCAATTTTGATATACGGAGCCCGAGTTCGAGCCACGTACGCCTAACTTGAGAAAACTTAGAAAAATAGTAGAAAAAGATACCAAACCCGCCCCGGTCGTCGAAACGACACGCAAAAATACACAATAGCACTGCGTAGGCAATAGACACGTGTTATAACTAACGGGACTCAATTCCGATATACGAAGCCCGAGTTCCATCCCCGTACGCCTAACTTGAGAAAACTTAGAAAAATAGTCGAAAAAGAGACCAAAATCCACCCCGATCGTCGAAACGACACGTAAACACAGAAAATAGCACCGTGTAGGCAATAGACACGCATTATAACTGACGGGACTCGATTCCGATATACGGAGCCCGAGTTTGAGCCCCGTACGCCTAACTTGAGAAAATTTAGAAAAATAGTCGAAAAAGAGATCGAAACCCGCCTCGGTCATCGAAAAAACACGCAAACACAAACAATAGCATTGCGTAGGCAATGGACACACGTTACAACTGACGGGACTTGATTCTGATATATGGAGCCCGAGTTCGAGCCCCATACGCCTAACTTGAAAAAACATAGAAAAATAGTCGAAAAAGAGACCAAAACCCGCCCCGGTCGTCGAAACCACACGCAAACACAGACAATAGCGCCGCGTAGCTAATAGACATGCGTTACAACTGATGGGACTCGATTCCGATATACGGAGCCTGAGTTCGAGCCCCGTACGCCTAATTTGAGGAAACTTAGAAAAATTATCGAAAAAGAGACCAAAACCCGACCCGGTCATCAAAACGACATGCAAACACAGACAATAGAACTGTGTAGGCAATAGACACTCGTTACAACTGACGGGACTCGATTCTGATATACGGAACCCGAGTTCGAGCCCCATACGCCTAACTTTAGAAAACTTAGAAAAATAGTCAAAAAAGAAACCAAAACCCGCCCCGGTCGTCGAAACCACACGCAAACACAGACAATAGTGCCGCGTAGCTAATAAACATGTGTTACAATTGATGGGACTCAATTCCGATATACGAAGCCTGAGTTCGAGCCCCGTACGCCTAACTTGAGAAAACTTAGAAAAATTGTCGAAAAAGAGACCAAAACCCGATCCGGTCGTCGAAATGACACGCAAACACAAACAATAGAACCGCATAGGCAATAGACACGTGTTAGAACTGCCGAGACTCGATTCTGATATACGGAACTCGAGTTCGAGCCTCGTACGCCTAACTTGAGAAAACTTAGAAAAATAGTCGAAAAATAGACAAAAACTCGCCCCAGTCGTCGAAACCACACGCAAACATAGACAATAGTGCCGCGTAGCTAATAGACATGAGTTAAAACTAACGGGACTCGATTCCAATATACGGAGCCCGATCGAGTTCGAGCCCCGTACGCCTAACTTGAGAAAACTTAGAAAAATAGTTGAAAAAGAGACCAAAATCCACCCTGGTCTTCGAAACGACACGCAAACATAGACAATAGCACCGCGTAGGTAATAGAAACGCGTTACAACTGACAGGACTCGATTCCGATATACGGGGCCCGAGTTCGATCCCCGTGCGCCTAACTTGAGAAAACTTAGAAAAATAGTTGAAAAAGAGACCAAAACCTGCTACAGTCGTTGAAACGACACGCAAACACATGCAATAGCACCGCGTAGGCAATAAACATTCGTTACAACTAACGGGACTCGGTTCCGATATATGCAGCCCGAGTTCAAGCCCCGCACGGCTAACTTGAGAAAACTTAGAAAAATAGTCGAAAAAGACACCAAAACCCGCCCCGGTCGTCGAAACAACATACAAACACAGACAATAGCACTGCGTAGCCAATAGACACGCGTTACAACTAACGGGACTCGATTATGATATTCGAAGCCTGAGTTCAAGCCCGTACGCCTAACTTGAGAAAACTTAAAAAAATGTCAAAAAAGAGACCAAAACCAGCCCCCGTCGTCGAAACGACACGCAAACATAGACAATAGCACCGCGTAGGCAATAGACACGCGTTATAACTGATGGGACTTGATTTTGATATACGGATCCGAGTTCGGGCCCCGTACGCCTAACTTGAGAAAACTTAGAAAATAGTATAAAAAGAGACCAAAACCCGCCCTGGTCGTTGAAACAACACGCACGCATTACGCATATAATAGCACCAAGATAGGCAATGTACACACGCTACATAAACTAAGGGACTCGATTCCGATATACAGAGCCCGAGTTCGATCCCTGTACGCCTAACTTGAGAAAACTTAGAAAAATAGTCAAAAAAGAGACCAAAACTCAATCTGTCGGTCGTCGAACGACACAAAAACACGATAATAATAACCGCAGAGCAGCAATGACACAGTTACTATAACCGATGGGACTCGATTCTGATATACGAATCCCAAGTTCGAGCCCCGTACGCCTAACTTAAGAAAACTTAGAAAAATAGTCGAAAAAGAGACCAAAACCCGCCCCAGTCGTCGAAACGACACGCAAACACACACAATAGCATCGCGTAGGTAGTAGACATGCATTACAACTGACAGGACTCATTTATGATATATGGAGCCCGAGTTCGAGCCCCGTACGCCTAACTTGAGAAAACTTAGAAAAATAGTCGACAAAGAGACCAAAACCCACCCCGGTCATCGAAATGACACGCAAATACAGACAATAGCACCGTGTAGGAAATAGACATGAATTACAACTGATGGGACTCGATTCCAATATACGAAGCCTGAGTTCAAGCCCCGTACGCCTAACTTGAGAAAACTTAGAAAAATTGTCAAAAAAGAAACCAAAACTCCTCAATCCTTGCCGTCCGAACGACAATGCAAAACACAGACAATAGAAACTGCGTGAGGCAATGCAATAGACACGTTACAACCGACGGAGTCGATTCGATATATACGAGCTCTGAGTTCGAGTTCCCGTGTCGCCTAACTTGAGAAAACTTAGAAAAATAATCGAAAAAGAGACAAAAACTCGCCCCAGTTGTCGAAACCACACGCAAACACAGACAATAGCGTCGCGTAGCTAATAGACATGCGTTACAACTGATGGGAGTCGATTCTGATATACAGAGCCCGAGTTCGAGCCCCATACGCCTAACATGAGAAAACTTAAAAAAAATAGTCAAAAAAGAGACCAAAACCCGCCCCGGTCGTCAAAATGACACGCAAATACAGACAATAGCACCACATAGGCAATAAACACGCGTTACAACTGACAGGACTCGATTTCGATATACGGAGCCTGAGTTCGAGCCCCGTACGCCTAACTTGAGAAAACATAGAAAAATAGTCGAAAAAGACATCAAAACTCGTCCCGATCGTCGAAATGACATGCAAACACATACAATAGCACCGCGTAGACAATAGACACGCGTTACAACTGACGAGAATTGATTTTGATATACGGAGCCCAAGTTCGAGTCCCATACGCCTAACTTGAGAAAACTTAAAAAAATAGTCGTAAAAGAGACCAAAACCCGCCCTGGTCGTCGAAACAACACGCAAACACAGACAATAGAACCACGTAGGTAATAGACATGCGATACAACTGACGGGATTTGATTCTGATATATGGAGCCTGAGTTCGAGTCCCATATGCCTAACTTGAGAAAAATTAGAAAAATCGTCGAAAAAGAGACCAAACCCGCCCCGCTCCTCGAAACGACATGCAAACATAGACAATAGCACCGCGTAGCTAATAGACACACGTTACAACTGACGGGAATCGATTCTGATATACGGAGCCCGAGTTCGAGCCCCGTATGGTTAACTTGAGAAAACTTAGAAAAATAGTCGAAAAAGAGACCAAAACTCGCCCCGATCGTCGAAACGACACCCAAAAACAGATAATAGCACCGTGTAGGCAATAGACATGCGTTACAACTGACGGAACTCATTTTTGATATATGGAGCCCGAGTTCGAGCCCCATACGCCTAACTTGAGAAAACTTAGAAAAATAGTCGAAAAAGAGACCAAAACCCACCCCGGTCGTTGAAACGACACGCAAACACAGAAAATAGCACCGCGTAGGCAATAGACATGGGTTAAAACTGATGGGACTCCATTCCGATATATGGACTCCGAGTTCGAGCCCCGCACGCCTAACTTGAGAAAACTTAGAAAAATAGTCAAAAAATAGACCAAAATCCGCCCCGGTGGTCGAAACGACACGCAAACACAGACAATAGCATCGCGTAGGAAATAGACACGTGTTACAACTGACGGGACTCAATTCTGATATACGAAGCCCGAGTTCGAGCCCCGTACGCTAACTTGAGAAAACGTAGAAAAATAATGTAAATATGTTTTAATTTCGACTTTGTTATTAATATTTTAATTTTGTAGGGTATTGTTGATGAGACTCATGGAGGTGGTGGTGGAGGTGGAGGTGGAGGCACTAGTGATGACCGCCGAGCTGATGATGAGCAGCCTCCTCCAGTACAGGGCGATGACCATCGAGTTGATGACGAAAGCCTCCTCCTCCAGATGGGGTGATGACCGCCGAAAGTCGATGTGAGAGACAAAGCGACGAGTTGTAGTTAGTTTATGTTATATTTTGAGTTTCATGTATACTTGTACAGTTTTTGAGTTGTACCGACGGCCATTATATTTTTGATCTATATATTTGATTTGGATTACTATTTAAATTGTGAATTGTATGATATTTGCTTGTTATTTGATGGTTGTTATTAGTTTATAACAGGTGTATGTTTATATTTGTAAATGAACATGGAAAATTGTAAATTATAAAAAAATCAAAATATACACAGTCATTGCCGACGGGGGTATTGGCGACGGGAGTGCCGCCGCCAATGACATATAGCGACAATTATGAATACAGAGTCATTGCCGATGGCTAGAAGGTCATGGCCGACGGAGTCACCATCGGGAATGAGGTTTTCCCTCAAACAATTCATGGAGTCTTTGTTGACAGTCTCGCTATCGCTCGAGCCGTTAGTATTGATTTTGTGCCATCGCCAATGATCCCCGTCACCAATGATAATGATGCCGACGGCTGGCAACGGGAGCCAGGAGCGATGACCTGTGAGGCGACGGGCTTACCGACGACATCTGACGTCGCCAATGACTTCAATGCCGACGACAGTATAGTCATAGGCGACGGCCGATGCCGTCGGCAATGACTTGTTTTTTTGTAGTGTTAGTTCATAGCTCTTAAACAAAACATAAGTAGCAATATAAACAACATTTATGGATTACAAAATCAAACGAAATAAATAGAGAAGAATAAACTCTGTCAATCTTCTTCAGTTTCCAAGAATTTCAATCCTTTCAAGCTTTCCAATCCATGTTGCTAAGTGCTCTTGAGCTCCATAGAATCCCAAACATCTCCTTGATCTATCTAAACTATATATACAAACATAACTTACTAGAAAATGGGAAGGAAACTATAAAAGAGAGAGAGATGGAGTATCCCAGAGGGGATATTATGATCTTCCTCAAGGAGGCTGTGTGACACCCCCAAATTCGGGTACTTTAATTCCAACGTGATTTGGTGCTCACTGTACAAACATCATATGTCTATCTACCCATAATAAATGAAAATCATAAAATAGATAGAAATAAATCCCCTCCTTAGGGAGTTACAACATCTGAAAATAAGTACATCAATCCCAGGTCATACTAACCTTAAATCTCAAATGCGAAAACATAAACAAATATTAATTCTTACACAACATTGTCATAAGTCTGAAACATAAATACATTAAATAAACAACAAGTCTTCATCACTTGTTAATCATGCCCTAACCTTTGCTAGTAGAAGGCTCGTCGGACCTTTCGTTCTTAACTACAATGTTATTATTACGCAAGAGTGAGCATGATTGCCCACAAGTATAATAATATAACTACAATATAATAACATGCGAGTGAATCAAAGACTTCTGAAATAAAAAACTCGACTTTTGAATCAAGAATGAATAACAAGAATTAAAAGAACTCCCGAGGGTCATAAGACCTTGAACTATGTCCTAGGTTGTCAAGTGTTTATACTTGAAACCTTTAACAGTCATAAGACTATGGACTTTTCTTCTCGTACTTAGGGGGATCAACCCTTAGTACCATACCGTGCACAATATCTTAACGCTAAAGCATAAGTAATCCCCTATAACAGAGTTGTTCATCTCAGTTTGACATTAGAGTTCGCACCAAAGGAAGTTTGGTTTGGATAACTCAACAAGAGTTCTGAAATTTAGAACGTTCATCAACTATGGACTAGTCGAAATAATAAGGGTTCGTTAGTCTTACAAGGTTCAACAATAATGATATTCAATTTGAATAATAAACTCAAGAGGTATACAATGGAATAAGTATTGTATAACATGAACCATGCTTTGAAAAGATTGGTAACCTTTAATATGACATCTTGAACTTGATCAATAAATGACAAGAACTTGCTCGATGTCGAATATAAGTCTAGAACTTGCTCAAAGTAAAGAGGTAAGGTTTAGAAACTTGCCTCGTGCGTAGATTACACGTTAATTATTCACGTTCCTCAATTTAATCCTACATACCATTTACATTCACAATACCAGTTAATTATAACGTAACAAACATCACAAGTTTATTCTCTTTTGTCTAAACTCTGATTATGATTATACTAATTAAATCATAACACTTGTTTTCACATAATATTAGACTTCACGAATGACTAGCTAACTATGCGTTTAACAATTCAATTAAGCATGTAAGTACCTCATTGACACATTAAGAATATATTTTAACATCACATTATATGTCTAACACATTTTTATGTACATTAGATTAGGTTACAATTACATTTCCTGGACTAAAACAATTAAAAATCTCATTTCTGGACAAACTACAGAGTGGCGCTACGACGCGGACTTTAAGGCCTGGAGCTGGCGCTGCGGCGCGACACGCCAGTTCCAGATTCTGAAGTTCACGAGGAAAAACAAAACATGGCCAAAGACATCCAATTACTTTATTTACACATGAATTTAAGCATACCCAGACAATATAATTCATATATGATCATTACCCAACCTTTCTAGCATGATTTTAATAACTTAATCATACAATTATTCTAGTTAAATCACATAATTTCACCATTCTTGGTGTTTTTGAAAGTTTTGAAGACCAACCATGAAATTTGACATTACGAATTCGTTATAACTCTGAATTCGTCCGTTCAAAGTTTGTTTTCTTTGTTTTAACATGTACTATCATAATCTACTGCTGAATTTCAAGTTAAACAACAATTCATGCATTGATCACTCAATTTTTGTTTTTTTACAGAGAACTCAAAACACTTATTAATGGAAAAATCTGATTTTAGCATGATTACATGAAATCGATTACTTTAAACACATGAATATATGATATACACATATTATAAACATATACTAACATATAAATCACATCCTATACTCATCAATTGCAACTCTCTTCAATCAAAGAGGACTTAGAGATAGTTTTTCATAGAAAAATAATAACAACGTTGTAAGACCCCAACTTTTATGAATAAAGATGAATTTTATATAAATATCATTTTTGAAAATATTAAGGTGTGAATTTGTTATAATGTTATAGTTGTGGGTAATATTTATAAATTTGGCAAAGTAAGCAAGTTGCTATAAAATATTCGTTTGGTCGGAGAATATTCTCTTTGTCTGGGAATATTCGTACGACGACACAATCATTGGTGGACCCCGCAACCAAATTTTTTCGGAGTTAGAAAACAACAAAATTATCTTTTTATAAAAATAACGGCGAAAGTTATACCGTTAACTGTTGAAATATCCGGTGGTAAAAGTACAGTAATACGCGTGGTTGCATAGTAAGAAGCACGGTGTTATATTGCATATATCTTGATTATCGATGCTTACGTAAGTCACTATTCAATAATTATTACGGAAATTATTGCTTCATACTTTATTTTATCGATTCAATAATTACAATGTTGATATTTTATATTATTGATTCAATAATTGTCATTACACAGTATTTCAAATTATCAAATAAATAATTCATATTATTTGAATAATATTATTGTGAGACCCCAAATTTTATGAATAAAGATTTAAATTTCTCGAAATATTTTTCAAAATTATGGAATGAATTTGATATAATATTATAGTTGTGGGTAATATTTATAAATTTTGCAAAATACGCAAGTTGTTATATAATATTCGATTGGTTCTGGAATATTCGCTTTAACAGAAATATTCATACAACGACACAATCATTGTGGACCCTACAATGAAATTATTGTTTGGATTGAGAAAACAACAAAATACTTTTATGAAAATAACGGCTAAAAGTTTTACTGTTAACTCGTTGAAACACCCTTGTTAAAATACAAAGAATACGCTGGCGGTCGTTGCGTAGTAGCACTGCAGTATTGATTATTGATGCTTACGTGAGAAGTCACTCGGTTTTGTTCAATTATTATTACGATAAATTGCGCGTAAGATCTCGTGTTATTTGATTCAATTATTGTCAATATTTTATATATTATTAAATGAATAATTGAGACGACAAAGTTATTAATATTATTATTTACAATATTAACGATATCTTGAAGTTTTGTCAAGGAGATGCTTGGTCACCTAATCATGCTACTATGATAGGAGAACTGTATTGAAAGCTCCTCTTCCTGAGGAGCGACACGGTCGATTAATATTATGAATTATAATAAAGGTGATAAGTTTTATTTTATTATTATTATTATAAATGTAATAAAATGAAAACTTTTATATAAAATAGAATACTTTTATAAAGCTATTTATTTTATTAGACTATAAATAGAATATATGATATTCTATTATGCCTAGTGTTTGTATAAGACTCTACATAGTGTTTGCAGATAGTAAAATCTTTTTATATAAAACATAATATTTTTATAAAGTTATTCGCTTTATTAGATTATAAATAGAATATATTATATTTTATTTAAAAGATTTTGTTTTTATTAGAATATTTTATTAATAATTGCATAGTAAATCAATATGGACCGTTCGTTTAAAAAGAAAATCAATCTGACCGTTCATGAATTAGTTACTATTCACCCCATTCTCCTATAAATAGAAGCTCATTCCTTCATTATTTCTTACTTAATTCACTTTGAAACTCTAGAGAGAGAAACTATAGAGAAAGTAGAAAAGTATTCTCGCTACTTCACTACTCCTATATCCAGCTTTCTTCTAAGGTAAAGGATATTATTTATTGTACTCGTAAGGGGTATTATTTATTTCGTATTCATGAAGAGAATTATTTTCTTTCAATACTGTAGGGGTACTATTACATTTGTATTCATGAAGAGAGTTATTTTCTTTCAATACTGTAAGGGTTGTTATTCCATATCTTATTATTATGTTGAATAACTTTATACATGCCAAGTCTTCGCATATATGGTAAAATTCTTCTATTATTCCATTCTTTATTATTCATTGGAATAACTTCATCTGCGGTGGTCTATCGCATGCCCGGTGAATTTCGTTGTTATTCCATTCTTTATTATTCTCATTGGAATATCTTATGCAGCATGCGATTACGCATGACCTCGTTCCGCTTCTTTATTATTCTCGTTAGAATATCCCATCTGTGCGCTTTACGCACGACCGGTTCTATTCTTTATTATTCTCGTTGGAACATCCTCATACATGCGATTACGCATGACCGGTTCCATTCTTTATTATTCTCATTGGAATAACTCGTCTGCATATGGCCTATCGCATGCATGGTGATTTCTTCTGTTATTCCATTCTTTATTATTCTGTTGGAATAACCTGTCTATGTGGATTATCACATGCATGGTGAATGATCCTTTGTATTCATTCCTTATTAAATTGTGGAAATGATCTGTCTAAGTGGATTACCGCATGGCGGACGAAAATTCATTTGCAGTTTCATATATTCTCTTATACTTAGTTAGTTAAAGCTTTGACTTCTATACTCCATGAAATTAGTGGAATATCCTTGATATTTGCTCTTCATCCAGTATCTTTTCATGGAAATATTTTTCTGAGCATTCTTGAATTTTACTCCACAAAGAAGTATCATGTTGACAATATGGACGTTATTGGTTCCTGTATAAATTAATTCTTGAACTTGTTTAATTGAATTCTTATATCATTGTCATCATCCTCATGTTTATGTTATGTTGAAAGTCATCTGTGGCCTGTAGTGCATCGATGGACTTAGTATGATTATGACCAGGGATTAATCGGTATAATCATGACCGTAATGTTACAAATGATGTGGTAAAATTCCTCATTGGCTCATAGTACATTGATGGACAGTTGTTGGCATGATCATGACCATTGATGTGACGCCCCCCAAAATAGGTATACAACACCCATTCTGAGTCCCCAAATACATGGTACAGAAAGCAAACTACAACTTCAATAATACAATTGTCGTGCAAAATACGACAACACATATTGTGAGTTTAAATACAAATATTATCTTCTAGACAATATCCACACTCAAATAAGTTCTTATTACAATTATTCAAACACTATTTTACAGAAATAGTGAGGACTACTAAAACATCTTTCTAGAACCATCACTCCATACTCTGACTAGATCCTGCTATGTTCTCACCTCCTAAGAAGAAAAATGGAACAAAAAGGAAAAGGGTGAGCTTAACTAGCCCAGTAAAAAATATTATGACTAAGATAATATACAACAAATTATCATTAGTCTTCAACAGGAAAAAATCTGATAAAATATAATAGACAACAAGTTTTAGATCAATAACTGCAGCGAAAACATCAATCCATTAGAAGAGTCAAGTAGAGAATGAGTTCTACTATCTTCTAAGATTTAAAAGTCCATCATCAATATTTTATTCCTGTAACAATAATCAATATACATCTTTAATCAAATATTCATCTTTGCAGTACGGGCCAAAGATATTCATTTGTATCACCAGGTGGTCAAGTTCATCTCAACACCTGTTCATCTTTGCACTACGGGCCAAAGATATCCATCAGTTAATAATTCATCTTTGCACTACAGGCCAAAGAAATTCATCTAGTATCACCTATTAAGGACTGAGGGTGATGAAAAACATTTTAGAGAACGAATCCAGTGAGACAGAAGGACAAATATTAGGGATTCGTATTTTGGTTTATCCAAATTCAATAATACTCCATAATAACATATTTTAAGCAGAATTCAAAAATAAAGATCAAAACATGGATACAATCAAAGATAGTAACTATAATAGACATCTTGGACAAAAAGGAAAATTTTCATTTTTTGGTGAATAGTGTCGTATACGTGAATAGTAACCCCGACACAAAAAGTTCTAAATTTGATAAAAAGTTCAGACCAATATTTCGACATAATGATATTGAAAGAAATAATATCATTTGCGAAGAAAATAACATCCCTTACCTCAAAATAACCGTATTTCTTTCGAAATTTTGATATAGTCTTGTAAAACTTGCACCGAATAAAGAACTCTCAAAGTATCAAAATACTCACAAAAATACGCTCGATAATCTAGAGAGAAAGAAAACTTATTTCTGGTGTGATTTTCAATTCTAACCTAAGCGTCTATTTATAGGAAAATGCTAGAATGCCATAGGAGACTAAACTAATAAAAAATTATTATTTTAACACAATTCTCAATGCATGCCTTAAGAAAACCATCAACATGCCATTCTTGAAGAAAATCCCAGCAGCCCACATGTATTTAACCAAAGTGGGTCCCATCCATAATTTAATAAAAATTATTTTATTTTCCAAAACTTCAGTAATTCATAGAAAATATCTCGTTTATTAGAAAAATACGAATTTTATGTCCATTCCACATGAAATCAAATTCTCTACAACTTTGCAGAAGAAAGTTTTTCCAAATTCCAAACAGAAAATATCCGAAATCCACAAACGGATGATTTTTAATACCTCCATTCCGACAAAATACTGATAAAACACCTCAGCATTAATTCCTTCATTTATAACCACATAAAATAAATAAATCCATCATTTATATCCACATCAAATAAATATTTTCTTATCATATAAATCAATAATTAATTATTCACAAATAATATTACAGAATCACAATTATGACAACCAGCATCAGGCTCCCGAGAAAGAGGGGCTTTCCAATAAGGATTTCTCCTCATCGGCGCATAACAATTAGGTGACCAAACCTCTCCTCGATGTAACTTTCTAGACATTGTCAATAATGTTATCTAACAATATTATTCAAATAATATGAATTATTGATCTGATAATGAAAAATATTGTGCAGTGACAATTATTGAAATAACAATAATATAAAATATCAACGCATCAATTATTAAATCAATAAAATAAAATATTGAATAAAGAATTACTATAACAATTATTGAGTAGTGCCTTCTTACGTAAGAATCAATAATTCAACAATACTCAGTAATATCGTGTGCTATTCTTGTCTACCACGCATATTATTATTATTTTTTAACCACCGTGTAATCCAACAATGTTAATGGTAATAATTACGCCAAGTTATTTATAAAAACTCAAACTTTGTCGCTTTTCTTCATCCGACGCTTATTCATTATGGGACCCATTAAATGGTCATACCGTCGTATGAATATTCCCCGACAGAAAGAATATTCCACGACCAAACGAATATTCCCCGATAAAAATGAATATTTTATAACCACTTACTTATTTTGCAAAATTTGCACATTTCTCCCATAACCAAAGTATTATATCAAATTATTACTTTATTATTCACAATAATAAATAGAGAAAATTCGATTTTATTCATAATAAGTTGGGGTCTTACAACCTCTCCTTCTTATGAAATTTCATCCTCGAAATTGACGTACGTACCTGGTGTTTCGAAAAGGTGAGGGTACCTCGCTTTCATTTCTGATTCCAACTCCTAAGTCATTTCTTTAATAGCATGGTTCCTCCACAAAACCTTAACTTGTGGTATAACCTTCGTGCATAGGACATGCTCTTTCCTATCCAAGATCTTAACAGGTACCTTCTCGTACGTTAAATCTTGGGCTATCTCGTCTGGTTCTAACTCAATAATGTGGTTCGGGTCTTTCACATATTTACGAAGCATAAATATGTAAAAAACATTATGAACACGAGACATGCTTGGAGGTAACGCGAGTCTATAGACCACATTTCCTATTCGATCAATAATCTCAAATGGACCAACAAATCGTGGATTGAGCTTTCCTCTCTTCCAGAATCTTGTAACTCCCTTCCATGGTGCAACACGTAACAATACATGATCTCCAATATTAAATTCCACGCCTTTTCGATGAAGATCCGCATAACTCTTTTGTCAATCCTGTGCCGTTTGTATACGTTGTCAAATCATTTGGATCTTTTCTGTAGTCATGCGTACCAATTCTGGTCCCAATAACGTTGCTTCTCCTACCTCATCCCAGCATACTGGAGAACGACACTTTCGTCCATACAACGCCTCGAATGGAGCCATGCCTATACTTGCTTAATAACTGTTGTTGTTGGAGAATTCCACCAGTGGCAAGTACTTATTCCAACTTCCTTTGAAATCTAGGACACAGAGTCTTAATAGATCTTCAAGGGTTTGAATAGTCCTTTCCGATTGCCCGTCTGCGCTTTAGGATGGTATCTTTGAATCAATCAAGAATCTGCGCTCATAGCTTTCGCAAGCTAACCCAAAATCTTAAAGTGAATCTTGGGTCACGATCCAAAAACTATGGATACCGGCATGTCATGTAATCTCACAATCTCATTCACGTACATACGAGCAAGACGTTCAAGGGAATAAGTCTCACGTATTGGCAAGAAATGAGCAGACTTGGTTAATCTATCAACAATAACCCAAATCGCATCTATGCCTTGAGAAACTTTGGGAAGACCTGTAATGAAATCCATGGTAATGTGTTCCCACTTCCATTCCAGAATCTCAAGTGGTTGCAATGGACCTTTTGGCACTTGATGCTCCGCCTTTACTCGTTGACAAGTTAAACACCACGAGATAAACTCCGCGATCTCTCTCTTCATATTGTTCCACCAATTAATGTGTGTCGAATATCATGATACATTTAGGTACTCCCAAGATGGATTGCAAATGGTGTGTTGTGTGCCTCCATCATGATTCTATGCTTCAAGTCAGAGTCGTTAGGAACACAAAGTCTGGAGTTGAATCTAAGTATTCCTTCTTCATCGATTCTTACTTCCGGAATAGAACATTCTTCTACTTTCTTCTTCATACGCATCATCCCCAGATCCGTAGCTTGAACAACTTTAACTTTATCGATTAAAGTCGGTTCTACTCGTATATTTGCCATCATCATGTGGGTCCCTGGAGTCTTTAACTCTATCTCCATCCTTTGCAAGTCATACAAAATGGGCCTTTGCGTTGATCGTGACTCAGACTCGTGATACGCATATGATCTTCTACTCAATGTGTCAGCTACTACGTTCGCTTTTCCAGGATGATATTGAATAGTGTGATCGTAATCTTTCAACAGTTCGAGCCAACGTCGTTGCCGCATGTTGAGTTCCTTTTGGGTGAAGAAGTATTTGAGGCTTTTATGATCCGTATAGATCTCCACTTTCTCCCCATACAAGTAGTGTCTCCAGATTTCCAATGCAAAAATGACTGCTGCCAACTCTAGATCATGAGTAGGATAATTCCTCTCATATTCTTTGAGTTGTCGTGAGGCATAGGCTATGACTTTCCCATATTGCATGAGAACACATCCTAACCCTTTGCTTGAAGCACCGCTATATATAACAAATCTATCCGAACTAGATGGTATTGCCAGAACAGGTGCCGAAATGAGTCTCCTCTTGAGCTCTTGGAAACTCTTCTTGCATTCCTCGCTCCATACAAATTTTGTATCCTTTTGAGTCAACTGAGTTAACAGAGTAGCGATTCCAGAAAATCCTTCCACGAATCTCCGATAATAACCAGCTAAGCCTAGAAAGCTACGCACTTGTTCATCGACTTCATTGCTCCTCTAACTTTGTATTGCTTCAATCTTCACCGTCAATGATACTCCATGTTTTGACACCACGTGCCCAAGAAATGCTACTCCCTTAAGCCAGAACTCGTATTTCTTCAGCTTGGCATATAGCTTATTTTCACGAAGCCTTTCAAGTATCAGCTTCAAATGGTGCTCATGATCTTCAAGACTTTTGGAATAGATGAGGATGTCATCAATAAAGACAACAACGAACTGATCCAAATATTCCTTGAATACTTGGTTCATCATATCCATGAAAGCAGCAGGAGCATTAGTCAATCCAAAAGACATGACTAAGAATTCATAATGCCCATACTGAGTTCTGAAGGCAGTCTTTGGAATATCCTCAGTTTTAATCTTTAGCTGATGATATCTAGAACGAAGATCGATCTTTGAAAAGAATTATGCTCCTTGTAACTGGTCAAATAGGTCATCAATGCGAGGTAGCAGATACCTATTCTTGATGGTGACATGGTTCAATTCTCGGTAGTCAATACAAAGTCACATACTCCCATCTTTCTTCTTTACGAATAAAACAGGAGCACCCCAAGGAGATGTACTAGGACGAATGAAACTGATGTCTAACAATTCCTGTAGTTGGACTTTTAACTCCTGAAGTTCAATAGAAGCCATTCGATATGGGGTTTTAGAAATAGGTTTTGTACCCGGTTCAAGGTCAATAAAGAATTCAACATCACGTTCTGGGGGTAAACCGGGAAGTTCTTCAGGAAATACATCAGGAAATTCTCTAACAATAGAAATATTATTCAAATCTGACTTGTCTTTGTTCAAATCCATAACATGGGCTAAGAAAGCTTGACATCTATTTTTCAATAAACAAATAGCTTTATGGCTTGATATGATAGTGACTGATTTTAGTGGTTTAGTTGCTTAAATTCGCATAACAGGTTGGTTAGGAATATGAAAACTAACAACCTTACGAAAACAATCAATTTTGGCATGATGAGTGGTTAACCAATCAATCCCTAAAATCACATCAAAAGCAAGTATCTTTAAAGAGATAAGATCCACATGTAATGTGATGGTGCCAACTTGGATTAAGCAAGATTTATAAATAGTGGACGTAATGAAAGTTTCTCCTAACGGAGTCTCCATTGATAAATCAAAGTCTAATTTCTCCGGAGTCAAGTTTAAACGTTGAGCATAAGCAGGAGAGATAAAAGAATGGGTAGAACTGGTATCTAGTAAGGTATCAACTTCGTGAGAATTCAAGATTAACTTACTCGTGATCACCTCTTTTGGGTTTTTCGCGTTTTGGCTAGTCACGACAAACGCTCTTCCAGGAACCGCTGATTTTAACTTATCCGGGACAGCCTTTGGAGTTACCATCCCTGCTGAACTTGGTTTTGCTATAGAACCGTCTCATGCTATATGGCCCTCTATTCCATAGTTATAACATACCCTGGATTGTTGTGGGCAGTTTGGGCTGATATGTCCCTCTTTCCCGCATTTGTAACAAATGATCGGTGCTCGTTCTCCTCCCCAAAATAGCTTGATGTTTATCTTTGACGCCTTCACGTTATCATTGTTGTACCTTCTCTTTTGAAATCTCCTCCCGACTCGCTCCTTCTATTATCACGGCCACGATTACCACCGTGAGTGGTTACGCTTTTGTCCGAATGTTTTCCTCCTCGCCGGTTTTCATTGCTTGATGATCACGCCACCCAGATGACCCTGATTGTGTTCCCTTGGTTGAACATACTCATTATCTCACTCTAATAATTGAGCCATGTTGACAACATCTGAATACAGAGAAAATTTATGAGAGATAAGATATTGTCGAATCTCGGGTTTTAGACCTCTCAGAAACATCCTTGTCATTCGTTCCTCATTCTCTACCAAATGAGGTGCAAACCTGGATAACTCTGCAAATTTTACCTCATACTGGGACATCGTCCTGTTGTTTTGTTCCAGTCTAATAAACTCTACCTCCTTCATATGACGAATATTTTCTAGAAAGTACTTGTCATTGAATAGTTTCTGAAACGTTTCCCAAGACATGTTGAGTGCGGCAGGCTGGGTATGCGTCACAGACTCCCACCAATAGTTTGCCTCACCGCGGAACATAAAGGCGGCGAATGGAACCTTCTGTTCCTACGTGCATGTGACGCCCCCAAAATAGGTATACATCACCTATTCTGAGTCGTCAAATTCATCGTACATAATACAAACACAATCTTTAATATACAACATGAGAACTGTGAGTTTTAATACAAATATCATCTTCTAGACAATATCCACTCTCAGAATAAGTCCTCATTACATTTATTATCACACTATTTAACAGAATAGTGAGGACTACTAATACTATCATCTGGTCCATCACTCCGTTCCCCGACTCATCCCAGCTATATTCTCATTTTCTCAAGAGAATAGTGAAAGAAAGGGTGAGCTCAACTAGCCCAGTAAGAAATATTATGACTAAGATAAAGCAGAATAAATTATCCTTAGTCTTCAATAGTGTTAAATTGATACAATATAACAACCATCAAGTTTAACTGCAGCGGAACAAGCAATCCATTAAAAGAGTCAAGTAGAAAATAAAATCTACTATCTTTTATGATTTAAAAGGTTTTTCATCACTGTTATCGCTGAGACTCAGCTTAATAAAAAATCCACATCATCGAATCACCCCTACACTACGACCAAGGATATTCTTTAGTATCACGACCACAAATTATCCATGCACTGCGGGCCAAGGACATTCGTGTATTCATTAATGGTCATGATCATGCCAACAACGGTCCATCAATGCACTACGGGCCAATGAGGATTTTAACCACATCATTTATAACATTACCGTCATGATTACACCGAATAATCCCTAGTCATAATCATACCAAGTCCATCTATACACTACAGGCCACATATGACTTTCAAAAAATATAAACATGAGGATGATGACAATGATATAAGAATTCAATAAAACAAGTTCAAGAATTAATTTATTCAGGAACTAATAACGTCCAAATTGTCAACATGATACTGCTTTGTGCAGTAAAATTCAAGAATGCTCAGAAGAATATTTCCATGAAAAGATACTGGATGAA
The DNA here is from genome assembly GCA_020205615.1 of Panax quinquefolius. Taxonomy (NCBI): domain Eukaryota; kingdom Viridiplantae; phylum Streptophyta; class Magnoliopsida; order Apiales; family Araliaceae; genus Panax; species Panax quinquefolius. Next base: position 85,997,299 of record CM035170.1, on the reverse strand, counting down.
GCGCAAATATCAAGAATATTCCACTAATTTCATGGAGTATAGAAGTCAAAACTTTAACCAACTGAGTATAATAAGGAATGGAATAACAAAAGAAATCACCAGGCATGCGATAGACCGCACGCAAGTTATTCCAATAAAATAATAATTAATCGGAACGGTCCCGTAAAAACGCACGCATGCATGTGATATTCCAATGTAATAATAAAAAGATTTTAATCAGTCCAGCGTAAAAGCGCATGCATGTGATATATTCCAATGTAATAATAAAGACGGAATCGGTCCGGCCAGAAAGCGAATGAGTATATGATATTCCAAATGTAATAATAACGAATGGAATAATGTAAGAATTTCACCAAGTATATGGTAGCATCACAGATACTGAGTTATTCCAACGTAATAATAAATAATGGAATAACGTAAGTTCTCTTTATGAATACAAAAAAAAATAATACCCCTTCACCGTAAAAGAAACTGGATATAAGAGTAGGGAAGTAGCAAAATACTTTTCTTCTTTCTCTCTATAATTTTCTCTCTCTAGAGTTTCAGTGAATTCGTAAGAAATAATGAAGGAATGAGCTTCTATTTATAGGAGAATGGAAGGGCACTGTTCATGGATGAAATTATTTTGCAGAATCAATTTTAATCAACTAACAAATAAAATATAATATATATATGTATAAACACATGCTATGTTAAAAAACAAATCCTACCGCTCGCATCATTTTTCAAGGTGCTGGCCAATTAAAAGAGAAGAAAAACAAAACTATCACATGATCACTTGAGGACATTAACCAATGAGAAAATGGCCTCACTCATAAATTTGGTAGCATTATGGGATTATCAATCAATAAAGTGGAAACTTTGAAAAACAACACATATCCTGCCAAACTACCACCACCACTTTATTTTCCCACATGTTATATAATATATATATATATATATATATATATATATATATATATATATGCCTATTAGTACCAAAATCATCCACTACCATCAAATCATTTCTCCCACCCGAGACACTACAATTTCACCTCCCCATAATTTAATTTTCTTCCAGTGGGCCCCACTTTTATTATATAAAATAATTTTTGCTGATTATTTTGAAAAATAGGTAAATGGGGGTCCATAAAATAAGCAAAAGTGAGTGACTTCTTACGAAAACATCAATAATCAATACCGTATTGCTACTTATGCGACCACGCCAGATAATGTACTTTTTAACATCGGTGTTTCATCGCTTAATTCAGTAAAACTTCCGCCGTTATTTTTAAAAAATATTTTTTCATCATTTTCTCAATCCGATAATAATTTCGTTGTGGGTCCACTAATGATTGTCTTGTCGTCATTTAATATTCCCTGCTAAAATGAATATTCCCCGACCAATCGAATATTATATATCCACTTGCGTATTTTGCAAAATTTATAAATACTACCCACAACTATAACATTATATTAAATTCATTCCATAATATTCAAAAATGATAATTATAGAAAATTCATCTTTATTCAAAAAGTTGGGGTCTTACAACCTCCCTTTCTTATGAAATTTCGCCCTCAAAATTAGGGTACGTACCTGGTATGTCGAAGAGGTAAGGATACCTTGATTTCATTTCAGATTCTAACTCCCAAGTCATTTCCTCAACATCATGGTTTCCCCACAAAACTTTGACTTGAGGTATAACCTTAGAGCGTAGAATATGTTCATTCTTATCCAAGATTTGAACATGAACCTCTTCATACGTCAAATCTTCCGCTATTTCGTCCGGTTCTAACTCAATAATGTGGGTCGGGTCTTTCACATATTTATGTAACATGGATATATGAAAAACGTTATGAACACGAGACATACTTGGCGGTAAAGCGAGTCTATAGGTCACAGTTCCTACTCGATCGAGGATTAAAAATGGACCGATGAATAAAGGATTGAGCTTTCCACTCTTTCCAAATCTCGTAACTCCTTTCCACGGAGCAACTCATAATAACACATGATCTCCTATATCAAGTTCCACGTCCTTTCGATGAAGATCAGCATAACTCTTTTGTCGATCTTGTGAGGTTTTTATACATTGTCGGATCGTTTGAATCTTTTCCATAGTCATACGTACCAACTCTGGTCCCAATAATGTTGCTTCACCCACCTCATCCCAACATACTGGAGAACGACACTTTCTTCCATACAACGCCTCGAATGGAGCCATGCCAATGCTTGCTTGATAACTGTTGTTGTAGGAAAACTCCACCAATGGTAAGAACTTGTCCCAACTTCCCTTGAAGTCAAGGACACAGAGTCTTAATAAATCTTCTAGAGTTTGAATAGTCCTCTCTGATTTTCCGTCCGTCTGAGGATGATATGCTGAACTAAATCGCAAATCCGTGCCCATAGCATTTTGCAAACTAACCCAAAATCGTGAAGTGAATCTTGGGTCTTGATCAGAAACTATGGATACTGGCATACCATGCAGTCTTACAATCTCGTTTATGTACATACGAGAAAGACGTTCAAGTGTATAAGTTTCTTTTATTGGTAAGAAGTGAACAGACTTGGTCAATCTATCAACAATGACCCAAATCGCATCTATGCCTTGAGAAACTTTGGGAAGACCGATAATGAAATCCATGGTAATGTGCTCTCACTTCCATTCTGGAATTTCAAGTGGTTGCAATGGACCTTTTGGTACTTGATGCTCCGCCTTGACTCGTTGACACGTTAGACACCTTGAGATAAACAGCACTATCTCTCTCTTCATATTGCCCCACCAAAATTTATGTCGAAGATCATGATACATTTTGGTACTCCCAGGATGGATTGCAAACGGTGTGTTGTGCGCCTCCATCATGATTTTATACTTTAAATCAGGGTCGTTAGGAACACAAAGTCTGCAGTTAACTCAAAGTATTCCTTCTTCATCGATTCTTGCTTCCGGTATAGAACCTTCTTGCACTTTCTTCCTCATACGCGCATCGCCTCCAGTCCGTAGCTTGAAGCGACTTTAACTTTATCTATTAAAGTTGGTTTTACTCAGATATTCGCCATCATCACATGGGTCCCTGGACTCTTTAACTCTATCTCCATCCTTTGCAAGTCACACAAAATGGGCCTTTACGTTGACAATATCGCACTCATACTTGCATATGATCTTCTACTCAATGCGTCAGCTACCACGTTCGCTTTTCTAGGATGGTATTGGATGGTATGATCATAATCTTTCAATGATTCAAGCCAACATCGTTGTCGCATGTTGAGTTCCTTTTGAGTGAAGAAATATTTGAGGCTTTTATGATCCGTAAAGATTTCCACTTTCTCCCCATACAAGTAATGCCTCCAAATTTTAAGTGCAAAGACAACAGCTGCCAACTCTAGATCATGAGTAGGATAATTCTTCTCATATTCTTTGAGTTGTCGCGAGGCATAGGCTATGACTTTCCCATGTTGCATGAGAACACATCCTAACCCTTTGCTCAAGCATCACCAGAGATGACAAATCCTCCGAGCCGGATGGTATTGTCGAACAGTCTTTGAAATGAGTCTCCTCTTGAGTTCATGAAAACTCTTCTCACATTCTTCGCTCCAACTGAACTTTGTATCTTTCTGAGTCAGTTGAGTTAGTGGAGTAGCTATTCGAGAAAATCCTTCCATGAATCTCCGATAATAACTAGCTAAACTGAGAAAGCTTCGTACTTTGGTCACTGATTTAGGTTGCTCCCAGCTTTGAATAGCATCAATCTTTGTTGGGTCAACAGATATTCCATGACTTGATACCACGTGCCCAAGGAATGCTACTTCCTCAAGCCAGAACTCGCATTTCTTCAACTTGGCATAAAGCTTATATTCACGAAGCTTTTAGAGTATCAGCCTCAAGTGTTGCTCATGATCTTCATGGCTTTTGGAATAAATAAGGATGTCATCAATAAAGACGACCACAAAGTGATCCAAATATTCCTTGAATACTCGGTTCATCATATCCATGAAAGCAGCAAGAGCATTAGTCAATCCAAAAGACATGACTAGGAATTCATAATGCCCATACCGAGTTCTGAAAGCAGTTTTTGGAATGTCATCTGTTCTAATCTTCAATTGGTGATATTCGGAACGAAGATCAGTCTTTGAAAAGAATTTGGCTCCTTGTAACTGGTCAAACAGATCATCAATACGTGGCAATGGGTACCTATTTTTGATGGTGACATGATTCAACTCCTGATAATCAATACAAAGTTGCATACTCCCATCTTTCTTCTTCGCGAATAGAACAGGAGCACCCCAAGGAGAAATACTAGGACGAATTAAGCTAATGTCTAACAATTCCTGCAGTTGAGTCTTTAACTCCTGAAGTTCAATAGGAGCCATTCGATATGGGGCTTTAGAAATGGGTTTTGTACCGGGTTCAAGGTCGATACAAAATTCAATTTCACGCTCTGGGGGTAGGCCAAGAAGTTCTTCAGGGAATACGTCAGGAAATTCATTAACAATAGAAATATTATTCAAAACTGACGTATTTTTGTTTAGATCCGTGACATGAGCTAAGAAAGCTTGACATCCATTTTTCAATAAACGAATAGCTTTATGGCTTGAGATGACAGTGATTGATTTTAATGGTTTAGTTGTTTGAATTCGCATAATAGGTTGGTTAGGAATATGAAAGCTAACAACCTTACGAAAATAATCAATTTTTGCATGATGAGTAGTTAACCAATTAATCCCTAGAATCACATCAAATGCAAGTATTTTCAATGAAATAAGATCGACAGGTAATGTGAGGGTACCGATTTGAACTAAACAAGACTTATAAACAGTAGATGTAATGAAAGTTTCTCCCAACGAAGTTTCTACAGATAAGTCAAAGTCTAATTTCTCCGGAGTCAAATTTAATCGTTGAGCGCAAGTAGGAGAAATAAAAGAATGGGTAGAACCGGTATCAAATAAAGTATAGACTTCACTAGATTTTATGATAAGCTTACCCGTGATGACCTCATTCGGGTTCCTTACTTTCTGGGAGGTCACAACAAACACTCTCCCTTGCACTACCAGCTTTGACTTTTCTGGGACGGCCTTCGGTGCCTCCATCCTGGCTGAACTTGTCTTCGGTGAAAGACAAAATTGGGCTAAGTGACCTTCTCTTCCACAATTATAACATGCTTTGGATGGCATCGCGCAGTTTGGACTGATGTGTCCCTCCCCTCCGCATTTGAAACACATGATAGGTGGTCGTTCTCCTTTCTTAACAACGGGTGCTGGTGCTGACGTCCTTCCATCATTGTTGAATCTACTCTTCTTGAAATGTCCATTCTTATTGTTTTGGCCCTAATTACAACCGAAGTGGTTACCACTTTTGGCCTGTTGATTCCCTCCACGCTTGTTGTCACCGCTTCAATGACTGCTCTCATTGGTATTATCATTTTGCCGGCTGCTCTCTTTTGGTTGCGTTGACTCGTTATCACGCTCTACTAACTAAGCCCTATTTACAACATCTGAATATAAACACAGTTTATGAGAAATAAGATGTTGACGTATCTCCGGTTTTAAACCTCTTAAAAACATTCGCGTCATTCTCTCTTCATTATCCACCAAGTGGGACGCAAACCGAGACAACTCGGCAAATTTAACTTCATACTGCGACACGATCATATTATTCTGCTCCAACTTGATGAACTCTACCTCTTTTATGTGACGAATACTTTCGGGAAAGTACTTGTCGTTCAATAGTTCTTGGAACTTCTCCTAAGACATCTTCAATGCGACAGGTTGAGTACGCTTTACCGATTCCCACTAGTAATCTGCCTCTCCTCACAACATAAAGGCAGTAAAGGGAAACTTTTGCTCCTCGGAGCATCCCAAGACATCAAATATCTTGGTGATCTGCTTTATCCATACTTCCGCCTTAAGTGGTTTTGGCTTTCCAATAAACTCAGGTGGTCCCAGCTCCTTGAACTGTTTAGCGGTGACCGTTTGAGAGTTTTTAGTGTTTCCACCTATATTTTGGACAGGAGCCGCTCTCACCTGCTGCTGCATGAATTGCATAAAGCCTCTGAACATTCCATCATTCATCATTTGGTCAGTGTTGTTGTTTGCATGAGGATTGTCGCCTTCCTGATGCACATTATCCTGATTATTGATCTGTGGAGACTCAACAGTCTCCTGTGCTCCATTGTTATTCTCAACATTCTCGGATGTCATTTTCAGATACTGCCACAAAATAAAGGTTAATTAACATATAACATATTATCCCTATACTTTGACCGACCAATTAAATACCAAATAAACTTAGGTAGGTCATACAAGCGAAGGAATTCCTGCCTCCCTCCTAGTTCTATTCTCACATCTTAGCCAGGATCATATCCTAAGCTTTGATACCAATCATGGCGCCCCCAAAATAGGTATACATCACCTATTCTGAGTCGCCAAATACATGGTACAAAATACAAATACAATCTTTAATATACAACATGAGAGCTATGAGTTTTAATACAAATATCGTCTTCTAGACAATATCCACTCTCAGAATAAGTTCTCATTATATTTATTGTCACACTATTTAACAAAATAGTGAGGACTACTAATACTATCATCTGGTCCATCACTCCGTTCCCCGACTCGTCCCAAATTATATTCTCATTTCAAGAGAACAACGAAAGAAAGGGTGAGCTCAACTAGCCCAGTAAGAAATATTATGACTAAGATAAAGCAGAATAAATTATCTTTAGTCTTCAATAGTGTTAAACTGATACAATATAACAACCATCAAGTTTAACTACAACGGAACAAACAATCCATTAAAAGAGTCAAGTAGAAAATAAAATCTACTATCTTTTATGATTTAAAAGGTTTTTCATCAACATATTATCGAGACTCACTTTTTAATAACTAATCCACATCATCGAATCACCCCGCACTACTACTACCAAGGATATTCTTTAGTATCACGACCACAAATTATCCATGCACTGCGGGCCAAGGACATTCGTGTATTCATTAATGGTCTTGATCATGCCAACAACAGTCCATCAATGCACTATGGGCCAATAAGGATTTTTACCACATCATTTATAACATTACGGTCATGATTACACCAAATAATCCCTGGTCATAATCATACCAAGTCCATCTATGCACTACAGGCCACAGATGACTTTCAAAAAATATAAACATGAGGATGATGACAATGATATAAGAATTCAATAAAACAAGTTCAAGAATTAATTTATTCAGGAACTAATAACGTCCAAATTGTCAACATGATACTGCTTTGTGTAGTAAAATTCAAGAATGCTCAGAAGAATATTTCCATGAAAAGATACTGGATGAAGCACAAATATTAAGAATATTCCATTAATTTAATGGAGTATAGAAGTCAAAAATTTAACCAACTGAGTATAATAAGGAATAGAATAACAAAAGAAATCACCGTGCATGCGATGATCAAGCAGCAAAAGTTATTCCAACGAATAATAATTAACGGAACACGGTTCGGTAGAAAAGCGCATGACGAGGATATTCCAATGAGAATAATAAAGGCGGAATCAGTCCCCAGAAAAACGCATATACTGAGGATATTCCAATGTAATAATAATGACGAAAATTAGGTCCCACAGTAAAAAGCACGTGATAAGATATTCCAATGGAATAATAATGAATGGAATAACAGAAGAATTTCACCAAGTATAGGGTAGCTCGCGTATACAGGTTATTCCAATAGAATAATAAAAAATAGAATAACAGAAGTTCTCTTCATGAATACAAGAGAAATAATACCCCTTACTGTAAAAGAAACTGGATATAAGAGTAGGGAAGTAGCAGAATACTTTTCTTCTTTCTCTCTATAATTTTCTCTCTCTAGAGTTTTAGTGAATTCGTAAGAAATAATGAAGGAATGAGCTTCTATTTATAGGAGAATGGAAGGGCACTGTTCATGGATGAAATTATTTTGCAGAATCAATTTTAATCAACTAACAAATAAAATATAATATATATATAAACACATGCTATGTAAAAAAAAATCCTACCACTTGCATCATTTTTCAAGGTGCTGGCCAATTAAAAGAGAAGAAAAACAAAACTATCACATGACCACTTGAGGACATTAACCAATGAGAAAATGGCCTTACTCATAAATTTGGTAGCATTATGGGATTATCAATCAATAAAGTGGAAACTTTGAAAAACAACACATATCCTGCCAAACTACCACCACCACTTTATTTTCCCACATGTTATATAATATATATATATATATATATATATATATATATAAATATATCTACGCCTATTAGTACCAAAATCATCCACTACCATCAAATCATTTCTCCCACCTGAGAGACTACAATTTCACCTCCCCATAATTCAATTTTCTTTCAATGGGCCCCATTTTATTATATAAAATAATTTATATCGATTATTTTGAAAAATAGGTAAATGAGGGTCCATAAAATAAGCAAAACTGAGTGACTTCTCACGTAAGCATCAATAATCAATACTGTGTGCTACTATGCAACCACGCATATTATTGTACTTTTAACACCGGGTGTTTCATCAATTAACGGTAAAACTTCCGTCGTTATTTTTAAAAAATATTTTTGTCGTTTTTTCAATCCGACAATAATTCCATTGTGGGGTCCACCAATGATTGTGCCGTCGTACGAATATTCCCTGCTAAAACGAATATTCCCCGACCAATCGAATATTATATATCCACTTACGTACTTTGCAAAATTTATAAATACTACCCACAACTATAACATTATATTAAATTCATTCCATAATATTCAAAAATGATAATTATAGAAAATTCATCTTTATTCAAAAAGTTGGGGTCTTAAAGTGCATCCCAAGACATCGAATATCTTGGTAATTTGCTTGACCCACGTTTCTGCCTTGTCAGATCCGGCTTTCCAATAAATTGTGGTGGTCCCAACTCCTTGAATCGCTTGCATGTGTGATGATGCATCAAGTTGCTATCACTTCCACCCATATTTTGTACACGAGTCTCCCTCGTCTGATTTTGCATGAACTGCAAAAAGCTCCTAAACATTCCATCATTCATCATTTGCTCGGTAGTATTGTTTATAGGTGGAATATTGCCTTCCTGTTGTACGTTCTCCTGGTTTGTGACTAAAGGTTGTTCCACAGTCTCATACACTCCATTGTTAACGTTCTCAGCAGCCATTCTAAAATACTGCCATAAAATAAGAGTTAATTAAACAAATTAACATATCTTATAATATCCCTATATTATGACCAACCAACAAATAAGCTTAGATATGACACACTAGCGAAGAATTTACTCATCTCTCCCCTCCTAGTTCTATTCTCTGATCTCCGCCAGAGACCATATCCCTAAGCTTTAATACCAACTGTGACACCCCCAAAATTGGTATACAACACCCATTTTGAGTCCCCAAATACATGGTACAGAAAGCAAACTACAACTTCAATAATACAATTATCGTGCAAAATACGACAACACATACTGTGAGTTTAAATATAAATATTATCTTCTAGACAATATCCACACTCAAATAAGTCCTCATTACAATTATTCAAACACTATTTTTACGAAATAGTGAGGATCGCTAAAACATCTTTCTAGAACCATCACTCCATACCCCACTAGATCCTCGTTATGGTCTCACCTCCTGAGAAGAAAAATAGAACAAAAAGGAAAAGGGTGAGCTCAACTAGCCCAAAAAAATATTATGACTAAGATAATATACAACAAATTATCATTAGTCTTCAACAGGAAAAAATCTGATAAAATATAATAGACAACAAGTTTTAGATCAACAACCTGCAATGGAAACATCAATCCATTAGAAGAGTCAAGTAGAGAATGAGTTCTACTATTTTCTAAGATTTAAAAGTCCATCATAAATATTTTATCCTCAGAATAACAATCAATATACATCTTTAATCAAATATTCATCTTTGCACTACAGGCTAAAGATATTCATTTGTATCACCAGTTGGTCATGTTCATCTCAACACCTGTTCATCTTTGCACTATGGGCCAAAGATATTCATCAGTTAATAATTCATCTTTGCACTACAGGCCAAAGAAATTCATCTAGTATCACCTATTAAGGACTGAGGGTGATGAAAAATATTTTAGAGAACGAATCCAGTGAGACAGAAGGACAAATATTAGGGATTCATATTTCGGTTTATCCAAATTCAATAATACTCCATAATAACAAATTTTGAAGCAGAATTCAAAAATAAAGATCAAAACATGGATACAATCAAAGATAGTTGATGAGTGAGTTTTATACACATGAATTGGATACATTCGGGCTTAATTTATTGTTGTTCTCAAGTCTTTTAGAATAGTTTTTAAGTGTTTGTGTCCATTCCTGCATGTTTTACATTGTTTTGTAGGATTTGGGACAAAAGTTACTTGGATCGACGTTAAAATGGCTAGATTATTGGCGCTTTTGACTTATTTACACAGCAGTCACTTCAAAGCCAATTTAAGTATTGCTCCGGACTTTATTTCAAAAAACTCAAAGAATGAAAGTTGTAGATCTGTGTTTCCTCTTTCCGGAACATCTTGAATCATCAAAATCAGAGTTCGAATGAAGAAGTTATGGCCATTTTCCCAAAGTCCTTTTTCAAGTGATCAATTGCCTTCTATTTAATCCAGATTAATCTTGCTATATTCCTATGCAAAATAATTGAATTAAACTCTTTCCAATCCCAATTCCTTATGTGTTAAATGCGACGAACAGATATTTCCATTCAATTTACAAACCTAATTATTCACCATGCAAATAACTAAGTCACATGTTATCATGCCCAGTTCTACGTCCTTTGGGAAAATTGCCATAACTTCTTCGTCCGAACTCCGATTTTGATGACTCAAGATGTTCCGGAAAGAGAAAACATAGATCTAAAACTTTCATTCTTTGAGTTTTTCGAAATAAGGTCCGGAGCAATACTCATATTGGCTTTGAAGTGACTGCTGTGTAAATGGCAAGCCGAAAACGCGAATCTAGCCACCCCGAACGTTGATCCAAGTAACTTTTGTCCCTAATTCTACAAAACAATGTAAAACATGCATGAATGGACACAAACACTTAAAAACTATTCTAAAAGACTTGAGAAAAACAATAAATTAAGCCTGAATGTATCCAATTCATGTCTATAAAACTCACTCATCAATTGAAACCATAATAGACATCTTGGAGGAAAAATTTCATTTTTCGGTGAATAGTGCCGCATTCTTGAATAGTGTCGTATACGTGTATAGTAACCCCGACACAAAAAGTTCCAAATTTGATAAAAAGTTCAAACCAATGTTTCGGCATAATGACATTGAAAGAAATAATATCATTTACGAAGAAAATAACATCCGTTACCTCAAAATAATCGTATTTTTGACTGAATTTCGGATATAGTGCTGACAGAAACTTGTACTGAATAACAACTCTCAAAGTATCAAAATACTCACAAAAATACGCTCGATAATCTAGAGAGAAAGAAAACTTGTTTCTGGTGTGATTTTCAATTCTAACCTAAGTGTCTATTTATAGAAAAATGTTAGAACGCCATAGGAGACTAAAATAATAAAAAATTATTATTTTAACACAATTATCTACACATGCCTTAAGAAAGCCATCAGCATGCCATTCTTGAAGAAAATCCTAACAGCTCACATGTCTTTAACCAAAGTGGGTCCCACCCATAATTTAATAAAAATTATTTTATTTTCCAAAACCTCAGTAATTCATAGAAAATAGCCCGTTTATCAGAAAAATACGAATTTTATGTCCATTCCACACAAAATTGAATTCTCTACAACTTTGCAGAAGAAAGTTTTTCCAAATTCCAAACAAAAAATATCCGAAATCTACAAACGGATGATTTTTAATACCTCCATTCCAACAAAATACTGATAAAACACCTCAGCATTAATTCCTTCATTTATAACCACATAAAATAAATAAATCCATCATTTATATCCACATCAAATAAATATTTCTTTATCATATAAATTAATAATTAATTATTCACAAATAATATTACAGAATCACAATTATGAGAACCAGGCCGTTCCCAAGAAAGAGGGGGCTTTCCAATAAGGATTTCTCCTTACTGGCGCGCAATTAAGTGACCAAACCTCTCCTTGAAAGAACTTTATAGACATTGCCAATAATATTATTCAAATAATATGAATTATTGATCTGATAATGGAAAATAATGTGCAGTGACAATTATTGAGACAACAATAATATAAAATATCAACGCAACAATTATTGAATCAATAAAATAAAATATTGAACACTAATTACTGTAACAATTATTGAGTAGTGCCTTCTTACGTAAGAATCAATAATTCAACAATACTGCATGTAATCATCGTACTCACCATGCAACCACGCCAGACATCAGATTTTAACCACCGTGTAATCCAACAAAGCAGTTAGCGGAATAATTACGCCGTTATTTACAAAAACTCAAACTTTGTCGTTTTCTTCATCCGACAGTTATTCCGTTATGAATATTCCCCGACAAAAATGAATATTTTATAACCACTTACTTATTTTGCAAAATTTGCACATTTCCCCCATAACCAAAGTATTATATCAAACTATCACTTTATTATTCACAATAATAAATAGAGGAAATTTGATTTTATTCATAATAAGTTGGGGTCTTATAATTGATGAATACACAAATATCCTTGGCCCGTAGTGCATGGATAATTTGTGGTCGTGATACTAATGTGTAATGAATATCCTTGGTCGTAGTGCAGGGATGATGTGGTTTATTTATTAAGCTGAATCTCAGCGATAAAAGTGATGAAAACCTTTTAAATCATAGAAGATAGTAGATTTTATTCTCTACTTGACTCTTCTAATGGATTGCTTGTTCTCGCTTTTAGTTAAACTTGATGTTTATTATATTTTATCGCTTTAACACTCAAGGAAGGCTAACGATAAATTATTCTCGCATTATCTTAGTCATAATATTTCTTCTTTGGGCTAGTTGAGCTCACCCTTTTCTTTCACCGTTTCTCTTGTGAAATGAGAACGTGGCCTGGCCTAGTCGGGAACGGAGAGTGACGGTCCGGATGATAGCATTAGTAGTCCTCACTATTCTGATTAAATAGTGTGACAATAAATGTAATGAGGACTCCATTGAGTGTGGATATTGTCTAGATGACAATATTTTTATTAAAACTCTCAGTTATGTCTTGTCGTATTCTACACGACGCTTGTATTATTAAGTTGTATTTGAATTTGTACCATGTATTTGGCGACTCAAGATGGGTGATGTATATACCTATTTTGGGGCGTCCATACCGTATCAAAGCTTATGGATATGATCCTGCTAAGATGTGAGACTAGAACTAGGAGGGAGAGACGGGAATTCCTTCGCCAAGTATGACTTACCTAAGTTTATTTGGTATTTAATTGGTCTCACGTAGTATAAGGATAATATGTTGCATGTCAATTAACCCTTGTTTTGTGGAAGTATTTGAAAATGACATCCGAGAATGTTGAGAATAGCAATGGAGCACAGGAGACCGTTGAGTCACCACAGATCAACACCCAGGATAATGTGCATCAGGAAGGCAATAATCCTCAGTTGAACAACAACACCGACCAAATGGCGAATTATAGAATGTTTAGGAGCTTTCTTTAATTCGTACAACATCAGGCAAGAGAGACTCCTGTCCAAAATGCAGGTGGAAACAATGGCAACTCTAGGACGGTCACCGCTAAACATTTCAAGGAGCTGGGACCACCAGAGTTTATTAGAGAGCCAAAACCACTTAAGGCGGAGACGTGGATAAAGCAGATCACCAAGATATTTAACGTCTTAGGATGATCTGAGAAGCAAAAGGTTCCTTTTGCCACCATTATATTGCGAGGAAAGGCACATACTAGTGGAAATCGATAAAGCGTACTCAACCTGCCGCACTGAAGATGTCTTGGGAGAAGTTCCAAGAACTATTTAATGACAAATACTTTTTCGAAAGTATTCGTCACATGAAAGAGGTAGAGTTCATTAAGTTGGAGTAGAACAATATGACCGTGTCGCAGTACAAAGCTAAGTTTGCCGAGTTATCCCGGTTTGCGTCTCACTTGGTTGATAATGAGGAAGGAATGATGCGGATGTTTCTAAGAGGTTTGAAACCCGAGATACGTCAATATCTAATTTTTCATAAACTGTGTTTGTATTCAGATGTTGTAAATAGGGCTCAGTTATTGGAGCGCGATAACGAGTCAACCCAACCAAAAGAGAGCAGCCGAAAAAATGATAATACCAGTGATAACAGTCATCGAAGCGGTGACAATAAGCGTGAAGGGAATTAACATGCCAGAAATGGTAACCACTTTGGTCGTAAACATGGCCAAAACAATAAGAATGGACATTTCAAGAAGAGGAGATTCAACAATGATGGAAAGACGTCAGCATCAGCACCCGTTGTTAAGGAAGGCGAACGACCACCTATCATATGCTTTAAATGTGGAGGGGAGGGACATATCAGACCAAACTGTCCACAACCTTCCAAGGTATGTTTTAGTTGTGGAAAAGACAGTCACATAGCTCAATATTGTCCTCAGAAGAAAATCAATTCCAAATTGACGGTGGTACCAAAGGCGATATCTGGACAAAACAAAGTCGGTGGTTTCGGGAGAGCATTTTTCGTGACTTCTCAAAGAAATGAGTAACTCGAACGAAGTTAGCACGGGTTAGTTAATTATAAATTCTTGCAAGTCTATACCTTATTAGATACCGGTTCTACCCATTCTTTTATATCTCTTGCTTGCGCTCAATGTTTAAATTTAACTCTAGAGAAGTTAGACTTTGACTTATTGGTTGAAACTTCGTTAGTAGAAACCTTCGTTACCTCCACTATTTATAAATCTTGTTGATTCAAATCGAAACTTTCATGTTACCTGTCGATCTTATCTCTTTGAAAATACTTGCCTTTGATGTGATTTTAAGGATTGATTGGTTAACTACTCATCAAGCTTTTTGTAAGGTTGTTAGCTTTCATATTCCTAACCAACCTATTATACAAATTCAAGCAACCAAACCACTAAAGTCAATCATTGTCATATCAAGCCATAAGTAAAGTGCCCGGTCCTTTCGTTGTTGACTTCCTTGTGTGGAATGCACCGAAGCCAGACTTTCTGTAGGGGACGTTGTGAATGACGATGGCAAGGTAATTGGTATCAATGTGACATGTTATCCAAGTCTTGGATGAGAGTCACAGTTTTGAATAATATTTCTATTGTTAATAAATTTCTTGACGTATTCATGAAGACTTCTTAGCATACCCCTAGAGCGTGAAATTGAATTTTGTATTGACCCCAGTACAAAAACCCATTTCTTAAACCCTTAAATATTTCTTCAACCAAAACGAATGTATAATGCGTCAAAGACGTTGGCTCGAGCTGTTGAAGATTACGATCATACTATTCAATATCATTGTGGAAAAAATAACGTGGTAGCTGACGCGTTGATTAGAAGATCGTATGCGAGTGCAAGGTTGTTAACACAAAAACCCATTCCGTATAACTTACAAATGATAAAGATAGAGTTAAAGACTCTAGGGACCCACGTGAAGATAACAAATATACGATTAGAATCGACTTTAATCGATAAAGTTAAAGCCGCTCAAGATATATACTCAGAGCTGATGAATGTGAAGAAGAAGGTTCAAGAGGGCGTTATTCTAGAAGCAAGAATCGATGAAGAGAGAAAATCTCAACCCTCGATTTAATTGGCCCATTTGAAATCCTCGATCGAGTAGTAACTGTGGCCTATAGACTCGTTTTACCGCCAAGTATATCGCGTGTTCATAACGTTTTTCACGTATCGATGTTACATAAATATGTGGACGACCCGAACCACATTATTAATTTAAGAACCGGACGAGATAGCGGATAATTTAACGTATGAAGATGTACTTGTTAAAAATCTTGAAATATATTTTACGCTCAAATGTTATACCTCAAGAGTTAGAATCTGAAATGAAGTCAAGGTATCCTCACCTCTTCTAAGATACCAGTATATATAATGTAAATTCGAGGGCGAAATTTCATAAGGAGGGGAGATTGTGAGACCCAAATTTTATGAATAAAGATTTAAATTTCTCATTTTTTTTTAAAAATTATGTAATGAATTTGATATAATATTATAGTTGTGGGTAATATTTATAAATTTTGTAAAGTACGCAAGTTGTTATACAATATTAGATTGGTCGGGGAATATTCGTTATAACAGGGAATATTCATACAACGGTACAATCATTGGTGGACCCCACACGGAATTATTGTCGGATTGAGAAAATGACAAAAATACTTTATAAAAATAACTATGGAAGTTTTACTGTTAATCGTTGAAACACCCTTGTTAAAAGTACAAGAATACGCTGTGATCGTGATTGCAAGTAGCACACAATTAATTAAAGATGCTTACGTGAGAAGTCACTCACTCGCTTTTGTTCAATTATTGTTACAATAATTGTTGCATAGTATCTCGCGTTATTTGATTCAATTATTGTCAATATTTTATATATTATTAAATCAATAATTGAGACGACAAAGTTAAATATTAACGATGTCAGAAGTTTTGTCAAGAGAGGTTTGGTCACCTAATCAAGGCGCCAATAGGGAGAAATCCTTATTGAAAGCCCCTCTTTCCCCGGAACGACTCAGTCGATTAATATTGTGAATTATAATAAAGGTGATAAGTTTTATTTTATTATTATTATAAATGTAATAAAATAGAAAACTTTTATATAAAATAGAATACTTTTATAAAATTATTTGTTTTATTAGATCGTAAATAGAATATATGATATTCTATTATGCCTAAATGTTTGTATAAGGCTCTATATAGTGTTTTGCATAATAAAATCTTTTTATATAAAATGTAATATTTTTATAAAGTTATTCGCTTTTATTAAATTATAAATAGAATATATTATATTTTATTTAAAAGATTTTGTTTTATTAAAATATTTTATTAATAATTTATAGTAAATCAATATGGACCGTTCTGCTTAAAAGTAAATCAATCTGGACCGCTCATGAATTAGTTACTATTCAAATTCATTCTTCTATAAATAAAGCTCATTCCTTCATTATTTCTTACTTAATTCAATTTTGAAACTCTAAAGAGAGAAACTATAGAGAGAAAGAAGAAAAGTATTCTGCTACTTCACTACTCCTATATCCAATTTCTTCTAAGGTAAGTGATATTATTTGTTGTACTCGTAAGGGGTATTATTTCTTTCGTATTCATGAAGAGAATTATTTTTTTTCAATACTCGTAAGGGGTATTATTCTTTCGTATTCATGAAGAGAGTTATTTTCTTTCAATACTCATAAGTGTTGTTATTCCATTTCTTATTATTATGGTTGAATAACCTGTCTATGCGAAGTATCGCATACATCGTGAAATTCTTCTATTATTCCATTCTTTATTATTCTATTGGAATAACCTGTCTGTGCGGTCTATCGCATGCCTGGTGAATTTTGTGTTTATTCCATTCTTTATTATTCTGTTGGAATATCCTGTCTGTGCGGATTACGCATGACCTGGTTCCGTTCTTTATTATTCTGTTGGAATATCCTGTCTGTGCTATTTACGCATAACTTGGTTCCGTTCTTTATTATTCTGTTGGAACATCCTGTCTGTGCGGATTACGCATGACCTGATTCCATTTTTTATTATTCTGTTGGAATAACCTATCTTTGCGGTCTATCGCATGCATGGTAATTTCTTCTGTTATTTCATTCTTTATTATTCTGTTGGAATAACTTGTCTATGAGGATTATCACAAGCATGGTGAATGATCCTTTGTATTCATTCCTTATTAAATTGTGGAAATGATCTGTCTAAGTGGATTACCGCATGGCAAACGAAAATCCATTTGCAATTTCATATATTCTCTTATACTCAGTTGGTTAAAGCTTTAACTTCTATACTCCATGAAATTAGTGGAATATCCTTGATATTTGCGCTTCATCCAGTATCTTTTCATGGCAATACTCTTCTGAGCATTCTTGAATTTTACTCCACAAAGAAGTATCATGTTAACAATTTGGACGTTATTGGATCCTGTATAAATTAATTCTTGAACTTGTTTTATTGAGTTCTTATATAATTGTCATCATCCTCAAGTTTATATTATGTTGAAAGTAATCTGTGGCCTGTAGTGCATAGATGGACTTGGTATGATTATAACTAGGGATTAATCGGTATAATCATGACCTTAATGTTACAAATGATGTGGTAAAAGTCCTCATTAGCCCGTAGTGCATTGATGGATAGTTGTTGGCATAATCATGACCATTGATGAATACACGAATATCCTTGGCCCGTAGTGCATGGATAATTTATGGTCGTGATACTAATGAGTAATGAATATCCTTGGCCGTAGTGCATGGATGATGTGGTTTATTTATTAAGCTGAGTCTCAGCGATAAAAGTGATGAAAAACCTTTTAAATCATAGAAGATAGTAGATTTTATTCTCTACTTGACTCTTCTAATGGATTGTTTGTTCCACTGCAGTTAAACTTCATGTTTATTATATTTTATCAGTTTAACATTGTTGAAGGCTAACGATAAATTATTCTGCATTATCTTTGTCATAATATTTCTTACTGGGCTAGTTGAGCTCACCCTTTCTTTCATTGTTCTCTTCAGGGAATGAGAACGTAGCCGGGACTAGTCGGGGAATGGAATAACGGTCCAGATGATAGCATTAGTAGTCCTCACTATTCTATTACATAGTATGACAATAAATGTAATGAGGACTCCATTGAGTGTGGATATTGTCTAGATGACAATATTCTTATTAAAACTCTCAGTTATGTCTTGTCGTATTCTACACGACAATTGTATTATTAAGTTGTATTTGAATTTTGTACCATATATTTGGCGACTCAAGATGGGTGATGTATACCTATTTTGGGGGCGTCACAATTATTATTTACATTATTGACAATGTCTAGAAAGTTCTGTCGAGGAAAGAGGTTTGGTCACCTAATGCGCGCCAATAGGGAGAAATGCTTATCGGAAAGCCCCGTCTTTCCTGGGAATGACCTGGTTGTCAATATTATAATTTTATAATATTATTTGTGAATAATTAATTGTTGATATATATGATAAGAAAATATTTATTCGAAGTGGATTTAAACTGAGGAATTTTTAGCATGTGACATTTGTTGAAAGTTGGTATTTTATCTTTTCCAATAAAATAATTCATTCAAATATATTATTATAATATTACATTATAGTAGTATGATGTGATTATATAATAGTATGTTTTTTATAATTTGAATGGTAGAATTATTATAGTAAATTCATGGTATAAAAGTAAATGGAGGTGGAAGAGAACAAATTGAATTTGAATTCCTGTGATGCAAGCGATGATGTCATCGGACGATGAGCTAAGCGATGATGTTATCAGACGATGAGGTAAGCAATGATGTAATATGATCGATGATGTTAGAGATGATGTCATAAATTATGGCGAAAAGACTATTTTACCATTACTCTGCCAAGCCTATAAATAGAAGCTCATTTTTTCATTATTTTTCACGAATTCATTCAAGCTATAGAGAGAGAAAGTATAGAGAGAATAAGAGAGAAAGAAGAAGAGTATTATGTTACTACACTATTACAGTTTCCAATCTTCTACTAAGGTAAGGGGTATTATTCTTTCGTATTCATGAAGAGAGATATTTTCTTTCAATACTCGTAAGGGTTGTTATTCCATTCTTTATTATTCTGTTGGAATAACCTGTCTGTGAGGTCTATCGCATGCCTGGTGAATTCTGTTGTTATTCCATTCTTTATTATTCTGTTGGAATATCCTGTCTTTGCGGATTACGTATGACCTGGTTCCATTCTTTATTATTCTGTTGGAATATCCTGTCTATGCGGATTACGCATGACCTGGTTCCATTCTTTATTATTCTGTTGGAATATCCTCGCCTGCAAGAGTTACGCATGACTTCGTTCCATTCTTTATTATTCATTGGAACATCCCGTGCGTGGTGGGATTACGCATGACCTGGTTCCATTCTTTATTATTCTGTTGGAATATCCTGTCTGTGCGGATTACGCATGACCTGGTTCCATTCTTTATTATTTTGGTGGAATAATCGTTTCTACGTGGATTACCGCATGGCGGCAAAAATCCATTTGCGATTTCATATATTCTATTATACTCAGTTGATTAAATTTTTGGCTTCTATACTCCATGAAATTAGTGGAATATCCTTGATGTTTGCGCTTCATCCAGTATCTTTTCATGGAAATATTCTTCTGAGCATTCTTGAATTTTACTCCATAAAGCAGTATCATGTTGACAATTTGGACGTTATTGATTTCTGGATAAATTAAATTATAAATCTTTACAAATTTATCCTTGAACTTGTTTTATTGAATTCTTATATCATTGTCATCATCCTCATGTTTATAATATGTCGAAAGTCATCTGTGGCCTGTAGTGCATAGATGGACTTAGTATGATTATGACTAGGGATTAATCGGTATAATCATGACCGTAATGTTACAAATGATGTGGTAAAAGTCCTCATTGGCCCGTAGTGCATTGATGGATAGTTGTTGGTATGATCATGACCATTGATGAAAACACGAATATCCTTGGCCCGTAGTGCATGGATAATTTGTGGTCGTGATTCTAATGAATATCATTGGCCGTAGTGCAGGGATGATGTGGATTATTTATTAAGCTGAGTCTCAACGATAAAAGTGATGAAAAACCTTTTAAATCATAGAAGATTGTAGATTTTATTCTCTACTTGACTCTTCTAATGGATTTCTTGTTCCACTGCAGTTAAACTTGATGTTTGTTATATTTTATAGGTTTAACACTGTTGAAGGCTAAGAATAAATTATTCTGCATTATCCTAATCATAATATTTCTTACTGGGTTAGTTGAGCTCACCCTTTTGCTTTCATTGTTATCTTCAGGAAATGAGAACGTAGCTGGGACTAGTCGGGGAACAGAGTGACGGTCCCGATGATAACATTAGTAGTCCTCATTATTCTATGAAATAGTGTGATAATAAATGTATTGAGGACTCCATTTGAGTTGAATACTATCTAGAAGACAATATTCGTATTAAAACTCTCAGTTATGTCTTGTCGTATTCTACACGACAGTTGTATTATTAAGTTTTATTTGAATTTTATACCATGTATTTGGCGACTCGAGATGGGTGATATATACCTATTTTGGGGGCATCACAGTTGGTATCAAAGCTTAGGAATAGTAAGGGTTAATTTAATTAATGTGGTTAGTTATGGGTAAAATGCGCAAATATTTCAAATAAGAAAGTGGTTATAAAATATTAATTGTTGATGGGGAATATTCGTTTGGTCGTGGAATATTCGTACGACAGCGCAGCCTTGTGTGGGCCCATAACGGAAAGCGATTGGATGAAGAAAATGACAAAAATAAGTTGTTTATAAATAATTGCCGTTGTTATTACTGCTATTATCTTGTTGAAATACTCGGTGGTTAAAACACAAGAAGATTACCAGATTGCACCAATTATTGATTCTTACGTAAGAAGGCACTACTCAATAATTGTTACATAGAATTACTTATTCAATATTTTATTTTATTGATTCAATAATTGCTACGTTGATATTTTATATTACCGTTGTTTCAATAATTGTCACTACACAAAGATTTTTCATTATTGGAGCAATAATTCATATTATCCGAATAAAATTATTAGATAACATTATCGCAATGTCTAGAAAGTTCTGTCTAAGGAGAGATTTGGTCACCTAATTGCACGCCAGTAAGGAGAAATCCTTATTAGAAAGCCCCCTCTTCCCGAGAACTACCGGTTGTCGATATTGTGATTCTCAGTAATATTATTTGTGAATAATTAATTATTGATTTTTATGATGAGGAAAATATTGATTTTATGTGGATATAGATGGAGAAAATTTTTTAAAGTGACAATTGTTAAAAATTGATATTTTATCTTTTCTAATAAAATAATATTTGATTATATTATTATAATATAATAATGGTGATATTTTTACAATGAATGTGGGATATATGAGTATATGAGGAGAAAGAGTATTTTTGTTGCATTAAATGATTAACACATGTTTTGTGTGTCGGTGGACCCCATTTCTTGACTGAAATTTGATTATAGCCTGTAAAATCGCCCGTTTGTGGATTTCGGTCAATTTCTGTTTGGAATTTGGAAACACTTTCTTCTGCAAATTTGTAGATAAGGAAATTTTCTATGAAAAAGACATGTGGTCCGTTGCAAACACTTGTCAACGTGTAAAAGCAGAGCATCAAGTACCTAAGGGTTCGTTGCAACCACTTGAAATTTCGAAATGGAAGTGGGAACACATTACAATGGATTTCGTTACGGGTCTTCCCACGGTTTCTCAAGGCATAAATGCTATTTGGGTTATCGTTGATAGGTTAACCAAATCTGCTCATTTCTTGTCGATACGAGAGACTTATTCCCTTGAACGTCTTGCTCATATATATGTAAATGAGATTGTAAGATTGCATGGCATGCCAATATCCATAGTTTCGGATTGTGACCCAAGTTTCACTTCAAGATTTTGGGTTAGCTTGCAAAAAGCTATGGACACGGATTTACGATTTAGTTCGGCATACCATCCTCAAACGGACGGACAATCAGAGAGGACTATTCAAACTCTTTAAGATCTATTAAGACTCTGTGTCCTAGACTTCAAAGGGAGTTGGGATAAGTATTTACCATTGGTGGAATTCTCCTACAACAACAGTTATCAGGCAATTATAGGTGTGGCTCCATTCAAGCATCAGATGGACGAAAGTGTCGCTCTCCAATATGTTGGGATGAGGTGGGTGAACCAACATTGTTGGGACCCGAGTTGGTACGTATGACTACGAAAAAGATCCAAATGATTCGACAACGTATACAAACGGCATAGGATCGACAAAAGAGTTATGCGGATCTTCATCGAAAGGACGTGGAATTTAGTATTGGGGATCATGTATTGTTGAGAGTTGCTCCATGGAAGGGAGTTATAAGATTCGGGAAAAGAGGAAAGCTCAATCCACGATTTATTGGTCCATTTCAGATTCTTGATCGAATAGGAAATGTAGCCTATAGACTCGCGTTACCTCCAAGTATGTCTCGTGTTCATAATGTTTTTTCACATATCGGTGCTTCGTAAATATGCGAAAGACCCAAACCACGTTATTGAGTTAGAACCGGATGAGATAGCCGAAGACTTAACGTACGAGGAGGTACCTGTCAAGATCTTGGATAGGAAAGAGCATGTCCTACGCACAAAGGTCATACCACAAGTCAAAGTTTTGTGGACGAACCATGCTATTGAGAAAATGACCTGGGAGTTGGAAACGAAAATGAAAATGAGGTATCCTCACCTTTTTGAAAAACCAGGTACGTACGTCAATTTCGAGGATGAAATTTCATAAGGAGGGGAGGTTGTAAGACCCCAACTTATTATAAATAAAATTGAATTTCTTTTATTTATTATTTTGAAATAGTAAGGGTTAATTTGATTAATGTGGTTAGTTATGGGTAAAATGCGCAAATATTTCAAATAAGCAAGTGGTTATAAAATATTAATTGTTGACGGAGAATATTCGTTTGGTCGTGGAATATTCTTACTGTCGGGGAATATTCGTACGACGGCGCAGCCTTGTGTGGGCCCCATAACGAAAAGGGATTGGATGAAGAAAACGACAAAAAGAAGTTGTTTATAAATAATTGGCGTTATTATTATTACCAATATCATTGTTGAAATACTCTATGGTTAAAACACAAGAAGACATTTGCACGGTATTGCACCAATTATTGATTCTTACGTAAGAAGGCACTACTCAATAATTGTTACAGTAATTATTGTTCAATATTTTATTTTATTGATTCAATAATTGCTAAGTTGATATTTTATATTACTGTTGTTTCAATAATTGTCACTACACAGTATTTTCCATTATCAGAGCAATAATTCATATTATCTGAATAATATTATTAGATAACATTATTGGCAATGTCTTGAAAGTTTTGTCTAAGGAGATGTTTGGTCACCTAATTGCGCGCCAGTAAGGAGAAATCCTTATTAGAAAGCCCCTCTTTCCTCGAGAAACTACCGGTTGTCGATGATTGTGATTCTCGTAATATTATTTGTGAATAATTAATTATTGATTTATATGATGAGAAAAATATTGATTTTATGTGGATATAGATGGAGAAAATTTTTAAAGTGACAATTGTTAAAAATTGATATTTTATCTTTTCGATAAAATAATATTTTTTATATTATTATAATATAATAATGGTGATATTTTTTACAATGAATGTGGGATATATGAGTATATAAGGAGAAAGAGTATTTTTGTTGCATTAAATGATTAACACATGTTTTGTGTGTCGGTGGACCCCATTTCTTGACTGAAATTTGATTATAGCCTGTAAAATCGCCCGTTTGTGGATTTCGATCAATTTCTGTTTGGAATTTAGAAAACCTTTCTTCTGTAAAGTTGTAGATAATGAAATTTCCTATGGAAAAGACATGTGGTTTTGAATATTTCTGACAAAAGGGCTATTTATTATGAATTATTGAAGTTCTGAAATAATTGATTTTTGGAAGTTTTAATTATTTTTTTTCAAGAAAAATGTGTTTGGTGAGTTAAGTGGGTCTAGCGTGTGTTATCAATTGATGAATTCAGATCTTCAAAAGTGGACGTATGGAATTTTAACAAATAATAATAATATTATATTAAATTTTCTGCTTTGGTGTTCTAAGTATTTTTCTATAAATAGGGTGCTTAGGTTAGAATTGAAAATCACACCAGAAACTAAAGTTTTCTCTCTATTTCTCTCTCTATATTATCGAGCGTATTCTTGTGAATATTTTAATACTTTGAGTGTTGCTATACGATGCAAGTTCAAGTCATAGCCTATATCCGGTGTTTCAACTAGAAGTACTGTCTTTACGAGGTAAGAGATGTTATTTTCTTCTTAAATGATATTATTTTCTTCAATATCATTATGCAGAAATATTGGTTTGAACTTTTTATCAAATTTGGAACTTTTTGTGTTGGGGTTACTATTCACGTATACGGCACTATTCACGTATACTGCCTATTCACGAATACGGCACTATTCACAAAAAAATTAAATTTTTATTTTTCGTCCAAAATATCTATTATGGATACTAGCTTTGATTGTATCCATGTTTTGATCATTCTTTAATTTTACTCCACTATGATTATTTATGAGGTATTTTTGGACATGGAATAGCTGAAATACGAATCCTGAATATTTATTCTTTTGTTTCACTGGATTCATTTTCTTTAAAATATTTTTCATCATCCTCACCCTAAATGATGATATTATCAATATCTTTGGCATGTAGTGCAAAGATGAATGATTTTCGATGAATATCTTTGGCCCAGTAGTGCAAAAGATGAACAGTGTTTAGATGAACATGACTAATCGATGAATATCTTTGGCCTCAGAGTGCAAAAGATGAATATTTGATTGCGTAAATATATCGATTGATGTTACAGGGATAAAATATCGACGATAAACTTTTAAATTCATATATAGAAGATAGTAGATTTCATTCTCTACTTAACTCTTCTAATGAATTATTATTTTCGCTGCGAATATTGATCTGAAACTTGTTGTCTATTGTATTCTATTAGATTTTTCCCTGTTGAAGACTAACGATAATTTATTCTATGTTATCTTAGTCATAATATTCTTTACTGGGCTTGTTGAGCTCACCCTTTTCCTTTTTGTTCCATTTTTCTTCTCAGGAGGCGAGAATGTAGCGAGTACTAGTTGGGGTATGGAATGAAGGTTCTAGGAAGTTGTTTTAGTAGTCCTCACTATTTTTGTAAAGTATTATACCAATAATTGTAATGAGGACTTATTCGGGTATGAATATTGTCTAGATGGCAATATTTGTATTTAAACTCACAGTTTTTATGTTGTATTAATAAAGTTATAGCTATTTCAGACCATGTTATCGACGACTCAAAATGGGTGTCAGATACCTATTTTGGGGCGCCACATTGGTATCGTAGCTTAGGATATGATCTCCAAGGAGATCGGGAATAGAACTAGGAGGGAGAGACGAGTAAATCCTTTACTAGTGTGTCCTACCTAAGCTTATTTGTTGGTCGGTCATAATATAGGGATATTATGTGATATGTTAATTTGTTAAATTAACCGTTGTTTTATGGCAGTATTTGAGAATGTCGATTGAGAATGTTAACAGTGGAGTAAATAAGACCATGGAGACACCTTTGCTCACCAATGAGGAGAACGTGCAATAGGCTGGCAATGTTCCTCCTGTAAACAACACCACTGAGCAGACGATGAATGATGAGATGTTTAGAAGCTTTTTGTGGTTCATGCAAAACCAGACGAAGGAGATTCCTGTTCAAAATATAGGAAGAAATAATGGCAACGCACAGCTGGTCACAGCCAAGCAGTTCAAAGAGTTGGGACCACCAGAATTCTTGGGAAAGCCGGATCCGATTTAGGCGGAGACGTGGGTCAAGCAATTTACCAAGATATTCGATGTCTTGGGATGCACGGAGGAACAGATAGTTCCATTCGCCACTTTTATGTTCCGTAATGAGGCAGATTACTGGTGGGAATCTATGAAGCGTACCCATCTAGCCGCGCTCAGCATGTCTTGGGAGACATTTCAGAAACTGTTCAATGACAAATACTTTCCTGAAAGTGTTCATCATATGAAGGAGGTAGATTTTACTTGATTGGAACAAAACAACACGATGGCAAGTCCCAAAGACGAGGCGAAGTTCATGAGTTATCCGTGTTCAGACCTCATTTGGTGGAGAATGAGGAACGTATGACGGATGTTTCGAGATGTTTGAAACCCGGCATATACGCCAATATCTCATTTCTCATAAATTTTCTCTCTATTCAGATGTTATCAATAGGGCTCAATTATTAGAGCGAGATAACGATACTACGCCAATCGAGGGACCACAACCAGATCATACTGCTGATGTGAGTCATCGTAACAACGATAACTAAGCGGAGAAAGAAGAATACGGACAAGAGCAAGAACCACTCCGTGGTAATCATGGCCATGAGAATAGAAGAAGCGAGTTGGGGGAGATTTTAAAAAGGAGATTCAACAATGATAATGCGAAGACGCCAAAGACCAAAGAAAGAATCGGTTCCAAGGGAGGAGAACGACCACCCATTATATGCTATAAATGCGGAAAGAAGGACATATCACCAAAACCGCCCACAACAGTTCAAGGTATGCTATAATTATGGAAAGGAAGGACATATCGCTCGAGATTGTACGGTAGCGAAACCAAGTTCAGCGGGGACGGTGACTCAAAAGGCTGTCCCAGAAAAGTCAAAGTCAACGATTCCTGGAAGAGCGTTTGTCGTGACTGGTCAAAATGCGAGGAACCCAAACGAGGTGATCACGGGTAAGTTAATCATAAATTCTTGTGAAGTTTATACCTTATTAGATACCGGTGCTACCCATTCATTTATCTCTCCTGCTTGTGCTCAATGTTTAAACTTGACACCTGAGAAATTGGACTTTGACTTATCTGTTGAAACTCCGTTAGGAGAAACTTTCATCACATCCACTGTTTATAAATCTTGTTTGATCCAAGTTGGCACCATCACCTTACCTGTTGACCTTATCTCTTTAAAATACTTGCATTTGACGTGATTTTAGGGATTGATTGGTTAACTACTCATCATGGCAAAATTGATTGTTTTCGTAAGGTTGTTAGTTTTCATATTCCTAACCAACCTATTGTGCGAATTCAAGCAACTAAGCCATTAAAATCAATCACTGTTATATCAAGTCATAAAGCTATTCGTTTATTAAAAAATAGATGTCAAGCTTTCTTAGCCCATGTTATGGATTTGAATAAAGACACGTCATATTTGAATAATATTCCTGTTGTTATTGACTTTCCGACGATTTCAAGAACTTCCGCCTCCCCCCCTAATGTGAAGTTGAATTCTTTATTGATCTTGAACTCGCACAAAGCCCATTTCTAAAACCCCATATCGAATGGCTCCTATTGAACTTCGTGGAGTTAAAGGTCCAACTACAGTGAGTTATTGGACATCGCTTTATTCGCCCTAGTACATCTCCTCGGGGTGCTCCTGCTTTTATTTGTAAAGAAGAAAGACGGGAGTATGCGACTTTGTATTGACTATCTGGAATTGAACCATGTCACCATCAAGAATAGGTATCCGCTACCTCGTATTGATGACTTGTTTGACCAATTAAGAAGGAGCACAATTCTTTTCAAAATCGATTTTCGCTCGGATATCATCACCAAAGATTAGAACCGAGGATATTCCAAAGACCGCCTTCGAACTCTGTCAGACGGTATTATGAATTCTTAGTCATGTCTTTTAGATTGACTAATGCTCCTGCGACTTTCATGGATATGATGAACCGAGTATTCAAGGATTATTTATATCAGTTCATTGTTGTCTTTATTGATGACATCCTCATATATTCCAAAAGTCATGAAGATCATGAGCACCATTTGAAGCTGGTACTCCAAAGGCTTCGTGAAAACAAGTTATATGCCAAGTTGAAGAAATGCGAGTTCTGACTTGAGGAAGTAGCATTCCTTGGGTACGTTGTGTCAAAACATGGAGTATTTGTTGACCCGATGAATATTGAAGCAATACAAAGTTGGGAGCAACCGAAGACGGTGACCGAA
The DNA here is from genome assembly GCA_020205615.1 of Panax quinquefolius. Classification (NCBI taxonomy): domain Eukaryota; kingdom Viridiplantae; phylum Streptophyta; class Magnoliopsida; order Apiales; family Araliaceae; genus Panax; species Panax quinquefolius. Next base: position 85,968,552 of record CM035170.1, on the reverse strand, counting down.
GTACATAGCTCTCTGGGCTTAGCTGGTTATTATCGGAGATTCGTGGAAGGATTTTCTTGAATCGCTACCCATTAACTCAAATTGACTCTTAAGGATACAAAATTGTATGGAGCGAAGAATGCGAGAAGTGTTTCCAAGAGCTTAAAAGGAGACTCATTTCTAAGACTGCTTTTTGACAATACCATCCGTTCTTGGATGGATTTGTTATCTACAAATGATGCTTCGTGCAAAGGGTTAGGATGTGTTCTCATGCAACGTGGGAAAGTCATAGCCTATGCCTCATGACAACTTAAAGAATATGAGAGGAATTATCCTACTCATGATCTAGAGTCAGCGTGCAGCTGTTTTTAAGCTAAAGATCCGGAGGCACTATCTATATGGGGAGAAAGTGGAGATATATTCAGACCATAAAAGTCTCAAATATTTCTTCACCCAAAAAGAACTCAACATGCGGCAACGACGTTGGCTCGAGCTGTTGAAAGACTACGACCATACCATTCAATACCATCCTGGAAAAGCGAACGTGGTAGCCGACGCATTGAGTAGAAGATCATACGCGGGAACGAGTGCGATGTTGTCAACACAAAGGCCCATTTGGTGTGATTTACAAAAGATGAAGATAGAAGTCAAGATTTCAGGGACCCATGCAATGATGTCAAGTATACGTATAGAACCAACTTTAATCAAAAAAGTTAAATTTGCTCAAGCCACAGACCCGGAGCTGATGCGTATGAAGAAGAAAGTGTAAGAAGGTGCTATTCCAGAAGCAAGAATCGATGGAGAAGGAATACTTCGAGTCAACTCCAGACTTTGTGTTCCTAATGATTCTGATTTGAAGTACAAGATCATGATGGAGGCACGCAATATACCATTTGCAATCCATCTTGGAAGTACCAAAATGTATCGTGATCTTCGACATACATTTTGGTGGAACAATATGAAGAGAGAGATTGCAAAGTTTTATCTCAAGGTGTTTAACTTGTCAACGTGTAAAGGCAGAGCATCAAGTACCTAAGGGTTCGTTGCAACCACTTGAGATTCTGAAATGGAAATGGGAACACATTACAATGGATTTTGTTACGGGTCTTCCCACGGTTTCTCAAGGCATAAATGCTATTTGGGTTATCGTTGATAGGTTAACCAAATCTGCTCATTTCTTGCCGATACGGGAGACTTATTCCCTTGACCGTCTTGCTCATATGTTTGTAAATGAGATTGTAAGATTGCATGGCATGCCAGTATCCATAGTTTCGGATCGTGACCCAAGATTCACTTCAAGATTTTAGGTTAGCTTGCAAAAAGCTATGGGCACGGATTTACGATTTAGTTCGCATACCATCCTCAAACGGATGACAATCGAGAGAGGACTATTCAAACTCTTGAAGATCTATTAAGACTCGTGTCCTAGACTTCAAAGGAGTTGGGATAAGTATTTACCATCAGTGGAATTCTCCTACAACAACAGCTTATCGTGCAAGTATAGGTGTGGCTCCATTCAAGCATTGTATGGACGAAAGTGTCGCTCTCCAATATGTTGGGATGAGGTGGGTGAAGCAACATTGTTGGGACCCGAGTTGGTACGTATGACTACGGAAAAGATCCAAATGATTTGACAACGTATACAAAAGGCACAGTTCGACAAAAGAGTTATACGGATCTTCATTGAAAGGACGTGGAATTTAGTATTGGGGATCGTGTATTGTTGAGAGTTTCTCCATGGAAGGGAGTTACAAGATTCGGGAAAAGAGGAAAGCTCAATCCACGATTTATTAGTCCATTTTAGATTCTTGATCGAATAGAAAATGTAGCCTATAGACTCGCGTTACCTCCAAGTATGTCTTGTGTTCATAATGTTTTTCACATATCGGTGCTTCGTAAATATGTGAAAGACCCAAAGCACGTTATTGAGTTAGAACCGGACGAGATAGCCGAAGACTTAACGTACGAGGAGGTACCTATCAAGATCTTGGATAGGAAGGAGCATGTCCTACGCACAAAGGTCATACCACAAGTCAAAGTTTTATGGAGGAACCATGCTATTGAGAAAATGACCTGGGAGTTGGAAACAGAAATGAAAGCGAGGTATCCTCACCTTTTCAAAACACCAGGTACGTACGTCAATTTCGAGGATGAAATTGCATAAGGAGGGGAGGTTGTAAGACCCCAACTTATTATAAATAAAATTGAATTTCCTTTATTTATTATTTTGAAATAGTAGGGGTTAATTTGATTAATGTGGTTAGTTATGGGTAAAATGCGCAAATATTTCAAATAAGCAAGTGGTTATAAAATATTAATTGTTGACGGGGAATATTCGTTTGGTCGTGGAATATTCTTACTATCGGGGAATATTCGTACGACGGCGCAGCCTTGTGTGGGCCCCATAACGGAAAGCGATTGGATGAAGAAAATGACAAAAATAAGTTGTTTATAAATAACGGCATTGTTATTACCATTAATATCTTTGTTGAAATACTCTGGTTGGTTAAAACACAAGAAGATATCACGGTATTGCACCAATTATTGATTCTTACGTAAGAAGGCACTACTCAATAATTGTTACAAAGAATTATTGTTCAATATTTTATTTTATTGATTCAATAATTGTTACGCCGATATTTTATATTATCGTTGTTTCAATAATTGTCACTACACAAGATTTTCCATTATCGAGCAATAATTCATATTATCCGAATAATATTATTAGATAACATTATTGGCAATGTCTTGAAAGTTCTGGTCTAAGGAGATGTTTGGTCACCTAATTGCACGCCAAGAAGAGAGAAATCCTTATCGAAAGCCCCTCTTCCTGAGAACTACCTGGTCGGTTGTTTATTTGTGATTCTGTAATATTATTTATGAATAATTAATTATTGATTTATATGATGAGAAAAATATTGATTTTATGTGGATATAGATGGAGAAAATTTTTAAAGTGACAATTGTTAAAAATTGATATTTTATCTTTTCTGATAAAATAATATTTTATTATATTATTATAATATAATAATGGTGATATTTTACAATGAATGTGGGATATATGAGTATATAAGGAGAAAGAGTATTTTTGTTGCATTAAATGATTAACACATGTTTTGTGTGTTCATTGGACCCCATTTCTTGATCGAAATTTGATTATAAATCACGTAAAATCGTCCGCTTGTGGATTTCGGTCAATTTCTGTTTGGAATTTAGAAAACCTTTCTTCTGTAAAGTTGTAGATAATGAAATTTCCCATGGAAAAGACATGTAGTTCGAATTTTTTTGACAAAAGGGTTATTTATTATGAATTATTAATGTTCTGAAGTTCTGAAATAATTGATTTTTGGAAGTTTTAATAATTTTTTTTCAAGAAAAACGTGTTTGGTGAGTTAAGTGGGTCTAGCATGTGTTATCAATTGATGAATTCAGATCTTCAAAAGTGGACGTATGGAATTTTAACAAATAATAATAATATTATATTAAATTTTCTCGCTTGGGTGTTCTAAGCATTTTCCTATAAATAGGTGCTTAGGTTAGAATTGAAAATCACACCGTAAACTCAAAGTTTTCTCTCTCTCTCTCTATATTATCGAGCGTATTCTTGTGAGTATTTTAATACTTTGAGTGTTGCTATACGATGCAAGTTCAAGTCATAGACTATATCCGGTGTTTCAACTAGAAGTACTGTCTTTACGAGGTAAGGGATGTTATTTTCTTCTTAAATGATATTATTTTCTTCAATATCATTCTGCAGAAATATTGGTTTGAACTTTTTATCAAATTTGGAACTTTTTGTGTCGGGGTTACTATTCACGTGATACGATAGACTATTCATTCACGAATCTGACTATTCACGTAAAAATTAAATTTTTGTTTTTCGTCAAAAATATCTATTATGGATACTAGCTTTGATTGTATCCATGTTTTGATCATTCTTTAATTTTACTCCACTATGATTATTTATGAGGTATTTTGGACATGGAATAAATTTAAATACTAATCCTTAATATTTATTCTTTTGTTTCACCGGATTCATTTTCTTTAAAATATTTTTCATCATTCGCAGTTCTAAATGATGATATTACTGAATATCTTTGGCATGTAGTGTAAAGATGAATGATTTTCTGATGAATATCTTTGGCCCATAGTGCAAAGATGAACAGGTGTTTAGATGAACATGACCAATTGATGAATATCTTTGGCCTGTAGTGCAAAGATGAATATTTGATTCCAAATATATATATTGATTGATGTTACAGGGATAAAATATCGACGATAAACTTTTAAATTCATATATAGAAGATAGTAGATTTCATTCTCTACTTAACTCTTCTAATGAATTATTATTTCATCACGCGAATATTGATCCAAACTTGTTGTCTATTGTATTCTATTAGATTTTTCCCTGTTGAAGACTAACGATAATTTGTTCTATGTTATCTTAGTCATAATATTCTTTACTGGGCTAGTTGAGCTCACCCTTTTCCTTTTTGTTCCATTTTTCTTCTCAGGAGGCGAGAATGTAGCGAGTACTAGTTGGGGTATGGAATGAAGGTTCTAAGAAGTTGTTTTAGTAGTCCTCACCATTTTTGTAAAGAATTGTACCAATAATTGTAATGAGGACTTATTCGGGTATGAATATTGTCTAGATGGCAATATTTGTATTTAAACTCATAGTTTTTATGTTGTATTAATAAAGTTGTAGCTGTTTCTGTACCATGTTATTGACGACTTGAAATGGGTGTTGTTTACCTATTTTGGGGGCGTCACATATCAGTCCAAACTGCGTGATGCCATCCAAAGCGTGTTATAATTGTGGAAGAGAAGGTCACCTAGCCCGATTTTGTCGTGCACCGAAGACAAGTCCAATTGGAATGGTGACACAAAATACCGTCCCAAACAAGTCAAAACCAGTAGTTCAAGGGAGAGCGTTTGTTGTGACCTCCTAGAAAGTAAGGAACCCGAACGATGTCATTATGGGTAAGCTTATCAGAAACTCTAGCGAAGTCTATACCTTATTTGATACTGGTTCTACCCATTCTTTTATTTCTCCTACTTGCGCTCAACGATTAAATTTGACTCTGGAGAAATTAGACTTTGACTTATCTGTGGAAACTCCGTTGGGAGAAACCTTCATTACATCCACGGTTTATAAGTCTTGTTTGGTTCAAATCAGTACCCTCACATTACCTGTCGATCTTATTTCATTGAAAATACTTGCATTTGACGTGATTCTAGGGATTGATTGGTTAACTACTCATCATGCAAAAATTGATTATTTTCGTAAAGTTGTTAGCTTTCATATTCCTAACCAACCTATTATACGAATTCAAGAAACTAAACCATTAAAATCAATCACTGTCATCTGAAGCCATAAAGCTATTCGTTTATTAAAAAATGGATGTCAAGTTTTCTTAGCTCATGTCACAGATTTAAACAAAAATACGTCAGATTTGAATGATATTTTTATTGTTAATAAATTTCCTGACGTATTCCCTGAAGAACTTCTTGGCCTACCCCCAGAGCGTGAAATTAAATTTTGTATCAACCTTGAACCCAGACAAAACCCATTTCCAAAGCCCCATATCGAATGGCTCTATTGAACTTCGAGAGTTAAAGACTCAATTGCAGGAATTGTTAGACATTGGTTTCATTCGTTCTAGTACGTCTCCTTAGGGTGCTCCTGTTCTATTCGTGAAGAAGAAAGATGGGAGTATGCGACTTTGTATTGACTACTGGGAATTGAACCATGTCACCATCAGGGATAGGTATCTATTACCTCGCATTGATGACATGTATGACTAGTTGCAAGGAGCACAATTCTTTTCAAAGATCGATCTTCGTTCTGGATATCATCAGCTGAAGGTTAAAACTGAGGATATTCCAAAGATTGCCTTCAGAACTCAGTACGGGCATTATGAATTCTTAGTCATATCTTTTGGATTGACTAATGCTCCTGCTGCCTTCATGGATATGATGAACCAAGTATTCAATGAATATTTGGATCACTTTGTGGTCGTCTTTATTGATGACATCCTCATATATTCCAAAAGTCGTGAAGATCATGAGCAACACTTGAGGCTGATACTCCAAAAGCTTCGTGAAAATAAGCTTTATGCCAAGTTGAAGAAATGCGAGTTCTGGCTTGAGGAAGTAGCATTCCTTGGGCATGCAGTATCAAGTCATGGAATATCTGTTCACCCGATAAAGATTGAAGCTATTCAAAGCTGGGAGCAACCTAAATCAGTGACCGAAGTACGTAGCTTTCTCGGCTTAGCTGGTTATTATCAGAGATTCGTAGAAGGGTTTTCTCGAATAGCTACTCCATTAACTCAGCTGACTCGGAAAGATACAAAATTCTGTTGGAGCGTGGAATGTCAGAAGAGTTTTCCAGAACTCAAGAGGAGACTCATTTCAGCACCTGTTCTAACAATACCATCTGATACGGATGGATATGTCATCTATAGTGATGTTTCAGGCAAGGGTTTAGGATGTGTTCTCATGCAACATGGTAAAGTCATAGCATATGCCTCGTGACAACTCAAAGAATATGAGAGGAATTATCCTACTCATGATCAAAAGTTGGCAACTGTAATTTTCGCACTTAAAATCTGGAGGCATTACCTGTATGGGGAGAAAGTGGAGATCTTTACGGATCATAAAAGCCTCAAATATTTCTTCACTCAAAAGGAACTCAACATACGGCAACGACATTGGCTTGAACTACTAAAAGATTATGATCATACTATTCAATACCATCCTTGTAAAGTGAACGTAGTAGCTGACGCATTAAGTAGAAGATCATATGCGGGTACGAGTGCAATATTGTCAACGCAAAGGCCCATTTTATATGACTTGCAAAGGATGGAGATAAAGTTAAAGACTCCAGGGATCCATGTGATGATAGCGAATATACGAGTAGAACCGACTTTAATTGATAAAGTTAAAGTCGCTTTCTACTCTGCACTGGAGCCGATGTGATGTATGAAGAAGAAAGTGCAAGAAGGTGTTATGCCGGAAGCAAGAATCTATGAAAGAGGAATACTTCTAGTCAACTCTAGACTTTGTGTTCCTAACGACCCTGATTTAAAGTATAAAATCATGATGGAGGTGTACAACACACCGTTTGCAATCCATCCTGGGAGTACCAAAATGTATCATGATCTTTGACATACATTTTGGTGGAGCAATATGAAGAGAGAGATCGCGGAGTTAATCTCAAGGTGTCTAACTTGTCAATGAGTCAAGGCGGAGCATCAAGTACCAAAAGGTCCATTGCAACCACTTTAAATTCCAAACTGGAAGTGGGAGCACATTACCATGGATTTCGTTACCGGTCTTCCCATGATTTCTCAAGGCATAGATGTGATTTGGGTCATTGTTGATAGATTAACCAAGTCGGCTCATTTCTTACCTATACGAGAAACTTATACACTTGAACGTCTTGCTCGTATGTACATAAATGAGATTGTAAGACTGCATGGTATGCCAGTATCCATAGTTTCTGATCGAGACCCAAGATTCACTTCACGATTTTGGGTTAGTTTGTAGAAAGCTATGGGCACAGAATTACGATTTAGCTCGGCATATCATCCTCAGACGGACGGGCAGTCAGGGAGGACTATTCAAACTCTTGAAGATCTATTAAGACTCTATGTCCTTGACTTCAAGGGAAGTTGGGACAAGTTCTTACCATTGGTGGAGTTTTCCTACAACAACAGTTATCAAGCAAGTATTGGCATGGCTCCATTCAAGGCGTTGTAAGGAAGAAATTGTCGTTCTCTAGTATGCTGGGATGAGGTGGGTGAAGCAACGTTGTTGGGACCGGAGTCGGTACGTATGACTACAGAAAAGATTCAAACGATCCGACAACGTATAAAAACCTCACAAGATCGACAAAAGTGTTATGATGATCTTCATCGAAAGGACGTAGAATTCGATATTGGAGATCATGTGTTGTTACGTGTTTCTCCATGGAAAGGAGTTATGAGATTTGGAAAGAGAGGAAAGCTCAATCCTCGATTCATTGGCCCATTTTTAATCCTCGATCGAGTAGGAATCAGCCTATAGACTAGCTTCTATCACAAGTATGTCTCAGTGTTCATAACGCCTTTCACATATCTATTTTACGTAAATATGTGAAAGACCCACACCACATTATTGAGTTAGAACCGGACGAAATAGCAGAAGATTTAACGTATGAAGAGGTTCCTGTTAAAATCTTGGATAAGAAGGAGCATATTTTAAGCTCCAAGGTTGTAAGACCCCAACTTTTTGAATAAAGATGAATTTTCTATAATTATCATTTTTGAATATTATGGAATGAATTTAATATAATGTTATAGTTGTGGGTAGTATTTATAAATTTTGCAAAGTACGCAAGTGGATATATAATATTCGATTGGTGGGGAATATTCGTTTTAGCGGAATATTAAATGCAATGACACACAATCATTAGTGGACCTATTAACGGAATTATTGTCGGATTGAGAAAACGACAAAAATATTTTTTAAAAATAACGGCGGAAGTTTCACCGTTAACTGTTGAAACACCCGGTGTTAAAAGTACAGTAATACACGTAGTTGCATAGTAGCACACGATATTGATTATTGATGCTTACGTGAGAAGTCACTCAGTTTTTGCTTATTTTATGAACCCCCATTTACCTATTTTTAAAAATAATCGGTATAAATTATTTTATATAATAAAAGTGGGGCCTACTGGAAGAAAATTGAATTATGGGGAGGTGAAATTGTAGTGTCTCGGGTGAGAGAAATGATTTGATGGTAGTGGATGATTTTGGTACTAGTAGGCATATATATATATATATTATATAACATGTGGGAAAATAAAGTGGTGGTGGTAGTTTGGCAAGATATGTGTTGTTTTTCAAAGTTTCCACTTTATTGATTGATAATCCCATAATGCTACCAAATTTATGAGTGAGGCCATTTTCTCAGTGGTTAATGTCCTCAAGTGGTCATGTGATAGTTTTGTTTTTCTTCTCTTTTAATTGGCCAGCACCTTGAAAAATGATGCGAGTGGTAGGATTTTTTTTAACATAGCATGTGTTTATATATATATATATATATATATATTATATTTTATTTGTTAGTTGATTAAAATTGATTCTGCAAAATAATTTCATCCATGAACAGTGCCCTTCCATTCTCCTATAAATAGAAGCTCATTCCTTCATTATTTCTTACGAATTCACTGAAACTCTAGAGAGAGAAAATTATAGAGAGAAAGAAGAAAAGTATTCTGCTACTTCCCTACTCTTATATCCAGTTTCTTTTACGGTAAGGGGTATTATTTCTTTTGTATTCATGAAGAGAACTTCTGTTATTCCATTATTTATTATTCTGTTGGAATAACTCAGTATCTGTGAACTACCCTATACTTGGTGAAATTCTTCTCATTATTCCATTTATTATTATTACATTGGAATATCCTGTCTATCCGCTTTCTGTTTCGGACTGATTCCGTCTTTATTATTCTCGCTGGAATATCCTATTTGTGCGTTTTTACACCGCACCTAGTTCCGTTAATTATTATTACATTGGAATAACTCCTTTTGTCTTGATACTATCGCATGCACGGTGATTTCTTTTGTTATTCCATTCCTTATTATACTCAAATTGGTTAAAGTTTTGACTTCTATACTCCATGAAATTAGTGGAATATTCTTGATATTTGCGCTTCATCTAGTATCTTTTCATGGAAATATTTTTCTGAACATTCTTGAATTTTACTACACAAAGCAGTATCATGTTGACAATTTGGATGTTATTAGTTCCTGAATAAATTAATTATTGAACTTGTTTTATTGAATTCTTATATCATTGTCATCATCCTCATGTTTATATTTTTTGAAAGTCATATGTGGCCAGTAGTGCATAGATGGACTTGGTATGATTATAACTAGGGATTATTCGGTGTAATCATGACCGTAATGTTATAAATAATGTGGTAAAAATCCTCATTGGCCCGTAGTGCATTGATGGACCGTTGTTGGCATGATCATGACCATTAATGAATACACGAATGTCCTTGGCCCGCAGTGCATGGATAATTTGTGGTCGTGATACTAAAGAATATCCTTGGCCGTAGTGCAGGGGTGATTCGATTATGTGATTATTTATTAAGTCGAGTCTCAAATGATAATGAAAGATGAAAAACCTTTTAAATCATAAAAGATAGTAGATTTTATTTTCTACTTGACTCTTTTAATGGATTGTTTGTTCCACTGCAGTTAAACTTGATGGTTGTTATATTGTATCAGTTTAACACTATTGAAGACTAAGGATAATTTATTCTGCTTTATCTTAGTCATAATATTTCTTACTGGGCTAGTTGAGCTCACCCTTTCTTTCACTGTTCTCTTCAGGAAATGAGAATATAGCTGGGATGAGTCGGGGAACGGAGTGATGGACCAGATGATTGTATTAGTAGTCCTCACTATTCTGTTAAATAGAGTGACAATAAGTGTAATGAGGACTTATTCTGAGAGTGGATATTATCTAGAAGACGATATTTGTATTAAAACTCACAGCTCTCATGTTGTATATTAAAGATTGTATTTGTATTATGTACCATGTATTTGGCGACTTAGAGTAGGTGATGTATACCTATTTTGGGGGCGTCACAGTTGGTATCAAAGCTTAGGGATATGATCCCTGGCTAAGATGTGAGAATAGAACTAGGAGGGGAGAGATGGGGAATTCCTTTGCTAGTATGACCTACCTAAGTTTATTTGGTATTTAATTGGTCGGTCAAAGTATAGGGATAATATGTTATATGTTAATTAACCTTTGTTTTGTGGCAGTATCTGAAAATGACATCCGAGAATGTTGAGAATAGCAATGGAGCACAGGAGACCGTTGAGTCTCCATAGATCAATAATTAGGATAATGTGCATCAGGAAGGCGACAATCCTCATGCAAACAACAACACTGACCAAATGATGAATGATGGAATATTCAGAGGCTTTATGCAATTCATGCAACAAAGAAAGTAAAAGTCGCTTCTCATCCAAAAATATAGGTGGAAACACTGGAAACTCTCGGACGGTCACCGCTAAACAGTTCAAGGAGCTGGGACCACCGGAGTTTATTGGAGAGCCAAAACCACTTAAGGCGGAAGCATGGATAAAGCATATCACCAAGATATTTGATGTCTTGGGATGCTCCGAGGAGAAAAAGGTTCCCTTTGCCACCTTTATGTTGCGAGGAGAGGTAGATTACTGGTGGGAATCGGTAAAGCGTACTCAACCTGCCACACTGAAGATGTCTTGGGAGAAGTTCCAAGAACTATTCAACGACAAGTACTTTCCCGAAAGTATTCGTCACATAAAAGAGGTAGAGTTCATCAAGTTGGAGCAGAATAATATGACCGTGTCGCAGTACGAAGCGAAGTTTACCGAGTTGTCTCGGTTTGCGTCCCACTTGATGGATAATAAAGAGAGAATGACGCGAATGTTTTTAAGAGGTTTAAAGCCGGAGATACGTCAACATCTTATTTCTCATAAACTGTGTTTGTATTTAGATGTTGTAAATAGGGCTCAGTTAGTAGAGCGCGATAACGAGTCAACGCAACCAAAAGAGAGCAGCCGATAAAATGATAATACCAATGAGAGCAGTCATCGAAGCGGTGACAACAAGCGTGGAGGAATCAATGTGCCGAAGTGGTAACCACTTGGTGGTAATCGAGGCCAAAACAATAAGAATGGACATTTCAAGAAGAGGAGATTCAATAATGATGGAAGGACGTCAGCACCAGCTGTGACGAACGAGATTTGTGTAAATTAATTTTTAATATTTATTGAATTAAATAAATATTTTTCGATGATTTAATTATTGGATTAAATAATTAATTGATGTAATTATGATTGATTAATTTAATTATATGTGTAATATTTATTAAATTAATCTGGAGAATATTTATTATTCAAAGTATGTAATTATGTGAGTTTATTAAATTAAAAGAAATATTTAATAAGCATAATGTTATTTTAATTAATGTAATAATTAATTAGAGATTTAATAATTTGATATAATTAATTAATGAGAAAATTAATTATATGACTATGTGAATTTATGAGAAGTTATTATATTTTATTTAAATTAAATTAAATAAGATATTTGAATTAATGTGTAAGGGTGTGACATGATTTAAACTATATTATAAAGATTTTATTAAATTAATTGGATATAAGCCTTTTAAGGCTAGCCAAACATGGCTTTAGTGGGAGTTATGGGCAGTTAACCCATGATGGGTAACTGACCATAATGCGCATCAGTTTCTTTCCTTTATACGTACTCTTCTTTCCTTTTCTTTTTATTATTATTGGCTAAGTCTAGAAATAAGCAGAGAGATTGAGAATTTACAGAGTTAGATTGTCAAAGAAAATATTAAGAGATTGTGAAGGAGATTGAGAGTGAGGAATCAAAAGCATCTAAGCCTACTAATTTATACTCTACAGGGTAATCTCATCCTTCCCAAATTCTATTTTACGTCATTAAGTTTTTATAAGAAAATAGCTTTCAAAGTTTCAGTAAAGCCTCTGTGATTGAGAAAGGAGTAATATTTATGAGTTATTTATGGGTTAAGATGTATCAAATCGTATTTTATATATACATTGCATGATTCCATATCATCAGTTTCATAATATTACATCGTATATGATTTCTACAAAATTACAGAGTATGGGTTTTTGCCTTATGGCCTTATACGTGATATTTTATGTATTGATCATATATTATCCCTAAATTTTATACTCATATATTATTATGCATGTTGATACGAAGAGACCAAACTTTAAACGAACGGATTCGGTGTTATAACGAATCCGTAGTGTCAATTTTCATGTTTTATTTTCAAAACCTTCAAGAACATCAAAGTCAGTGAAATTCACATATTTTAGTTCTGTGATTATGTATTTTAATGGGTTAAAATCATTTTATAAATGTTGTGTAATGATTATATATGAATTCTAACATGTGGGTATGATTAAATTCGTGTAGTGATAATTTAATTGGAATTTTTTGGCTGTGTTCTGCAATTTTCGCGAATTGAAGTGCTTCGTTTTTATCGCACCGAGGCGCCATCCAGTATTTTAAGGCCATGGCCATGCTACCACCGCCGTCGTGGCGTCAAATGTCCAGTCATGGCGCCAAAAACTCTAGTATAAACGTGGTATGCCAAAATACCACCTCTGCAGAATGGTCCAGAAATATAATTTTTAAAGTGTTAAGTCTAGCAATGTATTGTTAATTTAAGGTAATGAACATGTAAACATGTTAGAAGTATAATGTAATGATAAAATAGATGTTTAACATGCAAATAACATAATTACATATGGATTGAGTTATGGAATACGTAATTAAACTATTATTCATGAAGTGATTTTATGTGACAGTAAATGTGATAATTTGACTAAGTATAGTCATAACCAAAATTTAGACAAAAAAATGATTATTGATGATTAGTTAAGTTATAATTAACTAGTATTGTGAATGTGAATGGTATGTAGTTATGTTTTCTTGAAGGTCTCTCCCTGGAAGGGGAAGATCAGGTTCAGAAAGAAAGGAAAATTGAGTCCAAGATTCATTGGACCATTTAAAGTATTACGTAGAATCGGAGAAGTCGCGTACGAGGTAGCCTTACCTCCAGCACTCGAGAATGTCCACAACGTCTTCTATGTTTCTGTGTTACGACCCTACAAAGCTGATTACAAGCATGTAATTGAATACGAACCCCTGCATTTTGAGAAAGACTTATCTTACGAAGAAATTCCTGTCCAAATTGTCGACCGAAAACAACAAGTTCTCAAAATATAGTTATACCTTCCATTAAGGTAATTTGGAGGAACCACAACGTCAAGAAGCTACGTGGGAACTCGAAGAGAATATGATGGAGAATTACTCTCATTTATTTACTTAATTATTTGTGGCGATTAAGGGACGAGAATCTTTGTAAGGGGGGGGGGGGAGAATGTAACGGGTCGAATTTATTGACTCGTGATTCTGGGGACAGAATCCTTTTAAGGGGGGAAAGATGTGACGAACGAGATTTTTGTAAATTAATTTTTAATATTTATTAAATTAAATAAATATTTTTCGATGATTTAATTATTGGATTAAATAATTAATTGATGTAATTGTGATTGATTAATTTAATTATATGTGTAATATTTATTAAATTAATCGGAGAATATTTATTATTCAAAGTATGTAATTATGTGAGTTTATTAAATTAAAAGAAATATTTAATAAGCATAATATTATTTTAATTAATGTAATAATTAATTAGAGATTTAATAATTTGATATAATTAATTAATGAGAAAATTAATTATATGATTATGTGAATTTATGAGAAGTTATTATATTTTATTTAAATTAAATTAAAAAAGATATTTGAATTAATGTGTAAGGGTGTGACATTATTTAAACTATATTATAAAGATTTTATTAAATTAATTGGATATAAGCCTTTTAAGGCTAGCCAAACATGGCTTTAGTGGGAGTTATGGGCAGTTAACCCATGATGGATAACTGACCATAATGCGCATCAGTTTCTTTCCTATATACGTACTCTTCTTTCATTTTCTTTTTATTATTATTGGCTAAGTCTAGAAATAAGCAGAGAGATTGAGAATTTACAGAGTTAGATTGTCAGAGAAAATATTAAGAGATTGTGAAGGAGATTGAGAGTGAGGAATCAAAAATATCTAAGCCTACTAATTTATACTCTACAGGGTAATCTCATCCTTCCCAAATTCTATTTTACGTCATTAAGTTTTTATAAGAAAATGGCTTTCAAAGTTTTTGTAAAGCCTCTGTGATTGAGAAATGAGTAATATTTATGAGTTATTTATGGGTTAAGATGTATCAAATCGTATTTTATATATATATTGCATGATTCCATATCATCAGTTTCATAATATTACATCGTATATGATTTCTACAAAATTACAGAGTATGGGTTTTGGCCTTGTGGCCTTATACGTGATATTTTATGTATTGATCGTATATTATCCCTAAATTTTACACTCATATATTATTATGCATGTTGATAAGAAGAGACCAAACTTTAAACGAACGGATTCGGTGTTATATCGAATCCGTAGTGTCAATTTTCATGTTTTATTTTCAAAACCTTCAAGAAAATCAAAGTCAGTGAAATTCACATATTTTAATTATGCGATTATGTGTTTTAATGGGTTAAAATCACTTTATAAATGTTGGGTAATGATTATATACGAATTCTAACATGTGGGTATGATTAAATTCGTGTAGTGATAATTTAATTGGAATTTTTTGGTACGTGTTCGCAATTTTCGCTGAATTGCGAGCGAGTTTCGTCGTCGTCATATAGGCGCCCGATCCAAATACTTTAAGGCAAATACAATACCACCACCGTCGTCGTAGCGTCAAATGTCAAATGGCCTAAAAAACCTAGTATAAACGTGGCGCAATATTTCTCTCTGCAGAATGGTCCGTAAATATAATTTTAAAGTGTTAAGTCTAGCAATGTATTGTTAATTTAAGGTAATGAACATGTAAACATGTTAGAAGTATAATGTAATGATAAAATAGATGTTTAACATGCAAATAACATAATTACATATGGATTGAGTTATGGAATACGTAATTAAACTATTATTCATGAAGTGATTTTATGTGACAAGAATGTGATAATTTGACTAAGTATAGTCATAACCAAAATTTAGACAAAAAATGATTATCGATGATTAGTTAAGTTATAATTAACTAGTATTGTGAATGTGAATGGTATGTAGTTATGTTTTCTTGAAGGTCTCTCCCGGAAGGGAAGATCGTGTTCGAAAGAAAGGAAAATTGAGTCCAAGATTCATTGGACCATTTAAAAATATTACGTAGAATCGGAGAAGTCGGCGTGACGAGGTAGCCTTACCTCCAAAGACTCGAGAATGTCCACAACGCCTTCTATGTTTACGTATTACGACCCTACAAAGTCGATTACAAGCATGTAATTGAATACGAACCCTGCATTTTGAGAAAGACTTATCTTACGAAGAAATTCTCATCCAAATTGTCGGCATCGAAAACAACAAGTTCTCAAAAATATAGTTATACCTTACATTAAGGTAATTTGGAGGAACCACAACGTATTTGAAGAAGCTACGTGGGAACTCGAAGAAATATGATGGAGAATTACTCTCATTTATTTACTTAATTATTTATGGCGATTACGGGGATGTAATCTTTGTAAGGGGGGAGAATGTAATCTGTCTAATTTATTGACTCGTGATTCTCGGGGACGTAATCCTTTTAAGGGGGGAAAGATGTAATGAACGAGATTTTTTGTAAATTAATTTTAATATTTATTAAATTAAATAAATATTTTTCGATGATTTAATTATTGGATTAAATAATTAATTGATGTAATTGTGATTGATTAATTTAATTATATGTGTAATATTTATTAAATTAATCTGGAGAATATTTATTATTCAAAGTATGTAATTATGTGAGTTTATTAAATTAAAAGAAATATTTAATAAGCATAATATTATTTTAATTAATGTAATAATTAATTAGAGATTTAATAATTTGATATAATTAATTAATGAGAAAATTAATTATATGATTATGTGAATTTATGAGAAGTTATTATATTTTATTTAAATTAAATTAAAAAAGATATTTGAATTAATGTGTAAGGGTGTGACATTATTTAAACTATATTATAAAGATTTTATTAAATTAATTGGATATAAGCCTTTTAAGGCTAGCCAAACATGGCTTTAGTGGGAGTTATGGGCAGTTAACCCATGATGGATAACCCACCATAATGCGCATCGATTTCTTTCCTATATAATGCACTCTTCTTTCATTTTCTTTTTATTATTATTGGCTAAGTCTAGAAATAAGCGAGAGATTGAGAATTTACAGAGAGTTAGATTGTCGAGAGAAAATATTAAGAGATTGTGAAGGAGATTGAGAGTGAGGAATCAAAAATATCTAAGCCTACTAATTTATACTCTACAGGTAATCTCATCCTTCCCAAATTCTATTTTACGTCATTAAGTTTTTATAAGAAAATGGCTTTCAAAGTTTTTTAAAAGCCTCCGTGATTGAGAAATGAGTAATATTTATGAGTTATTTATGGGTTAAGATGTATCAAATCGTATTTTATATATATATTGCATGATTCCATATCATCGGTTTCATAATATTACATCGTATATGATTTCTACAAAATTACAGTAGTATGGGTTTGGCCTTGTGGCCTTATACGTGATATTTTATGTATTGATCGTATATTATCCCTAAATTTTACACTCATATATTATTATGCATGTTGATAAGAAGAGACCAAACTTTAAACGAAACGGATTCTTGTTATATCGAATCCAGTAGTGTCAATTTTCATGTTTTATTTTCAAAACCTTCAAGAAAATCAAAGTCGTTGAAATTCACATATTTTAATTATGCGATTATGTGTTTTAATGGGTTAAAATCACTTTATAAATGTTGGGTAATGATTATATACGAATTCTAACATGTGGGTATGATTAAATTGTGTAGTGATAATTTAATTGAATTTTTGGTACGTGTTCTCGCAATTTTCGCGAATTGCGCATCAGCTTTCGTTCGCCACATGCACAAGCTGCTACCAGTCATTTATGTCTGGCACATAGCATATAAGTGTCCGTAAGTAGCAGGCCACACACGTACCAGAACGCCAAAACCTTGTATAAACGTGTCGCCGCAGCACCACTTTGCAGAATGGTCCAGAAATGTAATTTTTAAAGTGTTAAGTCTAGCAATGTATAGTTAATTTAAGGTAATGAAAATGTAAACATGTTAGAAGTATAATGTAATGATAAAATAGATGTTTAACATGCAAATAACATAATTACATATAGATTGAGTTATGGAATGCGTAATTAAACTATTATTCATGAAGTGATTTTATGTGACAGTAAATGTGATAATTTGACTAAGTATAGTCATAACCAAAATTTAGAAAAAAAAATGATTATTGATGATTAGTTAAGTTATAATTAACTGGTATTGTGAATGTGAATGGTATGTGGGATTAAATTCAAAGAACGTGCTTAGTTAAAGTGTAATCTACGCACGAGGCAAGTTTCCTAACCCTACTTTTCATTATTGTTCAAGTTTATTATTTACCTCGAGTAAATTATCATTACTATTATTCAAGTTCAAATGTTATATTAAAGATTGATTAGCTTTTCAAAGCTGATTCAGTTATACAATAATTGTCCCATTGTATACTTCTTGAGATTATTATTCAAATCGAATATCATTATAGTTGAACCTTATTAGACTAGTAAACTTTATTGATTCAACTAGTCCTTAGTTGATGAACGTTCTAAATTTTAGAACCCTTATTGAATTATCCAAACCAAACTTCCTTTGGTGCGGACTCAAATGTCAAACTGAGATGAACATCCCTACAAAGGAATTTACTTATGCGTTATCGTTAAGATATTGTGCACAGTATGGTACTAAGGGCTGATCCCCCTAAGTACGAGTAGAAGGTCCATAGTCTTATGACTGTTAAAGGTTTCCCTTGATAACCTAGGACATAGTTCAAGGTCTTATGACCCTCAGAATTCTTTTGATTCTTGTTATTCATTCTTGATTCAAAAGTTGAGCTTCTATTCAGATGTCTTTGATTTACTCGCATGTTATTATACTGTTAGTTCATTATTATACTTGTGGGCAATAGTGCTCACTCTTGTTTAATAATAACATTGCAGTTAAGAACGAAAGAACTGATGAACCTTCCACTAGTAAAGGCAAGGGCAAAGTTAGCAAGTGATGAAGACTTGTTATTTTTTTATTAGATGATGTATTTATGTTTAAGACTTGAGTTAATGATGTTGTTTAAGACTTATTTGTTTATGATTCCGCACAGATGTTTAAGGTTAGTTTAACCTGGGATTGTATTATTATTATTCAGATGTTGTAACCCTTAAGGGGAAGATTTTTTATTTTATCTATTGCATGGCTTGCATTTATTATGGGTAGATAGATAGATGATATTTGTACAGTGAACACCAAATCCCGTGGAATTGAAGTACCCGAATTTGGGGTTGTCACAAGTTGGTATCAAAGCTGTAGGTTATGAATCTTAAGTGGGGGAACAACCTTAGGTAGTAGCCTTATAGAAAGAACATAGTGATGAAAAACTCTTATCGAGTTCTAGGAAATGAATTTTTGTAATTCATTGAAGATAATAAAAGACTTTATGTGCTTATGTGTTAAAATTATGTGTTCACTAGTATGACTTAGTAACTAAAACTCGAATTTGTGTTGTCAGGATGTCTTACGTTGGAGGAACTAGTCGAGCAGGGGAGGAGGAACCTCGAGTACCTATAGTACCTATAGAGGAGGAGCCCAGAGACATTCATGTCGTTAGGGAATAGTTGGTACAGAAGGAGTCATCTCCATTGATCACCGTTGTTGATCACGAGCATGAACCTGAGACTGATCCTGAGGAGGATCATGAGAAGGAATTTGATGAGGAAGAGGAGGAAGAGGAGTTACCACGGTACACCATTGATGCTGAGATGTATGACACATTATACGACCGTAACGTGGAGTTACGAGATGAGGTGTAGGATCTGACTGAGCGAGCTATTACTCAACAGATTACTTTATCGGAGAAGGAGAGGGAGATTTCGACTCTTCACTCACGACTGGGAAATATAGAATGGGATTTGGTCCACGAGAAGGGTCAAACCAAAGATAAGACCGATGAGATAGAGAAGTCAAGAAGATCAAGGAAACCTCCGAAAGATCGAAAATAATAGAGGAAGGTCGGGTAAGAGAATCACGCCGAGCCGATCGTGATAAAAAGATGATGGTCGTGCAAAGAAGGCAAAGATTGGGGAGACATATTCTACACTTAACAAGGCAATGAATGAGACCCAAGATCGAGTTTTGAGGTACCCAATCCAGTTCGAAGGGCTACCATTGTACATGATGGATCGCAAGACGATGTATCGTATCTTAGAAGAGGAGCGTAGCAAGGCTATTCAGCACCTTAACCGGCAGTGATATGATTTGCTTAATTATGTGAAAGACTTAGTTAATTTTATATGTAAATTCCGATATGTTATGAACGTAGAAATATTTTAAATGTTTTATTCTGTGGATTGTTTATTCCAGGATAGATGATGTAAATAGCAGTGATGCTATAGTTTGATGTTAAAACTTTTGATTTGAATGAAAATATATCAAGTTGTTTGAGATGATGTGTTAAATGAGTATGTTAAATTGTTAAGTAATGCCTTAACTATTTAGAGAAATAAATAAAGTTCTAATAAGCGTTTATTTAACAGAAAAATGCCGCCAAGGAGAAGACAACAATGTCAACCGGCTCAGGAAGAGTCTACCAATAATAACAATAACGCCAATGATAACCCTGTTTAACAGTTGCTGAACTTACTGACTGGAGCCATGAATAATCAACCTCAAGCTCCACCAAACACAACGTTTAAAGACTTCAAGGCGGTGGGATTGCCAGAGTTCAAAGGTTCCATGAATCCAATCGAGGCTCAAACGTGGGTTATGGAAATGGAGAAGGTTTTCGACGTTGCTAGGGTTAGAGAAGACCGTAAGACCTTTTTGCAACGCTTATCTTTGAAGTCTCGAGGCTAGCTACCGGTGGCAAGCAAACAAAGTGCGAGGAGGTGAAGGTGTAATTACGTGGGAGAGATTTAAAGAGATGTTTTTCGAAATGTATTTCCCAACTAGTTCGCAGAATCAGATGGAGGTTCAATTTCTGAAACTGAAGCAGGGAAACATGAGCGTACCTGACTACGTGGCTAAATTCAACGAGTGGGCAAGGTTCGCCCTGTACCAAGTACACACCAACGAGAGAAAAGCCAGAAGATTCGAGGAAGGACTAAAGCCTTGGGTATACAGTAAAGTTTCAATGTTTCAACTAAACACGTTTGCTGGAGTTCTGGAAAAGGCCATCCTCGCTGAAGGTGGAAGCGATGCGGTGACCAAGTACAATTAAGATCAGAAGAAGAAGAAGAGTGAAGGTGAAATTAATAACAAGGCCAGTAGAAGTGGCACAGGATGAGGAAATTTCAATCAGAAGAAAAGGTGGAACGACGACTCATCATCGGAAATCAACAAGGTAATCGAAGAAAAGAATCGAGCATGCCCGACTTGCGGAAAGCCCATCCGGGAGTTTGTATGAAAGGAAAAAGAGTGTGCTACAATTGTGGTCGAAGGCCACATATCACCAAACCTGTCCAAACCCAAAGAAGGGTGCTTGTTTTACTTGTGGTTCGAAGGACCATCTGGCAAGAGATTGTCCCAAGAAGGGATCGGGAGGTTTAGGATCAGGAGGAAACTGGGGAAACAACAGTGGAAATCCCTTAACCATCACCGGACCTACCGCAACAAACCGACCGACCGCCCGAACTTTCAACATGACGGTGCAAGATGCAGTTCAATCCCGTGATGTGGTGTCAGGTATCATTCCGATCAATAAAATTAACGCTTATATTTTATTTGATTCGGGTGCTACTTGTTCCTTTATATCCGATGATTTTTATAAGAATTTAGATTTGCCTAAGAATGAATTGGATTACCCCATGAACATAGAAATTGCGAATAGAGAAATAATCCCTGTTAAGTACGTACATAAGAACTGTAGAGTGGATATTAAGGGTATTATCATGAACGCAGATCTTATTCCTATTCGACTTGGGGAATTTGATGTTATTTTGGGAATGGACTGGTTATTCAATTACGGGGCTGTAATTGATTGCCAAAAGAAGTGTATTAACCTTATGACTCCGTCAAAGGTTGTGTTTTATGGTAGCAAGTCGCCTAGACAAGCAAGTTGTCTGACGATGATGCAGGCCCGAAAGTTATTAAGACAAGGCTGTGTAGGATACTTAGCTTACATAGTCGACAGTCGAAAAGAGAATTCGAAGGTAGAAGAGATACCGATTGTGAAGGACTTCATCGACGTATTTCCAAACGATTTGCCAGGACTTCCACCAGATAGAGAGGTAGATTTTGTGATCGATCTGGCGCCCAGAACCGCTCCAATATCGAAGGCACCATATCGAATGGCACCTATAGAGATTAAATAACTAATGGTACAACTACAAGAATTGTTGGATAAGAAGTACATTCAACCGAGCGTATCACCTTGGGGAGCGCCGGTGTTGTTTGTGAAAAAGAAGGATGGATCGATGCAACTCTACATTAACTACAGAGAACTGAATAAGGTCACGATTAAGAACAAATATCCATTACCAAGGATCGACGACCTGTTTGATCAATTGAAGGGAGCGAGATACTTTTCCAAGATAGACTTGAGAATCGGTTATCATCAATTGAAGGTGAGACCAGAGGATGTACCGAAGACAGCATTTAGAACGCGATACGGTCACTACGAATTTTTAGTAATGTCGTTTGCTCTAACGAATGCTCCTGCAGCATTTGTGGGACTAATGAATGGTGTGTTCAAGCCATTTTTGGACAAGTTCGTAGTAGTATTTATAGATGACATTTTGGTTTATTCGAAAACCAAGGAAGAACATGAAGAACATTTGAGATTAAAATTGGAAGTATTGAGACGGGAAAAGTTGTATGCTAAGTTTTCGAAATGTGAATTTTGGATTGAACGAGTGCAATTTCTTGGGCACGTGATCGATAAAAATGGAATTTCGGTAGATCCATCAAAAGTCAAAGCCGTGATTAACTGGGATCAGCCGAGAACGCCGTCGGAAGTAAGAATTTTTCTCAGATTAGCAGGATATTATAGAAGATTCATTAAAGACTTTTCCAAAATCACAACTCCTCTAACGAATTTAACTCAGAAAGCTGTGAAATTTGTTTGGACGGATCAGTGTGAGGAAAGCTTTCATGAATTGAAGAAGAGGTTGAGTACGGCACCTGTGTTATCTCTTCCGGATGATACAGGAAATTTTGTTGTTTATAGTGATGCGTCGCATAAAGGATCAAATCAGTCTTCGATGCAAAACAAGCAAAGTCATTGCGTATGCATCACGACAATTGAAGGATTGCGAGAAGGGGTATCCGACCCATGACTTGGAATTAGCTGCAGTTATTTTTGCTTTTAAGATTTGGAGGCACTACCTCTACGGGGAGAAGTGTGAAATATATACGAACCACAAGAGTCTGAAATATATTTTCATGCAGAAGGACTTGAATATGCATCAAAGAAGGTGGTTGGAGTTAATTAAGGACTACGATTTGTGAGATTTTATACCATCCGGGTAAAAGCGAATGTCGCTTCTTGATGCCTTAAGTAGGAAGGGTCGAGAGAAGTTGATGATGTTGACTGCTCAGGATGAGCTAATCGCAGAAATGGAGAAACTGGAATTGGAAGTGAAGTATCCTATGGAGATTGATGAGAAAATATTTCGGATGCAATCTGGTACACAACCTCACCGGATAAAGTTAAGGAGGCTCGACTTCGAGACGAAAGAATGTAAAAAGGTGACAAAGAAGATATTTGAAGGAACTGAATCGAGATTTAAGATGGATAAGGAAGGAATACTGAGATTTGTGAGTAGAATTTGGGTACCACTAGTACAAGAAATTAAGGAAGACATTTTGAGCGAGGCTCATAATTCACGATATTCGATTCACCCTGGTAATACCAAGATGTATCAAGATCTTCGACAACATTTCTGGTGGCCAAATTTGAAACGTGATGTTGCAGAATGTGTTGCCAAGTGTCTGACCTGTCAGAAAGTGAAAGTGGAACATCAGAGACCGAGTGGATTTCTACAACCGTTAGAGATCCCAGAATGGAAATGGGAACATATTACAATGGACTTCGTGGTTGGCCTTCTGATGACTCAGAAAGGCTACGATGCAGTATGGTTTATCGTTGATCGATCGATTTAAATCCGTACACTTCCTTCCTTCCGATCAAAATCGATTCAACTTAGATCACCAAGGTGAGGCTATACGTAAAAGAGATTGTTTCGAGTCACGGAGTTCCAGTATCAATTGTTTCAGATAGGGATCCACGCTTCACGTCAAATTTTTGGAAACGCCTTTAGGAATGCATGGGTACGCAATTGCGAATGAGTATAGCCTATCACCCTCAAATAGATGGACAGAGCGGACGAACAATTCAAACGTTAGATGATATGCTAAGAGCCTGTGTGATGGACTTCAAAGGAAATTGGGATGATCACCTACCGTTAGTAGAGTTCGGCTACAACAACAGTTACCACGCTAGTATTGGCATGCCGCCACGGAAGCGTTATCGTGAAAGTGCGAAACTCCACTTTTCGGGATGAAGTTGGTGAAAGACAATTGCTAGGCCGAAATTGGTACAAAGAAACGCAGAAATAGTCAAAGTGATCCGAGCACGACTGGTAGCGGCTCAAGATCGACAGAAGAAATACGCTGATCCACATCGTAAAAATATCTAGTTTGAATCAGGTAGTTATGTTTTCTTGAAGGTCTCTCCCTAGAAGGGGAAGATCAGGTTCGGAAAGAAAGGAAAATTGAGTCCAAGATTCATTGGACCATTTGAAGTATTACGTAGAATCGGAGAAGTCGCGTACGAGGTAGCCTTACCTCCAGCACTCGAGAATGTCCACAACGTCTTCTATGTTTCTGTGTTACAACCCTACAAAGCCGATTACAAGCATGTAATTGAATACGAACCCCTGCATTTTGAGAAAGACTTATCTTACGAAGAAATTCCTGTCCAAATTATCGACCGAAAAGAACAAGTTCTCAAAAATATAGTTATACCTTCTGTTAAGGTAATTTGGAGGAACCACAACGCTGAAGAAGCTACGTGGGAACTCGAAGAGAATATGATGGAGAATTACCTCATTTATTTACTTAATTATTTGTGGCGATTCCGGGGATGAATCTTTGTAAGGGGGGAGAATGTAACGGGTCGAATTTATTGACTCGTGATTCTGGGGACAGAATCCTTTTAAGGGGGGAAAGATGTGATTTAACGAGATTTTTGTAAATTAATTTTAATATTTATTGAATTAAATAAATATTTTTGATGATTTAATTATTGGATTAAATAATTAATTGATGTAATTGTGATTGATTAATTTAATTATATGTGTAATATTTATTAAATTAATGGAGAATATTTATTATTCAAAGTATGTAATTATGTGAGTTTATTAAATTAAAAAAAATATTTAATAAGCATAATGTTATTTTATTTAATGTAATAATTAATTAGAGATTTAATAATTTGATATAATTAATTAATGAGAAAATTAATTATATGACTATGTGAATTTATGAGAAGTTATTATATTTTATTTAAATTAAATTAAATAAGATATTTGAATTAATGTGTAAGGTGTGACATGATTTAAACTATATTATAAAGATTTTATTAAATTAATTGGATATAAGCCTTTTTAAGGCTAGCCAAACATATAGCTTTAGTGGGAGTTATGGGCGCTTAACCCATGATAGGTAACTGACCATAATGCGCATCAGTTTCTTTCCTTTATACGTACTCTTCTTTCCTTTTCTTTTTATTATTATTGGCTAAGTCTAGAAATAAGCAGAGAGATTGAGAATTTACAGAGTTAGATTGTCAGAGAAAATATTCAGAGATTGTGAAGGAGATTGAGAGTGAGGAATCAAAAGCATCTAAGCCTACTAATTTATACTCTACAGGGTAATCTCATCCTTCCCAAATTCTATTTTACGTCATTAAGTTTTTATAAGAAAATGGCTTTCAAAGTTTCTGTAAAGCCTCTGTGATTGAGAAAGGAGTAATATTTATGAGTTATTTATGGGTTAAGATGTATCAAATCGTATTTTATATATATATTGCATGATTCCATATCATCAGTTTCATAATATTACATCGCATATGATTTCTACAAAATTACAGAGTATGGGTTTTGGCCTTATGGCCTTATACGTGATATTTTATGTATTGATCATATATTATTCCTAAATTTTATACTCATATATTATTATGCATGTTGATACGAAGAGACCAAACTTTAAACGAACGGATTCGGTGTTATAACGAATCCGTAGTGTCAATTTTCATGTTTTATTTTCAAAACCTTCAAGAACATCAAAGTCAGTGAAATTCACATATTTTTGTTCTGTGATTATGTATTCTAATGGGTTAAAATCATTTTATAAATGTTGTGTAATGATTATATATGAATTCTAACATGTGGGTATGATTAAATTCGTGTAGTGATAATTTAATTGGAATTTTTTAGTAGTATTCTCGCAATTTTACATGAATTGCGAGCAGCTTCTGAATTCGCTGCATGCGAGGCGCCAGTCCAAATATTTAAGGCCCATGCTTGGCCATAACTGTCAATCGTAGCGTCAAGTGTCTAGCCGCAGCGCCAAAACCTAGTATAAACGTGGCATATAAACATAAATACCACTCTCTGCGAAATGGTCCGTAAATATAATTTTTAAAGTGTTAAGTCTAGCAATGTATTGTTAATTTAAGGTAATGAACATGTAAACATGTTAGAAGTATAATGTAATGATAAAATAGATGTTTAACATGCAAATAACATAATTACATATGGATTGAGTTATGGAATACGTAATTAAACTATTATTCATGAAGTGATTTTATGTGACAGTAAATGTGATAATTTGACTAAGTATAGTCATAACCAAAATTTAGACAACAAAATGATTATTGATGATTAGTTAAGTTATAATTAACTAGTATTGTGAATGTGAATGGTATGTAGGATTGAATTCAAAGAACGTGCTTAGTTAAAGTGTAATCTACGCACGAGGCAAGTTTCCTAACCCTACTTGTCATTATTGTTCAAGTTTATTATTTACCTCGAGTAAATTATCATTACTATTATTCAAGTTCAAATGTTATATTAAAGATTGATTAGCTTTTCAAATCATGATTCAGTTATACAATAATTGTCCTATTGTATACTTCTTGAGATTATTATTCAAATCGAATATCATTATTGTTGAACCTTATTAGACAAGTGAACTTTATTGATTCAACTAGTACTCAGTTGATGAACGTTCTAAATTTCAGAACCCTTATTAAATTATCCAAACCAAACTTCCTTTGGTGCGGACTCGAATGTCAAACTGAGATGAACAACCCCGCAAAGGAATTTTCTTATGCGTAAGCGTTAAGATATTAGGCATGATGATGGTACTAAGGGCTGATCCCCTAAGTACGCAGTAGAAGGTCCATAGTCTTATGACTGTTAAAGGTTTCAAGTATAACCCTTGATAACCTAGGACATAATTCAAGGTCTTATGACCCTCAGAATTCTTTTGATTTTTGTTATTCATTCTTGATTCAAAA
Source organism: Panax quinquefolius (assembly GCA_020205615.1). Taxonomy (NCBI): domain Eukaryota; kingdom Viridiplantae; phylum Streptophyta; class Magnoliopsida; order Apiales; family Araliaceae; genus Panax; species Panax quinquefolius. The sequence goes on along the minus strand of CM035170.1, from coordinate 85,941,219 downwards.
GTTAAGCTTCTATTCAGATGTCTTTGATTTACTCGCATGTTATTATACTGTTATTTCATTATTATACTTGTGGGCAATAGTGCTCACTCTTGCTTAATAATAACATTGCAGTTAAGAATGAAAGAACTGATGAACCTTCCACTAGTAAAGGCAAGGGCAAAGTTAGCAAGTGATGAAGACTTGTTATTTTTTTTATTAGATGATGTATTTATGTTTAAGACTTGAGTTAATGATGTTGTTTAAGACTTAATTGTTTATGATTCCTCACAGATGTTTAAGGTTAATTTAACCTGGGATTGTATTATTGTTATTCAGATGTTGTAACCCTTAAGGGGAAGATTTTTTATTCTATCTATTGCATGGCTTGCATTTATTATGGGTAGATAGATAGATGATATTTGTACAGTGAACACCAAATCCCGTGGAATTGAAGTACCCGGATTTGGGGTTGTCACACCAGCACCCGTTGTTAAGGAAGGAGAACGACCACCTATCATATGCTTCAAATGTGGAGGGGAAGGATACATCAGTCCAAACTGCGCGATGCCATCCAAAGCATGTTATAATTGTGGAAGAGAATGTCACTTAGCCCTATTTTGTCGTTCACCGAAGACAAGTTCAGCCAGGATGGAGGCACCAAAGGCCGTCCCAGAAAAGTCAAAGCCGATAGTGCAAGGGAGAGCGTTTGTTGTGACCTCCCAGAAAGCAAGGAACCTGAATGAGGTCATCACGGGTAAGCTTATCATAAACTCTAGCAAGTCTATACTTTATTTGATCTGGGTTCTACCCATTCTTTTATTTCTCCTACTTGCGCTCAACGATTAAATTTGACTCCGGAGATATTAGACTTTGACTTATCTGTGGAAACTCCGTTGGGAGAAACTCTCATTACATCCACTGTTTATAAGTCTTGTTTGGTTCAAATCGGTGCCCTCACATTACCTGTCGATCTTATTTCATTGAAAATACTTGCATTTGATGTGATTCTAGGGATTGATTGATTAACTACTCATCATGCAAAAATTGATTGTTTTCATAAGGTTGTTAGTTTTCATATTCCCAACCAACCTATTATGCGAATTCAACCAACCAAACCATTAAAATCAATCACTGTCATCTCAAGCCATAAAGCTATTCATTTATTGAAAAATGGATGTCAAGCTTTCTTAGCTCATGTCACGGATCTAAACAAAAATACATCAGTTTTGAATAATATTTCTATTGTTAATGAATTTCCTGACGTATTCCCCCAGAGCGTGAAATTGAATTTTGTATCGACCTTGAACCCGGTACAAAACCCATTTCCAAAGTCCCATATCGAATGGCTCCTATTGAACTTCAGGAGTTAAAGACTCAACTGTAGGAATTGTTAGACATTGGCTTTATTCATCCTAGTACTTCTCCTTGGGGTGCTCTTGTTCTATTCGTGAAGAAGAAAGATGGGAGTATGTGACTTTGTATTGATTATCGGGAGTTGAATCATGTCACCATCAAAAATAGGTACCCATTGCCATGTATTGATGATCTGTTTGACCAGTTGCAAGGAGCCAAATTCTTTTCAAAGATTGATCTTCGTTCCGGATATCACCAATTGAAGATTAGAACAGATGACATTCCAAAGACGGCTTTTAGAACTCGGTACGGGCATTATGAATTCCTAGTCATGTCTTTTGGATTGACTAATGCTCCTATTGCTTTTACGGATATGATGAACCGAGTATTCAAGGAATATTTGGATCACTTTGTGGCTGTCTTTATTGATGACATCCATATTTATTCCAAAAGTCGTGAAGATCATGAGCAACACTTGAGGCTGATACTCCAAAAGCTTCATGAATATAAGCTTTATGCCAAGTTGAAGAAATGCGAGTTCTGGCTTGAGAAAGTAGCATTTCTTGGGCACGTGGTATCAAGTCATGGAATATCTATTGATTGACAAAGATTGAAGCTATTCAAAGTCGGGAGCAACCTAAATCGATGGTCAAGTACGTAGCTTTCTCGGTTTAAATTTGGTTATTATCGGAGATTCGTGGAAGGATTTTCTCGGTTGCTACTCCACTAACTTCAGTTGACTCGGAAAAGATACAAAGTTCGGTTGGAAGCGAAGAATATGAGAAGAATTTTCAAGAACTCAAGAGGAGACTCATTTCAAAGACTTTTGTTTGATAATACCATACGCCTTGGAGGATTTGTCATCTCTGATGATGCTTGAAGCAAAAGGGTTGGGATGTGTTCTCATGCAACATGGGAAAGTCATAGCTTTATGCCTTGCGACAACTCAAAGAATATGAGAGGAATTATCCTACTCATGATCTAGAGTTGGCGTTGTTGTCTTCTTGCTTAAAATTTGGAGGAATTACTTGTATGGGGAGAAAGTGGAAATCTTTACGGATCATAAAAGCCTCAAATATTTCTTCACTCAAAAGGAACTCAACATGCAACAACGACGTTGGCTTGAACTGTTGAAAGATTATGATCATACCATCCAATACCATCCTGGAAAAGCGAACATAGTAGATGATGCATTGAGTAGAAGATCATATGCAAGTACGAGTGCGATATTATCAACGCAAAGGCCCATTTTGTGTGACTTACAAAGGATAGAGATAGAGTTAAAGACTTCAGGGGACCCATGTGATGATAGCGAATATACGAGTAGAACCGACTTTAATCGATAAAGTTAAAGCCTCGAAGCTACGCACACGGAGGTGATGCGTGATGAAGAAGAAAGTGCAAGAAGGTGTTATGCCGGAAGCAAGAATCGATGAAAAAGGAATACTTTGAGTCAACTCCAGACTTTGTGTTCCTAACGACCCTGATGTAAAGTATAAAATCATGATGGAGGCCCACTACACACTATTTACAATCCATCCTGGGAGTACCAAAATGTATCATGATCTTCGACATACATTTTGGTGGGGCAATATGAAGAGAGATAGATAGCATTTTTTTATCTTAAGGTGTCTAACGTGTCAACGAGTCAAGGCGAGCATCAAGTACCAAAAGGTCCATTGCAACCACTTGAAATTCCGAATGGAAGTGGGAGCACATTACCATAGATTTCGCTTCAGGGGTCTTCCCAAAGTTTCTCAAGGCATAGATGCGATTTGGGTCATTGTTGATAGATTGACCAAGTCTGCTCACTTCTTACCAATACGAGAAACTTATACACTTGAACGTCTTGCTCGTATGTACATAAATGAGATTATAAGACTACATGGTATGCCAGTATCCATAGTTTCTGATCGAGACCCAAGATTCACTTCATGATTTTGGGTTAGTTTGCAAAAAGCTATGGGCACGGATTTACGATTTAGTTCGGCATATCATCCTCAGACGGACGGATAATCAAGGAGGACTATTCAAACTCTGGAAGATTTATTAAGACATCTGTGTCCTTGACTTCAAGGGAAGTTGGGACAAGTTCTTACCGTTGGTGGAGTTTTCCTACAACAATAGTTATCAAGCAAGCATTGGCATGGCTCCATTCGAGGCGTTGTATGGAAGAAAGTGTCATTCTCCAGTATGCTGGGATGAGGTGGGTTAAGCAACATTGTTGGGACCGGAGTTGGTACGTATGACTATGGAAAAGATTCAAACAATCCAACAACGTATAAAAACCTCATAAGATCGACAAAAGAGTTATGTTGATCTTCATCGAAAGGACGTGGAATTTGATATAGGAGATCATGTGTTATTACGAGTTGCTCCGTGGAAAGGAGTTACGAGATTTAGAAAGAGAGGAAAGCTCAATCCTCGATTTATCGGCCCATTTTTAATCCTCGATCGAGTAGGAACTGTGGCCTATAGACTCGCTTTACCGCCAAGTATGTCTCGTGTTCATAATATTTTTTATATATCCATGTTACGTAAATATGTGAAAGGCTCGACCCACATTATTGAGTTAGAATCGGACGAAATAGCGGAAGATTTGACGTATGGAGAGGTTCTTGTTCAAATCTTGGATAAGAAGGAACATATTCTACGCTCCAAGGTTATACCTCAAGTCTAAGTTGTGGAGAAACCACGATGTTGAGGAAATGACTTGGGGAGTTAGAATTTGAAATGAAATCAAGGTATCCTTACCTCTTCGACATACCAGGTATGTACCCTAATTTCGAGGGTGAAATTTCATAAGAAGGGGAGGTTGTAAGACCCCAACTTTTTGAATAAAGAAAAATTTTCTATAATTATTATTTTTGAATATTATGGAATGAATTTAATATAATGTTATAGTTGTGGGTAGTATTTATAAATTTTGCAAAGTACGCAAGTGGATATATAATATTCGATCGGTCGGGGAATATTCGTTTTAGCAAGGAATATTAAATGCACGGCCAGCACAATCATTAGTGGACCCTACAACGGAATTATTATTCGGATTGAGAAAAAGACAAAAATATTTTTTTAAAATAACGGCGGAAGTTTTACCATTAACCTGTGAAAACACCCGGTGTTAAAAAATACTGATATCTGGCGTGGTTGCAGCATAAAGAGTACGGTATTGATTATTGATGCTTACGTGAGAAGTCACTCAGTTTTGCTTATTTTATGGACCCCCATTTACCTATTTTTCAAAATAATCGGTATAAATTATTTTATATAATAAAAGTGGGGCCCACTGGAAGAAAATTGAATTATGGGGATGTGAAATTGTAGTGTCTCGGGTGGGAGAAATGATTTGATGACAGTGGATGATTTTGGTACTGTAAAGACCCCAAACTCGGGTACTTGAAACCCGAACTCGGTTCTTCACGATACCATTTCTTTGAGCGGAATAATACTAATAATAATAACAATAATATAAATATCAAACTGAACTTACATTTATCAGAGTCTAATCCCAAGTACGTTGTGACGCCCCCAAAATTAGGTATACATCACCCATCTTGGGTCGCCACTTACATGGTACAAAATTTAAATACAACTTATTAACATAATCGTAAGTATACAATACGACATAAATCGTGAGTTTAAATACAAATATAAATCTACTAGATATTATACAAACTCAAACAAAAAGTCCTCATTACGATTATTATCACACTATTTTACGTAATAGTGAGGACTACTAATGCTATCTTCAGGACCATCACTCATTTCCCAGACTAAGTCCCGGTATATTCTCATTTCACGAAGAAAAAGGTGAAAGAAAGGTGAGCTCAACTAGCCCAATAAGAAATATTATGACTAAGATAATGCGAGAATAAATTATCAATAGTCTTCAACAATGTTAAACGATAAAATACAATAGACAACCGGTTTAAGCTGCGGATGAATATCTTAATCCATTAAAAGAGTCAAGTAGAAAATAAAGTCTACTATCTTTTAGGTTTTAAAGGTTTTCATCATCATTATAAATTTGAGACTCGGCTTTAATAAATATTCCACATCATCGAATCACCCCACTACGGCCAGGATATTCTTTAGTATCACGACCACAATTATTCATGCACTACGGGCGAAGAATATTTGTGTATTCATTAATGGTCATGATCATGCCAACAATCGTCCATCAATGCACTACGACCAATCGAGGATTTTTACCACATCATTTGTAACATTACTACGGTCAAGCATTACAAGAATAGTCTCTCGGTCATAATCATACCAAGTCCATCTATGCACTTCTGAATACGTATGACTTTAAAAAAATATAAACATGAGGATGATGACAATGATATAAGAATTCAATAAAACCAGTTCAAGAATTATTTTATCCAGGAATTATTAACGTCAAATTATTAACATGATCTTTGTTTTGTAGAGTAAAATTCAAGAATGATCGGAAGAATATTTTCATGAAAAGATATCTTTGGATGAAACGCAAATATCAAGGATATTCCACTAATTTCATGGAGTATAGAAGTCAAAGTTTTAACCAATTGGGTATAATAAAGAATGGAATAACAAAAGAAATCACCATGCATGCGATAGATCAATGCGAAAGGTTATTCAACAATAATAAATAACGGAACCGAATTCGTGGTGAAATTCACACAAAGCGGGATGTTCCAACAGAATAATAAAGATGGAACCCGGATCCGGTGTAAAACACACAGATAGGATATTCCAACAGAATAATAAAGATTTTAACCAGTCCTGTGTAAACACACATGAGCAGGATGTTCCAACAGAATAATAAAGATTTTAACCGGTCCTAAATAAAAACACACGAGCAGGATGTTCCAACAAAATAATAAAGACGCGGAACCGAGTCCGGTGTAAAACACACGATGGGATGTTCCAATGAGAATAATAGAAGAATGTCACCAAGTATAGGGTAAATCAGCGTATCTGAGTTATTCCAAAGAATAATAAGCAATGGAATAACAACAGTTCTCTTCATGAATAAGAAAAGAATAACACCCTTACTTTTGGTAGGAGATTGAATCTTTACTTGACGGTGTAGTAACAAAATACTCTTCTTCTTTCTCTCTTATTCTTTCTATACTTTCTCTCTCTATAGCTTGAATGAATTAAGTGAAAATAATGAAGCCTTAGGCCTCTATTTATAGAAGATTTCTAGCTTAGCACCTACCGTGTGAAAAGGCAAGTGGCTTGACGACTAATGATGTGAAAAGAAAAGTGGTTTGACGCCTGTAATGTGAAACGACAAGTGGTTCGACGCCTGTAATGTGAAACGACAAGTGGTTCGACGTCTGGTAAAGGTAATTACTATTAACGAAGGTAAATACTATTGACGAAGGTAAATACTATTCACAAGGGTAATTACTATTGACGAAGGTAATTACTATTGACGAAGGTAAATACTATTCACAAGGGTAATTACTATTGACGAAGGTAAATACTATTGACGAAGGTAATTACTATTCCCACTTGGTGGATAATGAAGAGAGAATGACAAGGATGTTTTTAAGAGGTTTGAAGCCGGAGATACATCAACATCTTACTCCTCATAAACTGTGTTTATATTCAGATGTTGTAAATAGGGCTCAGTTAGTGGAGCGCGATAACGAGTCAACGCAACTAAAAGAGAGCAGCCGGTAAAATGATAATACCAGCGAGAGCAGTCATCGAAGTGGTGACAACACGCGTAGAGGGAATCAACAGGTCAGAAATGGTAACCACTTTGGTGGTAATCAGGGCCAAGATAATAAGAATGGACATTTCAAGAAGAGGAGATTCAACAATGATGGAAAGACGTCGTACCAAAGACACGTCGTTAAGGAAGGAGAACGACCACCTATCATATGTTTCAAATGCGAGGAGGAGGGCACATCGATCTAAACTACAGCGATGTCGTCCAAAGCATGTTATAATTATGGAAGAGAAGGTCACTTAGCAGATTTTGTCGTTCATAGAAGATAAATTCAAATTAGGATGGAGGAACCAAAGCCCGTCCCCGAAAAGTCAAAAGCAGGTAGTGTGGCGCCCCAAAATTAGGTATACATCACCCATCTTGGGTGCGCCACTTACATGGTACAGAAATTTAAATACAACTTATTAACATAAGCGTAAGTATACAATACGATATAAACTGTGAGTTTAAATACAAATATAAATCTACTAGATATTATACAAACTTAAAAAGGAGTCCTCATTACAATTATTATCACACTATTTCACGAATAGTGAGGACTACTAATGCTATCTTCGGGACCATCACTTTCGTTTCCCCGACTTCGTCCCATTTATATTCTCATTTCACGAAGAACGATGAAAGAAAGGGTGAGCTCAACTAGCCCGATGAAATATTATGACTAAGATAATGCAGAATAAATTATCAATAGTCTTCAACAATGTTAAACTGATAAAATACAATAGACAACCAGTTTAACTGCAGTGGAATAAGCAATCCATTAAAAGAGTCAAGTAGAAAATAAAGTTTACTATCTTTTAGGTTTTAAAAGGTTTTTCATCACTGTTATAGCTGAGACTCAGCTTTAATAAATATTCCACATCATCGAATCACCCCTGCACTACGGCCAAGGATATTCTTTAGTATCACGACCACAATTATTCATGCACTACGGGCCAAGAATATTTGTGTATTCATTAATGGTCATGATCATGCCAACAATCATCCACCAATGCACTCTGACCCTTTGAGGATTTTATCACATCATTTGTAACATTACGATCATGATTACACCGAATAGTCTCTCTCGGTCATAATCATACCAAGTCCATCTATGCACTACAATACAGATGACTTTCAACATAATATAAACATGAGGATGGTGACAATGATATAAGAATTCAATAAAACAAGTTCAAGAATTATTTTATCCAGGAATTATTAACGTCCAAATTATCAACATGATCAATCTGTTTTGTGTAGTAAAATTCAAGAATGATCGGAAGAATATTTCCATGAAAAGATCTTTGGATGAAACGCAAATATCAAGGATATTCCATTAATTTCATGGAGTATAGAAGTCAAAGTTTTAACCAATTTGGGTATAATAAAGAATAGAATAACAAAAGAAATCACCATGCATGCGATGAGACCATGCAGGCGAGTTATTCAACGAGAATAATAAATAACGGAACCGTCCCATAGAAACGCATGCAGACGGGATGTTCCAATGAGAATAATAAAGAATAGAACCCGTCCGGCGTAAAACACACAGACGGGATGTTCCAGCAGAATAATAATAAAGACGGAACCAGTCCGAGATGTAAAACACACAAACAGGATGTTCCAACATAATAATAATAAAAGATTTTAACCAGGTCCTGTAAAACACACACGAACAGGATGTTCCAACGAATAATAATAAAAGGCGGAACCAGTCCGGTGTAAAACACATGAGCAGGATGTTCCAGCAGAATAATAGAAAAATGTCACCAAGTATAGGGTAAACCGCGTATACAAAGTTATTTAATGAGAATAATAAGCAATGGAATAACAACAGTTCTCTTCATGAATAAGAAAGAATAACACCCTTACATTTGGTAGGAGATTGAATCTGCAATGGTGTAGTAACAAAAAATACTCTTCTTCTTTCTCTCTTATTTTCTCTATACTTTCTCTCTCATAAGCTTGAATGAATTAAGTGAAAATAATGAAGCCCTAGGCCTCTATTTATAGAAGATTCCTAGCTTAGCACCTTTCTCTGATGTGAAAAGGCAAGTGGCTTGGCGACTAATGATGTGAAAAGAAAAGTGGTTTGGCGCTTTGTAATGTGAAACGACAAGTGGTTCGGCGCTGTAATGTGAAACGACAAGTGGTTCGACGTCTGGTAAAGGTAATTACTATTAACGAAGGTAATTCCTATTCACAAGGGTAATTACTATTGACGAAGGTAAATACTATTCACAAGGGTAATTACTATTGACGAAGAGACTCTTAGATGATGACATATGAGCCCCCCCCATAAAATAATCAAACTTACCACAAATCATAACACATATTTAATCTTTCAACAATTATTAATCATTTATAACTTGTCGTCTCAATTATTGATTTAATACTATAACATATTATACAGATGATACTGTGACAATAATTGAATCAATAATATAAGAGATATGATCGACAATTCTTGTAGCAATAATTGAGCATAATGAGTGACTTCTCACGTAAGCATCGATAATCAATACTGTGTGCTACTATGCAACCACGCCAGACATTCGTGTTTCTTTACCATCGGGTAGTTCAACGACTTTAACAGTATCACCTCCGTAGTTTATTTTTATAAAATATTTTTGTCGTTTTCTCAATCCGAAATGATAATTCTATTAATGGGTCCACCAATGATTGAGTAGTTATGCGAATATTCCTAAAAAGAATATTCCCAGACCAAACGAATATTTTATAACAACTTGCATACTTTGCAAAATTTATAAATATTACACACAACTATAACATTATATCAAATTTATTCCATAATATTTATAGAAAAATTCATCTTTATTTATACAAGTTGGGGTCTTACAACCTCCCCTTCTTATGAAATTTTGCCCTCGAAATTAGGGTACGTACCTGGTATGTCGAAGAGGTAAGGATACCTTGATTTCATTTCAGATTCTAACTCCCAAGTCATTTCCTCAACATCATGGTTCCTCCACAAAACTTTGACTTGAGGTATAACCTTGGAGCGTAGAATATGTTCCTTCTTATCCAAGATTTGAGCAGGACCTCTTCATCGTCAAATCTTCCGCTATTTCGTTCGGTTCTAACTTCGATAATGTGGTTCGGGTCTTTCACATATTTACGTAACATGGATATGTGAAAAACGTTATGAACACGAGACATATTTAGCGGTAAAGCGAGTCTATATGCCACGGTTCCTACTCGATCGAGGATTAAAAATGGACCGATGAATCGAGGATTAAGTTTTCCTCTCTTTCCAAATCTTGTAACTCCTTTCCATGGAGCAACTTTTAACAACACATGATCTCCTATATCGAATTCCACGTCTTTTCGATGAAGATCGGCATAACTCTTTGTGGATTTTGTGAGGTTTTTTATCGTTGTCGGATCGTTTGAATCTTTTAGTAGTCATACGTACCAACTCCGGTCCCAACAACGTTGCTTCACCCACCTCATCCCAAAGATCTTTGAAACGACACTTTCTTCCATACAACGCTTGAATGGAGCCATGCGAATACTTGCTTGATAAGCTGTTGTTGTAGGAAAACTCCACCAATGGTAAGAACTTGTCCCAACTCCCCTGAAATCAAGGACACGAGTCTTAATAGATCTTGAAGAGTTTGAATAGTCCTCTCCATTGTCCGTCTGCTTTGAGGATGATATCTGAAAAGCTAAACCGTAAGTCTGTGCCCATAGCTTTTTGCAAACTAACCCAAAATCGTGAAGTGAATCTTGGGTCTCGATCGAAAACTATGGATACTTAGGCATACCATGCGATCTTACAATCTAGATTTATGTACATCTGAGCAAGACATTCAAGTGTATAAGTTTCTCGTATCGGTAAGAAATGAAAGCGGACTTGGTCAATCTATCAACAATGACCCAAATCGCATCAATGCCTTGAGAAAACCTTAGGAAGGCCGTGAACGAAATCCATGGTAATGTGCTCCCACTTCTATTACGGAATTTCAAGTGGTTGCAATGGACCTTTTGGTACTTGATGCTCCGCTTTAACTCGTTGACAAGTTAGACACCTTGAGATAAACAACGCTATCTCTCTTCATATTGCTCCACCAAAATGTATGAGCCGAATATCATGATACATTTTGGTACTCCCGAGATGGATTGCAAATGATGTGTTGTGCGCCTCCATCATGATATTATACTTTAAATCGTGGTCGTTAGAAACACAAAGTCCGAGTTGACTTGAAGTATTCCTTCTTCATCGATTCTTGCTTGGCGATAGCACCTTCTTGCACTTTCTTCTTCATAATGCATCACCTCCGAGTGCGTAGCTTGAAACTTTAACTTTATCGATTAAAGTCGATTCTACTCGTATACTTGCTATCATCACATGCGTCACCTTTGAGTCTTTAACTCTATCTCCATCCTTTGCAAGTCACACAAAATGGGCCTTTGCGTTGACAATATCGCTTTTCGTGCTTGCATATGATTTTCTACTCAATCGTCGGCTACCACGTTCGCTTTTTCGGGGATGGTATTGGATGGTATGATCATAATCTTTCAACAGTTCAAGCCAACGTCGTTGTCGCATGTTGAGTTCCTTTTGAGTGAAGAAATATTTGAGGCTTTTATGATCCGTAAAGATCTCCACTTTCTCCCCATACAAGTAATGCCTCCAAATTTTAAGTGCAAAGACAATAGCTGCCAACTCTAGATCATGAGTAGGATAATTCCTCTCATATTCTTTGAGTTGTCGCGAGGCATAGGCTATAACTTTTCCATGTTGCATAAGAACACATCCCAACCCTTTGCCCGAAGCATCACCAGAGAGATGACAAATCCCTTCTAGCGGATGGTATTGTCGAGCAGTCTTGAAATAAGTCTCCTCTTGAGTTCTTGAAAACTCTTCTCACATTCTTCGCTCCAACCAACTTTGTATCTTTTCGAGTTAATGAGTCGATGGAGTAGTGATTCGAGAAAATCCTTCCACGAATCTCCGAGATAATAACCAAATTAAACCGAGAAAGCTACGTGCTTGATCATCGATTTAGGTTGTTCCCACTTTGAATAGCTTCAATCTTTCTTTGGGTCAACAGATATTCCATGACTTGATACCACGTGCCCAAGGAATGCTACTTCTTGACAAGAACTCACATTTCTTCAACTTGGCATAAAGCTTATATTCACGAAGCTTTTGGAGTGTCGACCTCAAGTGTTGCTCATGATCTTCACGGCTTTTGGAATAAATAAGGATGTCATCAATAAAGACAACCACAAAGTGATCTAAATATTCCTTGAATACTCGGTTCATCATATCCATGAAGGCGGCGGGAGCATTAGTCAATCCAAAGGACATGACTAGGAATATGCCCGTCTGGGAGTTCTGGCGTCAGTCTTTGGAATGTCGTGGTTCTAATCTTCAATTGGTGATATCCTAACGAAGATCAATCTTTGAAAAGAATTTGGCTCCTTACAATTGGGTCAAACAGGTCATCAATACGTGGCAATGGATACCTATTTTTATGGTGACATGATTGACTCCCGATAATCAATACAAAGTCGCATACTCCCATCTTTCTTCTTCACGAATAGAGCAGGGCACCCTAAGGAGAAGTACTAGGGACGAATAAAGCCAATGTCTAACAATTCCTGCGATTAGGTCTTTAACTCACGAAGTTCAATAGAGCCATTCGATATGGGGCTTTGGAAATAGGTTTTATCTTTGGGTTCAAGGTCGATACAAAATTCAATTTCACGCTCTGGGGTAGGCGGAAGTTCTTCTGAGAATCGTCGGAAATTTATTAACAATAGAAATATCGTTCAAAAGCCGCGTATTTTTGTTTAAATCGTGACATGAGCTAAGAAAGCTTGACATCCGTTTTTCAATAAGCGAATAGATTTATGGCTTGAGATGACCGTGATTGATTTTAATGGTTTGGTCGTTTGAATTAGCATAATAGGTTGATTAGGAATATGAAAGCTAACAACCTTACGAAAACAATCAATTTTGCATGATAAGTAGTTAACCAATCAATCCTAGAATCACGTCAAATGGAAGTATTTTAATGAAATAAGATCGACGAGGTAATGTGAGGTGCACCGATTTGAACCAAACAAGACTTATAAGCGATGGATGTAATGAAGGTTTCTCCCAACGGAGTTTCCACAGATAAGTCAAAGTCTAATTTCTCCAAGTCAAATTTAATCGATGAAGCAAAGTAGGAGAAATAAAAGAATGGGTAGAACCCGGTATCAAATAAAGTATAGACTTCATTAGAGTTTATGATAAGCTTACCGTGATGACCTCATTCGGTTCCTTGCTCTTTGGGAGGTCACAACAAACGCTCTCCCTTGCACTACTGGGTTTTGAATTTTACGGGATGGCCTTTGGTGCCTCCATCCTAGCTTGAATTTGTCTTGATGGCGACAAAAATCGAGCTAAGTGACCTTCTCTTCCACAATTATAACATGCTTTGACTCGCATGGCCAGCAGTTTGGATGATGTGTCCCTCTCCTCGCATTTGAAGCATATGATAGGTGGTCTTTCTCCTTCCTTAACAATGGGTGTTGGTCTTGACGTCTTTCCATCATTGTTGAATCTCTTTTTCTTGAAATGTCCATTCTTATTGTTTTGTACGATTACCACCGAAGTGGTTACCATATCGGCTTTATTGATTCCCTCCACGCTTGTTGTCACCGCTTGATGACTACTCTCATTGTATTATAATTTTCTTGCATTTGCTCTCTTTTAGTTGCGTTGACTCATTATCGCTCCACTAATCGAGCCCTATTTACAACATCTGAATACAAACACGGTTTATGAAAAAAGAGATGTTGGCGTATCTCCGACTTCAAACCTCTTAAAAACATTCGCGCCATTCTCTCTTCATTATCCACCAGTAGGGCGCTTGAAACCGTGATAACTCATGAAATTTTGCCTCGTATTGCGACACGGTCATATTGTTTTGTTCCAACTTGATAAACTCCACCTCCTTCATGTGGCGAATACTTTCGGGGAAAGTATTTGTCGTTGAACGACTCTGGAACTTCTCCCAAGATATCTTGATCTGGCGAGTTGAGTCGTTTCTGGATTCCCACCATGTCTCGCCTCTCTCCATAGCAACATAAAAAGGCTGCAAAGGGACCTTTTGCTCCTCGGAGCATCCCAAGACATCAAATATCTTGGTAATCGCTTTATCCATGCTTCCGCCGAAGTGGTTTTGGCTCACCCTTAAACTCCGGTGGTCCCAGCTCCTTGAATTGTTTAGCGGTGGTGACCTGAGAGAGTTTTCCGTGTTTCCACTACGTTTTGGGCGAGAGTCGCTCTACTTTCTTTGTTGCATAAATTACATAAAGCCTCCGAACATTTGATCATTCATCATTTGGTCGGTGTTGTTGTTTGCATGAGGATTATCGCCTTCACGATGCACATTATCCTCGATTATTGATATGTGGTGAATCAACGATCGCTGCGCTCCATTCTTATTCTCAACATTCTCGGATGTCATTTTCAGAATCTTCGCCACAAAACAAAAGGTTAATTGACGTGTAACAAATTATCCCTATCTTCCGACCAACCAATAAAATAGCACATAAACTTAGGTAGGTCATACTAGCAAAGGTATTCACCGCTCTCCCCTCCTAGTACTATTCTCACATCTTAGCAGGGATCCTATCCTATATGCTCGATACTAACTGTGGCGCCCCAAAATGAGGTATACATCACCCATCTTGGGTCACCACTTACATGGTACAAATTTAAATACAACTTATTAACATAAGCGTAAGTATATGCAATACGACATAAATCAAAGTGAGCTTAAATACAAATATAAATCTACTAGATATTATACAAACTCAAACAAAAAGTCCTCATTCTGATTATTATCACACTATTTTACGAATAATGAGGACTACTAATGCTATCTTGAGGACCATCACTCGTTTCCCAGACTAAATCCCGGCTATATTCTCATTTCACGAAGAAACGGTGAAAGAAAGGGTGAGCTCAACTAGCCCGATGAGAAATATTATGACTAAGATAATGCGTAATAAATTATCAATAGTCTTCAACAATGTTAAACGATAAAATACAATGATATAACAACAGGTTTAAGCTGCGGTGAATATCTGAATCCATTAAAAGAGTCAAGTAGAAAATAAAGTCTACTATCTTTTAGGTTTTAAAAGGTTTTTCATCAACTTTGTTATAGTTTGAGACTCGACTTTAATAAATATTCCACATCATCGAATCACCCCTCGCACTCTGACCAATGATATTCTTTAGTATCACAACCACAATTATTCATGCACTACGGGCAAGAATATTTGTGTATTCATTAATAGTCATGATCATGCCAACAATCATCCATCAATGCACTACTGACCAATGAGGATTTTACCACATCATTTGTAACATTACGGTCGTGATTACAATCGAATAGTCTCTCATGCATAATCATACCAAGTCCATCTATGCACTACAGAATACAGATGACTTTAAAAAAATATAAACATGAGGATGATGACAATGATATAAGAATTGATAAAACCGGTTCAAGAATTATTTTATCCGGAATTATTAACGTCCAAGTTATTAACATGATACTATTTTGTAGAGTAAAATTCAAGAATAATCGGAAGAATATTTTCATGAAAAGATCTTTGGATGAAACGCAAAATATCAAGGATATTCCACTAATTTCATGGAGTATAGAAGTCAAAGTTTTAACTTGACTAGGTATAATAAAGAATGGAATAACAAAAGAAATCACCATGCATGCGATAGACCGCATGCACGGAGTTATTCCAATAGAATAATAAATAACGGAACCGAATCGGTGAAATTCACACCAAGCGGGATGTTCAACGAATAATAAAGATGGAACCGATCCGGTGTAAAACACACGATAGGATATTCCAACGAGAATAATAAAGATTAAACCGGTCCGGTGTAAAACACACGCATGGATGTTCCAATGAGAATAATAAAGACGGAACCGGTCCAATGTAAAACACACGAGACGGGATGTTCCAACAAAATAATAAAAGACGAAAACCGAGTCCGTTAAAAACACAAAGACAGGATGTTCAATGAGAATAATAGAAGAATGTCACCAAGTATAGGGTAAACCAAGCGTATCACAGTTATTCCAAAGAGAATAATAAGCAATGGAATAACAACAGTTCTCTTCATGAATAAGAAGAATAACACCCTTACTTTTGGTAGGAGATTGAATCTTTATGACGATGTAGTAACAAAATACTCTTCTTCTTTCTCTCTTATTCTTTCTATACTTTCTCTCTCTATATAGCTTGAATGAATTAAATGAAAAAATAATGAAGCCCTAAGCCTCTATTTATAGAAGATTTCTAGCTTAGCACTTTTTGTGTGAAAAAAGCAAGTGGTGGCTTGACGACTAATGATGTGAAAAGAAAAGTGGTTTGGCGCTTTGTAATGTGAAACGACAAGTGGTTCGGCGCTTTGTAATGTGAAACGCGACAAGTGGTTCGACGTCTGGTAAAGGTAATTACTATTAACGAAGGTAAATACTATTGTGAAGGTAAATACTATTCACAAGGGTAATTACTATTGATGAAGGTAATTACTATTGACGAAGTAAATACTATTCACAAGGGTAATTACTATTGATGAAGGTAAATACTATTGACGAAGGTAATTACTATTCACAAAGGTAATTACTATTGATGAAAGAGACTCTTAGATGATGACATATGAGCCCCCCCATAAAATAATCAAACTTACCACAAATCATAACACATATTTAATCTTTCAACAATTATTAATCATTTATAACTTGTCGTCTCAATTATTGATTTAATACTATAACATATTATCGAGATGATCTTGTGACAATAATTGAATCAATAATATAAGAGATATGATCGCAAACAATTCTTCGTGCAGCAATAATTGAGCATAGGTTTGAGTGACTTCTCACGTAAGCATCGATAATCAATCTGTGTGTCTTCTATACAACCACGCGTATTCATCGTACTTTTACCAAGGGTGTAGTTCAATGGTTTTAACGGTAACACCTCCGTAGTTTATTTTTATAAAATATTTTTGTCGTTTTCTCGATCCGACAATAATTACATTATGGGGTCCACCAATGATTGAGTAGTTATACGAATATTCCTAAAAGAATATTCCCAGACCAAACGAATATTTTATAACAACTTGCATACTTTTACAAAATTTATAAATATTACACACAACTATAACATTATATCAAATTTATTCCATAATATTCAAAAATAATATTTATAGAAAAATTCATCTTTATTTATAAAAGTTGGGGTCTTACATACGTAACCTTTACTATATTCTTTACATGATATATAATACATATCATTGTCTATATATTGTCTAACTATTACAAAAGATACCATTAAACATGTTCTGTTTGCTTTCCTTTTCACTTGTTCTTGTCTGAACCTTAGAGTTGTTCATGCCTAGCTGAAAACATTTAAATTTAAGCAAGGGTGAGCATTTGAGTGCCCAGCAAGTAATAACAATTAGAAATATAAGTAGCTGAAAGAAATAAATGTTTTCTTTGTACATCACTTCTACAACGAATTTATAGTTGTGAAGTAAACTTAACCGATAATAACAACATAACAATTCTATCTCAAATTTTTGAAACTACGTATAGACTATATATATAGTTTAGTTGACATATTATGAACATTGTTTTTTGTTTTCGATAAGGTTTAGCAGAACTTCATCTGTAAACCGTCATAACTTACGGGCTTTAGGTTGTACTTCCCATGGGCCCTGTATTGATCAATACTACATTGCTAGAACGATATTATCGTTCATCCTTTGTCCGCCTGAGCGCATAAAAATTTTCCCGTGATCGGGATGTTCATACTTAGTCTGGAATCCGAACAAAAATAATTTGATTGGATACAAAAAGGTTTTAACTTATTCAACGACATTTCAAAATTTGTGTCTAGCTGATCAAGTAGCTTACACGGCTTATATATATATATATATATATATATATATATATATATATATAGGATCCTCCTATGGCGGTAGGTTCTTATGAAGAATCTGTCTGACACCCCTTTTGGACCGTTGATCAACTTATTGGAAGACTGAGATTGGGATATATTAATACCAAGCCGTGACAAGCTCTACCGGTTTCTATTTAAATAAGAGGGACCCACATTTTAATATATTGTCAGTATAGTTCAACAAAATGAATATTAAATATTAAATATATTTGGTAGAATTACAAGTTATGTAAACTACTTTTTTTTTTTTTACGCATTGATGCTTTATCGCTTTTTAATCAAATATAAAGAGATTGCACAAAATATTAAAATATTTAAAATATTAAAGTACGGTCATAAGTTGTCTGTACTTACTTATTCTTTTTTTTTTTTTAACACATTCATGCTTTATCACTTTTTAATCAAATATAAAGAGATTGCACAAAATTTATTTTGACTTACAAATATAATGTTAAAATAAATATTATTAATATAAAATAAATATAATTATATTACATCTTGCATAATTATATAATTATATAAAGATGTAATATAATTATATTTATTTTATATTAATAATATTTACATCTTTATTACATCTTGCATAATTATAAATAATATAATTATATATCTTGAATAATTATATATTTATTATATTTATTTTAATATATTAATATTTATATATTTATTTATTTATAATATAATTATATATCTTGCATAATTATATTTATTTTATATTAATAATATTTATTTTTAACATTATATAAAGATGTAATAATTATGCAAGATGTAATATAATTATAACTATACAAGATGTAATAATTATATAATTATATAAAGATGTAATATAATTATATTTATTTTATATTAATAATGTGAGACCCCAAATTTTATAAATAAAGATTTAATTTTCTTGAAATATTTTTAATATTATGGTGTGGATTTGATATAATGTTATAGTTGTGGGTAGTATTTATAAATTTTGCAAAAAGTATGCAAGTTGTCATATTATATTCGATTGGTCGGAATATTCTTTTCTCTCGGAAATATCCGATGCGACGATACAATCATTGGTGGACCCCCCAAATGTAATTATTGTCGGATTGAGAAAATGACAAAAATATTTTATTGAAAATAACGGCGGAAGTTTTACTGGTTGATCTTTGTTGAACTACTTTCGGTAGTAAAAGCACGATGTCGTGTGTGGTTGCGTAGTAAGACGCGAAGATTGATTATTAATGCTTATGTGATAAGTCACTCGGTTTTGTTTTATTCAGATTATTAACATAATAAAAGCAGAAAAACTTTTTATATAAAATAGAATACTTTATTAAAGTTATTCTATAAATAGAATATATTATATTCTATTATGCATAGTATTTTGCATAGTAAAATCTTTTATATAAAACAAAATACTTTATTAAAGTTATTCTATAAATAGAATATATTATATTTTATTATGCATAGTGTTTTGCATAGTGCTGCGTAGTGTTTGCATAGTAAAAATCTTTTATATAAAATAGAATATATTATATTTCATTTAAAAGATTTTTCTTTAAATATGGATTTGTCGATTAAAGTAAATCGATCTGGACCGTTCATGAGTTAATTCTTATGCATTCCATTTTTCTATAAATAGAAGCTCATTCCTTCATTATTTTCTTACTTAATTCAATTTGAACTCTGAGAGAGAGAAACTATAGAGAGAGAGACTATAGAGAGATAGAAGAAAAGTTTTCTGCTACTTCACTACTCTTATATCAAGTATTATTTTACGGTAAGGGATATTATTCTTTTGTATTCAAGAAGAGAACTTCATTATTCCATTTATTTATTGTTGTTGGAATAACTTTTGTATCATGAGCTACCTATACTTGGTGACATTCTTCTTTTATTACTGTCTTTATTATTACAATCGAATATCACATACATGCTATATCTGTGGGACCTAGTTCCATTTTTTATTATTCCATCTTTATTATTCAAATTGAATATCACATGCATGCATGCTATACGCCTGGACTGGTTCCATCATTTATTATTCCGCATTTATTATTCTGTTAGAATATCTTGTCGGTGTGAATTTCACCTGACCTGGTTCCGTTATTAGTATTCTATTGGAATAACCTATCTATGTGAAGTACCGCATGCATGGTGATTTCTTTTGTTATTCCATTCTTTATTATACTCAGTTGGTTAAAGTTTTGACTTCTATACTCCATGAAATTAGTGGAATATCCTTGATATTTGCGCTTCATCCAGTATCTTTTCATGGAAATATTCTTCCGAGCATTCTTGAATTTTACTCTACAAAGCAGTATCATGTTGACAATTTGAACGTTATCAGTTCCTGGATAAATTAATTCTTGAACTTGTTTTATTGAATTCTTATATCATTGTCATCATCCTCATGTTTATGTTATGTTGAAAGTCATCTGTGGCCTGTGGTGCATAGATGAACTTGGTATGATTATGACCGAGGATTATTCGGTATAATCATGGTAGTAATGTTACAAATGATATAAAATTAAAAGTCCTCATTGGCACATAGTGCATTGATGGACAACTTTTTGGTATGATTATGGCCATGGATTCTCTTGACCAGGGGAGCAAAGATGAATTGTTTTATGGCATGATCGGGATGTTGATGAAAACACGATTATCTTTGGCACGTAGTATGGATAATTCGTGGTTGTGATCTTAAAGAATATCCTTGGCACGTAGTGCGGGGATGATTTAATGATGTGGATTATTTATTGAAATGAGTCTCAAATGATAAAAGTGATGAAAACTTTTAAATCATAAAAGATAGTAGATTCTATTCTCTACTTGACTCTTTTAATGCATTGCTTGTTCACTGCAGTTAAACTTGATGTCTATTGTATTTTATCAGTTTAACATTGTTGGAGGCTAATGATAATTTATTCTGCATTATCTTAGTCATAATATTTCTTCTTTGGGCTAGTTGAGCTCACCCTTTCTTCATTGTTCTCTTGAAATGAGAATATAGCTGGGACGAGTCGGGGAACGGAGTGATGGTCCAGAGGATAGGATTAGTAGTCCTCACTATTCTGTGAAATAGTGTGATAATAATTGTAATGAGGACTCCTTTTGAGTTTGTATAATCTCTAGTAGACAAAAATTGTATTCAAACTCACAGTTTATGTTTTGTCGTATTGTACACGACAGTTGTATTAGTAAGTTGTATTTGAATTCTGTACCATGTATCTGGCGACCCAAGATGGGTGATGTATACCTAATTTTGGGGGCGTCAGAGTTGGTATCGAAGCTTAGGGATATGATCCCTGGCTAAGATGTGAGATAAGAACTAGGAGGGGAGAGACGGGGAATTCCTTCGCTAGTATGACCTACCTAAGTTTATTTGGTATTTAATTGGTCGGTCAAAGTATAAGGATAATATGTGATATGTTAATTAACCCTTGTTTTGTGGCAGTGTTTGAAAATGGCATCCGAGAATGTTGAGATTATCAATGGAGCACAGGAGACCGTTGAGTCTCCACAGATCAATAATCAGGATAATGTGCAACCAGAGGACAATACTCCTCATGAAAACAATAACACCGATGAAATGGTGAATGAAGGGATGGTCAGAGGCTTTATGCAATTCATGCAACAACAACGGTGACGACTCGCATCCAAAATGCGGTAGAAATCTTGATAACTCTCGACGGTCCACCGCTAAGCGGTTTAAGGAGCAATTCATGCAACAACAACGAATGGCGGCTCATCCATAATGCGGTGGAAACAATGGTAACCCACGGGTTGGTCACCATTCTAAGCGATTCAAGGATCCGGGACCACCGGAGTTTTTGGGAAAGCCGAACCACTTAAAGGCGAGACATGGATAAAGTAGATTACCAAGATATTTGATGTCTTGGAATGCTCGGAGGAGCAAAAGGTTCCATTCGCCACCTTTATATTTGCGTGAAGAAGGAGATCATTGGTGGGAATCAGTAAAAGCATACCCGACTGGCCTTTTCAAGATGTCTTGGGAGAAGTTCCAAGAATTATTCAATGACAAGTACTTTCCTGAAAGTATTCGTCACATGAAGGAGGTAGAATTCATCAAGCTGGAGCAAAACAATATGACCGTGTCGCAGTACGAGGCTAAGTTTGCGGAGTTATCTCGGTTTGCATCCCATTTGGTCGATAATGAGGAGCGAATGACGCAAATGTTTTTGCGAGGTTTAAAACCCGATATACGTCAATACCTCATTTCTCACAAACTTTGTTTATATTTAGATGTTGTGAATAGGGCTCAGTTATTGGAGCGCGATAATGAGTCAGCACAACCAAAAGGCAACGACCAACAACATGATAATAATCATACCGGTGGCAACGGTCATCGAAACAACGATAACCATCGTGGGGGATATTATCATGCCAAGAATGGTTACCATTTCGGTGGTAATCATGGCCAGGATAATAAGAATGGACATTTTAAGAAGAGAAGGTTCAACAATGACGTGAAGACGCGTCGGCACCAAAGCACCCATTTCAAAGGAAGAAGAACGCCCATCGGTCAGATATTTCAAATGCGACAAGAGGGACACATCCGTCCAAACCATGCGCAACAATCCAAAGCGTGTTTTAATTGCGGAAGAGAAGGTCACCTAGCTCGATTTTGTCGTATGGTGAAGTCAAGTCCAACCGGGGGATAGTGATGCCAAAGGATGTCCCGGACAAGCCAAAGCCTCGTAGTTTAAGAGAGAGCATTTTTTTTCTCGTGACGAGGAACACGAATAAAATTATCACGGGTAAGTTAATCATAAGCTCTTCGAAGTCTATACCGTGTTGAATCTGGGTTCTACTCACTCTTTTATTTCACCTAGTTGTGTTCAATGTTTGTACTTAACTCTGGAGAAGTTAAACTTTGATTTATCTATTGAAACTCCATTGGGAGAAACCTTCATTGTCTCCACTGTTTATAAATCTTGTTTGATTCAAATCGACACTTTCACGTTACCTGTCGATCTTATCTCTTTGAAAATACTTGCCTTTGATGTGGGTTTTTTGAAGCGATTGGTTAACTACTCATCATATTTTTAAATAAGGTTGTTAGCTTTCATATTCCTAACCAACCTATTATGTGAATTCAAGCAACCAAACCACTAAATTCAATCATTGTCATATCAAGCCATAAGTAAAGAGCCCCAGTCCTTTCTTTGTTGACTTCCTTGTGTGGAATGCAAGGCAATAGGACTTTACAGTGGCGGCGTCGTGAATGACGATGGCAAGTTGATAGGTATCAATGTGACGTACTATCCATGTCTTTGATGAGGGTCACAGCTTTGAATGATATTTCTATTGTTAATAAATTTCTTGATGTATTCTTGAAGACTTCTTAGCCTAGCCCAGAGCGTGAAATCGAATTTTGTATTGACACCAGTACAAAACCCATTTCTTAAACCCTCAAAATATTTCTTCAACTAAAACGAACATAACATGCGCCAAAGACGTTGACTCGAGCTATTGAAGATTACGATCGTACCATTCAATATCATCGTGGAAGAGCGAACGTGGTAGCTGACGTGTTGAGTAGAAGATCATATGCGTTTACATGTGCGATGTTGTTAACACAAAGACTCATTTCGTATAACTTGCAAATGATGAAGATAGAGTTAAAGACTCTAGGGACCCACGTGAAGATAACGAATATACGAGTAAAATTGACTTTAATCAATAAAGTAAAAGACGCTCAAGCTACAAACTCAGAGCTGATGAATGTGAAGAAGAAGGTTCAAGAGAGCGTTATTCTAGAAGCAAGAATCGACGAAGAGAGGAAATCTCAACCCTCGATTTAATTGGCCGATTTGAAATCCTCGATTGAATATGAACTGTGGCTTATAGACTCATTTTACCGCCAAGTATGTCGCGTGTTCATAACGTTTTTAACGTATCGATGTTACGTAAATATGTGGACGACCCGAACCACATTATTAATTTAGAACCAGACAAGATAGCGGATGATGTAACGTATGAGGAGATATGTGTTAAAATCATGGATAAGAAGAATCGTATTCAACACTCAAGGGTTATACCTCAAGAGTTAGAATTTGAAATGAAGTCAAGGTATCCTCACCTGTTCGGCATACCAGGTACGTACATAAATTTCGAGGGAAAAATTCCATAAGGAGGGGAGATTGTGAGACCCCATATTTTATAAATAAAGATTTAATTTTCTCGAAATATTTTTTAATATTATGGTGTGGATTTGATATAATGTTATAGTTGTGGGTAGTATTTATAAATTTTGCAAAGTATGCAAGTTGTCATATTATATTCGATTGGTCAGGGAATATTCTTTTTCTCGGAAATATCCGTGCGACGACGTACAATCATTGGTGGACCCCACAATGTAATTATTGTCCGGATTGAGAAAAACGCAGCGAAATATTTTATTGAAAATAGCGGCGGAAGTTTCTTGTTGATCTTGTTGAACTACTCGGTAGTAAAAAATACGATGTCGTGTGGTTGCATAGTAGCACACCAGTATTGATTATTAATGCTTATGTGATAAGTCACTCGGTTTTGTTTTATTCATTATTATTAACGTAATAAAAGCGAAAAAACTTTTTATATAAAATGGAATACTTTATTAAAGTTATTCTATAAATAGAATATATTATATTCTATTATGCATAGTGTTTTGCATAGTAAAATCTTTTATATAAAAAATGAATACTTTATTAAAGTTATTTTATAAATAGAATATATTATATTTTATTATGCATAGTGTTTGCATAGTGCACTGCGTAGTGTTTTATAGTAAAAAAATCTTTTTATATAAAATAGAATATATTATATTTTATTTAAAAGATTTTTCTTTAAATATGGACCATCAGATTAAAGTAAATCAATCTGGACCGTTCATGAGTTAGTTACTATGCATTCCATTTTTCTATAAATAGAAGTTCATTCCTTCATTATTTTCTTACGAATTCACTGAACTCTAGAGAGAGAAACTATAGAGAGAGAGAGAGAGAGACTATAGAGAGATAGAAGAAAAGTTTTCTGATACTTCACTACTCTTATATCAAGTATTATTTTACGGTAAGGGATATTATTCTTTTATATTCAAGAAGAGAACTTTTGTTATTCCATTTCTTTATTGTTACGTGGAATAACTCATACGCTGGAGCTACCCTATACTTGGTGACATTCTTCTATTATTCTATCTTTATTATTACATTGGAATATCCTCTCATGCATCTATCTGTGGGACCTAGTTCCATTTTTATTATTCCGTCTTTATTATTCTGTCGGAATATCCTGTCTGTGCTATACACCGGACCTGGTTCCATCATTTATTATTTCGAATTTATTATTTTGTTAGAACATCCTGTCGGTGTGAATTTCACCTGACCTGGTTCCGTTATTAGTATTCTATTGGAATAACCTGTCTATGCGAAGTACCGCATGCATGGTGATTTCTTTTGTTATTCCATTCTTTATTATACTCAGTTGGTTAAAGTTTTGACTTCTATACTCCATGAAATTAGTGGAATATCCTTGATATTTGCGCTTCATCCAAAGATTTTCATGGAAATATTTTTTACGAGCATTCTTGAATTTTACTCTACAAAGCAGTATCATGTTGACAATTTGAACGTTATCAGTTCCTGAATAAATTAATTCTTGAACTTGTTTTATTGAA
This sequence comes from Panax quinquefolius, assembly GCA_020205615.1. NCBI lineage: Eukaryota > Viridiplantae > Streptophyta > Magnoliopsida > Apiales > Araliaceae > Panax > Panax quinquefolius. Next base: position 85,915,492 of record CM035170.1, on the reverse strand, counting down.
TTCTTATATCATTGTCATCATCCTCATGTTTATGTTATGTTGAAAGTCATATGTGGCCTGTAGTGCATAGATGGACTTGGTATGATTATGACCAGGGATTATTCGGTATAATCATGATCGTAATGTTATAAATGATATGAAAATTAAAAGTCCTCATTCGCCCGTAGTGCATTGATGGACAGTTTTTGGTATGATTATGGCTATGGATTCTCTTGACGAGGAGCAAAGATGAATTGTTTTATGGCATGATCGGGATGGTTGATGAAAACACGATTATCTTTGGCCTGTGGTGCATGGATAATTCGTGGTCGTGATACTAAAGAATATCATTGGCCTGTAGTGCAGGGATGATTTAATGATGTGGATTATTTATTGAGCTGAGTCTCAGCGATAAAAGTGATGAAAAACTTTTTAAATCATAAAAGATAATAGATTCTATTCTCTACTTGACTCTTTTAATGGATTGTTTGTTCCGCTGCAGTTAAACTTGATGTCTATTGTATTTTATCAGTTTAACATTGTTGGAGGCTAATGATAATTTATTCTGCATTATCTTAGTCATAATATTTCTTACTGGGCTAGTTGAGCTCACCCTTTCTTCACTGTTCTCTTCAGGAAATGAGAATATAGCTGGGACGATTCGGGGAATGTAGTGATGGTTAAGAGGATAGCATTAGTAGTCATTATTCTGTGAAATAGTGTGATAATAATTGTAAGGAGGACTCCTTTTGAGTTTGTATAATCTCTAGTAGACAATAATTGTATTCAAACTCACAGTTTTTGTTTTGTCGTATTATACCTGCGGCAGTTGTATTAATAAATTATATTTGAATTACATGCACTTACGTATCTGGCGACCCAAGATGGGTGATGTATACCTAATTTTGGGGCGTCGGAAATAATATTTACATCTTTATTACATCTTGCATAATTATATAATTATATAAAGATGTAATATAATTATATTTATTTTTATATTAATAATATTTATTTTTAACATTATATTTGTAAGTCAAAATAAATTTTGTGCAATCTCTTTATATTTGATTAAAAAGTGATAAAGCATGAATGTGTTAAAAAAAAAGAATAGGCTGGTACAACTTGTACCGGCCGGAATATTTTTAAATATTTTAATATTTTAATATTTTGTGCAATCTCTTTATATTTGATTAAAAACTGATAAAGCATCAATGCGTAAAAAAAAGAGTAAGTAAGTTGACTTATGTAAATAATATTTTAATATTAAATATTCATTTTGTTGAACTATACTGACAATATGTTAAAATGTGGGCCCCTCTTATTTAAATAGAAACCGGTAGAGCTTGTCACGGCTTGGTATTAATATATCCCAATCTCAGCCTTCCAATAAGTTGATCAACGGTCCAAAAAGGGGTGTTACCGCAGTTCTCATATAGCAAAAAATTTGCCATGGAAGGATCCTATATTTATATATATATATATATATATATATATATATATATATAGAGCCCATCCATATGACCGGCGATTGCTATGAAAATGTGGCAACACCCCTTTGACCGCTGATAAACTTATCGAAGGCTGAATAACATAATAAATATACCCGGTAACTTGTAACAACATCTTAAACTTTTATTTAATATGAGGACCCCACCAAAAATCAACATGTTGTCGGTTTGTTTAACTTAAACCAACTTTAATATTAAATAATACAACCTAAGTGCGACATGCTAGAAACATATAAAAAAAAAAAAAAAAAAAAAACCTGTAGTAAACTCTTACGGCAAAAAAAAAAAAAAATCCTAAACCGTAAGAGCCTCTTACGACACAAAAAAAAAAAAAAAAAAAAATAAAATAGTAAGAGCCTCTTACGACACAAAAAAAAAAAAAAAAAAAAAAAAATCTGAAATAGTAAGAGCCTCTTTACGACACAAAAAAAAAAAAAAAATACAAGCCGTCACGACTTTTACGACACAAAAAAATCACTAACAAATATTTGTTATAATAACAAATATTTTATTATAAAATATTTTATAATAACAAATGTTTTTATAATATATTTTATAACAAAAATAAAACATTTGTTATAAAATATTTGTTTTTATAAAACATTTTTTTTTTTTTACTTAAGTAGAAAAAAAAAAAATGTTTTATAAAACAAAAATATTTTATAACAAATATTTTATTTTGTTATAAAATATATTATAAAACATTTGTTATAAAATATTTATTTTATAAAACATTTTTTTTATTTTCTACTAAATAGAAAATAAAAAAAATTTATAAAAACAAATATTTTATAACAAATGTTTTATAAAAACAAATATTTTATAACAAAAATAAAACATTTGTTATAAAATATTTGTTTTATAAAACATTTTATAACAAAAATAAAAATATTTGTTATAAAATATTTGTTTTATAAAACATTTTTTTTTTTTTCTACTACCAAAAATAAAAAAATGTTTTATAAAAATAAATATTTTATAACAAATGTTTTATAATATATTTATAACAAAATAAAAATATTTGTTATAAAATATTTGTTTTATAAAACATTTTTTTTTTTTTTACTACCAAAATAAAAAAAAATATTTTATAAAAACAAATATTTTATAACAAATGTTTTATTTTTTGTTATAAAATATATTATAAAAAATTTGTTATTATAAAATATTTTATAATAAAATATTTGTTATTATAACAAATATTTGTTAGTGATTTTTTTGTAGTAAAAGTTTGTACTTCTATTTATTTTTTTTTTTTTTTTTAAATCGTAAGAGGCTCTTACTATTTGTATTTTTTTTTTTTTTTTTTTTGTGTCGTAAGAGGCTCTTACTGTTTAGGATTTTTTTTTTTTTTTTTTTTTTTTATATACGTTGTTAGATGTCGCATTTATTGTATTATTTAATATTAAAGTTGGTTTAAGTTAAACAAACCGACAACATGTTGACTTTGGTGGGGTCCTCATATTAAAATAAAAGCTTGTACAAGTTATTACTACCGGGTATATTATGTTTCAATCTCACCTTCCAATAAGTTTATCAACCGGTCCAAAAGGGGTGTTACAGATAAGACCCCATAAAGAACCCTTCTTATGGATGGGCTCCCATATATATATATATATATATATATATATATATCAACATGTGATTAAATACAATGATTATCTAAGTGGGGACACTTGTATAACCATATTTTTGAAATTAACGAACAGAATATATATATGATTTACTATATACTAACATGTTGATAAACAATGATCGAATATAGAATATATCACAATAGGGTAAATAATATAACATAATAAATATAATTCTGAAACTTCTTACTCGTATCTGTGAGACCCCGAATTTTATGAAATAAAAGTATTCAATTTTTCTATTTTGGTAAATAGTTAAATTGATAAAAATTTAAAGTTAATGGTGATATATGAATTTTTTTTAAAGTAGACAAGTTGTCATAAAATACCCGGTTACTATTCACTCTAGTATTGTTCACTCGAGTATTTGGGGCACTTTTTGTGTCGGCGTACTATTCACGAGTTACTATTCACCTAAATTACTATTCACCCGAATATTATTCACTCGGGTATTTGGGGTATTTTTCGTGTCGGAGTACTATTCACGAGTTACTATTCACGGGTTACTATTCACCCGATTACTATTCACTCTAATATTATTCACTCGGGTATTTGGGACACTTTTTTTGTCGGGGTACTATTCACATGGTACTATTCTCGAAAGTACTATTCACGGGGTACTATTCACCTAAAAAATATATTTCTTTTCGGTCCAAATCATTTTTGGGTACAATATTATTCCATGAGGAGATGTGTTAATTTTTCAGACCGTTGGTTGAAATTATAATAGTAAATCAATATGGGTCGTTGGTTTAAAGTTTTAATAGTAAAATCTTTTATATAAAAATGTAATACTTTTATAAAGTTATTCTATAAATAGAATATATTATATTCTATTATGCATAGTGTTTTGTATAGTAAAATCTTTTTATATATAAAATGAATACTTTTATAAAGTTATTCTATAAATAGAATATATTATATTCTATTATGTATAGTGTTTTGCATAGTAATTTTTTTTTATAAAATAGAATACTTTTATAAAGTTATTCTATAAATAGAATATATTATATTTTATTATGCATAGTGTTTGCATAGTGTTTTGCATAGTAAAATCTTTTTATATAAAAATGAATACTTTTATAAAGTTATTAGTTTTATTAGATTATAAATAGAATATATTATATTTTATTTAAAAGATTTTTCTTTAAATGCTGACCGTCAGATTAAAGTAAATCAATCTGGACCGTTCAATGAATTAGTTACTTATGCGCATCCATTCTTCTATAAATAGAAGCTCATTCATTCATTATTTCTTACGAATTCAATTTGAAACTCTAGAGAGAAACTATAGAGAGAATTCTACTTCTATAATCTTGAGTGTATTTCTTTAGAGTTTAAGAAAACTTTAAGCGTAGTACAAGTTTTATTCGAGTATATTCTCGCCTACCACCAGTAAATACTCTTCTTTCAAAGGTAAGGAATATTATTCTTTTGTATTCAAGAAGAGAACTTCATTATTCCATTTCTTTATTATTCTATTGGAATAACTTTGATATCGCCGAGCTACCCTATACTTGGTGACATTTTCTATTATTACATCTTTATTATTCATCGAATATCATGTATACATCTATATCTGTGGGACTGGTTCCATCATTTATTATTCCACATTTATTATTACATTTGGAACATCCTGCCGATTGTGAATTTCACCGACCGGTTCCGTTATTATTATTTTGTTGGAATAACCGCTCATGCGCAAGTACCGCATGTATGGTGATATCTTTTGTTATTCCATTCTAATTATACTCGATTGATTAAAATTTTGACTTCTATACTCCATGAAATTAGTGGAATATCCTTGATATTTGCGCTTCATCTAGTATTTTTGTGGAAATATTCTTCCGAGCATTCTTGAATTTTACTCTACAAAGCGAAGATCATGTTGACAATTTGGGCGTTATTGGTTCTGGACAAATTAATTCTTGAACTTGTTTAATTGAATTCTTATATCATTGTCATCATCCTCATGTTTATGTTATGTTGAAAGTCATCTCGTGGCTTTTGTAGTACATAGATGGACTTGGTATGATTATGACCGAGGATTATTCGGTATAATCATGGTACCGTAATGTTACAAATGATGTAAAATTAAAAGTCCTCATTGGCCCGTAGTGCATTGATGGACAGTTTTTGGTATGATTATGGCTATGGATTCTCTTCGGCCAAGGGAGCAAAGATGAATTGTTTTATGGCATGATCAGGACCGTTGATAAAAACATAATTATCTTTGGCCCGTAGTGCATGGATAATTCATGGTCGTGATACTAAAGAATATCCTTGGCCTGTAGTGCAGGGATGATTTAATGATGTGGATTATTTATTGAGCTGAGTCTCATCGATAAAAGTGATGAAAAACTTTCTAAATCATAAAAGATAGTAGATTTTATTTTCTACTTGACTCTTTTAATGGATTGCTTGTTCCGCTGCAGTTAAACTTGATGTCTATTATATTTTATCAATTTAACACTGTTGGAAACTAATGATAATTTATTCTGCATTATCTTAGTCATAATATTTATTACTGGGCTAGTTGAGCTCACCCTTTCTTTCACTGTTCTCTTCAGGAAATGAGAATATAGCTGGGACTAGTCGGGGAATAGAGTGATGGTCCTAGATGGTGCATTAGTAGTCCTCACTATTCTGTGAAATAGTGTGATAATAATTGTAATGAGGACTCATTTTGAGTTTGTATAATCTCTGGTAGACAATATTTGTATTCAAACTCACAGTTTATGTTTTGTCGTATTGTACACGATAGTTGTATTAGTAAGTTGTATTTGAATTTATGTACCATGTAAGTGGCGACCCAAGATGGGTGACGTATACCTAATTTTGGGGGCGTCACAGTTGGTGTCAAAGCTTAGGGATATGATCCCTAGCTAAGGTGTGAGACAAGATCTAGGAGGGGAGAGACGGGAAATTCCTTCGCTAGTATGACCTACCTAAGTTTATTTGTTATTTAATTGGTCGGTCAGAATATAGGGGTATTATGTGGTATGTCAATTAACCCTTATTTTGAAACTATTTTCTAGAATGATATTTGAAATACAGGAGATGAGAAATGGAAAATCACGATAGAGAGGAAATAACTGTGAAAGGTACAATCCAAAAAAAAAGCAATGTATTCTCATCTCTTGAATATCAGTGCGTGCACGTAAATTTCGAGGGCAAAATTTCATAAGGAGGGGAGATTATGAGACCCCGAATTTTATGAAATAAAATTATTCAATTTTTCTATTTTGGTAAATAGTTAAATTGATAAAAGTTTAAAGTTAATGGTGATATGTAAAATTTTTTTCAAAGTAGACAAGTTGTCATAAAATACCCGATTACTATTCACTCTAGTATTGTTCACTCGAGTATTTGAGTTACTTTTTGTGTCGGGGTACGATTCACGAGTTACTATTCACCTAAATTACTATTCACCTGAATATTATTCACTCGGGTATTTGGGGTATTTTTCGTGTCAGAGTACTATTCACGAGTTACTATTCACAGGTTACTATTCACCCAATTACTATTCATTCTAGCATTGTTCACTCGGGTATTTGGGACACTTTTTGTGTCGGGGTACTATTCACATGGTACTATTCCCGAAAGTACTATTCATGGGGTACTATTCACCCGAAAAATATATTTCTTTTCGGTCCAAATCATTTTTGGGTACAATATTATTCCATGAGGAGATGTGCTAATTTTTCAGAACGTTGGTTGAAATTATAATAGTAAATTAATATGGGTCGTTGGTTTAAAGTTTTAATAGTAAAATCTTTTTATATAAAACAGAATACTTTTATAAAGTTATTCTATAAATAGAATATAGGGTTAAGTTCAGATGACCACCTGGGGTTTGGGCGGTTTCCCACTTAACCACCTGTAGTCAGTAAAGCTATATTTAGACTCCCGACCTTTTGAGTTGAAGTGAAAACGTTACTTTTTCCATCCAACTTAATCGTGCAAGTGTACCTCGGGGCGCCTAAAAGCGCGAAAAAGAGACCGAAATGGTAAAAAAAATTGTTAAATGTCCGAAATACCCCTCTTGGCTTTTATCATTTTGTTCTACCCATTTCACCTCCATCGCAGACGAGATTGAAGGCTACCTTATCATCGATTCTCGCTTTTAAGGAAATGAAATCGACCGAGCGCGCTAGGGTTAGAGCTGAAGCCGGATATCATTGAAGAAGCATCTATAAATTTTCTTCGATCATCATCTGTAGCTGAATCTGCAGCAATTTCCAGCTGAATCTGTAAATTATTTTCAGATCAATTCAGTTTTTGTGCAGATCTAAGAAGATTTGTGACTGAACTCAGGGGAGAGAGTGGGGTGGACTGAAAAATGGTGGAAAGAAGGGGCCAATATTAATATTGGTGGTGAATAAACCCATAGTGTGAACCTTTTCTCTACTTGCTTCACTTCTCTGCAACACCAATATTGGGGATCGACAGAGCCCTAAAGTACAAACCCCAACACCGCTTTCGACAACACCAATATTTACAGAGCAGCCTAGAGATCCTTCTTTCAATTTTATGTCCAACTCATTTTAGGGCTTTAAAACTTTTGGGCAGTGCTCTTTTTGGGGTAGGAGAGTATAAAGTAGTTGTTAAACAGGGTCTTGTTGAGAAACGGGTTTCAAAGAGTGGTACTGAAGAACTAGTTCGCGATGAAAAGAAAATCGATTCGGAGATTGAGAAGGAAATTAGCCGATTGTCATCGTGATTATTGTCGGAAGGCGTAGGGGTATGAGTATGGGACCATCGGAGATTATTGGCGGAGCTAAACCGCGACAATTAGGTAAGCTAGAGATCACCCCTGTTGTTATTGTTAATGTATATATCGAACACCCGTTGCCCAGCTTGAACAGAGTCATTGAGCTCAAGAAAGTAAAGGTAGAGATCATACTCATAGAATCCAGTATCTAAGTTATCGTGTATGAATTGCAAAAGCTCTAGATGGGTTAGAGCTGTTTGTAGCACATGGATAGGAGGTAATATTGTGCTAGTATTGGAGATGGCCATGTTGGCCATAGATAATGATGTGTAATTACTGGGATGGTCTGGTTCTCACAGTACTTTGGTACGCAACAAAAGTATAGAATTTACTATAGATTTCTTTGTGCCATAGGCCCCCTCAGGTGTCATTGACCAATTTGCTATTGTAGCACTTGGCAGTAAGCTTTTGTAGGTATTTTACAACATAGCATTTTTGCAAGTACATTTTCTTTTATTTGGTAGTCAAATTGGTGATGGTACATTGATTATTGATCAGGTAATGGTGCTATAGAATGAGGATAGTGGATTTGTGCAGATGATGGTGGTGGTTTGAGAAAAAGAAATGCATTTGTGGAGAAAGAATCATTTTCCTTGCTTGAGATAGTTGAACTGAGGTTTATAAGAGATACTCTGAATTCTTATGTCTCTGGATTTGGCAATTAATTTACAATGATAGTCATACATTACGATTCTTCTCAAATCCTTATCTCTCTGGTTGCTCTGTTTTATAAGAGATGTTTTATAAGAGATGTATGTTTCTTTCTATTTGCTCTTCTTTCCCTTGATGGACTGTAATTTATTGGACATTTCAATTTTGCTATATGAAGATTGGCCAGTTTTAATTTCATCACCTCAATTTTAGATTTAGCTTCTCGATGCTAAGATGAGGAATTCTGTGTATTTTAAAGTCATTGAAACAGAGTAGGTGTTTTAAAGTGAGGGTAATTAAGTCTTTAGCTAAATAAAATAACAGAGTTAAGACGGAAAACACTTTTTCACTTTAACTCAAAAAGTCGGGTGTTTAAATGTAGCTTTACTGACTATAGGTGGTTAAGTGGGAAACCGCCTAAACCCCAGGTGGTCATCTGAACTTAACCCTAGAATATATTATATTCTATTATGCATAGTGTTTTGCATAGTAAAATCTTTTTATTTAAAACAGAATACTTTTATAAAGTTATTCTATAAATAGAATATATTATATTCTATTATGCATAGTGTTTTGTATAGTAAAATCTTTTTATATAAAATGAATACTTTTATAAAGTTATTCTATAAATAGAATATATTATATTTTATTATGCATAGTGTTTGCATAGTGCTGCATAGTGTTTTTTTGATAGTAAAATCTTTTTATATAAAACCTGAATACTTTTATAAAGTTATTCGTTTTATTAGATTATAAATAGAATATATTATATTTTATTTAAAAGATTTTTCTTTAAATGACCGAAATTTATTAAAGTAAATCAATCTGACCGTTCATGAATTAGTTACTATGTAGTCCATTCTTCTATAAATAGAAGCTCGTTCATTCATTATTTCTTACGAATTCACTGAAACTCTAGAGAGAGAAACTATAGAGAGAATTCTTCTTCTATAATCTTGAGTGTATTTCTTTAGAGTTTAAGAAAGCTTTGAGTGTAATACAAGTTTTATTCGAGTATATCCTCGCTCTACCAGCCGGAATACTCTTCTTTCAAAGGTAAGGAATATTATTCTTTTGTATTCAAGAAGAGAACTTCAGTTATTCTATTTCTTTATTGTTCATTGGAATAACTTTTGATCACGCTGGGCTACCCTATACTTGGTGACATTCTTCTATTATTCTCGCTTTTTATTATTCTCGTTTTAATATCCTATCTCATGCTATCTGTAATTCCGGTTCCATCATTTATTATTCCGCATTTATTATTACATTTGGAACATCCCGCTTGTATGAATTTCACCGACTGTTCTCCGTTATTATTATTCATTGGAATAACCGCCTATCATGCAATACCGCATGCATGGTGATATCTTTTGTTATTCCATTCTTGTATTATACTCAACATTAAAATTTTGACTTCTATACTCAATGAAATTAGTGGAATATCCTTGATATTTGCGCTTCATCTAGTATTTTTCGTGGAAATATTCTTCTGAGCATTCTTGAATTTTACTCTACAAAGCAGTATCATGTTGACAATTTGGACGTTATTGGTTCCTGGACAAATTAATTCTTGAACTTGTTTAATTGAATTCTTATATCATTGTCATCATCCTCATGTTTATATTATGTTGAAAGTCATCTGTGGCCTGTAGTACATAGATGGACTTGGTATGATTATGACCAGGGATTATTCGGTATAATCATGACCGTAATGTTACAAATGATGTAAAATTAAAAGTCCTCATTGGCCCGTAGTGCATTGATGGACAGTTTTTGGTATGATTATGGCTATGGATTCTCTTCGGCCAAGGGAGCAAAGATGAATTGTTTTATGGCATGATCAGGACCGTTGATGAAAACACAATTATCTTTGGCCCGTTGTATGGATAATTCGTGGTCGTGATACTAAAGAATATCCTCGGCTTTGTAGTGCGGGGATGATTTAATGATGTGGATTATTTATTGAAATGAGTCTCGTGATAAAAGTCTTGAAAAACTTTTAAATCATAAAAGATAGTAGATTTTATTTTTACTTGACTCTTTTAATGGATTGCTTGTTACCGGAGTTAAACTTGATGTCTATTATATTTTATCGGTTTAACATTGTTGGAGACTAATGATAATTTATTCGCATTATCTTAGTCATAATATTTCTTCTTCGGGCTAGTTGAGCTCACCCTTTCTTTCACCGTTCTCTTCGTGAAATGAGAATATAAATTTGGGACTAGTCGGGAACACAGTGATGGTCCTAGATGGTGCATTAGTAGTCCTCACTATTCACGTGAAATAGTGTGATAATAATTGTAATGAGGACTCCTTTTGAGTTTGAATAATCTCGGTAGACAATATTTGTATTCAAACTCATGCAGCTTTATGTTTTGTCGTATTGTACCACGGCGATTGTATTAGTAAGTTGTATTTGAATTTATGTACCATATAAGTGGCAACCCAAGATGGGTGACGTATACCTAATTTTGGGGGCGTCACAATATCCATTGCATAAAAGAAATGCAAAGGTAAGAAATTGCCTGATGCGCTGCTTACACTTCGTAACTTAGTTCTATCTTTATATCAAAACATATCATTAATAAGATCATTTGATCGATTAGAATAGCATACTATAACACATAGCACTGCTTATTGCAGTCAGCACATAACCTAATCACATTGTCACATATGTTCCACAACCATTGAATCACAAATAAACACATATTTAATCAAATTATCTAAGTCCAGATCAATTTCTGAAACATGTTGGTGTACCGACGGCTTTATCAGGTAATTATCGAGTCTAAGACTCTGTCCTATAACTTAATATCTGTAAGTATCGGTCATATTATTTTTAAATGACTTATAATAATTTTTAAACAATTATTATCTTTTATCACACATTTTCAAACACTGGAATCATTATTAAATGATTTAAATATTAAATAATTCTATTATCATTAATATTAAACTATTAATGAAACCATTGCCAAAATATCAATGTTATTTATTATAACATAAAATACTTTTAAAGTATTAATATTACCTTTAAATGATTTTTAAAAGAATTAAAATCATTTTAAATAATTATCATTAATATTAAAGTATTAATGTATTATTTATCAAAATATTAAAAGTCCTTAATCATAACTTAAAATATTTTTAATTCATTGATATCCTTTTAAATGATTTTTAAATAAATAAAACCATTTTAAAACTATTTATTTAATATAATTATTAAATAAACTTAATATCATTTATTATTAAATTAATATCATTAATATTGAATTATTAATGAAATTATCCTTTAAATATTAAAAGTTATCTTTTATAACTTCAAATATCTTTAAACAATTTATTATCATTTAAAATAATTTTATAATATTAAAATCATTTTAAACTAATTTATATAATATAATTATTAAATAGTTCTAATATCATTAATAGTAAATAATTAATGAAATTTACCTTTAAATATTAAAAGTTATATTTTATAACTTAAAATATTTTAAACTATTTATTTTTATTTAAAATGATTTTTCTAATATTAAAATCATTTTTAAACAAATTTATTTAATATATTTATTAAATAAATCTAATATCATTAATATTAAAATATTAATATTTTCATGACAAAATATGAAAAGTTATATTTTATAACTTCAAATATTTTTATAACCTTTATATAATTATTATATAATTTTTAAATTATTAATTCTATTTTTCATCATTTATTTAATACATTTATTAAATAACTTTAATTACCATTAATATTAATTAATTAATGAAATTCATCACAAAATATTAAAAGTCACTAAAAATATCTTTAAATATTTTCTTATACCATAATATTATTTTTATGATTTTTCATGAATTAAAATCATTTTTAAATCATTTATTTAATATTATAATTAAATAAATTAAATACCATTTATATTCCAAAATATTAAATATTTATGAAACATACTCTAAATAATTAAAAACTATTTTTCGAATTTAAAATAATTTTTCGAGAATTTATTATGTATTTTGATAATTAAAACCATTTTTATCTATTTTTAAATAATTTCCGAAGAAAATAATAATAATAAAATCGTCATTAAAGGGCCCTATAGCGACGTAATTCAATCACTATAGGTGTTCTTGAGGTGTTCATCTGCCCAACCCAGATTTCTTGTCAGTGAGCATGTGGCTTAGTTTGACCAACATTTAAATCGTGATGCTAAGGTTTTCTGGCTGTGTTCTTGCTTTAATAATATAATACTAATGTAATACAACAACTAACAACTAAGTTCATGGCTATCCAACAACTAATCAGTGAGTTATAGGCATCAAAATTTCATGTCAGAGTTGTTCTTCATTTCTGGGTTTCCCAGAAATGAAGAACAGTTCAAGAGGTTACTTTCCAGGTCTTTGATCCATGCGTTCCAGGTTTAATTAGTGTTATTTAAAGCTTCAAGAATGAAGTGGAGATATCAAGCTACAATAATATATCAACAGATCGACTGAAAAATATCAAAACAGTAAGATCTATATCGGTCAAAGTTCTGACAAAAAAATGGTTCATGAAGAATCTGGGTTACCCAAATTTCTTCTTCCGGCAGTTCGGTCAACCTACTTTGACCTTAAATAATTTCGTTCTTGTTCATGATCTGGGTGATCTAAAGCCTTTAACATGTAGTACTCATGTCAGGCTACAAGACAAACACAATAACGTGGCCTAACTATCCTACATATACAAGATGAGACACTGTTGGGAAATCAGGGTTACCCAGATTCACATTTTCGTGGTCGGTCAACGCCTTTTGACCGCTTGTAACTTATGATTTAGACATGCTATGACCCTGATTCAAGTTTCAGATTAAAGATAACATTGCATACTACAAATCTATAACATAAAACACAGAAAACATCTAACACACACGGATCTAGAGGGCCTGACATATGTCAGACGAGTTTTTCAAACTTTTCCAGATTTGATAAATCTTTAGATTCGAGCCTCTAGATGTTATGGATCTAACATCTAGCAACCCAGATCACTTATAGACACTATATAGAACATATTTTAACACTTCAACACCAAATCCAACATAGCATACAAGATAAAAATTTTCAGTTTAGGTTTATACCTTTCTTGGATAATTTCTGGATTCTGGGCTAATGATCTGTTAAGGGAAGTGGTAGGGCTTGTCTAGGGGACTGATATACCTTCATATTTTCGTGGGTTTTTAGTGAGAGAGAGAGTTGGTGAGAGCTTTGGAAATAAATGAGCAAAAATGAGGACTTTCTCTCTCTAACTCTTATATACTACTTGATGCAATGATCTTGGATTATGTAAAGGCTGAGTTGCTGAGATTTTTCTGAGATTGGTCACATGGGCTTGCATAGGGTTGGCCAACAACTCTCCTTAGGTCAAAATCTAACATTCTAGCTTAAATAATGCAAGGGGCAAAATAGTCTTTTGGCTTTCTAAATTAATGGCATTTTGGGCAATTGGTAAACCCTTAGGGTTTGACCCTTAGGGTTTAACCCTAAGGTTTTCCAAAAATAAAATTTCTAGGATTTCATTTAGTGTTTAAATAAAAATAATTATTAGCTTCCAAAAATGCAATTTAGAGATTACTAATTATAATTAGTTTTCTAATTACATAACTTGAATATTTTGGTTTTAAAGTCCACTAATTATACTTAACCTTGCTAATTTAGCAATTAGGGTTTACAATTAGTAATTAGGTTTTATAATTATTAATTAGGGTTTGCACAAAAATAAAATAATATTAGTTTCTAATTTTTTTTCAAATTAGGGTTTCTTAATCAATTAGGTTATTAATTACTTAACTTTTGCTAATTAGGTTTAAGATACACTAATTAGCATTAAGCTTTTCAAATCAACAATTAGGGTTTACAATTTAAATAAATATTAGGGTTTCTAGAAATTAATATTTCTAAATATTAATTAGGGTTTTGAATAATTAAGATTCTCCCTAATTAGGGTTAATATCTATAACACCGATCATAAATCTCATTAACACGATTACGTAACAATCTTAAACTAGCATTCGGTTTTAAATTAGGGTTAACAGCTTAAAACTAGGGTTTTGACATTATACACATAATTCAATGACATTATCACCCACACACATACAAAGATACATATTTACTAAGACCTAAATAAAATAATATTATAATAAATATCATTAATCACATAATATAATTACTAAACAGATTTTAAAGTCTCATTTGACTTCAAACTAGGGTTTATCAGTAAAATTAGGGTTTGGTCATAATACCCCATAATTGACCAACCATTGTCAGTCCACAAAAATACAAGACATAATTATAGGATCGAAAAATAAAAATATAATATTATTATATTATTATTCTTATCCATTAATAAAAATCCAAAATTAGGGTTTGGATTCCATATCTCATTTATTCTTCATATATAACATTATTAATTAAGTTAAAATAATTAACTTAATTAATCTTGCATAAATTCATATAATAAAATAAACAATTATTATAATAATTCTAAAATTATTTCATATATTATTTAAATAATATATAATCATATTTTCATAGAAAATAATTAATAAAAACATTTCTGCTATAAAATTAATTATTGTAAGAATAAACTTTATAATAGTCAATAACTCTAAAATAAAATTATATGTAAACATTCATGTAATAAATATATTTTTATTTATTACATATTTACATACATGCATTATCTTATACAAATCCTCATCCTTAAAATAATAATAAAAAAATTATATGCAAAATTTCTGATTTATTTATACAGAAAATATCGGGTTGTTACATTCTCCCTCCCTTATAAAGATTTCGTCCCCGGAATCACCGTTTTAAAACCTATACATACCAGGGTACATAGCATACACCATCATTGCGAGTAGATCTCGATCATAATTTGATTGAACTGATCTTTAACTATTCGCATAAAGCTTGTCTATTTGATTATACGGAAATTTGATTTCTAAAACAACTCAAATTCCTCCTTCAAAATAATTTATAAAATAATTTATTATATATAAGAAAATAATATATAAAAAATAAAATTGGTTTGAGTAATACCTGGAGTTGCCAATGTTTTTTGGCATAGAAAGAAGAACACAGTTAGATTACCCTATGCTAAGGAATTTAAAGAACATTTAATTCCCACCAAAGCTAGGCCTATTTAAATGAGTCATGAACAAATGGAGTTATGTAAAAGTGAAATTAATGATCTTCTTAGTAAAGGTTTAATTAGACATAGTAAGTCACCATGGTCTTGCCCAACATTCTATGTTAACAATGAAGCTGAGAAAGAAAAGGGTGTCCCTCAACTAGTTATTAATTACAAACTATTAAACAAAGTCCTAGAATGGATTAGATGCCCTTTGCCTAATAAGGATGATCTCCTTGGTAGGTTAAGTGTCTCTACTATCTTTAGTAAATTTGACCTTAAGTCCGAATTCTGGCAAGTTGCTATTCATCCTGATGATAGGTACAAAATGGCATTCACCACTCCGTTCGGTCATTACGAATGGAATGTTCAGTCATTTTGACTAAAAAATGCACCCATTGAATTTCAGAATATTCTTAACAATATTTTGAATCCTTTCAGTCATTTTATTATTGTTTACATCGACGATATCCTTGTATTCTCCAAGACTATTGAAGAGCATATTAAACATTTGAATTAGTTCTTCAGAACGGTTAAAACCAATGGTCTTGTTCTTTCACCTTCCAAATGTAGTCTGTTTCTGACAAAAGTTAGGTTTCTCGATCTAATTCTCTATCATTGACTCACGCGGCCTATTGACTGAGCTATTCAATTCGCCTACCGGTTCCCAGATAAGATTACCAATAAAACTCAGCTACAGAGATTTCTTGGCTCGCTTAATTATATTGGCAAGTTTTACAAGAATCTCAGAAAGATTTGTAAACCTCTATTTCAGCGTTTACAAAGTAATCCCCCTCCATGGACAGACATTCATACTTCTGTTGTTCAACAAGTTAAAAAATATGTTAAGATTTTCACTTGCCTTGGCATCTCTAATGATTCAGCATTCAAAATAGTTGAAACCGATGCCACTGACATTGGAATCGGTGGCATACTCAAACAAAAATTAACTCATACTTCTGATGAACAAATTGTTCGTTTCCATTCAGGCGCATGGAATCCTACACAGTTAAAATACAATACAATTAAAGAGGAGATTTTATCACTCATATTATGTATTAAAAAATTTCAGAGAGATTTATTAAATTAGAAATTTCTAGTTAGGATAGATTGCAAATCAGCCAAATTCATTCTTGAAAAAGATGTTGAAAACGTCACCTCTAAGTACTCATTCGCTAGATGGCAAGCTATTTTAAGTATTTTTGATTTTGATATTGAATATATTAAAAGAAGTAACAACTCCGTTCCTGATTTTCTCACACGTGAATTCATTAACACAAGTACAATTGCAGCAACATGAGTGTACGAGGAGGTTCGTCTTCTCGTGGTCATGGTCATTCTACCGGTCCGGTTAATCAGTTAAAGGGAACTGTTGTTCCCCACCCAGTTAATCAAACCACTCATAATAAATTCCAGGTGCTTGGAACTGTCCCCAAGCCCTATTCATCAGTTCTTGCTAGTCAACCAGAAGTATTTGATATTTTTGCTAATCAATCGAGGACAACCTCATCAAAACCTAGTTACCCAGCTTCTGAGTACCGTGCTAAATATGATTAGCATCTGTTTCATATTGAGTTACCAATGAAACCCAAAGATGACCCAGTTAAATTGGCTGCCCAGTACTTTCCTACTGGATGGCATTTTCTCCCCTTGGCTCCTTATAAATCCCTTATGTATTATAAGGATATCCTTCTTGAAACAGAGTCAGTCTTCAATAAACCCATCTATGCCAATGATGATAAATCCAAACTCTTTTATCACTCGTTGTACATTAAACAAGTTCTCAATCTTCCGATCAGGGTAGTCATCCTCTCGATCTCGTGTCCCTTTCTAATCATTCCAAATTTTATTGCTATTATGATTATATTGAGGCTTGATATAAGATTTTTCTTCACCAAAATGAAGATCATAGTCATTCGTGGTTTTTACAATTCGACCACAAATTCAAGAGTCAATTTCCTAAATGGTTCATCCTCTGGTGGACAAAACATGGGTTGTGCTTTGAAATCCTTTCCGGATCCTCTCTTAGTACAGCTTGAGCATTTCAGTACTCATAGTAATTATCATCCAAAATATGAGAAAATTCCGGTTTTCCTTATATTCTGTAGTAAATACAAAATCCCTTGGATTCTTAAATGGCAATATGTCATTTTAGCTCCACAAGAAGTCACAGTATTTCAGTCTTCGTCGTCCATAGGTATTCGGACAACTCAGCCAGTTATTTAAATTCCTAATCAAACCAAAATAAAGAGATTTAAAATTTATTCAAGAAGAATCAATTTCTAAATCATTGAATCTGTTAAACTGTAAAGTTACCCACCTAAGTTTCCTCAAAGAAGAAGTCAGGTATCAACAGGTTGAAGAACAAATTAAGAGTAACAGAGTTCAAGAAAAAATAAATGAATTAAAAGATTATTTAATAAAAAATTTATGTTCTGATTCTCCCAATGCTTTTTGGCATAGAAAGAAGCACACAGTTAGATTACCCTATGCGAAGGAATTTAAAGAACATTTAATTCCCACCAAAGCTAGGCCTATTCAAATGAGTCATGAACAAATGGAGTTATGTAAAAGTGAAATTAATGATCTTCTTAGTAAAGGTTTAATTAGACATAGTAAGTCACCATGGTCTTGCCCAGCCTTCTATGTTAACAATGAAGCTGAGAAAGAAAGGGGTGTCCCTCGACTTGTCATTAATTACAAACCATTAAACAAAGTCCTAGAATGGATTAGATACCCTTTGCCTAATAAGGATGATCTCCTTGGTAGGTTAAGTGTCTCTACTATCTTTAGTAAATTTGACCTTAAGTCCGGATTCTGGAAAGTTGCTATTCATCCCGATGATAGGTATAAAACGGCATTCACCACTTCGTTCGGTCATTACGAATGGAATGTTCAGTCATTTGGACTAAAAAATGCACCCAATGAATTTTAGAATATTCTTAACAATATTTTGAATCCTTTCAGTTTTTTTATTATTGTTTACATCGACGATATCCTTGTATTCTCCAAGACTATTGAAGAGCATATTAAACATTTGAATTCGTTCTTTAAAATGGTTAAAACCAATGGTCTTGTTCTTTCACCTTCCAAATGTAGTCTTTTTCTGACAAAAGTCAGGTTTCTCGGTCTAATCCTCTATTTTTATCTTTATTAGCTTGCTTGGCTAATTTAAAGTCAATACACATTTTTAATCCTATTTTTTGAATATAACTTATGATATCACCGTAGGTTAAATTATCATAATCAATATATCCTAAATTTTTACTCAACTCTTCTCTAACTTTATGTGCAAACAAAGAAGGTAAACCATTAACGAACTTTTCTTTCCACAATGGTTTATTGCTATCAGTGCGCATCATAACTCGTGAAGTAAATTCCTGTAGTAATCAATCAAAGTGGACATGGTGATGATATCATCATCATCACGCCCTAAGACTCGCCTTTAGCCTCGATTAGCCAAAGACCGCCTCTCAAATGACTAGTCATCAGCATACTCTGCTTTTCCACCGAAAGCAACAATCGATCGGACATCCGCCCCACTACGCATTAGTCAAAGAGAGGCGCGCTTTTCCAAAGCGATTCTTTTTCTTTTACTTTACTTTAGTAAATGTAATGTTTTTTACTTGTACTTTTACTTCAGTTAATGTAATAGTAACTTTGTAAACAGTTCATTTCCTTGTTCAATAAAAGGAAATTGAATTCATTTAGTAAGGCAGACTTAGAAAGACTCAGAGCTCCTTCTCTGATGAATCTTTAGCCTCTTCCGCTATTTAGCCTTCCTTTAAACCCCTCTTCTTCTAATGTTCTTATTTCAGTAAATTAGTAAGTCATTTTATTTCTGCACTTGTAAATAGTTCAAGTTAGTAATAAAAATATTTTATTTAGTAATTTAATTGTGTTTGTATGCGCTCTCTTGTTCTTCTCATTTTTTATTTCCTCTTTCGCCCCAAATGGTATCAAAGCCAAGTTGTTTGTTGTTAGTAACTGCATAGTCAGATCTTTTTAATCAATCTTCTCTTTGCTTTTTCAAAATCATCTTCTTCCTCAGAGTTCTGAAGTCACCTTACTTACCTGTAGTCCACCTAGTTCGTGTCTAACAACTTTTGTAAGTCTCGGTGGTATGAAGCGATTTCAAGTTATAGAACATAGGTATGAGTCTACTTAGGGTAAACAGGGTATGCATGGATGAACCTTGAATAAGATTTTATTTTGAAAATAGTTAAGATGAGTAGATTTTTCAGATCTAGCTCTTCAGTTAGTAACAGGTCAGCTTTACCTCTTGTCCCTGACATCGTTAACCAAAGAAGAACATAGTGAAAGTAGTATGCACACAAACCAATCATGTTTGATGATAAAGCATATAATTTTTAACAATCTTATTCATTTATTAATAAAAAGTATTAATTTATTAAAGGCTTTTAATTATCTACATGATGCTGTTTTATAATATGTGATAAACCCATAGTTTTAATCAATGCTTTTAGAATAATGATGATGATCATTCTAATGAGATCTAAATTCTTAGAAAGCTTAAAACTAAAATAGTTCTCAATCATTCGATTACTAAATTGGAGATTAGTGAATCCGGGATAGATTGGTACATACGTTAACTTGCTTCATTGGATGAGGATAATTGATCTCATGATCATTTGTGTGGAGACACTAAAACAAGTATGTAGGTGCTTATTAGAGAATAAGTTCACCGAACGTTGGCTCACTAAGGAATACCTAATGGAGTTTTACTTGCCTATCAACAGAATTCCTATAGTGATAGTAGTCTGAGTGATCCTTGGACTTGAGATCATCATAGTATCTTGTGTATGATGAGTTATACTTTGACTTATTCCTTAAGACCCTTAGGGTATATCAAAGGGTATGCTTGGGTATAATAAGTTGTACATGGAGATAATGTATGATCAATAAAGAATCGACCACTTCTATTAAAGAAGAGAAATGTCCTATGCGATTCGATAAATGACAACCCAATGAGTCCTTGGCGGCGTAATGAAATTAGAAAGGAGTTTCTAATTTGCATTATTTGGTGTTGTGCATTTAAGAGTCGAAATACATATAATTAAATAAAATAAGACTTGACAAAGAATTCCATGTCTTATATTTAATTGGGACATTGTATGGTGGAAGGATTGAATTATGCGGTAACTATTTACTCAAAGGTTCTTTTATGATTAATGTTGAAATCTATATTATCTGGAAAGTCGTTGATCATTAGGAGGCTTATCCTATTGTAGAATAAATATTATTTATTTAAATAAATTAATTGTTTAATTTATTTATTTAAATAAGATTAGAATTGTTCTAATTGATTTATTCACAACCTGTTTAATATGGAGAACCTAAAGGGTCACACCATAAAAGGAAGAATAATTATTTAAGAAGTTAATGGCATAATCGTAAAATATATGTTATGTATATTTAATTTAATCTATGGTGGTAGAATAAATTAAATAGCTTAATATTATTATTTAATATTTTAGAAATATTAAATATAAATTAATAAGAGGAGTCTTATTAATATTATTACAATTATTATTATTATTTTAATTTCTAAAAGAGTTTAGGAATTAATTTAATATAAGTACTCTCATTTATTCCTAATTGGATTAAGAAGGAAAATTAGTTAAAGGAGTTTAATTAATTATCCCTAATAAGATTAGGGAGCCCCTTTAATTAAAAGGGTTTAATTAAATAATACCTTATTTCAATAGGGTTACTTGATATCTTTATAAGAGGAGTCTTATATCAGATATCAAGACTACGTAATAATTCCAATGGTTGGAGAGTACGCTCCTTTTCTATAGAGATGGAAAAACTAGGGTTTAGCCAACCACTCATCTTCTTGAATCCTTCTTCTTCCTTGGTGGATCACCTCTAGAGGCCAAACACTTGGGTGGCTAACGTTGATCAAAGGAAGGAACCAAACCCGTTGGATTCAAGTTAAACACGAAAAGAATTAGAGGTGAACTTGTACCTGAGGAAGCTCGGATCTTCAAGGGTATGATTCTTGTTCTTCAATTTTTCGTTTAATTAATAATTGTGCATAAAGGGTGATCCGGGTATATGGTTTGTAAAAATTTTAAACTCTGATTTTTACACGTTTCCGCTTATTTTTGCAATATGATTGCGTTCTTGAATATTACAAACCTAATAGTGGCATCAGAGCCAAACTTTTATGGAAATTATTAATTGTTTTGATTTGATATGTATATTGATATGTGTTTAGAACAATTTAATTGGGCATAATTTATTGTATAAAATTTATTTTAAAAAAAAACCAAAAAAAAAAAAAACGTGAAGCTTTCCGTAAATTTTCACGCGTAAGGCTCCTATGTTATTATTATGATATAATAGTTATATAGATATTATAATAACCGTAGTAATGATCAAGTGTAATCATTATGTCGGGACATATTCATATATTCACGTTATATATATAAAGTTAATGTGTATGTTTCAAAAGTTAGTATGTATTTTATATATATATATATATATATATATATATATATATATATATATTGATATTTGATATAAATATATACGGTTAATATATATATATATATATATATATTTTTAATTATTTTAATCTTAAAATAAAAGTTTATTTTAATTTTAAAATTAGATTTCATGCTAACTAATTAGAGTTGGAATTGAATTTCACGATAACTAATTGGATTTGAAATAGGATTTCATATTTTCTTAAATAAAGGAGTTTATTTAGATATGAAATAAGATTTCATATTATTCAAAATAAAAGAGTTTATTTGTTAATAGGAAAGAGAATCCGTGTTTCCTTTAATAAAGTAGTTTTTTTTACTTGAAATGGATTCCATAATTAATTAAAATAAAGGAGTTTATTTTGATTAATGATTTTGATTAAAATAAAATAGTTTATTTTATTCAAAATTGGATAAATTAAAATAAAAGAGGTTTATTTTTATTTAAATTTGGATTAAAATAAAAGAGTTTATTTTGATTCAAAATTAAATTTTATACTAACTAAATTTGCCAATTAAATGATATCAATATATATATTGAATGTTTATTATTCATGAGATGAATGTTATTTATTGATGCATATGGTGATGTGTATGATAATAAATGAGATTGATTATGGACTATTGACCAATGTGATTGGATTTTATTTTAGTTGGATGCATGAATGTATGGGTTTTATTAAATGGGGTTCTGCAGTACCTCGCCTTCTCTAATTTTTCCGAATGTAAATTCTATCTCCTCCTATGTACTTCCCTCGATCACGATCAAGGTTTCTATTTATTTTAATTAGTTTTGTAATAGGAATAGTTAGAATTAATTTTGAAAATTGGAGATCAAGGAGCAAGGAGCGCTTGAAGACCCGTTTTGTAATGGAGCCCGAGTTTAAATGTAATAGTTATATTTAAATATTATTTCTTGCACCCCAGGGGTTTGACCTTTTGGTTCACTTGGTGGCTCTAGTGAACCAAACTAGAATAAAAGTCCATAATCAATCCGTAGGTAGAATATAGTATTCTATATGTGCATGCTTATACTATATATATTATATATTATGCAAACATGCTTGGCATGTTAATTAATATAACGCGTATTTTATATATATATATGCATAATATGCTAAACAAGATGAGACATTTAATAATAAATCCTCAAAAAATTTTTATATTAAGTCCTAAGCGTTCAAAGATATTTGGAATATCGAACGTCATTTTCTAGCATGATAAAATTAATAGAGTATTAAATATTTAATATGAGTTTGTTGTGTCACCACAAGGCAAGTATTAAGTATTTAAGATGTTAATTTATCACATTTGATGCTTATAAAGAAAATTGAACAATATTGTTTTGTTGTGTCACCACAAGGATGATATTTTTCTTTTTGAATATATGGAGTGCTAGGTTGACTTAACTTGGATAATTTTGATTCTTGATGTGCCACCACTTGATCAAAATAATCTAAGAGGCAAAAATACAAGGAGTTGCATAGTTGATGTAATTGACAAGAGTTGTCTACCTATTTATTTATATATAGTTTGTTGTGTCACCACAAGGCTATATACATTTGAAATGGGATCCTTATTCTCACTAGCGGATCTTTAATTAGATTTTGATTAGAACTATATATATTGAGGGTAATATAGTTTGAAGAAAATAGTGGGAGATACCAATTTAAAACAAGACCTAAATTATTTTGGTAATTAATAAAAGAATGTATGTTAAAATGTTGTTAATTACAAATTCATTTACGAAATTTTACAATGTCTAAATTACTATCAACTGCTAAACATATTAGATGTTATTTAACCAAACCGTATTAAATCGGATTGGTTAAGGAATTGAGAATAGTTCTCATGGTTTGAAAAGTTATCTTATGTCCTTAATACGCCTATCCTCGCAATGGTTGCGCATAATGCCTCGAGGAAGACATTGCTACTTTTAAAAAGTGGCAAGATGATGCATGCCGATTGGCTCAATGCATCATGCTCGCATCTATGAGTAACGAGCTTCAATACAAGATGAAACTATGGATGCTTCTACTATATTCCTGCACATCAAGTAGTTGATGGTGAGGAAAGTAGGACTGATAGATATCGGATATCTAAGGAGCTCTTCCGATCTAGAATGACCGATGACACTACAGTACAGATAAAAGTCCTTAACATTATCAATTTGATTGATCAATTAGGACAACGAGTTTTATCATGGATGGAGAGTTGAGCCAAGATTTGATCTTGCACTCACTCCCCGACTCCTTTCACAATTGTTGTGAATTTTTCATATGAACAAGCTAGATATCAGCCTCGCTGATTTGCTTAACATATTGAAAATGTTGAGAGTCACTTTCCAACCAAGAAAGATCAAGTCTTCTTGGTAGGGGCCAAAGGATCTTCCGAAAAGAAGAACGATTCAAAAAGGTAAATAGAAAGGCATAAACAAAGGATAATAAGAACAAAACCGATACGGATAGCAAAGGAGCTTGCTTCCACTTGCAATAAGCTCGACACTTTGGAAAGAAATCTGCGAGAAGCATCTTTAGAGGCTAACCAAAGAAGCTTAGTGAAGTTTCTTCTAATAATACGCTTTTGTTCATGATTGAAATAAATTTATCTTTAAGTCAAGGTTCTACTTGGGTATTGGATACCGACTTTGGTTATCATAAATATAGATTTATGAAGGGACCAAGCAGTAAGTAGAAAGTTAAATAAAGATAAGTAATCCTATGTGTGGAAAATGAAGCAAAGGTTCTTTGCATTAGCTATAGAAACTTATAGTTTAGCCTCGCTTACGGGCAAATCTATTAAGTCAATAAGTTGTTATTGTATTCCAATTCTTGTTAGAAACATTATTTCCATTTTATTGTTGACAATAAAATTTTTGGTATTATAATTAAGAACAATTGTTGTTCTATTTATAATAATAATGTTTCAGATAGAATCGAAAGATTACTTAATAGATTTTGTATACTTGACTTACGTGAAAAATTATTTTGTAAATTGAACAAACTAGTATAAGAAAAGGAGATGATCATTCAAAGAGTTGAATGTATGTATTTGTTGAAATACAAGTGTGAATTATATGAAAGGTCCAAAGAATTCAGAAGTGAAACAAATTGGCAAAGTATTAAGATTCTTTGATTAGATCAAGGAATAAATACTTGTGCAATAAGTTTCTAGATCATCTCAAATGGTTTTCTCATAATGGACACATCTTGATACAAAATAATTGATTGATGTATCTGAAAGGTAAAATCATACCTTGTTGAACATGGTACGGTCTATAATGATTTTACCGACATTCCAGTATCCTTCTAGGATCATGTCCTAGAAATGGCTGCATATCTACGAAAAGGTAACCTCAAAATCCAGCCCTAAGACTCCATAAAAGTTATGGATAGGGAGGATTCCTAATCTTAAGTATGTTAAGATAAGGGGTTGTCCAACTTATGTGAAAAGGTTTCGAAGGATAAGCTTGGGACAAGATTTGACATGTACAGATTTGTGGGACATCCTAAAGTAAGTTTAGGGTATATGTTCTATAATTCTACTTAGCAAAAGGTGTTTGTTACGAAACACGCCGCCTTCTAAGATAAAGGTGTTTATCATTAAAAGGGGCTAGTGGGAGGATAATAGATCTTGAAGAGTTCAAGAACCACAAAATACTATAAGTTAAATAAGAGGAACCTCGTAGATGTACCTATTATACCACAACCTAATCAGTAAATGAAATATACCTAAAGATACACGGGAGGTATGGATTCATCATAGATGATGATGATGAGGTACACATCATAGAAGATGATGATCCGATTATATACGATGAGGTAAGTGTTGTAGACACTCGGAGAAATGGATTGAAGCAAGTTTCTCAAATATGGAACATTCGTTTTGATGAGGCAATCAAAAGAGTTTGATTTTATCAAAATAAGAATGAACCTAGTGTGTACAAAGGGGTCGGTTGGGAGCATCGCGACATTCCTAATACTATATGTTGATATACTACGGATAAGGAATGACATACCAATGCTACAATCAGTAAAGATAAAGTTGTCTAAACATTCCTCCATGAATGATTTGGAAGAGTATCTTAATTGGGGATATAAATCTATATAGATAGATTTAAGAGGATGCTCGACTTAACCTAAGGAATGTATATTCATTTGATGCTAAAGTCGTTTAGCATGGCAAACTCCAAGAAATGTCTCATGTCGATGAGCTATGGAGTGTATCTCTCTTAATAGTCCCCACAGACTCTCGAAAAGAGAGGTCGCATGAGTGGACAATCATGTATGCAATGAAATGTACGAGACCCGATGTTGATCGATCATATTATGGAGAAGTTCACTATAAGTCGTTGAAAAACATCTTAAAGTGCTTAACCTAAGCACTAAGGATATGATCATATTCATGGTGGGTCTAAATTAAAACTAGAGGGCTTAATGAGACTCAAGTTTTTCGAATGCAGACAAGATGATGAAAAATCCACTTTAAGGTAAAGCGTTATCTTGAACGATGGTGCGTTGAATTGGAAAGGTTCCAAACAAAGAAAGAGTTCTTTGGTTTAGTGATAAAGACAAAGTATATAGCTATAAATGAAGTCGCAAGTTGATTGTTTGGATTAAAAGTTCATTACGTAACTAGGAATAGTTCCTAAGTCTCATCTTGGATCTAAACATGTGTTGTGGCACTTTCATTTGATTATTAGAATCATTGAAAGATGGGAAATCACTATAGAGATAGTGGACTCTCATGAACAACATTACATATCCATTAACTAAAGCTTATCCAACAATAAGATAATCGTCACTTAGAGAAGAAGAGTATGAGATACCACCATGATTGATTGGCTTTAGTGCAAGTGGGAGATTGAAAGTAGTATGCACACAAGCCAATCATGTTTGATGATAAAGTATATACTTTGTAACAATCTTATTCATTTATTAATAAAAATTATTAATTTATTAAAGGCTTTTAATTATCCTACTGATGTTTGTTTTATAATATGTGATAAACCCATAGTTTTAAGCAATGCTTTTAGAATAATGATGATGATCATTCTAATGAGATCTAAATTCTTAGAAAGCTTAAAACTAAAATAGTTCCCAATCATTGGATTACTAAATTGGGGATTAGTGAATCCGGGATAGATTGGTACATACGTTGCTTGCTCATTGGATGAAGATGATTAATCTCATGATCATTTGTGTGGAGACACTAAAAGCAAGTATGTAGGTGCTTATTAGAGAATAAGTTCATTTGAGCGTGGCTCGCTAAGGAATACCTAATGGAGTTTTACTTGCTCACAATAGGAATTCTGTAGTGATAGTAAGACAAGTGATCCTTGGACTTGAGATCATCATAGTATCTTGTGTATGATGAGTTATACTTTGACTTATTCCTTAAGACCCTTAGGGTATATCAAAGGGTATGCTTGGGTATAATAAGTTGTACATGGAGATAATGTATGATCAATAAAGAATCTACCACTTATATTAAAGAAGAGAAATGTCTCTATGATTCGATAAATGACAACCCGGTAGTCCTTGGCAAGGCGAAATGAAATTAGAAAGGAGTTTCTAATTTGCATTATTTGGTGTTGTGCATTTAAGGATCGAAATACATATAATTAAATAAAATAAGACTTGACAGTAATTCCATGTCTTATATTTAATTGGGACATTGTATGGTGGAATGATTGAATTGTATGGTAACTATTTACTTAAAGGATCTTTTATAATTAATGTTGAAATCTATATTATCTGGAAAGTCGTTGATCGCTAGGGAGGCTTATCCCTATTGTAGAATAAATATTATTTATTTAAATAAATTAATTGTTTAATTTATTTATTTAAATAAGATTAGAATTGTTCTAATTGATTTATTCACAACCGGTTTAATATGGAGAACCTAAAGGGTCACACCATAAAAGGAAGAATAATTATTTAAGAAGTTAATGGCATAATCGTAATAATATGTTATGTATGTTTAATTTAATCTATGGTGATAGAATAAATTAAATAGCTTAATATTTATTATTTAATATTTTAGACATATTAAATATAAATTAATAAGAGGAGTCTTATTAATATTATTACAATTATTATTATTATTTTAATTTCTAAAGAGTTTAGGAATTAATTTAATATAAGTACTCTCATTTATTCCTAATTGGATTAGGAAGGAAAATTAGTTAAAGGAGTTTAATTAATTATCCCTAATAAGATTAGGGAGCCCCTTTAATTAAAAGGGTTTAATTAAATAATACCTTATTTCAATAGGGTTACTTGATATCTTTATAAGAGGAGTCTTATATCGGGATATCAAGACTACGTAATAATTCCAATGGTTGGAGAGTACGCTCTTTTTTATAGAGATAGAAAAACTAGGGTTTAGCCAACCACCCATCTTCTTGAATCCTTCTTCTTCCTTGGTGGATCACCTCTAGAGGCCAAACACTTAGGTGGCTAACATTGATCAAAGGAAGGAACCAAACCCGGTGGATTCAAGTTGAACGAAAAAAGAATTGGAGGTGAACTTGTACCTGAGGAAGCTCGGATCTTCAAGGGTATGATTCTTGTTCTTCAATTTTTTGTTTAATTAATAATTGTGCATAAAGGGTGATCCGAGTATATGGTTTGTAAAAATTTTAAACTCTGATTTTTACACGTTTCCGCTTATTTTTGCAATATGATTACGTTCTTGAATATTACAAACCTAACACATAGTTATGAAAACATTAGTCAAGTGTTACATAATTGGAACATACCTAAGGTATCTCCAAAGGAAATTTATCAGTCAACCTTTTTAGATAATTTCAAAACGGATTATAATGTTAAAACAGTTGAAAAGGTTTATGCAATTAACAAAGAATATGAAAATATAGTCTTTTATCTCCTGAAGTTATTAAAAAACACAGAAAAAAGGGTTATAATTTTATTCATATAGGTCTTGTTCAAGTTGTAGTTAAACCACTCAACAGAAAAGGAATTAATTCATCTATCTACCTCTGTCTTAGAGATGCTAGATTTTTAAATTATTACCCTAGTATTATTGGTGCCATAGAAGCAAGCTTGCATAATGGTACTATTCATTTCAATTGTTTTCTTGATTTCACCTTGAGTCTTAATGATCAAAATTTATTTAAAGCTTTATCATTAAATATTAAAACTGCAGGTGAGATTACTCAAATGATTAAAGGATTGCAACCCATTGCTTTGATTTACAGGATTTATTATAAGACTATGAAGTCAAACTTGAATGTTCATACTCTTAATAAAAGTCCTAAAGATCAAACAGTTTTAATTCAAAGTTCAACTAGTGAAGCTAATATCCAGATCCTAAGATCAATTCTCTGGAAGGATATTACTTTACCTAGTCAATGGACTTTACCGAATGAATTACCACAACAGCCTATAATTAACAATTTATTAAATTTAGAAAATATCAAACAGTTTTTTGATGGAACTGTTAAGATTAGTTTTGAACGCACTAGAACACCAGTCATTATTGAAGATATCTCCAGTTCTTTAGCACCTTCAGTTATTCATACTAGAAGAGCTACTGAAGTACTTAGTAACCCTTCGGTTAGGGATATCAAACTTAAAGGTATCTTTAATCAAGGTCAAGTTAGTCATCCGTGTTATACCCAGAATGATCCTAATAAAGATGAAGGTTCTTCTTCTCCGGCATCTTCTGTGTATCCCACTCAGTCTGATTTTAATGCTCCAATTCATAATCAGTTAAGAGTCATTAAAAAAGATTTCATTTTAGATTGGGATAATTTAGTAAAGGATTTTAATTCAAAATCTAATAAAGAAAAAAGACATATATTCAGTTCTAATCACCCTGTTGAAAAGGAAAGAGATAAAATAGTTAATAAATGGAAAAAAATTATTAAAAATGAAGAAATTAACGTTACTTTTTACGATTGGTATGAACAATATCAAAGTAAATGTAATGTTATTAGTAAAACTCAATGGATTAAAGAAGACAAATCAAAAATTTCGTCTAGTCATCCTCCCTTAGAAACAGTTCTACTTCCAGTTAAAAATACCTCAGTTATTGCAAGTTCTTTTAAGATCCCTGATGGAACTAATGATGATAAAAAAATAATTGAGCAATTAAACTTTAGTAATCAATATCTAGAAACTGTAGGAAAACAGCTAGATAGAATTGAAGAAAAGTTTGAAGCAAATATTATTAAGAAACCCGATTCAAAAATTGAACAACCTTTAATTAAATTACCAGAAAACAGATATAATTTAGGTTTACCTAATGAAGATAGTGAACTTGTTCAGTCTATTGATAAGTTATTTAAAAAACTTAAAACTGAAGCAGATCCAAGTAGAACTATTGCTATTATCGATCAAGTAGAGTCCGATGATGATAACAACAGTTCCTCTGTACACTCTAATCACTCATCTATTTCAAACCTTAATGAACAGCTAAATAAATTAACTGTTAATAACACAAGTTTTACCTGAAATTGGTATTCTTGACCTACTCCTCCGGATCTATAGTTCGAAGAGAGAAATCTAGATAAAAAAATTTCTGTTTCATCTAATAAGATATATGAATGGAATATTGATGGATTTAGTGAACAAGAAATTCTTAATAAACTAAATCACATGTCCATGGTAGCGAATAGCTATATAACCAAATTCAACAACATATCTCACCCAGACATTGTTGAGCTTATAGCTAGTGGATTTACTAGTATTCTCATATCTTGGTGGGAGAAACATCTCACAGAAGATATTAGAGTATCTATTATTCATGTTATCCAAAGAGATGATGACGGCAATACTATCTTTGATGAAGATTCTGGTATTGGCTCGTCTGATGGAGTTAATACTTTAATTTTCACAATAGTTAAACATTTTGTTGGAACTCCTAGTAACATCACTGAAAGAATTCATGATCAACTTAGTAACCTTACTTGTCCCACGCTAAGTGATTTTAGATGGTACAAAGATGTTTTTACTTCATGAGTTATGATGCGCACTGATAGCAATAAACCATTTTGGAAAGAAAAGTTCGTTAATGGTTTACCTTCTTTGTTTGCACATAAAGTTAGAGAAGAGTTGAGTAAAAATTTAGGATATATTGATTATGATAATTTAACCTACGGTGATATCATAAGTTATATTCAAAAAATAGGATTAAAAATGTGTATTGACTTTAAATTAGCCAAGCAA
The DNA here is from genome assembly GCA_020205615.1 of Panax quinquefolius. Taxonomy (NCBI): domain Eukaryota; kingdom Viridiplantae; phylum Streptophyta; class Magnoliopsida; order Apiales; family Araliaceae; genus Panax; species Panax quinquefolius. The sequence continues at coordinate 85,884,063 of CM035170.1, read as the reverse complement.
GCTAGTAAATATAAAAATAAAGCTAAATACGAATTAGGTACTTTCTATGAACAATATGGTTACTGCCCGTTGCTCCCTCTAGAAGAAAGCACCAGCATAAGTATAAACATATTGAGCCACATACAAGTCATAAACGTCGTAGAAAGAAATATAATCAAGATAATAATAAGACTAATCAAGATTCTTATTATAAGAAGCCTAAGTCAACACACAAGTCAACTAAAAAATCAAAGAAATTTGATAAAAGTAAAATTGTCTGTCACAATTGTGGGCAGAAAGGGCACTTTAAAAGTGAGTGCAGGGTTAAACAAAAATTAGCTCAGTTAAATATCTCAATAAAGACACCTTTGAATGCTTATTAGAATTAATGAGAATTGAAAATAACAATAGTAATGAAGAAGTTTCAGACATCCCAGAATCTTCTTGTAATAACACCTGTAGTGATGAGTCAGATAGTGATAATGAAGTCACCATATGTACTGAAAATTACAGTAACAACTGTTGCAAAAGAATTAATGTAATTACCAAAGATGATGAAGAAAGCTCTTTGTTAATTGATTTAATTAGTAAAATTACTGACCCTGGATTAAAAACTCAATATATGAATCAGTTAAAAGATTTATTAACTAAAGATAAGAAAGTTACTGATAAGGTTCTTAGAGCCAAGGAAAAGCCCATTTTCAGTCTTAATAAAACACTTGAAAGGTTTAAATCCCCGGTTAAAGAAATTACCCTCCCTGAGTTAAATCAAGAAGTTAATAAACTCAAGAAAGAGATTTCTAACTTAAAATTAGACATTTCTAAATTAAGAAAAGAAATTGATGATAAAAAATCAGATCTTAATGTACAAGATTCCTCTTCTAGTGATGAAAGTCATGATGAACTAGAATCTTCTGGTACAAATAAAGAACCTGATCTCTTTATTCAAGGGCTCTCCCTTAAAAGAATTAAGGACATTACCATTCAAAAATGGTATATTTCAATTAATTTAGTCATTGATAAAACTTTCTCTGTACAGCTCCCTGCTTTGGTTGATACTGGTGCAGACTTGAACTGTATTCAAGAAGGTCTTATCCCCACTAGGTATTATAAAAAAACTAGTGAAAAACTTAATTCAGCTAATGGTAGTCAAATGGAAATAAAATATAAATTACCCAATGTGCATATTGTCAAGACAGTATGGGTTTTAAAACCTCATTTGTTTTAATTCGCAATCTTACTGATAAAATCATTTTAGGATTACCGTTTATATATCTATTATATTCATTTACTACTAGTAATAATGGTTTAAGCTGCGAACATTTAGGAAAAAAGATTACATTTAAATTCCTAATCAAACCAAAAGAAAGAGATTTAAAATTTATTCAAGAAGAATCAATTTCTAAATCATTGAATCTGTTAAAATGTAAAGTTACCCACCTAACTTTCCTCAAAGAAGAAGTCAGGTATCAACAGGTTGAAGAACAATTTAAGAGTAACAGAGTTCAAGAAAAAATAAATGAATTAAAAGATTATTTAATAAAAAATTTATGTTCTGATTCTCCCAATGCTTTTTGGCATAGAAAGAAGCACATAGTTAGATTACCCTATGCTAAGGAATTTAAAGAACATTTAATTCCCACCAAAGCTAGGCCTATTCAAATGAGTCATGGATAAATGGAGTTATATAAAAGTGAAATTAATGATCTTCTTAGTAAAGGTTTAATTAGACATAGTAAGTCACCATGGTCTTGCCCAGCCTTCTATGTTAACAATGAAGCTGAGAAAGAAAGGGGTGTCCCTCAACTAGTCATTAATTACAAACCATTAAACAAAGTCCTAGAATGGATTAGATACCCTTTGCCTAATAAGGATGATCTCCTTGGTAGGTTAAGTGTCTCTACTATCTTTAGTAAATTTGACCTTAAGTTCGGATTCTGGCAAGTTGCTATTCATCCTGATGATAGGTACAAAACGGCATTCACCACTCCGTTCGGTCATTACTGAATGGAATGTTCATCATTTGGACTAAAAATGCACCCAAAGAATTTCGTAATATTCTTAACAATATTTTGAATCCTTTCAGTCATTTTATTATTGTTTACATCGACGATATCCTTGTATTCTCCAAGACTATTGAAGAGCATATTAAACATTTGATTTCGTTCTTCAAAACGGTTAAAACCAATGGTCTTGTTCTTTCACCTTCCAAATGTAGTCTGTTTCTGACAAAAGTTAGGTATCTCGGTCTAATCCTCTATCATGGACTCACGCGGCCTATTGACAGAGCTATTCAATTTGCCGACCGATTTCCAGATAAGATTACCGATAAAACTCAGCTACATAGATTTCTTGGCTCGCTTAATTATATTGTCAAGTTTTACAAGAATCTCAGGAAGATTTGTAAACCTCTATTTCAGCGTTTACAAAGTAATCCACCTCCATGGACTGACATTCATACTTCTGTCGTTCAACAAGTTAAAAAATATGTTAAGGTTTTGCCTTGCCATGGCATCTCTAATGATTCAGTATTCAAAATAGTTGAAACCGATGCCTCTGACATTCGATTCGGTGGCATACTCAAACAAAAATTAACTCCTACTTCTGATGAACAAATTGTTCGTTTTCATTTAGGCGCATGGAATCCTACACAGTTAAAATACAGTACAATTAAAAAGGAGATTTTATCACTCGTATTATGTATTAAAAAAATTTAGAGAGATTTATTAAATTAGAAATTTCTAGTTAGGATGGTTTGCAAATTAGCCAAATTCATTCTTGAAAAAGACGTTGAAAACGTCGCCTCTAAGCACTTATTCGCTAGATGGCAAGTTATTTTAAGTATTTTTGATTTTGATATTTAATATATTAAAGGAAGTAACAACTCAGTTCCTGATTTTCTCGCACGTGAATTCATTAACACAGGTACAATTGCAGCAACATGAGTGTACGAGGAGGTTCGTCTTCTCATGGTCATGGCCGTTCTACCGGTCTGGTTAATCAGTTAAAGGGAACTATTGTTCCCCACCCAGTTAATCAGACCACTCATAATAAATTTCAGGTGCTTGGAACAGTCCCCAAGCCCTATTCATCAGTTCTTGCTAGTCAACCAGAAGCATTTAATATTTTTGCTAATCAATCGAGGACAACCTCATCAAAAACTAGTTACCCAGCTTTTGAGTACCGTGCTAAATATGATCAGCATCTGTTTCATATTGAGTTACCAATGAAACCCAAAGATAACCCAGTTAAATTGGCTGCCCAGTACTTTCCTACTGGATGGCATTTTCTCCCTTTGGCTCCTTATAAATCCCTTGTGTATTATAAGGATATCCTTCTTGAAACAGAGTCAGTCTTCAATAAACCCATCTATGCCAACGATGATAAATCCAAACTCCTTTATCACTCGTTGTACATTAAACAAGTTCTCAATCTTTCCGATTGGGGTAGTCATCCCTCTGATCTCAGGTCCCTTTCTAATCATTCCAGCTCTTATTGCTATTATGATTATATTGAGGCTTGGTATAAGATTTTTCTTCACCAAAATGAAGATCATAGTCATTCGTGGTTTTTACAATTCGACCATAAATTCAAGAGTCAATTTCCTAAATGGTTCATCCTCTGGTGGACAAGACATGGGTTGTGCTTTGAAATCCTTCCGGATCCTCTCTTAGAGTAAAAATTGTAGAGTCAATGAAAATTGTAGAGTCAGTGAAAATCGTAGAGTAAACTCAAAAATCGCAGTGTCAATGAAAATCGTAGAGTAAACTCTGAAAATCGTAGAATAAACTCTAAAAATCGTAGAGTCAGTGAAAATCGTAGAGTAAACTCTGAAAATTATAGAGTAAAGTTTATATTACAACTACTATGCGTTGCTAATAGTTGATGTGCATGATTATACAATTGTGTAGGACACGTGAAGTACAGATAGCTGTAAGCTGTTAATCTGTTATTGGTAAACTAAGATCAAGGCAAGTTTCTTACCCTATTTTTCATTATGAATTTATTCAACTCTTATTCAGTTGATTGCAGCGAGGGTAAGTTTGGGCTTGTGATTAATTAATCATTCGTGCAAGCTCCTTTATTATAAAGTTCTATAACTTCAATTGAGATGCGAAACATTATTGATGATTATTCAGTTCCTATTGCAACTGCTATACTTTAAAGTTCGTATACACTTAATGAACTATATTCAAGCATGCTTTCTAGCTTTCATTTCAGCTAGATGTTATTGATGCAAACATAGTATATTGTTTGAACAATTCAAATCTTTTGAAGCTATTGAATGTTTACCAATCCAAATTGCTTTGGTGAGGTCACGCATGAATACTAAGATGAACAACCCGGATAATGGGGTAACTGATGTCGGGCATATAGTCCCATTTATGCTTATGCGTTTAAACTTTATACTTGTGCACAATGTAGGGTACGATAGGCTGATCACCTAGAGTACTTGCAAAGACCGTTTACAATCTATTTGATTGTTAAACCTTCTGATGGTTTTTGATGAAACAAAGTAATGTTCAGGGTATCTAACACCCCTTAGTATGCTATTGAGAATTCCAGAACTCTTATCTTGATATTCCAGTTTATCTCTTGATATTTATTTTAACCGTTGAGAAATATTCATACTAATGCTTTTACTTCTGATGTATGTTTTCAAACTACTTTATATACTTGCTGGGCAATTTGTGCTCATTCTTGCTTAAACCTTTCAGTTAAGGCTAATAACGTTGAGGGCTTGGGCAAGGACAAAGGAAAGTCTAAGATGAAATGATGAGAGTTATTTATGTAATAATTATATTTCCGCATATGATGTGATGTAGCGACAAACGCTAAGTTTAAGTTTTAGTTTATTAAAGGTTGTAAAGACTTGGGACTTTATTTTGAATAAGTATGTAATAGTTAATATTATTATTATTAGAGTTACTTAGATAGATGATGATATATGTTGTATCGTGAGCACCATGTCCTGTATTCGATGTTACACGGATTTGGGGGCGTCACATCAACTTTGGATGGATCTGCCGAAACTCCGTCCTTATCAATTACATGCCCAAGAAATTATACCCCCTCAATCCAAAATTTGCATTTCAAAAACTTGACATACAACTTCTCCCTTCTCAACGCCTCTAACGTTACCTTCAAATGTTCTACATGTTCTTCCTTGGTCTTCGAATATACCAAAATGTTATCAATAAACACCACCACGAATTTGTCCAAAAACGGCTTGAATACTCCGTTCATTAGGCCCATAAATGCTGCAGAAGCATTCGTTAGACCGAATGACATCACTAAAAATTCTTAGTGATCATATTGCGTTCTGAACACTGTCTTCGGTACATCCTCTGGCCTCACCTTCAACTGATGATAACCACTCCTCAAGTTTATTTTTGAAAAGTATCTCGATGACGCCCCCAAAATAGGTATACATCACCCATCTTGAGTCGCCAAATACATGGTACAAAATTCAAATTCAACTTAATTATACAACAGTCGTGTAAAATACGACAAAACATAATCTAAGAGTTTTAATAAGAATATTGTCATCTAGACAATATTCACACTCAATGGAGTCCTCATTACATTTATTTTCACACTATTTTATAGAATAGTGAGGACTACTAAAACAACCATCTGGACCGTCAATCCGTTCCCCGACTCATCCCAGCTATATTCTCATTTCCTAAAGAGAACAGTGAAAGAAGAGTGAGCTCAACTAGCCCAGTAAGAAATATTATGACTAAGATAATGCAGAATAAATTATCCTTAGCCTTCAACAGTATAACAACTGATAGAATATAATAGACAACAAGTTTTAGATCAACAACTACAGCGGAATAAGCAATCTATTAGAAGAGTCAAGTAGAGTATAAAATCTACTATCTTCTATGATTTAAACAGTTTTTCATCAACTTTATCATTTGAGACTCAAACAATAAATAAAATCAAACCATCCCTGCATCACGGCCAAGGATATTCATGTAATCATCAATGGTCATGATTATACCGACTAATCCCTGGTCATAATCATACCAACAACTGTCCATCAATGAACTACAAGCCAATGAGGACTTTCACCACATCATTCGTCACATTACAGTCATGATTATACCAAATAATCCCTGGTCATAATCATACCAAGTCCATCTATGCACGTAAGCCAAAGATGACTTTCATCACAATATAAGCATGAGGATGTTGACAATGACATAATAATTCAATAAAACATGTTCAAGATAAATTTTAAAGATTTATAATTTAATTTATCCAGAAATCAATAACGTCCAAATTGTCAACATGATACTGCTTTGTGGAGTAAAATTCAAGAATTATTAGAAGAATATTTCCATGAAAAGATACTAGATGAAGAGTAAATATCCAGGATATTCCATTAATTTTATGGAGTATATAAGCCAAAACCTTAACTAACTGAGTATAATAGAATATATGAAACTGCAAATGGATTTTTGCCCGCCACGCGGTAATCCACATAGACAGATCATTTCCACAGTTTAATAAGGAATGAATACGAAGGATCATTCACAATGCATGCGGTAGTCCACACGCATGTGTTGTTCCAATGAATAATAAAGAATGGAATAATGTAAGAATTCATTAGGCATGCGATGTAGATCGCATGCATAAAAGTTATTCCAATGAATAATAAAGAATGGAATGACGTAAGAATTCACCAAGCATGCGATAGATCACATGCATGCATAAAAGTATTCCAACGAAATAATAAAGAATGGAATAACGTAAGAATTCACCAGCATGCGATAGATCACATGATAAAGTTATTCCAATGTAATAATAAAGAATGGAATAACAACCCTTACGAGTATTGAAAGAAAATAACTCTCTTCATGAATATGAAAGAAATAATACCCCTTACCTTAGAAGAAACTGGATACTGGAATAGTAAGGTAGCAGACTTCTCTTCTTCTTTCTCTCTATAATTTCTCTCTATAATTATTGCTCTTGTGAGACTTAGTGAAATGGTGAGAATGAAAGAAGAATGAACTTCTATTTATAGGAAAATATAGTTTCGATAATTGCACGTTTTGGGGCTCAAAATATTACAATATAATACCTTCCTCTTTTTCTTCATTTTTAATTTAGTCCTGCAAGTATTATCAAACTTGCACCACCTCCCCTAATAGTAAATAATGTGAATTAATAGTTCATTCATGTGACTTAATAGTATAATCATGTGAAAAAACTAATTACAGTATAGTACCTTCATTTATACCTCAATTTTTAATTTAGTTATGCAAGTATTATCAATCTTGCACCAACTCCCCTAATAGTAAATCATGTGAATCAATAGTACACACATGTGAACACATAGTTATAAGCATGTGAATTAATAGCAATTAATTGCTCATTTATTCGATTAATTACCTGATTGGTCAATATAACCTCAGATATTAATTATTATTAAAATAAATGTTGATTTCCACTAACACTAATAATTCCCACACAATGTAACTATCAATTTCATCTTTAATCAACACGAACTTATTCATCATTAATATTATAACTCACAATATTTAACAATCAGGTCGTTCTCGGAAAGAGGAGGCTTTCCGATAAGGATTTCTCCTTATTGGCGCCGCAATTAGGTGACCAAACCTCTCCTTGACAGAACTTCTAGATATTGTCAATATTGCAAATAATAATATGAATAACTTTTCCGTCTCAATTATTGATTTAATAATATAACATATTATGTAGATGATACTGTGGCAATAATTGAATCAATAATATGAGAGATATGATGCAGCAATTACTGTAGCAATAATTGAGTATAACCAAGTGACTTCTCACGTAAGCATCAATAATCAATACCGTGTGCTACTATGCAACCACGCGTATTAATGTACTTTTACTACCAGGTAATTCAATAGTTTTAACGGTAACACTTTTGCCGTTATTTTTATAAAAAGACAATTCTGTCATTTTCTAACTGCGACAATACTTTCGTTGTGGGGTCCAACAATGATTGTGTCGTCGTACGAATATTCCCTGTTAAAATGAATATCCCCCGACCAATCGAATATTATATAACCACTTGCTTACTTTGCAAAATTTGTAAATATTACCCATAACTATAACATTATATCATATCCACACCATAATATTCAAAAATATATTTCAAGAAAAAATAATTTTTATCCATAAATGTTGGGGTCTTACAACCTCCCCTTCTTATGAAATTTTGTCCTCGAAATTAGGGTGCATACCTAGTATGTCGAAGAGGTGAGGATATTTTATTTCAGATTCTAACTCCCAGGTCATTTCCTCAACATTGTGGTTTTTCCACAAAACTTTGACTTAAGGAATAACTTTAAAGCGTAGAATATGATCCTTCTTATCCAAGATTTTAACAGGTAACTCTTCATACGTTAAATCTTCCTCTATCTCGTCTGGTTCTAATTCAATAATGTGGTTTGGATCTTTCACATATTTACGTAACATAGATATGTGAAAAACATTATGAACACGAGACATACTTGGCGGTAAGGCGAGTCTATAGGCCACAGTTCCTACTCGATCGAGGATTATAAATGGGCCAATGAATCGAGGATTGAGCTTTCATCTCTTTCCAAATCTCGTAACTTCTTTCCATGGAGCAACACGTAACAACACATGATCTCCAATATTGAATTCCACGTCCTTTCGATGAAGATCAGCATAACTCTTTTGTCGATCTTGTGAGGTTTTTATACGTTGTCGGATCGTTAGAATCTTTTCTGTAGTCATACATACCAAATCCGGTCCCAACAACGTTGCTTTTACCCACCTCATCCCAAAGATCTTTGGAGAATCGACACTTTCTTCCATACAATGCCTCAAATGGAGCCATGCCAATACTTGCTTGATAACTATTGTTGTAGGAAAACTCCACCAATGGTAAGAACTTGTCCCAACTTCACTTGAAGTCAAGGACACAGAGTCTTAATAAATATTCAAGAGTTTGAATAGTCCTTTCTGACTGCCCGTCCGTTTGAGGATGATATGCCAAACTAAATCATAAATTTTTGCCCATAGCTTTTTGCAAACTAACCCAAAATCTTGAAGTGAATCTTGGGTCTCTATCAGAAACTATGGATACTGGCATACCATGCAATCTTACAATCTCATTTATGTACATACGAGCAAAATGTTCAAATGTATAAGTTTCTCGTATCGGTAAGAAATGAGCAAACTTGGTCAATCTATCAATAATGACCCAAATCGCATCTATGCCTTGAGAAACCTTAGGAAGGCCAGTAACGAAATCCATGGTAATGTGCTCCCACTTCCATTCTAGAATTTCAAGTGGTTTCAATGGACATTTTGGCACTTGATGTTCCGCCTTGACTCGTTGACAAGTTAGACACCTTGAGATAAACCCCGCTATCTCTCTCTTTATATTGCTCCACCAAAATGTATGTCAAAGATCACGATACATTTTGGTACTCCCAGGATGGATTGCAAACGGTGTGTTGTGTGCCTCCATCATGATTTTATACTTCAAGTCAGAATCGTTAGTAACACAAAGTCTGGAGTTGACTCGAAGTATTTCTTCTTCATCGATTCTTGCTTTCGGAATAGCACCTTCTTGCATTTTCTTCCTCATACGCATCAGCTCCAGGTCTGTAGCTTGAGCAACTTTAACTTTATCGATTAAAGTCGGTTCTACTCGTATATTGACCATTATCATATGGGTCCCTGGAGTCTTTAACTCTATCTCCATCCTTCGTAAGTCAAACAAAATGGGTCTTTGCGTTGAAAATATTGCACTCGTACCCGCATATGATCTTCTACTCAATGTGTCAGCTACTACGTTCGCTTTACCAGGATGGTATTGGATGGTATGGTCATAATCTTTCAACAGCTCAAGCCATCATCGTTGCTGCATATTGATTTCCTTTTGAGTGAATAAATATTTGAGGCTTTTATGATCCGTATAGATCTCCACCTTCTCTCCATACAGGTAATGCCTCCAAATCTTAAGCACAAAAATGACTGCTACCAACTCTAGATCATTAGTAGGATAATTCCTCTCATATTCTTTGAGTTATCGTGAGGCATAGGCTATGACTTTCCCATGTTGCCTGAGAACACATCCTAACCCTTTGCCTGAAGCATCACTGTAGATGACAAATCCCTCCGAGCCAGGTGGTATTGTTAGAACAGGTGCTGAAATGAGTCTTCTCTTGAGTTCTTGAAAACTCTTCTCACATTCCTCGCTCCAACCGAACTTTGTATCTTTTTGAGTCAGCTGAGTTAATGGAGTAGCGATTCGAGAAAATCCTTCCACGAATCTCCGATAATAACCAGCTAAGCCGAGAAAGTTACGTACTTTGGTCACTGACTTTGGTTACTCCCAGCTTTGAATTGCTTCAATCTTCGTTGGGTCAACAGATATTCCATGATTTGATATCACGTGCCCAATGAATGCAACTTCCTCAAGCCAGAACTAATATTTCTTCAACTTGGCATAAAGTTTGTTTTCACGAAGCTTTTGAAGTATCAGCCTCAAGTGTTGCTCATGGTCTTCACGACTTTTGGAGTATATGAGGATGTCATCAATAAAGACGACCATAAAGTGATCCAAATAATCCTTGAATACTCGGTTCATCATGTCCATGAAGGCAGCAGGAGCATTAGTCAATCCAAAAGACATGACTAGGAATTCATAATGCCCGTACCGAGTTCTGAAAGCAGTCTTTGGAATGTCATCAGTTTTAATCTCCAACTGATGATATCCAGAACGAAGATCAATCTTTGAAAGGAATTTAGCTCCTTGTAACTGGTCAAACAGGTCATTAATGTGAGGCAACGGGCACCTATTTTTGATGGTGACTGATTCAACTCCCAATAATCAATACAAAGTTGCATACTTCCATCTTTCTTCTTCACGAATAGAACAGGAGCAACCCAAGGAGACGTACTAGGACGAATGAAACCGATGTCTAATAATTCCTATAGTTGGGTTTTTAACTCCTGAAGTTCAATAGGAGCCATTCGATATGGGGCATTGGAAATGGGTTTTGTACCGGGTTCAAGGTCAATACCAAACTCAATTTCACGCTCCGGGGGTAGGCCAGGAAGTTCTTTGGGGAATACGTCAGGAAATTTATTAACAATAGAAATATCATTCAAATCTGACGTATTTTTGTTTAAATCTATGACATGAGCTAAGAAAGATTGACATCCGGCTTTCAATAAACGAATAGCTTTATGGCTTGAGATGACCGTGATTGATTTTTATGGTTTAGTCGCTTGAATTCGCATAATAGGTTGATTAGGAATATGAAAGCTAATAACCTGACGAAAAAAATCAATTTTAGCATGATGAGTAGTTAACCAATCAATCCCTAGAATCACATCAAATGCAAGTATTTTTAAGGAGATAAGATTGACAAGTAACGTATGGTTACCGATTTGAATCAAACAAGACTTATAAACAGTGGATGTGATGAAGGTTTCTCCCAACGGAGTTTCAACAGATAAATCAAAGTCTAATTTCTTCGGAGTTAAATTTAAACGTTGAGCAAAAGTAGGAGGAATAAAATAATGGGTAGAACCGGTATCAAATAAAGTATAAACTTCGCTAGAGTTTATGATTAGCTTACCTATGATCACCTCGTTCGGATTTCTCGCTTTTTGGGAGGTTACACCAAATGTTCTCCCTTGAATTACCGGTTTTATCTTGTCTAGGACTGCCTTTGATGTCTCCATCCCAGCTGGACTTGACTTCGGTGCACGACAAAATCGGGCAAGTTGACCTTCTCTTCCGTAATTATAACACGCTTTGGATCGCTACATACAGTTCGGACTGATATGTCCCTCCCCTCCGCATTTGTAACATACGATTGGATGACGTTCCCCTTCCTTAACAACAGGTGCTGGTGATGACGTCTTTCCATCATTGTTGAATCTCTTCTTCTTGAAATTTCTACTTCTATTATCTTAGCCATGATTACCACCGAAGTGGTTACCATTTCTGGCATGTTGATTCCCTCCACGTTTGTTGTCACCGCTTCGATGACTGCTACCACTGGTATTATCATTTTATCGACTGCTCTCTCTTGGTTGGGTTAACTCGTTATCGTGCTCCAATAACTGAGCCCTATTTACAACATCTGAATACAAACACAGTTTGTGAGAAATTAAGTAGTAACGTATCTCGGGTTTCAAACCTCTTAGAAACATTCGCGTCATTCTCTCCTCATTATCAACCAAGTGGGATGCAAACCGGGATAAATCGGCAAACTTAGCTTCGTACTGTGACACGGTGATATTGTTCTGCTCTAGCTTGATGAACTCTACCTCCTTCATGTGATGAATAATTTTGGGAAAGTACTTGTCGTTGAACAGTTCTTGGAATTTCTCCCAAGACATCTTCAGTGCAGCAGGTTGAGTACACTTTATCGATTCCCACCAGTAATCTGCCTCTCCTCACAACATAAAGGTGGCAAAGGGAACCTTTTGCTCCTCGGAGCATCCCAATATATCAAATAACTTGGTGATCTGCTTTATCCACGTCTCCGCCTTAAGTGGTTTTGGCTCTCCAATAAACTCCGATGGTCCCATCTCCTTGAACTGTTTAGCGGTGACCGTTCGAGAGTTGCCAGTGTTTCCACCTGCATTTTGAACAGGAGCCACTCTCGCCTGATGTTTCATGAATTGTATAAAGCCTCTGAACATCCCATCGTTCACCATTTCATTGGTGTTATTGTTTACCTGAGGATTATTGTCTTCCTGTTGCACATTATCCTGGGTATTGATCGTTGGTGACTCAACGGTCTCATGTGCTTCATTGCTTATCTCAATATTTTTGGATGCCATTTTCAAATACTGCCACAAAACAAGGGTTAATTAACATATCACATATTATCCCTATACTCTGACCGACCAATTAAATACCAAATAAACTTAGGTAGCTCATACTAGCGAAGGAATTCCCCGTCTCTCCCCTCCTAGTTCTTGTCTCACACCTCAGCCAGGGATCATATCCCTAAGCTTTGATACCAACTGTGACGCTCCCAAAATATGTATACATCACCCATCTTAAGTTACCAAATACATGGTACAAAATTCAAATACAACTTAATTATACAATAGTCGTGTAAAATACGATAAAACATAATCTAAGAGTTTTAATAAGAATATTATCATCTAAACAATATCCACACTCAATGGAGTCCTCATTACATTTATTGTCACACTATTTTATAGAATAGTGAGGACTACTAAAATAACCATATGGACCATCAATCCGTTCCCCGACTCGTCCCAGCTATATTCTCATTTCCTGAAGAGAACAGTGAAAAAAGGGTGAACTCAACTAGCCCAGTAAGAAATATTATGACTAAGATAATGTAGAATAAATTATCCTTATCCTTCAATAGTATAACAACTGATAGAATATAATAGACAACAAGTTTTAGATCAACAACTGCAGCGGAATAAGCAATCCATTAGAAGAGTCAAGTAGAGCATAAAATCTACTATCTTCTATGATTTAAATAGTTTTTCATCAACTTTATCGCTGAGACTCAGCTTAATAAATAAAATCGAATCATCCCTGCATTATGGCCAAGGATATTCATGTAATCTTCAATGGTCATGATTATACCGAATAATCCCTGGTCATAATCATAGCAACAACTGTCCATCAATGAACTACAGGCCAATGAGGACTTTCACCACATCATTCATCACATTACGGTCATGATTATACCGAATAATCCCTGGTCATAATCATGCCAAGTCCATCTATGCACATAAGCCAAAGATGACTTTCATTGTAAGACCCCGAATTTTATGAAATGAAAGTATTCAATTTTCTTATAATTATTATTTTATTTCGTAAATGGTTAAATTGATAAAAGTTTAAAGTTAAGGGTGATATGTGAAATTTTTTTTTTGCAAAGTAAGCAAGTTGTTATATAATATTTGATTGGTCGAGGAATATTCATTTTAACATGGAATATTCGTATAACGGCAAAATCATTGGTAGACCCCACAACATAATTATTGTCGGAGTTAGAAAACGACAAAATTATCTTTTTATAAAAATAACGGCGGAAGTTTTACCGTTAACTGTTGAAACACCCGGTGCTAAAAGTACAGTAATACGCGTGTTAATAGTAGCACACGGTATTGATTATTGATGCTTACGTGAGAAGTCACTCAGTTTTGTTCAATTATTGCTACAGTAATTGATGCATAGTGTTTGCATAGTAAAATCTTTTTATATAAAACAGAATATATTTATAAAGTTATTTGTTTTATTAAATTTTAAATAGAATATATTATATTTTATTATGCATAGTGTCTGCATAGTGTCTGCATAGTGTTTGCATAGTAAAATCTTTTTATATAAAACAGAATACTTTTATAAAGTTATTTGTTTTATTAGATTTTAAATAAAACATATTATATTTTATTATGCATAGTGTTTGCATTGCTTGTAGTATTTGCATAGTAAATTTTTTTATATAAAATGTAATACTTTTTATAAAGTTTTGTTTTATTTGATTATAAAAAGAATATATTATATTTTATTGCATAGTAATCTGAAGATAAGTATCCTTTCCATTCTCCTATAAATAGGATGCTTAGTTAGAATTGAAAATCACACCAAAAATTCAGAGAATTCTTCTTCTATAATCTTGAGCGTATTTCTTTGGAGTTTAAGAAAGCTTTGAGCGTAGAAAATAGTGCAAGTTTTCTTCAAGTATATCCCCGCCCTACCTGTCGGAATACTCTTCTTTTTAAGTTAAGGGATATTATTTGTTGTACTCGTAAGGGGTATTATTCTTTCGTATTCATGAGGAGAGTTATTTTCTTTCAATACTCGTAAGGGTTGTTATTCCATTCTTTATTATTATGTTGGAATAACTCATGCGTATGGCATCTGCATACATGGTGAAATTCTTCTATTATTTCATTCTTTATTATTCTGTTGGAATAACTGTCTGTGTGGTCTATCGCATGCCTGGTGAAATCTGTTGTTATTCCATTCTTTATTATTCTGTTGGAACATTCAGACTGTGTTGATTACGCATGACCTGGTTCCATTCTTTATTATTACATTGGAATAACTTGTCATGCGGCCTATCGCATGCCCGGTGAATTTCGTTGTTATTCCATTCTTTATTATTCTCGCTGGAATATCCCATGCTCGCAAGGATTACGCATGACCGGTTCCATTCTTTATTATTACGCTGGAATATCACATGCATGCGGATTACGCATGACTGGGTTCGATTCATTATTATTATTCGTTGGAATAATTCGGTTTACGTGGATTACCGCATGGCGGCAAAAAATCCATTTCATGGTTTCATATATTCTATTATACTCGGTTGGTTAAAGTTTTGGCTTCTATACTCCATGAAATTAGTGGAATATCTTTGATATTTCAAGCTTCATCCATTATTTTTCATGGAAATATTCTTCCGAGCATTCTTGAATTTTACTCCACAAAGCAAAGATGTCGTGTTGACAATTTGGACGTTATTGAGTTCGTGATAAATTAACTTATAAATCTTTAAAATTTATTCTTGAATTTGTTTTATTGAATTGGCATCATCCTCATGCTTATATTATGTTGAAAGTCATCTCTGGCCTGTAGTGCATAGATGGACTTGGTATGATTATGACCAAGGATTATTCGGTATAATCATGACCATAATGTTACAAATGATGTGGAAAAAGTCCTCATTGGCCCGTAGTGCATTGATGGACAGTTTTTGGTATGATTATGGCTATGGATTCTCTTCGGCCAAGGGTGCAAAGATGAATTATTTTATGACATGATCAGAACCATTGATGAAAACACGATTATCTTTGGCCCGTAGTGCATGGATAATTCATAGATGTAATACTAATGAATATCATTGGCCATAGTGCATGGATAATTCGGTGATGTGGATTATTTATTGAGCTGAGTCTCAGTGATAAAATATTGATAATATACTTTTAATTCGTATAAGATAGTAGATATCATGCTCTACTTGACTCTTCTAAAATATTGTTGCATGTCTTTGGCCTGTAGTGCAAGAATGAACTGTTAATGAATATCTTTGGCCCGTAGTGGAAATATGAATTTATTATTATGATTATGGACAGGAATTATGATTTGGTATAACCATGGTCTTTGATATTTCAGGTAAAGACATGTGATGAAAATTATCTTCGTCCTAGGTGCGAAGAGGAATTTGGAACCACAGTTATGATTATGAGTTATTCACCTGATTGTGGACAGGAATTGTTGACTGATGTTACAGGGATAAAACACTGTTGGTGGATTTTTAACGTGGAGAAGATAATAGACTTTATGGTCTATTTGACTCTTCTAATGGATTGCTCATTCCGCTGCAACTATGGTTGAAAAGTTTTATCATCTGCCATATGTTCTAAATCTCTGATTCATTACTGACAAAGGCTATTGATAATTTAATTATCTTTAGTCATGATATTATTTACTGGGCTAGTTGTGCTCACCCTTCTGCTTCATAATTCCTTTCAGGTAATAAGAGTGTAGGCTGGGTTGACGAGGGATAACAGGAATAGAATCGGGGTCTATAGTCATTGAGGTTCTCCCTAAATAGTATGGAAATAATTTTGTTGAGAACTTTAGATAAGTTTGTCGTATTGTATACGTCATTTGATATTTAATTTTGGTGAACCGAATAGGGTGAGGTGAACCCAACTTTGGAAGGGTGTTTTGCCACTATCATACAAGATGTCTAATGACATACAACCTCGTGTTATCATAAGACATGGTTGTGCACATCCACTTGTTGAGTATATCTACGAGCACTACCTATATAATCTTGGAGTATATTTGAAATATAATTTTCACTTGGAGACAACGGAGATAATTATATGTCAAGAGAAGACTCACCATTCACTACAACAAAAAAGCTTATCAGCGACCGCATATGGTCACAGATGAGTATCTGTGACCGCAGTCAGTCGCTGATAGTAGTCGCAGATAATCTGGTCGTTGGATGGAAGTCAGCGACCAACAATAGCAACCGACTGCTCAGCGACCGCATTTAGCGACCAAATCCGTCGCTATTATGGCTCATGCTGAGTCATTTGTCAACTGTGATGTGGCACACATGTCAGCGATCGGCAATAGTGACCGAATCAGTCGCTCATTTCAAAGTAGCTATTAGCGACCGCTTTTCAGTGTTAGCAGCCGCATGCGATCACTGATATTCTTTTTTTTAAAAAATATTTTTCCTGTTATATTGATTTCCCAAAAATAACCTGCTTTGTACCTGCAATCTATCCCAACACACAGCATTATATATAAGCATCCATCCATGATAACTACTATATGATAAACATTCATCCATGATAACTACTATATAATAAACATCCATCGCAAACCAACACAATACAATCGTAAACATCCATATAATATAATCGTAAACCAATACAATTGTCCAAAGAATCAATCTAAAAGAGTACAAGGCTTTAAAAATCTAAAAAACAAGTCTAGCAATGCTTTAAAAATCTAACATATATGACTTGTGTAGCTCTTCATGGATCATCCAAATTAGTACCCTGTAATTAACAAAAGAATAAAACATATATGTTACATGTGTTGATACTGCTATATGATTTGGGAATTAAAAGCTAAACAATAGACAATGTAGTGAAACATACAAGTAAGACAGTAACAGTAACAATATCGATATATATACATGGTCGCCACCACGATCTTTGTGATACTATCACTGCCGCCATCGCCTCACCAACTCATCAGACTAAGAGAATGCGAGATGCCCGCCCAAAGATATCTGAAGAAGATCACGATTACGGCAGATCGCTCTCACACAACGGCGGGGAGTATGATAGTTTGAATGACCACGATCGTAGTAGATCGGGTAGCAGAATCGCTCTTTGCGCATCGATGGTCGGGCATCATTTTTGTCCTTGGCCTTTAACATAGTTTTTCTTCACGACGTACGCCTTCTCCCACAATTCTTGATCAATCGACGGACGCGGGGTGCCTTCAGGATAGAGCTCGTTCATTAAGCCCTTATAAGTGTCCTGTCAGAAGGTCAACAATTAAATAGTTAAAAATAAATGAAAAAATGCTAAAAAGGTCGTCACAATTTATAAACAACATATTAGTATAAAGTTAACTTATTACCGCTTATCCGAACAAAGATCAAAGCGCACCATCACGGTGGCCACATACACATCCAACCAATTGATAGGTTGACCTTGAGACTCAGACTCCTACAGTTCATGTTCTCATATTAATATGTAAACATATGATATTTTAGCTACAAAACATGACTGTAAACATAAAAACAAATAACTAAGCCAATAAGCTTGCTATAAATACGCACTTAGCGGTAATATCTTTCGCAACGTAATATACTTCGTCGCCTTAGACGTGCCTTTTGCCTTTTCGCCTTCAGATACACCTGAGGATCTTTTCGAGGTCTGCGATATTAAGGCCTTGACCCAGCTCTCAGCTCTCCACGGGTCACACATCTGCACCCATATGGGATGTGCGCACCACCAGGGACTATGCTTATGTCATATATCGCTTCACCTTCGTCCCGGATGGTCAATCTCAAAGATTGTGTGGGCTTTTTTGTCGTTCCTTGTTTAGATTATCTTTAGTTCTTGACGCATGACTTCGCGCTAATAATGTCTCAATAATCGATGCGTAATAAATCCGTCTTCCGCCTATACCGCTTCGCAAATAAAACAACAATAATAATATTAAAACTAAGTATATTATATTACCATAATCCAACATTACTAAACAATATTATTTAATTAACTATGTATTATCTATCGTAGAGTGATAATATTACTAAACAATATTAAGAAATATTAAGAAATGTATCAAAAAAATCATTTCAAGCGTGTTAATGTTTTTGGCATAATAATTAATAGTAGTCCTTTCTAAAGTTATAGTGATATATTTTGACTTCTTAAAGTTAATATTTAAAATATCAAAACTCAAAATCAATAGTAGATCCTATTTACTATGTTCATTGAATTACTTTCAATCAAGGAGTTAATTTCAAAATATATTATCAAAATGATTAACTCCGTATATGTAATTTTTACATTAAAATTTGAATAATTTAATAATGTGGTATGAATTTGCAATAATTAGGAATGTGTAAAGAAAACCTTTGGGTGTGCATTTAATATTACAGGGCATAACATCCATGACATACCACTACAGTCTATATACCAAATCAGAAGAAACCATCTACCCCTGCATAGATTACAAACCTAACAACTTCCTTACAAATATTTTGCCCCAATTTTCGCAGCAGCTTTTGCAATGGGGGCATAATGGCATGAGTTAACAATTATGTCAATGTGGCATTATATGAAATAAATTACATACTACCAATAAGGTAGAATACCCAAACTCAAAGAATAATGCAGTGGCGAAAAAGTTCCATCAATAGAATAACACCCAATCTATATCCAATTCAGAAATAAAGAGAATTAGGGTTACTCACATGGCGGCGGCGATGGCGATGATAGCACGATGGCGACGGCCTATCAATTTCTCCCTCCCTCTTCTCTTCTCCTCCTTCTCCCTCTTCTCCCTATTCTGTTCTCCCTCGTTTTCTTCTCTCGTCTGCTGAAAGAACGAATGCTTGAGTCTGAATAAGTTTAAGACGATCAGCGACTGCCATCAGCGACCGCATGCGGTCGCAGATTTTTAATGACGTGGATGAGTTAGCGACCGCTAGCAGTCGCTGATATATATTGGTCGCAAAAAACAAACGCGCCAACTTTTGGCACCAATTTTTAGGAGGGAAATTCATGTCAGCGACCGATCAGCGACCGCCGACGGTCGCTGATATTAAATAGCGACTAGATTAAATTACGACCGCTGATATTGGTCGCTATTAGTATTATCAGCGACCGAACATGCGGTCACTGATACTATTGATCGCTGTTAGGCCATTTTCTTGTAGTGATTGGAAAGAAGATGATAGTAATTTTCTTGTTTTTCTTTGGGGACTATTGGGTCAACCAAGGATAATTCTGTAGACATATGATATCTATCATAACCTAGACGCATGGCCTCCCATATATGATGGTTTTGTTGAGCACTTCCCAAAGATTTTAAATCCTAAAATAGTTTTTGACTGTACTTTTATGTAAAGTACCATTGGAAGGTTGTGGTCGAGGCACCAGGAGAGTTACATACATTTGTATTAAAACTCACAGCTTATCTGTGGTCCTATTCTGCACGACTATTCAACAGTTGTATAAATGAAGTTTGTATTTGATTTTTATAGTGCGATATCTGGCGACTCAAGATGGGTGATGTATACCTATTTTGGGGGCGTCACATTCATCACAATATAAGCATGAGGATGATGACATTGACATAATAATTTAATAAAAAAAGTTTAAGATAAATTTTAAAGATTTATAATTTAATTTATCCTGAAATCAATAACGTCCAAATTGTTAACATGATACTGCTTTGTGGAGTAAAATTCAAGAATGCTCAGAAGAATATTTCCATGAAAAGATACTAGATGAAGAGAAAATATCCAGAATATTCCACTAATTTCATGGAGTATAGAAGCCAAAACTTTAACCAACTGAGTATAATAGAATATATGAAACTGCAAATGGATTTTTGCCCGCCATGCGGTAATCCACGTAGACAGATCATTTCCACAGTTTAATAATGAATGAATACGAAGGATCATTCACCATACATGCGGTAGTCCACACAGACAGATTATTCCAACATAATAATAAAGAATGGAATAACAGAAGAATTCACCAAACATGTGATAGACCTCACGCATGTGTTATTCCAATGTAATAATAAAGAATGGAATAATGTAAGAATTCACTGTGCATGCGATGATCAAGACAAACAAAAGTTATTCTAATGTAATAATAAAGAATGGAATAATGTAAGAATTCACCGGGCATGCGATAGACAAAGATGACGGGTTATTCTAACAGAATAATAAAGAATGGAATAACAACCCTTACGAGTATTGAAAGAAAATAAATCTCTTCATGAATATGAAAGAAATAATACCCCTTACCTTAAAAGAAACTGGATATTGGAATAGTGAGGTAGCAGACTTCTCTTCTTCTTTCTCTCTATAATTATTGCTCTTGTGAGACTTAGTGAATTAGTGATAATGAAATAAGAATGAGCTTCTATTTATAGGAAAATATAGTTTCGATAATTGCACGTTTTGGGGTTTGAAATATTACAATATAATACCTTCCTCTTTTTCTTCATTTTTAATTTAGTCTTGTAAGTATTATCAAACTTGCACCACCTCCCCTAATAGTAAATAATATGAATTAATAGTTCATTCATGTGACTTAATAGTATAATCATATGAAAAAACTAATTACAGTATAGTACCTTCATCTATACCTCCATTTTTAATTTAGTCATGCAAGTATTATCAATCTTGCACCAATTCCCCTAATAGTAAATCATGTGAATCAATAATACACACATGTGAACACATAGTTATAACCATGTGAATTAATAGCAATTAATTGCTCATTTATTCGATTAATTACCCGATTGGTCAATATAACCTCTAGACATTAATTATTATCAAAATAAATGTTGATTTCCACTAACACTAATAATTCCCACACAATATAACTATCAATTTCATCTTTAATCAACACGAACTTATTCATCATTAATATTATAACTCACAATATTTAACAACCTGGTCGTTCCCAGGAAAGAGGGGGCTTTCGATAAGGATTTCTCCTTATCATGCCAAGAATTAGGTGACCAAACCTCTCCTCGATGTAACTTCTAGACATTATCAATATTGCAAATAATAATATGAATAACTTTTGCCGTCCTCAATTATTGATTTAATAATATAACATATTATGCAGATGATACTTGTGATAATAATTGAATCAATAATATGAGAGATATGATGCAAAGAATTAATCGTGTAGTAATAATTGAGTATAACCAAGTGACTTCTCACGTAAGCATCAATAATCAATACCGTGTGCTACTATGCAACCACGCGTATTAATGTACTTTTACTACCGGGTAGTTCAACAGCTTTAACGGTAACACTTTCGCCTTTATTTTTATAAAAGATAATTTCGTCGTTTTTTAAATCGCGACAATACTTCCGCATTGGGGTCCACCAATGATTGTGCCATCGCATTTAATATTCCTCGTTAAAACGAATATTCTCTGACCAATCGAATATTATATAACCACTTGCTTACTTTGCAAAATTTGTAAATATTACCCATAACTATAACATTATATCATATCCACACCATAATATTCAAAAATATATTTCGAGAGAAAATAATCTTTATTCATAAATGTTGGGGTCTTACAATCTCGCTCCCTTCAATTAATCAAACAAGTCATCGATCTTCAGTAATGGATATCTATTCTTAATCGTGACCTTATTCAGTTCTCTATAGTCGATGCAGAGCCGCATCGTCCCATCCTTCTTCTTCACAAATAACACTGACGCTCCCCATGGTGATACGCTCGGTTGAATGTACTTCTAGTCCAGTAACTCTTGCAGTTGTACCATTAATTCTTTCATCTCTACCGGAGCCATTCGGTACGGTGCCTTCGATATTGAAGCCATTCCTGGCGCCAAATTGATCACAAACTTAACCTCTCAGTCTGGCGGAAGTCCTGGTAGATCATCCGGAAATATGACTGCGAAATCCCTCACTACTGGTTTCTCATCTACTTTCGAGTTCTCTTTACGACTATCAACTATGTAAGTTAAATATCCTACACAACCTTGTAAGCTAAATATCCTGCATTATCTTCAGATAACTCGCTTGTCTAGGCAACTTGCTGCCATAAAACACAACCTTTGACGGAGTAATAAGGTTAATACATTTCTTCTGGCAATCAATTATAGCCCCATAATTGAATAACCAATCCATTCCTAGAATGACATCAAATTCCCCAAGTATGATAGGGATAAGATCTACGTTCATCATATTACCCTTAATATCCACCCTACAGTTCTTATGTACGTACTTAACAGGGATTATTTCTCTATTCGCAATTTCTATGTTCATGGGGTATTCTAACTCATCCTTAGGCAATTCTAAGTTCTTGGCAAAGTCATCGGATATAAATGAACTAGTAGCACCCGAATCAAATAATACATAAGCATTAACTTTATTGATCGGAATGATACCTGACACCACATCGCGAGACTGCACATCATCATGCATTGTCATGTTAAAGGTCTTGGCGGTCGATATGTTGGTTGCGGTTGGTCCCGTGATAGTTAGAGCACTTCCTCCATTATTTCCCTTGTTCCCTCCAGATCCTGTCCCTCCAGATCCCTTCTTGGGACAGTCCCTTGCTAGATGGTCCTTTGAGCCGCAAGTGAAGCAGGCACCCTTCTTTGGGTTAGGGCAGTTAGGTGCTATGTCGCCTTCCTGACCACAATTGTAGCAGACTCTGTTTCCTTTCACACAAACCCCCAGATGAGCTTTCCCGTAGGTTGGGCATGCTTCAATCCTCTTCTTCTGAACTCCTTACTGATTTCTAGTTGACTAGTTATCAGACTGTCTTCTCTTCTGATTGTTACTTCCTCCCGTGTTACTGCCAATGGCCTTGTTAATTCCTTCATTTTTACTCTTCTTGTTCTTCTGATCCTAATTATACTTAGTCACCGCATCGCTCCCACCTTCAGTGAGGATGGCCTTCTCTAATACTCTAGCAAAAGTTTTCAACTGAAACATTGACACTTTACTATATAACCAGGGCTTCCGTCCCTATTCAAACCTTCTTACTTTTCTCTCATCCGTGTGCACTTGGATATGTGGCGAACCTAGACAACTCATTGAATCTTGTTGCATAGTCTAGCACATACATATTTCCTTGCTTCAACTCTAGAAATTGTACCTCCATTTGGTTTTGCGAACTTGTCGGGAAGTACATCTCGAAGAACATCTCCTTAAACCTTTCTCAGGTGATCACACCTTCTACCCCACCGACCTTATTTCTTTGCCACCAATAACTGGCCTCTAACTTCAACATAAACGTTGCGTAGACGGTTTTCTAGTCCTCTCTGACTCTAGCAACGTCAAAATCTTTTTCCATCTCCATAATCCAAGTTTGAGCTTTTATCGGGTTCATGGAGCCTTTAAACCATGGCAGTCTTACCGCCTTGAAGTCCTTGAACGTCGTATTTGGTGGACTTGTGGTTGATTATTAATCGCTCTAGCTAATAAGTTCACTAATTGTTGAACGGGGTTAACATTGGCGTCGTCGTTGTTGTTTGTCGACCCTTTTTGGGCTGGTTGAAGGTTTGGTCTTCTTCTCGGTGGCATATTTCTGTTAAAATATATGCTTATTAGATCTTTATTCAATTCTCTAAATATTTAAGGCTTAACTCAAATATTTTAACATAATCACTTAACACATTTTTAAAAAAAAAATAACTTTGATATATTTATTTAATCAAAAGTTTTAACAAACTATGATAGCATCACTGCTATTTACATCAACTATCCCGAGATAAAGAATCTACAGGATTTAAAACATCAAAATATTCCTATGTTTATAAACACATCAGAATTTATATTTTTAACTACCAGATAGGTTTTCACATAATTAAACTATTCTTATCACTGCCTGCTAAGGCGTTGAATAGCTTTGTTACGCTCTTCTTCCATAATGCGGGACATCGTTCTGCAATCTAGCATGCACGATGGTAGTCCTTTGAATTGAATTGGGTATCTCATAACCCGATCATGGGCCTCATCAATTGCATTTTGAAGCGTAGATTGCGTCTCCTCAAGCTTAGCCTTCTTCGCCCGACAGTTCTCTTCTGCAAGATCTGAACGTCGTGATTCCCTTACCCATGCCTCCTCTGCTATGGCCAGCCTTGTTGAGTTCTCTTTCAGTTCATTCTTCAACTCCTCTATTTCCTCTAACTTCTGCTCAGTTTGGCCCTTCTTATGAACTAAATCCCACTCTACGTTTCCCAGACGTGTATGAAGAGTCTCAACCTCTCTATCCCTCTACTCAATGGAAAACTGTTGAATAATCGTCTGTTCCTTCAGCTCTTGAACAATATCTCGTAACTCTATGTTACGGTCATATAGCTCGTCGTACATCTCGGTGCTGATAGAGTTCGGTGGGAACTCATCTTCCTCCTCTTCTTCCTCAGGATCCTCTTCTGGATTAGACTTAGGCTCATGCTCCTGACCAACAACAGTGATCAACAGAGATGGCTCTCTTTATATCAACTGCTCTCGAACGACATGAATATCTCGGGGCTCCTCCTCTCTAGGTAATCGGGGTTCCTCCTCCCCAGCTCGACTAGATCCTCCAACATCCTGACAACACAGTTTTAAGTTTTAGTTATTAATCGATACTCGCGAGCACATATGTTTATCACATAAGCACATAAAGTCTTTTATTATCTTCAATGAATTAAAAAAATTCAATTCTTATAACTTGACAAGAGTTTTTCACCCCTATGTTCTCAATCTCCTATAAGGCTACTACCAAAGTTTTTTCCCCCACCTAAGGTTCATAACCTACAGCTTTGATACCAACCTATGACACCCTCAAATCCAGGTACTTCAATTCCCACGTGATTTGGTGTTCACTGTATAAATATCATATGTATATCTACCCGTAATAAATGAAAACCATAAAATAGATAGAAATAAATCATCTCCTTAAGGAGTTACAACATCTGAAAATAAGTACATCAATCCCAGGTCATAGTAACCTTAAATCTCAAATACGGAAACACAAACAAATATTAAGTCTTACATAACATTTTCATAAGTCTGAAACATAAATACATTAAATAAACAACAAGTCTTCATCACGTGTGAATCTTGCCCTTGCCTTTGCTAGTTGAAGGCTCGTCGGACCTTTCGTTCTTAACTGCAATGTTATTATTACGCAAGAGTGAGAACGATTGCCCACAAGTATAATAATATAACAACAATATAATAACATGCAAGTGAATCAAAGACTTCTAAAATAAGAAACTTGACTTTTGAATCAAGAATGAATAACAAGAATCAAAAAAACTACTGAGGGTCATAAGACCTTGAACTATGTCCTAGGTTGTCAATTGTTTATACTTGAAACCTTTAACATTCATAAGACTATTGACTTTTCTTCTCGTACTTAGGGGGATCAGCCCTTAGTACCATACTGCACAATATCTTAACGCTAAAGCATAAGTAATCCCCTATAACAGGGTTGTTCATCTCAGTTTGACATTAGAGTCCGCACCAAAGGAAGTTTGGTTTGGATAACTTAACAAGGGTTCTAAAATTTAGAACGTTCATCAACTATGGACTAGTCGAAAGAGTTCGCTAGTCTTACAAGGTTCAATAATAATGATATTCAATTTGAATAATAAACTCAAGAGGTATACAATGGAATAAGTATTGTATAACATGAATCATTCTTTAAAAAAATTAATAACCTTTAATATGACATCTTGAACTTGATCAATAAATAACAAGAACTTGCTCGATATCGAATATAAGTCTAGAACTTGCTCAAAGTAAAGAAGTAAGGTTTAGAAACTTGACTCGTGCGTAGATTACACGTTAACTATTCACGTTCCTCAATTAAATCCTACATACCATTTACATTCACAATACCAGTTAATTATAACGTAACAAGCAACACAAGTTCATTCTCTTTTATCTAAACTCTGATTATGATTATACTAATCAAATCACAACACTTGTTTTCACATAATATTAGACTTCATGACTGACTAGCTAACTATGTGTTTAACAATTCAATTAAACATGTAAGTACCTCATTGACACGTTAAGAATCTATTTTAAAATCGCATTATATGTCTAACACATTTTTATGTACATTAGATTAGGTTACAATTACATTTCCTGGACTAAAACAATTAAAAATCTCATTTCTAGACAAACTGCAGAGTGGCTCTACAGCTTGGACTAGTGGCCGCTGTGGCTAGCGATTTTTTAAGGCACTGGAGTCATGCGTCATGCGATGCGACACGCCAGTTCCAGATTCTGAAGTTCGTGAGGAAAAACAGAACATGACCAAAGACATCCAATTACTTTATTTACACATGAATTTAAGCATACCTAGACAATATAATTCATATATGATCGTTACCCAACCTTTCTAGCAAGATTTTAATAACTTAATCATACAATTATTCTAGTTAAATCACATAATTTCACTGTTCTTGGTGTTTTTGAAAGTTTTGAAGATAAAACATGAAATTTGACATTACGGATTCGTTATAACTCTGAATTCGTCCGTTCAAAGTTTGTTTTCTTTGTATTAATATGTACTATCATATTCTACTGTTGAATTTCAAGTTAAACAACAATTCATGCATTGATCACTCAATTTTTGTTTTACAGAGAACTTAAAACACTTATTAATGGAAAACTCTAATTTTAGCATGATTACATGAAATCGATTACTTTAAACACATGAATATATGATATACACATATTATAAACATATAATAACATATACATCACATTCTATACTCATCAATTGCAACTCTCTTCAATCAAAGAGGACTTAGAGATAGTTTTTTATAGAAAAATAATAACAACGTAATTTACAAATTGGGTTGAAGAGATTACCCTATAGCAACCCCTCTGATTCTTCACTTTCTTCTTCAATCTCACAACTTTTCTCTATGTTTCTCTCTAAACTCTCTCTGAAATTCTCGAAGTTAAGACTCAAAAATGAAATACGTAAAAATAAGACTGATAGCAACGTTGTGGTCAGTTAATCCCCTTCGTGGGTTAGCTGCCCAACTCCTATTAGGGCCTTGTTTGGCTAGCCTTTAAAAGACTTTTTCCCAATTAATTTAATTAATTTCTTATTATATAGTTTAATAATGTCACACCCAATTAAATAATTAATCAAATATCTTATTTAATTTAATCTAAATAAAATATAATAATTTCTCATTAATTCATATAGTCACATAATTAAATTCTCATTTATTAATTGTGTCAATTCCTTAAATCTCTAATTAATTATTAAATTAATTAGAATAACATTATGCTTATTAAATAATTTATTTAATCAAATAAGCTCAATTAAATACATACTGTGACACCCCCCAAATCCCGGTACTTCATTACCTCAAGATTTTGTGTTCACTTAATCAAAACATTCATATCTAACTACCCAATCATAATAAAATTGAATAATAAAACCTACCCATACATGATTACATTAATAAAAACATTATCTCCTAGGTTAACTAACCTTTAATTACAATCATTCAAATACAGAAATTAAATAAATGCTTTATTACATCAATCAAATTTAAAGTCTGATAAATAACTGTCAACATATTACAAGTCTTCAAAACTTGTTCATCTTCCCCTTGTCCTTACTGGTGCTAGGTACATCTACCTTCTCATCCTTAGCTGTAATGGTTATATAAGCAAGAGTGAGCAAACAAAGCTCACTCGAAATAAGAATGAATAAACTTTACAACATTTGCCAAATAATAGGCTCAATAGAACTGAATGATATGTTCTATTAACATTCTGAAATATACTACTGAGGGTCTAATTATCACGAACCATATCCACAGTTATAAGTAATCTTTCAACTTTAACTTTAACAGTCACAATACTATAAGGACTCCACGTACTTAGGGGGGTCAATCCTTCGTACAATGTATTGTGCACAAATATTTCAACGCTAAGCGTAAAACCCCTAATAATAGGGTTGTTCATCTCAGTATTTAGATTACAAGTCCGCACCAAAGTAAGTTTGGGTTGGATACATTTCAAGGTAATTTGGAATTCAACGAACATCAACTAAGGATTAGTTGAATAAAAGGTAACAATATTATGTTATGGAATAATCATAACTGAATAAACATTACATTCTAAGTTAATGCTTTAGGAATAATCTAATAGCATAAGTATTGAATAATTTACATACCTTGCTTTGAACAACACTAAGCTAAGGTTAAAATCTTAGAATTGAATACTAAGCATGCATAACGAATAGCAATTTTAATAATAACAACTATTCAACAACCGTATATTAGATTAAATAAACTTGCATGCTATTTGATAAGTTAAGTACAAGAATAACTTACTTAACATAAAACTAAGGTTTAGAGAACTTGCATCATCTTGAACAAACTAGATACAAGAGCTTGTGAAATTACAGCTGAAAGTAAACTTGCATGACAATAATTAAACTAGCTCCACGAAAGTGTAGAGTTAGAAAGCTTGTTCAATTGTAAAAGTAGAATTAGAAAACTTGCACAATTTAAAAAGAGAAGTTTAGAAACTTGCTCAATGTAAAAGGATAGGTTTAGAAAACTTTCCTTGAGCGTAAGCTATAAAATTAAACTCACGATCACCTACACATAATTTTAGAACCACAATACCTATTAGATATGCTAACATACCAAAATCTGTACACTTCTATCTAAACTTATCATTGAAGCACAATTCTTTCATTACCATTTACATTTCAGAAAATTCCAAGTGTTTTACTTCACAACACTTGTCTAACTTTCATTGTGTAAACTAAGTTATCACATAACGCGTTCTCGATTTACTAATCATTTTTGCAACTTTGAGCTTACTAACCATAATTCACTATGTTATGTTAACCTTAACATTACACATTTAACATGTTAACATAATTTCAGACCATGCTATGATGTTTCCCCAAGTCTGCAAGAATAAAGCAGGTTTAATCTCAAACTGGTATATGGCGAAGATCGCTACATACAAAGGCTGGGGCCCACAGGAATACACGGCCAACAAGGCTCAATTTGCCATTTTTGCCTTAACTACCCCAAGCCTACACTGCATACTATGAACAAACGCAGAATTGAATATGAATAAAGAGCTATTTTTAGCCCAACTAACACGAATTTCACCCACCAAATAGTGAAATTAACACGTAAAATAAATATACAACTATCATAAGCATGATTGCTAACATATTCAACCACTTAGTACAATTTAACAACAACTAAAACTATTTGAATTTCTCAATTTTCATGTTTTTCATATAAAACTCCATTTTTGATATTCATCCCAAAAATCATCACTGTGAATTTATTATTTGGCCAATCACTCAATTCAAATTACGTTATGCTCGTATCTCATTGAACTAACATATACAAGCTTTAATTTATAATTTCACACACTAATTGGCCACTAAAATTGATACTTACATAGCTACATATGAAAACATATATACTGACAAAATTTTTACTACTATTAACTATTATTAGCATACGAATTCTGGTTTAGCCATAAACTCTAGTATTATAAATTTCAACAACTCAGTTTCTACAACAAGCCAAGAGAATTTGGATTCACAGAGTATATAGAATTTTTCCGTCAAACACATATACATGCTTATAATATAGAGATTATGGAACATACCTTTAATTAAACGCCATTTGCAATTCTGCAATTGCGCATAATTTTCTCAAGTTTCACTCTTAAATTCTCACAATTCTCTCTGTAATTCTCTGAACTCTCAAACTCTTTTCTTCTCTAAGCTTTAGCAAATAGAATGCATAAAAGAAAACCAACTGGTATGCGTAATGATATAATACAAAACTGACATAGTCTTAATACTCATAATAAGTAACATCAGTTACTAAGATAAACGTATATAACATAAATATATTATATTTATTATTTTATTTGTCTTATTTATATTATTTATTTTATTAAATTCAAAAATTAGAAATTCAAAAGCCATAAGGCTTGTTTGGCAAAACCCTTTAAATTTAAAAAATTAATATCCTTGAACCTTGTTTGGATAAAACTAAATTAAACTACTTTAATTTATTTTAATAACTCCTTATAATATAGTTATTTGTCACACTTTATTTAGTCAAGCTTTCATATTTAATTTAATTAATTCAAATAACAATTAATTAAATAAATCATTTAATCACATAACTCAATACAAATAATTAACCATTAAATTGAAATATCTATATAATAATAATTTCCTTAATTCATCAATTATTTATTTAACAAATAATTAACCAAATAAAATTAAATCAATTAAACAATTATTTATTCAACGATAAACACATCCATTAAATATTTATATAATTTAATAAATATTTAATATTACAATTAAAATTTCGAATGTTACACATACCTTGAAAATAAAAATTCTCCACATTAATTTAATCAATGTAACACATATAATTAAATTAGTCTACCATAAATTCATCAATTAATTATTTAATCCAATAATTAAATCATCAAAAAAAAAATTAATTCAATAAATATTCAAATTAAATTACAAAATCTCGTTCATCATAGGCTGCCCTCCTCTGTATATATATATGTGTCTTCCCCTTTTTTTAGGTCACATCCAGCTTCTTATTCTTTGAGAACTAAAGGTGGTAAGCAGTCATTTCAAGATTTAGCCTTGCAATGGCGTTGCAGCGCTGAGTCAATATCATATATTAATAAGT
The DNA here is from genome assembly GCA_020205615.1 of Panax quinquefolius. Classification (NCBI taxonomy): domain Eukaryota; kingdom Viridiplantae; phylum Streptophyta; class Magnoliopsida; order Apiales; family Araliaceae; genus Panax; species Panax quinquefolius. The sequence goes on along the minus strand of CM035170.1, from coordinate 85,852,570 downwards.
GGTATTTATGACGCCATTTGGAAGGAACTGGGGAATCAGAAGGTATGCATTGATGTCACTTCGGGCACGAAAAAGGCAATCGCAGCGCCAATTTTAAGCCTGGCACATGCGTTGTAGCGCCGGTATAGGAAATTTGACCCTTTTGTCCCTGCAAGCTGGAAATGACCTAATAAGCCCTGCAACACATAGATTAAGAAAAATAATAACAAAATAATATAAAAGCTATATAAATTATGAAGAACAAATAACTTCTTAAGCAATAAAGGATCCAATTCGCATATATAAATTCCATTCATCAATGTTCAACTTGGAAATGATAGTCCAGTGAGAATAGCGAGCCAAAGGTTTGGTGAAAATATCTGTCAGTTGAGCTGTTATAGAAATATAAACAGATTAAATGATACCTTAAAGAACCTTATCACGCACAAAGTGACATTCTAGCTTAATATGTTTGGTACGAGCATGTTGAACTAGATTAGATGTAATGTTGATGGTAGCACTATTGTTAACATGAATAACTGTAGGCTAGAAACAATAACATGTAAATTAGTTAACAACTCATGAAGCCACAATAGTTCACAAGTGGTCATAGCTAAAGCTCGATATTCTGCTTCAATAGAGGAACGAGAGACCACTATTTGTTTCTTGACATGCCAAGAAATAAGAGGAGGACCAAGTATGAAATAATATCCAATAATTGATCATCTGGATTGCTTATAAGTACCCCAATCACTATCACTATAGCCAACTAATTCAAAAAAATTTACAGGAGAAAACCATAAACTTTGGCCAATAGTAAACTTAACATATCGGAGAACTCTGAGAAAAGCTTTAAAATGAGGCTCTCTTGGTGCAGAAACAAACTGACTAAGATGTTGAGCAGTAAATGAGAGATCATGGCTTGTGATGGTTAAATACATGAGTTTGCCTATCAAACGTCTGTATAAAGAAGCATCACTAGTAGATAATAAAAGACCCTCATCTGCCTAGAGTCGTTTGTTAGTATCCATGGGAATACTCAAAGGCTTACTAGCTAAAAGATCAACATCTTTGACTAGATCAAGAGCATATTTCTTTTAACTAAGAGACATACCTTCAAAATTTTGAAACACTTCAATACCCAGATAATAAGAGATCAAACCAAGATCGTGTTAGTTCCCGGAGACACATAATAGATCTAGAAGGGGGGGTTGAATAGATCCTTTAAAACTTTTTAATATTATCTTTTATCTTATTAAGTGATTAACATATAATGAATAGAGGAATCAATTCATGCACAATGGAATAGATTAAGATACCCTTCAGAAATATAGCATTAAACACAGTTCTAATATAGAGTTAATTGCAAGCAGATATAGCAGTTATAGTGCTGAATGTAAATGACACCAGAGGTTTTAAGTGGTTCAGAGACTGAATGACCCTAATCCACTCTTCTGCTTCAACAAGCAGGGATTCCACTAAGGATTTGATCAAATATGAATCACTAAGATTCCTTCAAGACCAGCAGTCTTGGAACTCTAGTTCACTAAGAACTCTTCAAGACCAGTAGCCTTGGAAACTGTAGACTAATTCCAGCAGACTTAGAATCTCTTGTACCCTACGGTACTCAACAAGTCCAGCAGACTTAACTTTGATTTAGTCACGAAGATAAGGACCTTGCAGGCCCTGGTTGCTTGGTTGTTTGTTTGTTTTTTGTTGTTGTTGAGCTACTAAGATGACATTCAGCTTGTTCATATTCTGGTTCTTAGTAGCTTCTTATGATCATTTGGTATTCAACATTGGTGTTTGATCACATCCTCGAGACTTCTAAGATGTACATTCAGTTTAACACCTTATTGGAACTTAGCAGTTATGTCTCATCCTTTGGTGCTGCTGATCTTTGTTGTTAATGCTTGTCTTTATCTGATGTTCAACATTGTGTACCATTACCATTGGGGTACTCTTAAGTCTTTGCATATCAGCTTGGCTTCTTTGAGCACTTAGCAGTTCTTGAACACTGATTATCTTGTGCACAAAATTAGTTATGTATCTTCTTTTATTCAACTCAGAAGTTTTATCATTGCAGAACTCTCATCAGTTTTGCTTCACTCTACTATAGTGGTCTCATTCACATTAAGACCTTTTCTTTGCTATGCCCTATATGACTTGCATTTCTTCAAGTCAACAACACTTTTCTTCTCTGAAGCTTTGGCTATTTGTAGATTCATCTGTTATCTTCCCGTTAGAATATATCTGTTGGAGGTTTTCTATTGACGAGCTACCCTTTTAATCTCTGCTAGTGAAGTAGCCTTTGAAATGTCTAAGTCAAAGATATCTATTGTAGCAATTAATGCTCCAGACATTTCTGAGCACTGATGTAGACATGTCAGGTTGATGTGACAACTCCGTTTTGACTTTCCTGACACATCAGTCTACTTTATCACCTAACACATCAGAGATGTCACTTTAACATGTTAGGCTGACAGTCACCCTTATTTCTTCTTTCTGACTCCTCAATCAGAACATCATGAGTTGTTCTTCTGCATTGATGCTTTCAATCAACAACGTTCGAATGTCAGTCTTTGTATTGAGACGTTGCCAAGGCTTCAATATTCAGATGACCGAACTCTATGATTCTGATGCAGATGGTCGAACTCTACGATTCTGATGCAGATGGCCGAACTCTTTGATTCTGATAATGTTCTTTGAGTTTGAAATACAGAACTTCTCTTCCTTCATTCATGCAGTGCTTTACCACTTCTGCTTGCCTTGACTTGTATTAGATGTTGACAACTTGCTTGACTGCTCTGGCCCTCAATGTTTTAATTGTTATACCAAAATGATTTTGAGTATACAAAATAAAATCTTGAAGGGTAGAACAAACATGTGGTTTGGTAGTCAAAAGGAAAGTCCAAGTTGCTCTAGAATAATCATCAGCAAGTGTAAGAAAATACGTACATCCATTGACTGTAGTTAACCTATAAGGCCCCCATAGATCATAATTCACAAGTTCAAATGGATTATCAGCTCTAGAATTCCTAACAGGAAATGGAACCTTTGTTTGTTTGGCTAAAGGACATATCAAACAAGGAGTGTTACAATTGTTAGACAAATTGTCTGATACAATAGGTATTTTGCCTAGAACTTTATATAAAGTGTGACCTAATCATTGATGCCAAAGGGAATTATCAGTTGTAAGACCCAGAATTTTATGAAATAAAAGTATTCAATTTTTCTATTTTGATAAATAGTTAAATTGATAAAAGTTTAAAGTTAAGGATGATATTTGAAAATTTTGCAAAGTAAGCAAGTTGTTAAAAAGAATTCGTTGCGTCGGGAAATATTTGTTTGGTCGGGGAGTATTCTTTTTATCAGAGAATATTTGTACGACGACACCACCATTGGTGGACCCCACAATAGAATAACTATCGGAGTTAGAAAACGACAGAAATAATTTCTTATAAAAAATAACGGCAAAAGTTTTTACCGTTAAACTGTTGAAATACTCGGTGGTAAAAAGACAGTAATACGCGTGGTTTCATAGTAGCACACGGCATTGTATAGTATCTTTGATTATTGATGCTTACGTGAGAAGTCACTTAGTTATACTCAATTATTGCTACAGTAATTGCTGCATAATATGTCTCATATTATTGATTCAATTATTGTCAGAGTATTATCTGTACAATATTTTATATTATTAAATCAATAATTGAGATGACAAAGTTATTCATATTATTATTTGCAATATTGACGATGCCTAGAAAGTTCTGTCGATGAGAGGTTTGGTCACCTAATTGCGCGCCAATGGGGAGAAATCCTTATCAAAAAGCCTCCTCTTTCCTGGGAATGATCTGGTTGTTAAATATTATGAGTTATAAGATTAATGATGAATAATTGTTAATATATTAAAAATGTGTTGATTAAAGATAAATGATTTATGGTAATTATTTATTCAATTTTTGATAAAAATAGAGGGGTATGTTATGAGGCGTTTGTTATAAGTTTGACTTATTATTCCATAAGGGGATGTACTAATTTTTCAGACCATTGGTTAAAGTTATAATAGTAAATCAATATGGATCGTTGGTTGAAGATATAATAGTAAATCAATATGAACCGCTGGTGGAAAGTTATAATAGTAAATCAATATGGATCGCTGGTTCAAAGTTTTAATAGTAAATCAGTATGGACCGTTGCTTTAAGTTTTAATAGTAAATCAATATAGACCGTCCGTTTAAAAGTAAATTAATCTGGGTCGTTCATGAATTAGTTACTATTCAGTCCTTTTTCCTATAAATTGAAGCTCATTCCTTCATTATTTCTTACGAATTCACTGAAATTCTAGAGAGAAAGAAGAAGAGTATTCTATTATTACACTAGTGTAGTCTCCAAATTTTTATTAAGGTAAGCGGTGTTATTTATTTTGTATTCGTAAGGAATATTATTTTCGTTCAATATTCGTAAGGGATGTTATTTATTTCTTATTCGTAAGGGATGTTATTTATTTCTTATTCGTAAGGGGTGTTATTTATTTTGTATTCGTAAGGGATGTTATTTTCGTATGGTAAGGGGTGTTATTTATTTTGTATTCGTAAGGGATATTATTTGTTGTATTGGTAAGGGGTGTTATTTATTTTGTATTCGTAAGGGATATTATTTGTTGTATTGGTAAGGGGTATTATTTCTTTCATATTCATGAAGAGAGTTATTTTATTTCAATACGCGCAAGGGTTGTTATTCCATTCTTTATTATTTTGTTGGAATAACCTGTCTACACGGACTACCGCATGCATGGTGAAATCCTTTTGTTATTCCATTCTTTATTATTCTGTTGGAATAACATATCTACGCGAACTACCGCATGCATGGTGAATGAACCTTCGTATTCATTTTTATTAATCTGCGGGAGTAACCTGTCTACACGGATTACCGCATGCATGGTGAATGACCCTTCGTATTCATTCTTTATTAAATTGTGGAAATGATTTATCTATGTGGATTACCGCATGGCAGGTGAAAATCCATTAGCAGTTTGTATATTCTTTTATACTCGTATGAGATGTCATTTCTTTTGTACTCATCATGGAATATCATTTTCTTTTGTATTTTCCTTTTATGAGTACTATTCACGGAGTACTATTCACGTATACGATACTATTCACATATACAGTACTATTTATGAATACGAAGTACTATTCACGAGTTACTATTCATGGGGTACTATTCATGATAAAATTGGTTTCTTTTTCTGACCAAGTTATCTTTGATTTATGAATCTTACTCTTGAAATTAAATCCATGTTTTGACTATATTGTTTTTATTATGATATATAACATTTTTATAACCCTGGTGTTGAAATTTCTCTTTCACTTGAGTGTAAAGATGGGTAGATTATTGGTATGATCGTGACTATGGGTTCTCTTTGGCCAGTAGTGCAGAGATGAATTATTGATTGGTATGATCATGACCATTAAATTTATAATTACATATCTTTAGATTAAGTGCAAAGGTGAATTGATTAACATGGTTATAATTATTGTTTATATAAATTCTGAAATGATTATATATTTCGTTGAGATATGAATAACTTTGGCCCGTAGTGCAAATATGACCTGTTGTTGAATATCTTTGGCCCGTAGTGCAATTAAAGATGACCTGTTGTTGAATATCTTTGGCACGTAGTGCAAAGATGACCTGTTGTGAAATATTTTTGGACTATAGTGCAAAGATGAACTGTTAATGAATATCTTTGGCCCGTAGTGTAAAGATGAGTTTATTAGTATGATTATGAACAGGAACTGTGATTTGGTATAACCATGATCTTTGATGTTTCAGGTAAAGACATGTGATGAAAATTATCTTCATCCTGGATGAGAAGAGGAATATAGAACTACAATTATGATTATGAGTTATTCACATGATTGTGGACAGGAACTGTTGATTAATGTTACAGGGTTAAAACATTGTTGGTGGAATTTTAACATGGAGAGTATAATAGACTTTATGGTCCATTTGACTCTTCTAATGGATTGCTTGTTCTGTTGCAACTATGGTTGAAAAGTTTTATCATCTACCATATGTTCTAAATCTCTGATTCATTACTGATGAAGGCTATTGATAATTTAATTATCTTTAGTCGTGATATTCTTTACTGGGCTAGTTGTTCTCACCCTTTAGTTTCACAATTCCTTTCAGGTAATAAGAGTTTAGCTGGGTCGAGCGAGGGTAACAGGGGAATAGAACGATGGTCTATAGCTGTTGAGGTTTCCCCTAAAACAGTATGGAAATAATTTTATTGAGAATTTTAGATAAGTGTGTCGTATTTTATACGTCATTTTAACCATTAATTTTGGTGAACCAAATAGGGTGATGTGAACCCAACTTTGGAAGAGTGTTTTGCCACTATCATACAAGATGTCTAATGACCTACGACTTCGTGTTATCATAAGACAGAGTTGTGCACATCCACTTGCTGATTTTATCTACAAGCACTACCTATATAATCTTGGAGTTTGGTTGAAATATAATTCTCAATTGAAGACCATGGAGATATTTATATGGCAAGAGAAGACTCGCCATTGGAAAGAACATGATAGTAATCTTCTCATTTTTCTTTGGGGTCTATTGGGTCAACCAAGGATAATTCTCGAGTCATATGATATCTATTATAACTTAGATGCATGGCTTCCCATGTACGAAGGTTTTCTTGAGCATTTTCTAAAGATTTTAATTTCTAAAACAGTTATTGACTATACCTTTATGTAAGGTACCATTGTAAGGTATCACTGTGATGCCCCCAAAATAGGTATACATCACACAGCTTGAGTCGCCAAATACATAGTACAAAATTCAAATACAACTTAATAATACAACTGTCGTGTAATATACGACAAAACATAAACTGAGAGTTTTAAAACGAATATTGTCATTTAGACAATATCCACACTCAATGGAGTCCTCATTACATTTATTATCACACTATTTAACAAAATAGTGAGGACTACTAATGCAACCATCTGGACCATCAATCCATTCCCCGACTAGTCCCAGCTATATTCTCATTTTCTGAAGAGAACAGTGAAAGAAAGGGTGAGCTCAACTAGCCCAATAAGAAATAGTATGACTAAGATAATACAGAATAAATTATCCTTAGCCTTCAACAGTATAACAACTGATAGAATATAATAGACAACAAGTTTTAGATCAACAACTGCAACGGAATAAGCAATCCATTAGAAGAGTCAAGTAGAGCATAAAATCTACTATCTTCTATGATTTAAAAGATTTATCAACAATTTTATCACTGAGACTGTGACGCCCCCAAATCCGTGTAACATCGATTACAGGACATGGTGCTCACAATATAACATACATCATCATCTATCTAAGTAACTCTAATAATAAATAATAATAATATTAACTATTACATACTTATTCAAAATAAAGTCCCAAGTCTTTACAACCTTTAATAAACTGAAACTTAAACTTAGCGTTTATCGCTACATCACATCATATGCGGAAATATAATTATTACATAAATAACTCTCATCATTTCATCTTAGACTTTCCTTTGTCCTTTTGCGCCCTCGCCATTATCGATTTAATCGAAAAGTTTAAGCAAGAATGAGCACAAATTGCCCAAAGAAGTATATAAAGTAGTTTGAGAACATACATCAAGTAGAAGCATTAGTATGAATATTTCTCAATAATTGAAATAAATATCAAGAGATAAATTGGAATATCAAGATAAGAGTTCGGAATTCTCAATAGCATACTAAGGGGTGTTAGATACCTCGAACATTACTTTGTTTCATCAAAACCATCAGACGGTTTAACAATCAAATAGATTGTAAATCTCTCTCGCAAATACTCGGTGATCGACCTATCGCACCTCTACATTGTGCACAAGTATAAAGTTTAAACACATAAGCGTAAATGGGACTATATGCCTGTTATCGCCACCCCTGCTATCCGGGGTTGTTCATCTTAGTATTCATATGGGACATCACCAAAGCAATTTGGATTGGTAAACATCAAATAGCTTCAAAGGATTTGAATTGTTTAAACAATATACTATGTTTACATCAATAACATCTAGCTGGGACGAAAGATAGAAAGCATGCTTGAATATAGTTCATTAAGGGAATACGAACTTTAAAGTATAGCAGTTGCAATAGGAACTGAATAATCATCAATAACGTTTTGCATCACAATTGAAGTTATAGAACTTTACAATAAAGGAGCTTGCACGAATGATTAATTAATCACAAGCTCAAACTTACCCTCGCTGCAATTAACTGAATAAGAGTTGAATAAATTCATAATGAAAAATAGGGTAAGAAACTTTTCTTGAACGTTGTTTACCAATAACAGATTAACAGCTTACAGCTATCTGCACTTCACGTGCCCTACACAATTCTATAATCATGCACATCAACTATTAGCAACGCATAATAGTTATAATATAAACTTTACTCTATAATTTTCAGAGTTTACTCTACGATTTTCACTGACTCTACGATTTTCAGAGTTTACTCTACGATTTTCACTAACTCTACGATTTTCAGAGTTTACTCTACGATTTTCATTGACTCTACGATTTTTGAGTTTACTCTATGATTTTCACTGACTCTACGATTTTCATTGACTCTACGATTTTTACTCTACGATTTTCACTGACTCTACGATTTTCAGAGACTCTACGATTTTCACTGACTCTACGATTTTTACTCTATGATTTTCACTGACTCTACGATTTTCAGAGTTTACTCTGTGATTTTTACTAACTCTATGATTTTATTCTCGCTAACCTAAAGATGATATGGCCATGATACTTGGACACAATAAACTTCATACATCAAGGTATTTTACAAAAATATAACATTCATAAAACTAGCATGCTAAGACCACAAACCAACTGCATAGAAAAATGTGCCAGCACTAGTTTTATACTTAGAAAAATTCTGAAATTTCCAGAATTCTGCAGATTTTATTACCAACATGCATGCTTACGATTTTCATAACTTGCTCAATTTAACTCCCTTTCTTATGAAATTTGGCCAGGTTGTACCTCATGCTACATACTATTTTATAAAATTATAACATACGCTAATCGAGTCATCTACACCATGATTCTGAGGCTCCGAAAAACCCCAAAAACCACAGATTTCACACTCAACCAACTTTGAAAATTTTTGTGATTTTGATTCTAGGATGCATGGGCTTGACTCCTACTGTCCAGATCACTTCTACCAACGTATATGAACATGCTACAACAAACCAACTCACTAAATTACCATGCTATGAACAAATTGACTACAAAGAGGCATTTTATCAACATATCGCATACATTCATGAAATATTTGATTCTCTATGTAATTGCAACATGTTTAAACCATACTTTTCATTCCTTATCCTCCTCATAACAGAAACCAACAATGTTATCACAGCCTTACGAAATTAACATAAACCATTTACCATGGCTATACATGCTTTTTAACTATTTTTCTTCAAGAACATGAAAAAGACAGTTTCATAGCTTACCTTTTTGGATGAATTTCCCTTGCGTTAATTTGATTATCCCTCTTCCTTGCTTGTTAGTTGCTAAGAGATCTCTAGAATACTACCACACTATCTATATATGTATAGCTTTGTTAGAGTCTTTTGATTCCCATAACCCCCAACTCCCATAACCCCCAACACTAATGATTAGTTACTCACAGTACTTAATAACACAATAATATAGTTAATTAATAGGAAGAATGTGGGAGTTAGAGAAAATGAATGTGGGAGTTAAAAAGAATTTTGGCTTTAAGGAATAAAATAAATTACTTCCACCCTAGCTATTATGAAATATACGTATACTCCCTCCCTTGTCCCGAGTTAATAGTCTCATGGGTCCATCAGTTCAGCTAATTTCTATTGCAAAAATATATATTATTTTAATCAATTAATCAATTAATAAGCTATTTGACTATTTTACCCTTCGGAACCAAACGTGTTCGATACTTATATCGGTTCCTCCTAAAATCGACGTTTCGGACATTATGGGACTATCCGTTTAGTCAAAATCATCTCCGAAATTTGTAGTGGACTTTTTCCTCGAAAAAGTCAACTGGTTAACTTTGACCAAAAAGTCAATCGTGACACTTTTTCGTGATTACAGTCTATCGTGACTAATTTCGACGTTCCAGACTCGAATAGGCAGTCCGCGTCTCTAAAATCCGCTCCGAACTCCAGCTCATGATTAAATACCATCCCACGTAATAAATAGAATAATTCCCTACTTAATCAATTTAAATAGTTAAATAAAACTAAACCAACCATTTAAATACATCTCATCACATATCTTGAAATAACACATATATGTACAACACATATACATCTAATAAATGAAATCTCCCAAAAGTTTCATATAAATTAGTTTATTAATAATTCTTAAATTACATAAAAAAAAATATCTCGGAAATTACAGAGACTCAGCTTAATAAATAATCCACGTCATTAAATCATCCCTGCACTACAGGCCAAGGATATTCTTTAGTATCACGACCACGAATTATCCATGCACTACGGGCCAAAGATAATCGTATTTTCATCAACGGTTCTGATCATGCCATAAGACTATTCATCTTTGCACCCTTGGCCGAAGAGAATCCATATCCATAATCATACCAAAAAGCATCCCATCAATGCACTACGGGCCAATGAGGACTTTTTCCACATCATTTGTAACATTACTACCATGATTATACCGAATAATCCACTCGTCATAATCATACCAAGTCCATCTATGCACTACAGGCCACAGATGACTTTCAACATAATATAAGCATGAGGATGATGACAATTCAATAAAACAAGTTCAAGAATAAATATTAAAGATTTATAAATTAATTTATCCAGGAACCAATAACGTCCAAATTGTCAACATGATACTGCTTTGTGGAGAAAAATTCAAGAATGCTAAGAAGAATATTTCCATGAAAAGATACTGGATGAAACGCAAATATCCAGGATATTCTACTAATTTCATGGAGCATAAAAGCCAAAACTTTAACCAACTGAGTATAATAGAATATATGAAACTGCAAATGGATTTTCGTCCGCCATGCGGTAATCCATGTAGACAGATTATTTCAACAGAATAATAAAGAATGGAATAACAGAAGAATTTCACCATGTATGCGGTACTTGCATACAAAAGTTTATTCCAACATAATAATAAATAATCGGAACTGGTCAAATGCGTAATCCGCATGGCGGGATATTCAACAAAATAATAAAGAATGGAACCAGTCATGCGTAATCACGCACAAACATGATATTCCAATGAATAATAAAGAATGGAACTAGGTCATGCGTAATCCACACGCATGTGGATGTTCCAATAGAATAATAAAGAATGGAATAACAACAATTCACACCAGCATGCGATGAGATCACAAAACAAAGTTATTCTAACAGAATAATAAAGAATGGAATAACAACAGAATTCACCAGGCATGTGATAGATCGCACAGACAGGTTATTCCAACAAAATAATAAAGAATGGAATAACAACCCTTACGAGTATTGAAAGAAAATAACTCTCTTCATGAATACGAAAGAATAATACCCCTTACCTTAAAAAGAAGAGTATTCTGACGGGTAGGGCGGGGATATACTTGAAGAAAACTTGCACTATTTTCTACGCTCAAAGCTTTCTTAAACTCTAAAGAAATACGCTCAAGATTATAGAAGAAGAATTCTTTGAATTTCTGGTGTGATTTTCAATTCTAACTAAGCATTCTATTTATAGGAGAATGGAAAGGATAATATGTTGCACTATGCAATAAAATATAATATATTCTATTTATAATCATTTTAAACAAAACTTTATAAAAAGTATTCTATTTTATATATAAAAATTTCTTTGTCTTGAACCTTATCATGAACACTATGCATAATAAAATATAATATATTTTATTTAAAATCTAATAAAACAAATAACTTTATAAAAGTATTACATTTTTATATAAAAAGATTTTACTATCTGAAACATTATACGAAGCACTATATGCAAACACTATGCATAATAAAATATAATATATTATATTTATAATCAAATAAAACAAAACTTTATAAAAAGTATTCTGTTTTATATAAAAAGTTTTCTGTTTTATTACATTTATAATAATAATAAAACAAAATTTATCACCATTATTATAATTCACAATATGAATCGACCAGTTCGTTCCCAGGAAAGAATGGGCTTTCTAATAAGAATTTCTCCCTATTGGCGCGCAATTAAGTGACCAAACCTCTCCTTGACAGAACTTCTAGACATCGTTAATATTGCAAATAATAATATTAATAACTTCGTCATCTCAATTATTGATTTAATAATATATAAAATATCGACAATAATTAAATCAAATAACGTGAGATACTATACAACAATTACTGTAGCAATAATTGAACAAAATTGAGTGACTTCTCACGTAAGCATCAATAATCAATACCGTGTGCTACTATGCAACCACGCGTATTATTGTACTTTTACTACCGAGTAGTTCAACAGTTTTAACGGTAAAACTTCCGCCGTTATTTTCATAAAAATATTTTTGTCATTTTCTCAATCTGACATTAATAATTCCGTTGTGGGGTCCACCAATGATTGTACCGTCGTACGAATATTCCCTGACAAAAAGAATATTCCCCAACCAATCTAATATAATATAACAACTTGCATACTTTGCAAAATTTATAAATATTACCCACAACTATAACATTATATCAAATCCACACCATAATATTAAAAAAAATATTTTGAGAAATTTAAATCTTTATTTATAAAATTTGGGGTCTCACAATCACTGTGAGATGCTTTCCAAGTAAAGGGATGAGAGTTACAGTTGGTATACACATCATATGTGTTGTCGTATTTTGCGCGACAGTTATATGAGGAAGTTTGTAGTCGGGAGACGGAGTGATGGTCCGAGATGGTGGCTATAATAGTCCTCACTATTCTATGAAATAGTATGATAATAAATGTAATGAGGACTCCATTTGAGTTTGAATACTGTCTAGAAGACAATATTCCTGTAAAAACTCTCAGCTACGCTTTTGTCGTATTGTATAAAAGAAGTTTGTATTTGATTCTGTATCGTGTATCTGGCGACTCGGAATGGGTGATGTATACATATTTTGGGGGTGTCACGTCAGTAGTACAAACAACAGTGCAAATTAATAACCTTGCTTTTATTAGAAGTGATGTCTAGGTAATATAAGTCATCCTTGCACTCACCAGTTGCAAGTATGCTCAACTGACACGGGTCTTGAAACTCACAACCATGTATAGAATATTTGACACAATAATTAGTATCATGTGTGAGCTTGTTGATAGACAAAAGATTATAATGGAAAGTAGGAATGTATAGGACATTGTGTAAGGATAGCTTAAGATTAATCCAGAATGAACCAGATTTTGTAACTGAGATACATGATGTAGTAGGAAGCACCACTTGGATAGGTGCAACAAGCATGATGGAGGTAAAAAGAGTAATATCATAACACATATGATCTGTTGCTCCACTGTCAATAATCCACTGAATACCAGGTTTAACTGAATGAGTATGTAACGAAAAAATAATACCTGCCAGATGATCATCAGGTATAGAAAAATCTTTGAATTTTCCTTTATCAATGATGCTCAGTATGTGAGACCCCGAATTTTATGAAATGAAAGTATTCAATTTTCTTAAAATTAGTATTCTATTTAGTAAATGGTTAAATTGATAAAAGGTTAGAGTTAAGGGTGATATGTAAAAATTTTGTAAAGTATGCAAGTTGTCATAAAATTTTCGTTTAGTCAGAGAATATCTGTACGACGTCACAATCATTGGTGGACCACGCAACGGAAGTATTGTCGGAGTTAGAAAATGACAGAAATATCTTTTTATAAAAATAACGGTGAAATTTTTACCGTTAAACTGTTGAACTACCCGGTGGTAAAAGTATAGTCATACGCGTGGTTGCATAGTAGCACACGGTATTGATTATTGATGCTTACGTGAGAAGTCACTCAGTTATACTCAATTATTTCTACAGTAATTGCTGCATAATATCTCTCATATTATTGATTCAATTATTGTCACAATATCATCTTCATAATATTTATTATTATTAAATCAATAATTGAGATGACAAAGTTATTCATATTATTATTTGCAATATTGATGATGTCTAGAAAGTTCTGTCGAGGAAAGGGGTTTGGTCACCTAATTGCGCGCCAATATGGAGAAATCCTTATCGGAAAGCCCCCTCTTTCCTGGAAATGATCTGGTTGTTAAATATCGTGAGTTATAATATTCATGATGAATAAGTTTGTGTTGATTAAAGATGAAATTGATATTTTCATTGTGTTAGGATTATTAGTGTTAGTAGAAATCGACATCTATTTTGATAATAATTGATGTCTGGAGGTTGTATTGACCAATCGGGTAATTAATCGGATAAATGAGTAATTACTTGCTATTAATTCAAATTTATGTACTATTAAGTCACATGCATGTACTATTAGGGGAGGTGGTGCAAGATTGATAATACTTGCATGACTAAATTAAAAATGGAGGTATAGATGAAGGTACTATACTGTAACTATTTTTTACATGTATGAAAACTATTGATTTAATGCATATACTATTGATTCACATGCATGTACTATTAGGGGAGGTGGTGCAAGTTTGATAATACTTATAGGACTAAATTAAAAATAAAGGAAAAGATGAAGGTATTATACTGTAATATTTTGAGCCCCAAAACGTGCAATTATCGAAACTATATTTTTCTATAAATAGAAGTTCATTCTTCTTTCATTCTCACCAATTCACTAAGATTCACAAGAGTAATTATAGAAAGAGAAGCTATAGAGAAAAAGAAGAAGAGAAGTCTGCTACTTCACTATTCCAGTATATAGCCTTCTACTAAGGTAAGGGGTATTATTTCTTTCGTATTCGTAAGGGATATTATTTTTGTTCAGTATTCGTAGGAAATAATATTTTCTTCCACACTATATAGTATATGAGTAATATTATTTCGTTTTGTATTCCTAATTCTACATTCATTTTGTTGAAGTATTGCTTCTATACTCCGTGAAATTAGCAGAATATCCTTGATATTTACGCTTCATCCAGTATATTTTCATGGAAATATTATTCTGAGCTTTCTTGATAATTATTGATATTTTCATGTCGGAATATTATTCACGAGTTACTATTCATGGGTTACTATTTACGGGTTACTATTCACTCGAATGTTATTCACTCGAATATTTGGGGCACTTTTCATGCTGGGGAACTATTTACAGGGTACTATTCACGGGGTGTTATTCACCCAAAAAATATATTTCTTTTCTGTCCAAATTATTATTGATACATGAATATTATTCTTGAATTTTACTCCACAAAGCAGTATCATGTTAATAATTTGGATATTTTTAAACTCTGGATAAATTTAATGTCTTTAATATATATCCTTTATTTCGTTTGATTAATGCTTATATCATTGTAATCATTCTTATGCTTATATTGTAATGAAAGTCATTTGTGACTTACGTGCATAGATGGACTGTTAGTTATTGGTTTTATAATTGTATGTCTTTGGTTCATAGTGGAAGAACTGTTGATTGATATCTTTGGTCGTAGTGCAAAGATAAACTGTTGATTGATAGCTTTGGTCCGTAGTGCAAAGATGGATAGGTGTCTGGCATGATCATGACCACTGGTGATACTAACGAATATCCTTGGTCGTAGTGCATAGATAATTCGATGATATGATTGGTAGGATCAGGACCATTAGTTAACAGTTAAATGTCTTTGGCCATAGTTCACTGACAAGCAATTAATTTGTATGATCATGACCATTGGTTTTATAGTTGAAAATCTATGGATAGGTGTATGGCATGATCATGACCACTGGTGATATTAACTAATATCCTTGGTCATAGTGCATGGATAATTCGATGATATGATTGGCAGGATTAGGACCATTAGTTAACAGTTAAATGTCTTTGGCCGTAGTTCACTGACAGGCAATTAATTTGTATGATCATGACCATTGGTTTTATAGTTGAAAATCTTTGGCCCGTAGTGCAAAGATGGACAACTGATTGGTATGATCATTGTTATTACACTTGAATGTCTTTAGCCTTTGGGGTAAGGACACTGAGTGAACGTTCTATTAAGCCTTTTTGGCAAGGAGAAACTGTTGATTCGCATTATTATAAACATGAATTGTGAATTTAACAAAAATCTTTAGTGGTTGAGGTGAAGATAGGTGATGAAAGTTCTCTTTGTCTTGGGTATAATAAAGAATTGTTAATGGGTATACAGCGATAAAATTTCTGATAAACTTTTTAAATCATAGAAGATAGTAGATATCATGCTCTACTTGACTCTTCTAATGGATTGCTCATTCCACTGCAGTTGTTGATCTAAAACTTGTTGTCTATTGTATTCTATCAGTTGTTATACTGTTGAAGGCTAACGATAATTTATTCTCCATTTTTTTAGTCATAATATTTCTTACTGGGCTAGTTGAGCTCACCCTTTTCTTTCACTGTTCTCTTCAGGAAATGAGAATATAGTTGGGACTAGTCAGGGAATGGAGTGACTGTCCAAATGGTTGTCATAGTAGTCCTCATTATTCTATAAAATAGTGTGATAATAATTGTAATGAGGACTCCTTTTTGAGTTTGAATACTGTCTTTTAGACAATATTCGTGTAAAAACTTTCAACTACGTTTTGTCGTATTGTATAAAAGAAGTTTGTATTTGATTTCTGTAGTGTGATATCTGGCAACTCAAAATAGGTCGTGTGGACCTATTTTGGGGGCATCACAGATGGTATAAAAGCTTAGGGATATGATCCCTGGATGAGATGTGAGAGTAGAACTAGGAGGGGAGAGACGTGTAATTCATGCGTTAGTATGACCTATCTAAGTTTATTTGTTATTTAATCGGTCGGTCAGAATATAGGGATAATATGTGGCATGTCAATTAACCCTTATTTTGAAACTATATTCTAGAATGATATCTGAAATACAGGAGATGAGCAATAGAAAAAATATGATACATAGGAAATAACCGGGAAGGTACAATCCGAAAAGAAAGCAAGGTATTCTCATCTCTTCGAACTACCAGGTACATAAATTCTGAGGGCGAAATTTCATAAGGAGGAGAGATTGTGAGACCCCGAATTTTATGAAATGAAAGTATTCAATTTTCTTAAAATTAGTATTCTATTTAGTAAATGGTTAAATTGATAAAAGGTTAGAGTTAAGGGTGATATGTGAAAATTTTGTAAAGTATTCAAGTTATCATAAAATATTCGTTTGGTCGGAGAATATTCTTTTTGTCGGGGAATATCCGTACGACGTCACAATCATTGGTGGACCACGCAACGGAAGTATTGTCGGAGTTAGAAAATGACAGAAATATCTTTTTATAAAAATAACGGCAAAAGTTTTACTGTTAAACTGTTGAATTACCCGGTGGAAAAACACTACAAGAAAAATCTCTAACAGCGACCGAAAGTATCTGCGACCGGTAATATTGACCCTACTGTATTTTCGTCGCTATTAGTATTCGCGACTACTTGCGGTCGCTAATAGTTTGGATTCGGCTGCTAAAGGTATTTTCCTTCCTAAAATTTGGCACAAAATTAGCCCGACAAGCCTAATAGAGACTAGATCTTAGTAGCGACCGCATGCGGTCGTTACATATGCCACGTCTTTAAATATTAGCGACCTCATGCGGTCGCAGAACGTAGTCGCTGATTCTATTTAATCTAACTCGAACCAGACATTCAGACAGAATAGAAATCAAAGAAAAGAAGAACGAAGAGGGAGAAGACGGCAGGGAGAAGAATGCAGAGAGAAGAGAGAGAAGAACGAACCAGGTAGTGCTCGCATTTCCTCGATTCAGGTATGTTAATATATCTCTCTATTGTGCATTT
Source organism: Panax quinquefolius (assembly GCA_020205615.1). Lineage (NCBI taxonomy): Eukaryota > Viridiplantae > Streptophyta > Magnoliopsida > Apiales > Araliaceae > Panax > Panax quinquefolius. The sequence goes on along the minus strand of CM035170.1, from coordinate 85,834,591 downwards.
TTTTTGCTAAAAGGGTTTTCAATTTTCATCTCAATATGGGAATTTACTTGGGAAAATCTGTCAATTGTGCTCATGCTTCTTCTAATCACTTCTCCGGTAGGTTAATCCTCCATCTTAATTTCTGATATAATCATTATTATTTGGAATCTATGCTGAGTTAATTTGGTAGTCAGACTTATTATTGTCTGTTTATTTGGTAGTCGAAAATGAGATGGACATAAATTGGTGTAGATATTTGGGCATTCCATCCTCAAAAGATTTAGATGTGAAACTGAAACTTAACTAAAGACAAACATTTCTTGCAGTTTGGAGTGGAAATATTTATGTTGTTTTTTGTAAGCAAAATGGGAATGAGAATGGGAATGGGAATGGGAATGGGAATGGGAATGGTACAAAGTTGTTAGTTTTTGGAACAATTGACATACATTTTGCTTAGCTTAATTATTCCGTCTGAGCCTGTATGTACCCGACACATAATTAGCTTTTAAAGTGACTGGTGATTTGCTCATGTATATGTATATGTATATATATAGGAATTAAGGAGTACTACTTTTTTTTATATAGGAGTAATTGGTTTGATGAAACATTAAATGAAGACAAAACTACCACCACTTGAATGATCAAGACATAGAAAAAAAATGAAATTTTGCTCCCACACCCTCACCCTCACCTTTAATATTATACTACCAATCATTTATTTAAATGTTTTACTCTATTTAATTCTATATTAATGTTAATTCACCTACATCGCCTTAAAGGATCAAAAATAATTATTGGTACTAAGAAAAAGGACAACAACAATCTCAACTTGCAGAGAATCTGTTAATTCACAATTGGCTCACTAGAAAAATAGGAGAATAAACAAAATAAATATAAAAGGACTCGCAAGACTAAATGGAAATAAACATAATCTTGAATATTAGGGCTTAACCCAAAACCTTGGTTGAAATATGAGATCATACTTTTACCAATCCAATAACATGAACATTAGTATGACATAAAACATAACTAGGAATTAAGTTTATCCATAATTCAATCAATAAGAAGGTTCAAAGAAGTTTATCCATAATTCACAGTCGAGAAGATCAAGATTCCTGCAATTTCAAACAAATAAGTAATCAATTTCAGTCCTTCTCTTGTAGAAACTAGAGTGCCTCCTAGCCAAAAACAACTTGACTCGCCTTCTTTCTATAAGAAATCAATTTTAGTCCTTCTCTTGGCCGTTATCTCTTGGCATACACGGATATCATGAATAAAAATATGTATGCTATAAGTATGACTTAGCTTAGAATAGAAAAAAAATGAAAAGTACAAACACATACACAAGCACCATAACTTTAATCACACGATTAATGTTCATAAAAATAATGAGTTGTTTCCAAAATATCCATACTTGTCTAAATCTTCATATATAATTCAAATTTCCATATATGCATTCATATTCACAGTTGTGTTATACTTCCTTGGTGTTTAATAAATGTGATGTTATATTAATTGCTTATACATTCTTGTTGCTTTTATATGCCTACAAATGGTCAATTATGTAATATTCTGGACTTTTTTGGGTATCAAATGACTTTATAGGATTAATAGTCCCACATTAAGGGACTAATAGTATGTCTTCTTTTGCAATCTTGATATACGCAATGTTATAGTTTCTAGAACACAATGCAAAGTCCATTGGTTGTTCTTCAAACTTGACCATCAAGATATTTTCATCACCTAATGTCCTATTCTATGTAGAATAGTTTTTGTTGTGTTCAGATACGGACCCTGGAATATATAAAGGCTATGAATATATGTGATTTTATGTTAATTGCTTATACATTCTTGTTGCTCTTATATGCCTACAAATGGTCAAGTATGTATGCCCTCGTGCATGTGGATAGTCCATATTATAGGGGAGACTCTGCCAAAATTATTTCATTGGTCGGGTAATTTAGACTTGTCCCAATGCATATGCAGACTATGCATGATGCAATGATTCATATTCTACCCCTATTCCCAGTACAAGTATACTACACTCCTAGTCGTGCTAGGAAAAGGGATAGACCGCCTACAGATTGGCAAGTTGTAATTCATACTCCTGCGCGTAGTCGTGTCCAAGTAATAGACGGGGATTTCTACCAAGAGGAGATGCTTCATAGACCTTCTATAATAAATATAGAGGACAACAATGAATTAATCCAGTTAGAGGGTGGAGATGAACTTGATGAATTGGATCCCAAGATGCTTATTGTGCGGTATAGACGGTGATACTTGAGGAAGAGTTATTGGTCGACAATCGACATAGAATCAAAGAAGAAGATGGTTATGAATCTCCGATACTTGTACAAAATGATTCTGACTCAGACAACGATTTCATTAAAATGTATGTTTAGTTTTAATTGTATTACAATGAATTACATATAGGAGTGTTCTCTATATCCTTAACATGTTTATGTACCTTTCATTATAGTAATCGTAGTTAACTTTTTCATACAATTAATTGTCATTGTTATTCTTTTCTATAAAATGTATATTTAGTTTTAATTGTATTACATACAATTACATATATACATGTTCTCTATATCCTTGACATGTTTATGTACCTTTCATTTATAACTCATACTAACATCCTAAATTTTTTATTTATAGATGTCTTCTGAACCAGCAGCACGAAAGCGTGGGTTGGGTCGGGGCCCTAATCATGTGTCAAAAGCCCTATCTAATCCGAATGATCGCATTCTCATACAGATTCGTCCTCTTCCAGAAAGCACGTAAGTTAAACATCGTGTATATATAACAATTTAATATTTCCATTTTTATAAATATATTTAAATGTAAATTGTTGTATATTGTAATGATTTTTAAGATAGTAAAATTGTAAAGTGCATTTCACAATTATGCTTACAGAACTGGCCTACGCGAGTGATTACATGGGCGAACACACCTCTCGCCTATAAGGATGCAGTTTGGGCTAAATTTTAGGTCTATTTTTTATCACTTTGATAGATAATACATAGTTAATCAAATAATATTGTTTAGTAATGTTGGATTATGGTAATATAATAGTTTTAATATTATTATTATTGTTTTATTTACAGAAGTTGTATAGATGGGACGACGCGCAGTCTTCAGTTATTTAGACATTGTTCTGGCAGAAGTGCGCGGTCCGTAATAAAGATAATCTGAACAAGGAATGATAGAAAGCCCTACATAATGCTGAGATTGACCATCCAGGACAAGGTGAGTAGTATATGCATGAGCATAGCCCCTGGTGGTGCGTACAGCCCATATGGGTGCAGATGTGTGACTAGTGGAGAGCTGAGGGATGGGTCAAGAGGCACAAGACTGCCGCCTCGAACAGATCCTCAGGTGTATCTGAAAGCGAAAAGGTAAAAGGAACGATTCGGGCGATAATATATCATCATACCGCAAAGATATTGTCGCCAGTGTACATATATGTTATGTTTACAGTCATGTTTTGTAGCTAAAATATCATATGTTACATATTAATATGAGAAAATGAACTGTAGGAGTCTCAGTCTCAAGGTCAACCTATTGTGATGACCTTTTACAGCATTTTTTATTTATTTTTAACTATATAATTTTTGACCTTCTGACATGACACTTATAAGGGCTTAATGAATGAGCGTTATCCTAAAGGCACCCCGCGTTCATCGATTGATCAAGAATTATGGGAGAGAGCGTCAGTTATGAAGAAAAACTATGTTAAAGGCCAAGGACAAAAACGACGCCCGACCATCAGTGGCACAGGTAGCTCTGCTACCCAATCTACACAATCATCAGGTCATCCAGCCTATCATACTCATGCTGACTGTGTGAGAACAGTCTGTCGGGATCGTGATCTTCTTCGTATACTAGGCAGGCATCTGTAGTCTCTGAGTCCTGATGAGTTGGCGGATGAAGTGGCGGCAGCAGCAGCACAGTATCAGGATGACGATGAGGTATATATATATCGATATTGTTACTGTCACTGTCTTACTTATATGTTTCACTATATTGTCTATTGTTTAGCTTTCCCTAAGTCATAGCAGTATCAACACATATATGTAACATGTTTTATTCTTTTGTTAATTACAAGGTCCTAATTTAGATGATCCAGGAAGAGTTAGACTTGTTTTTTAGATTTTAAAGCCTTGTACTCTTTTATATTCTTTCTTTGGACAATTGTATTGGTTTACGATTCTATTATATGGATATTTATGATTGTATTGTGTTGTATTGGTTTATAATTCTATCATATGGATGGATGTTTATATATACTATTGTGGATGTGTTGGGATATATATAAATCATGGATGGATGTTTATATGGATGCTTATATATACTGATGTGTTTTGGGATAGAAAGCAGGTACAAAGCAGGTTATTTTTGGGAAATCAACAAAACAGGAAAAATATTTTTAAAATGTGGTCGCTAATATTCTACGCGGTCGCTAATAGCTACTTGGAAACCAGCGATCGCATCGATAACTATTACCGATCGCTGACACGTGTGCCACGCCATCCCTGACAACTGACCCGGCATGAGTCAGATTAGCAACTGAGTCGGTCACTGATGGCGGTCGCTAAGAAGTCGGTCGCTATTATTGGTCGTTGATGTCCACCCAGCGACCAGATTACCTGCGACTACTATCAGTGACCGCATTCGGTTGCTAATACACATCTGCAACCGCATACGATCGCAGATATGTGGTCGCTAATAAGCCTTTTTATTGTAGTAAAAGTACAGTAATATGCGTGGTTGCATAGTCACGGTATTGATTATTGATGCTTACGTGAGAAGTCACTCAGTTATACTCAATTATTGATACAGTAATTGCTGTATAATATCTCTCATATTATTGATTCAATTATTGTCACAGTATTATCTTCATAATATTTATTATTATTAAATCAATAATTGAGACGACAAAGTTATTCATATTATTATTTTCAATATTGATGATGTCTAGAAAGTTCTGTCGAAGAAAGGGGTTTTTGTCACCTAATTGCGCGCCAATATGGAGAAATCCTTATCAGAAAGCCTCTTCTTTCTTGAGAATGATCTGGTTGTTAAATATCGTGAGTTATAATATTAATGATGAATAAGTTTGTGTTTATTAAAGATGAAATTGATATTTTCATTGTGTTGGGATTATTAGTGTTAGTGAAAATCGACATCTATTTCGATAAAAATTGATGTCTGGAGGTTATATTAACTAATCGGGTAATTAATCGGATAAATGAGCAATTAATTGTTATTAATTCACATGTTTATAACTATTTGTTCACATGTATGTACTATTGAGTCACATGCATGTACTATTAGGGGAGGTGGTGCAAGATTGATAATACTTGAATGACTAAATTAAAAATGGAGGTATAGATTAAGGTACTATACTGTAACTATTTTTTACATGTATGGAAACTATTGATTCAAATGCATATACTATTGATTCACATGCATGTACTATTAGGGGAGATGGTGCAAGTTTGATAATACTTGTAGAACTAAATTAAAAATAAAGGAAAAGATGAAGATATTATACTGTAATATTTTGAGCCCCAAACTGTGCAATTATCGAAACTATATTTTCCTATAAATATAAGCCCATTCTTCTTTCATTCTCACCAATTTACTAAGACTCACAAGAGCAATTATAGAGAGAGAAGCTATAGAGAGAAAGAAGAAGCGAAGTCTGCTACTTCACTATTTCAGTATACAACCTTCTACTAAGGTAAGGGGTATTATTTCTTTCGTATTCGTAAGGGATATTATTTTTGTTCAGCATTCATAGGAAATAATATTTTCTTCCATACATTGTAGTATGTGAGTAATATTATTTTGTTCCGTATTCCTAATTCTACACTCATTCTGTTGAATTATTGCTTCTATACTACGTGAAATTAGTAGAATATCCTTGATATTTGCGCTTCATCCAATATCTTTTCATTGAAATATTATTTTGAGCTTTCTTGATAATTATTGATATTTTCATGTCGAAATACTATTCACGAGTTACTATTCATGAGTTACTATTTATGGGTTACTATTCACCCAGTTACTATTCACTTGAATATTATTCACTCGGGTATTTGGGGCACTTTTAATGCCAGAGTACTATTCCCGAGGTACTATTCCCGAAGTACTATTCATGGGATACTATTCACCCGAAAAATATATTTCTTTTCTGTCCAAATTATTTTTGATACATGAATATTATTCTTGAATTTTACTCCACAAAGCAGTATCATGTTGACAATTTGGATATTTTTAAACTCTGGATAAATTTAACGTCTTTAATATTTATCCTTGATTTCGTTTGATTAATGCTTATATCATTGTCATCATCCTTATGCTTATATTGTAATAAAAGTCTTTTGTAGCTTACGTGCATAGATGGACTATTAGTTATTGGTTTTACAGTTGTATGTCTTTGGTCCATAGTAGAAGAACTGCTGATTGATATCTTTGGTCGTAGTGCAAAGATGAACTGTTGATTGATAGCTTTGGCCCGTAGTGCAAAGATGGACATGTGTATGACGTGATCATGACCACTGGTGATAATAATGAATATCTTTGGTCATAGTGCATGGATAATTCGATGATGTGATTGGCAGGATCAGGACCATTAGTTAACAGTTGAATGTCTTTAGCCGTAGTGTACTGACAGGCAATTGATTGGTATGATCATGACCATTGGTTTTATAGTTGAATATCTTTGGCCCGTAGTGCAAAGATAGACAACTATTTGGCATGATCATTGTTATTACACTTGAATGTCATTAGCCTTTGGGGTAAGGATATTGAGTGAACGTTCTATTAAGCCTTTGTAGCAAGGAGAAACTGTTGATTTACATTATTATAAACATGAATTGTGAATTTAACTAAAATATTTGGTGGTTCAGGTGAAGACAGGTGATGAAAGTTCTCTTTGTCTTGGGTATAATAAAGAACTGTTAATGGGTATTACAGCGATAAAATTTTTGATAAACTTTTTAAATCATAGAAGATAGTAGATATCATGCTCTACTTGATTCTTCTAATGGATTGCTCGTTCTGCTGCAGTTGTTGATCTAAAACTTGTTGTTTATTGTATTCTATTAGTTGTTATACTGTTGAAGGCTAACGATAATTTATTCTGCATTATCTTAGTCATAATATTTCGTACTGGGCTAGTTGAGCTCACCCTTTTCTTTCACTGTTCTCTTCAGGAAATGAGAATATAGCTGGGACTAGTCAGGGAATGGAGTGACGGTCCAGATGGTTGTCATAGTAGTCCTCACTATTCTATGAAATAGTGTAATAATAATTGTAATGAGGACTCTTTTTTGAGTTTGAATACTGTCTTTTAGACAATATTCGTGTAAAAACTCTTAGCTACGTTTTGTCGTATTGTATAAAAGAAGTTTGTATTTGATTTCTGTAGTGTGATATCTGGCGACTCAGAATGGGTCGTGTGAACATATTTTGGGGGCGTCACACAGTATATGATCAAAATTTGCTTCAAGCTGCTCAAATCTGCCAAAATCCTCAGCAGGAATTTGAGTTTCCTCAGACTGAGCTTGCATTGCCTTTGGTCCTATATAAACATAACTCTTTTGAGAAAATTACCAGTTCCTTGAGTAAAATTTCTTTTCTTAGTCATTCCAGATGTGTTACTAGATCTAGGAAATTGAGTCGTAGGTTTATTGTGTAACGGATGTCGTTTAGGATAGTCATTAAGTTTGAAGCAAGTCTCCCTAATGTGATTCTTGCCATGACAATAACTGCATTCCATGCCTTCCTTAGAAACTTGAGGTTTATACTAAGAATTATACTGAGTATTAACAAATCTTTTTCTATTTTGAAAACCAGAAGTACTAGAACCGGTTTGAAGACCAGTACTAGAAGCAAAAACAATGACATTAGAATTTATATTTCCAGTATAATAACCTTGCCTTTGTTTTTCATCTTGTTTGATCAAAGAGTATGCATGAGTCACTGTAGGTAAAGGACTAATCATGAGGATTTGACCCCTTGCAGTTGCAAAACTATCATGTAGCCCTACTAAGAACTACATTAATTTCCTCCTTTTCTCCTGTTCATCATGTGCTTTAAATGCACCACATATGCATTTAGAAACTACCTCAAGAGCAGCATGTTCATCCCACAATCCTTTTAATTTGTGATAATACAAGTCAACTGATAGATTTTCTTTCCATAAAATACTTATGTCCTTTTAAAGCTCATAAATCCTATGTCCATCAATGCTTGAAAATCTTTCACTCAATTCATTCCATACAGAGAATGCATTTTTAACAAATTTCATACTATCATTGATTTCATCACTAACAGTATTCATTATCCAGCTTATTATCATATCATTCACACGCATCCATTGATTATACAAGGTTGAATTCTCAATAGGTGTATGATATGTTCCACCAATAATTGTCATCTTATTTTTAGCAGAAAACAATTTTGATTGATCTTTTCCATGTAGCAAAGTTCTCAGCTCCATTGAGTTTCTTTGAGAATAAAATCATACTTAGATGATCATTATTGTATAGAAATAATGGTTGTGAGTTATATTCAAACGCACGAACATCTTCTATGCTTCACTCTTATTCTTCATGTGTGTTTTGATGCAGAAGCGCCCGTGATTAAAATCTTCAAGCAAAATAATATTCAATAGAAACAGATTGAATCAATCGAATGAATTGAACTTTATGAAAGTAAATGATAGAAATCCAAGAATCTTTAAAACGATCTACAGTTGTAGAGTTTATGAGTAAGAACTGATAAAGAAAAAAATAATCAGGAAGATGCTCTACACGAGCATAGGCTTTGATACCATGAAAACTCTGTAAAAGCTTATCACAACAATGAAATGTGGAGAGAAAATTATTCTCATTTTCATCAGACAAATATTACAAAATAGAAACAAAAACCACACTAAAATTTATATTACACCAAAACTATTTATACCAAGAACTTTGCTTGAAAGATAAGCTAACCTCGCCACTAACTCTAGTTAACTCTAATCTAACTATAGTATATAAGTTAGCTTGTTGTCACTATCAAGTGATCAACACTATTTCGGTGCTTCTCTGCTCCATCATAAGGACTAGATGTGTCCACACTACTATCATCAGTCCTTCATTCTTTGTTGCTGTAGTCATAATGCTGAGGCATTTTATCATGGATAACTTCATGCCTTTAGTGTCACATGGTTGTGAATGTTGTGAGTAATGTGCTGATGCACACGATAATGCTGGTGTTGGTGTATCTGATGTGGATGTTGATGTTGTTGTATTATCCTTAATAAGAACAATACTAAAAATAATACAAAATACTACTGAAGAACAAAATATTTCAAGCAAAAGTCACTAATTGAGTTATAATTCTTCCTCATTTAATTCCTTATATTGTTAGCGATATACTTAAATCACCAAACTAATCCTCCATTAATTGTGCTTCTACTTCAGTACTTAATTTGCTAGTGTGTGGAGATTTGAACTCTCGGAGTCTCCTTTCATCCGAAAGCATTTTTGCAAACCTGTAAAATGTACAAAGGGAGTAATAATTATTAGTCTTGTGTTAATTAAGCAAACCACCTTTTAAAAATTAAGATTTCCTAGACAGTTTACATAATAGGGAATTGATATTTCCACAAACAAAAATGATAATTCCATAAAATCTCTCTTACATAAATAGTAAAGTGGTCCGATATCTTGTAGAAATATCAATTCTTATTTGTGGAAATAACAATTCTCACTATATATATATATATATATATATATATATATATATATGAAGAGTAATCAATAACAAAAGTTGGATGGGAGTCTCATTCATCCAACGCAAATTTCATCATTTATTTATGTGAAATTATTCGCATCCGCATAATTAACTGTTATGCGATGAACCTTATCCGTACAATAGTTGTACGGATGATATATAACATATGCACAACTATTGTGCTCATGGGTTCCACATAATAGTTGCGCAGATGGTATATCTCATCCGTACAATTATTGTGCGAACAAGATAAATCTTAGGTCATTCGATTTTTTTTAAGCAGTCAGAGATGAGTTGGATAATAAGGACTTTTATCCAACTTCGATATATATATATATATATATATATATATATATATATATGGAAAAGGAGCGTGTCTTAGACGTACCCAAGTTTTTTGTGTGTTTTGCACTTAATACAATGTAGTTTTGATTAAAAAATTAGTTAAATATCAAAACAACCGTTAATGAAAATGATAAAATTGTCAAAAAATTATTAATAAAATCTCTTAAAATAATAGTTAAAATAATAGGACACAACTTTGTATGTGTCTTGTCTAAGACACATACTCCTTTTTTACATTTATATATATATATATATATATATATATATATATATATATATATATATATATATATACTTGTCAAAGCTTCTTCATTGGTACCTCCATTTTCCAGGGGCTCATAGACACCTTTTTCCAAATTTACCCTTGAAACTGGTTTCTTCAATAATTTTTCACCCACTATCACCAGATTTTCTAGATTCTCCTTAGTAGCTATATCGGTTGAGGAGACTATCCCATTCAATGAATCATCCTGCCAAGAGTAAATTTTAGTTGATTTTAAACTTTGGGAGTGGGGTACATGCAAATTAATAATTGATTAATTACGTACCTGAATTCGGAGGTAATTAGCTTCGGAATTAAGAGCTTGGACGACTGCAGAAAAATGATAATCAACCATATCTGCACTAGCATGAGTGAATACATCCACTAATGGAGTAGAACCTCCTTGAAATAACCAACCCACCGCACCCCATTTGGATACCATTTCACCATTATATTTCTGCTCAACCTTTCCAGAACCAGTTCCTATTGAAATTACAAGGAAGCGCTTGTAATCTGTCGGTCTAATCGGGAAGAAATCTGGATTTTGAGCGATAATCTGCTTCGTCACTTGGCTAATGGCAACTAGAGCCTATATATATATATATATATATATATATATATATATATATATATATATAGCCAAAACAATAACATAAAATGCATACATGGTCACAGTCAATTTTAAATATAAAATTGACAGAATTAATTTAAATTTTGAAAATAATAAATCTTAGAAGTAGTTCAGGATCGTTGTTCATAATAATATTGACATAAACTAAATAAATTCATGTTAATTTTGAGTTTAAAATTAATTTTAAAAAATCAATAATGATTTTATAAATGGGAACCGAGGGAGTAGTTTATAAGTTCTTGATTAATAGAAATACATTTTGACTTTTTAGAGTGAATTTAAGAAATTATGATTTAGTTTTAATATAAATAATTATATAACAATTGTAAACTAACTATGAAGTAAAACTAGTATTTACTTTAAGAAGTGAAAATAAATTTTTACTTTTGAAACGGTGGGAGTAACACCACCGTCCGTAATTATACCGGATTATTGGCGGCAACACCACCGTCGATGAGATTAAATTCTCGGGTGGTTCCTTCACTATCTTGGTTGTTGAAATAATAGGCAGGAAAATAAGTTGGAGCAGCAGAAGTACTGATGCATATGTCTGATAATCTAGCATCCGCTAACTGGCTTTCTTTTGCCTGCACCAATTGTTCAAACCATTAAATTTTAAAATAAATAAATTTTATACCTCAAAGAGAGTACTACAACTCAATAAAAGCTTACCACATTAATTACTTTATTATTTGACGTCCTTTATCGTATAATTTTTTAAATTAAATAAATAGTCATTGTAAATAAACATAACCTTAAATATATGAATATGGAAGAGAAGATTATATTCATGCCCTTACATAAATAATGAATATGGCCATGGACGAGATCATGACCTTTAACATTTTTGGAAAGTAGTAGTAATAAGAAATGAATTAATTAACACAACAATTTGGATTTTTGGCATGCAAGATATTTGATTATATTTTAAGTTTATAACAAACCGTCCGCTTCTTATGCGGGCCACCTTTAACGACGGACAAAACCGTCGCTAAACTCATCGCCATAAGGTCTGAACTAGACTATAGCGACGGTTCTAAGCTATCGTAACGGTTCAAATTTTTGAAAGCGGACGGTTTAATTTTGTCTGTCGCTAAAAGTGACAGTTCATTAGATATTCTATAGAATTAATTAAGCACGATCGAGTTGCATTTGTATAGTTAGAGAGTTGCAGTTACAGACCTCATAAGTGGTGAAGATGGTTGGCTGCATATACTTGATATCGAAAGTTGGAATGACAACATTGGTTAGGGTTTGATGCAACCGAGTCTCTCCTAGCTTCTCCCTTACAACTTGACGAAGGTAATTCCCATCATACTTTGGTGCAAGGAATAATAACTTCAATTTCTTTGCGATTGAGCCAAACATGCCACTACCAAACCAATACCACTTCTTAATTTAATTACAAGTTTCCATCAACATATATACATACATGATCAATTATAGCGGCCGGAATAATTAATTTATAAGTTTATGCACAAGACGTACAATTTACAAAAATAAAATAAAAATCGGAACTTGTATATATATATATATATATATATAGAGAGAGAGAGAGAGAGAGAGAGAGAGAGAGAGATATACCTCCGCCGTTGTGGGAATATTTTGGGGCAGTTGTCAAGATAGAATGGCTTGATATCTTTGGCGGCAAAGAGGGGACGTTTATTTTCATTGGGAGCAGTTAACATGGCTGTCACAAGACCACCTGTGCTTGTTCCTGAGATTATATCAAAGTAATCCGCTAGTCTAGCATCCTCACCGTCCAGCTCCTGATCGATCGATCATTTCAAGTTAGTTTCAGTCATACTCTCTCCCTAGCTCCCTTCTATAAATTAATTATAATCCCATTTACAAATTTTGCTAATAGTAAGGATGTAATTAATATATATATATATATATATATATGTATATGTATTTATTATACCTGAAGTTGGGATTCAAGAAAAGCAATGATAATAGCAGGAATGAGACCTCTTATACCACCTCCATCAATGCTCAGAATAGTAACTAGTTTTCCATATGTTGGGGGTTGGATTTGAAGAAGAGATGACAACCTTTCCATTTTTTATATTAATTATATTTCTAACTTACAAATTAACGAGTGTGTGTGTTTGTGTGTGTCTAACATATCACTATATAGATTAAGTTAGATTCATTTTTGTGTTCCCGGCTAATCTATTTATAGCCTTCAAATTACCTGAAAGAAACTACCTCGAAATCCATCCCATGCACAGCTAGCTACATAATTAAATACTCCTTTAGTTTTAAAATTAGAAACGTAATTTGACTTTTAAATTTAAACTACAACATATTAAAATTTTAAATTGGTACGACTCATAAAAATTTAAAACAAAATAAATTTTGTGATTAATAATTTTTTATTATATATTATATTATTATAATAATTATATCAAATAAAATTAAATAATTTTATATTAATTTAAAATTTAATATATCGTCGTTTTACTATAAAAATTAAATTATATTTTTAATTTTAAAATAGAAGCAGTAGTATATATCTTGTGATTAGGACAAATCTGAAGACCAATAATATTAACATTGAACATCAAAAATTTATATATAGTTATATACTACTAGTCAGTCACATTGCATTCATTATATATTGTTGGAATCATACCATTTAAAATTCTCTTTAAAATTATATTATATATATATATATATATATATATATATATATATATATATATATATATATATATATATAAATTCGCTTCTCAGTGCATACCTCTTTATTTTACGTACCTTACTCATTAACTTTAGCAATGATTTGGTCCGTCGTTATAGAACAGATAAACGATTTATATGTTATGACGACGGTTGGATGCGTAGTTAAAAGCTAAGACGGCGGTTCTGTGATATACGCGACGGACCGAACTATCACTCAATCCGTCGCTAAAGGTGGTGAATAAGGTATGTTAAATAAATGGATATACACTTGATCATCTCCGTGTGTATGTATAATATATGATGTTGGTGTTGAATTGAAATTCCAATATAATTAAGTCTAGTAACTAAGAGCTTAATATGCCCAAAACTGAAAGACAATAATTATCATTGGATGAGAGAAAACTTGTACAAACAATTTTACGATTTTTTGGTAGGTTGTCATTGTTTCATATAACGTATCAAGTAATGATCAGCACGTGCATGGACTTGGTAAAGTTTGTGAGCATCTCAGTCCCACCAACTCAATATATATACAGGGGGAGGGGGAGGGAATTATAAGGAGCAAATTAAAAATGAACCGACTATAACGACGGTTTTATTTGTTGCTATAGCATAGAAAACATAAAAAATCGGCTTTCTATACTATAGCGACCGTCATTATAGTCGGTTCGTTTTTAGTTCTCTCTCTATGGTTCGTTGGACAGATGAACCGCGTATATATATATATATATATATATATATAGGGAGCCCATCCATAAGAACTGATTCTTATGGGGTCTTATCTGGTAACACCCCTTTTTGACCGTTGATAAACTTATTGGAAGGTTTGAGATTGAAACATAAATATACCCAAATAGTAACAACTTGCAGACTTAGCTTTTATTTTAATATGAGGACCCCACCAAAGTCAACATGTTGTCAGGTTTGTTTAACTTAAACCAACTTTAATATTAAATAATACAACCCAGTGCGACATTGCAGAAACTTATATAAAAAAAAAAAAAAAAAAAAAAAATCTAAACCGTAAGAGCCTCTTACGACACAAAAAAAAAAAAAAAAAAAAATACAAATAGTAAGAGCCTCTTACGACACAAAAAAAAAAAAAATACAAACCTAAGATGCGACTTTTACGACACAAAAAAATCACTAACAAATATTTGTTATAATAACAAATATTTTATTATAAAATATTTTATAATAACAAATGTTTTTATATATATTTTATAACAAAATAAAACATTTGTTATAAAATATTTGTTTTATAAAACATTTTTTTTTTTTTTTACGTAAGTAGAAAAAAAAAAATGTTTTATAAAACAAATATTTTATAACAAATATTTTATTTTTGTTATAAAATATATTATAAAAACATTTGTTATAAAATATTTATTTTTATAAAACATTTTTTTTTTTTTTTTGGTACTAGAAAATAAAAAAAATGTTTTATAAAACAAATATTTTATAACAAATATTTTATTTTTGTTATAAAATGTTTTATAAAAACAAATATTTTATAACAAATGTTTTTATTTTTGTTATAAAATATTTGTTTTTATAAAACATTTGTTATAAAATATTTGTTTTTATAAAATATTTTTTTTATTTTTCTACTAGGTTTTATTTTTTGTTATAAAATATATTATAAAAACATTTGTTATTATAAAATATTTTATAATAAAATATTTGTTATTATAACAAATATTTGTTAGTGATTTTTTGTGTCGTAAGAAGTCGATCGGTTTGTATTTTTTTTTTTTTTGTCGTAGTAAGAGGCTCTTACGGTTGGAATTTTTTTTTTTTTTTTTTTTTTTTTTGTGTCGTAAGAGAGGCTCTTACGGTTTGTATTTTTTTTTTTTTTTTTTTTTTGTGTCGTAAGAGGCTCTTACTACGAGGATTTTTTTTTTTTTTTTTTTTTTTTAAAGTAAGAGCTTGTTACGGTTTGAATATTTTTTTTTTTTTTTTTTTTAAGAGTAAGATTGTTACGGTTTAGGATTTTTTTTTTTTTTTTTTTTTTATATACATGCATGTAATATTTGTCAGATTTTTAATATTAAAGTTGGTTTAAGTTAAACAAACTGACAACATGTTGACTTTGGTGGGGTCCTCATATTAAAATAAAAGCCGGTACAAGTTGTTACGGCTGGGTATATTTATGTTTCAATCTCAGCCTTCCAATAAGTTTATCAACGGTCCAAAAAGGGTGTTGCAGATGATAAGACTTATAAAGAACCGATTCTTATGGATGGGCTCTATATATATATATATATATATATATATATATTAATGAAGCTTTTAATTATTATCCTTATTTTTTTAATAAAATGCGGGGCCAAAATTCAAAAATAAAAATAAAAAACAACACCAAAACCATACGCAAGCAAGCCAGCAACATCCGCCAAGTCTCGACGCAATCTAGTCGAAGTTTTTATTACCCTTTAGAAGAGATAGCATGACATAATTATTGTTATGATTTATGATGTAATGGCATCCTCCTTTCATGCCTCACAAACATAGTTTATTTTGATTATTTAAAGTTATTGGGATTGATTCATACTTTTCTAAGTTCGATTAATGACTGTTAGGTTGGCAAATTTATTAGTTGTCCGATCTTGAGTTTTACTAATGTACTATGTCTTATGGGTTTGAGCTCGTTATATTAATTAGTTAAGATTTTCTAGTTACTATAAAACATTGTTTTGTGTATGGATCATTGTATAGCGTGTGATGCATCTTATGAATATATCAGACAAGCAAGACGAACCAAATTGGTAAACCTGAATCTATCGTGTGTTCTTAATTTTTGTTGTTCTTCGTATTAATATTTGTGTGAGTGTGTTGTTATTTGTTCTTAAATTCTAACAAACACTATAAGAAAAAGGCCTAACAGCAACCAATAATATCAGCGACCACATATACGGTCGCTGATAATACTAATAGTGACCGGCATCTGCGACCGGCATTTAATCTAGTCGCTATTTAATATCAGTGACCGCATGCGGTCGCTAGCACAAATTTGCCTCATAGAATTCGGCACGAAATGTTAGCGCCAAGGTTTTGTGCGACCACTTAATAACAACGACCGCATGCGGTCGCTGATAGCAGTCGTTGATCAAACTTAAGTTTATCAGTAATAGGTATTCGCTCGACACAGAACACGGAATGAAAAAAAAAGAGGGGGAGAGCTCAGAATAGAGAAGAGGGAGAAAGAGGGAGAAGAGAAGAAGTAGAAGAGGGAGAAAGGGGTAGCAACCGCCACCGGCCAGCCGATGCCACCACCGAGCACTGGTATCATTCTTTCTCCCAATATTACATTTTTACTATTTATATCTTATGTTAGATTAGATTACATTCTGAATTGGATTTAATTAGTGCCGTGTTGGATTCACTACAACAAAAAGGCTTATCAGCGACCGCATATCAGCGACCGCTACTGGTCGCAGATGAGTATCAACGACTGAATGCGGTTGCAAATAGTAGTCGCACGTAATCTGGTCGCTGGATGGACCTCAGCGACCAATAATAGCGATCGACTTATTAGCGACCACAATCAGCGACCGAGGCCGTCGCTATTCTGACTCATACTGAGTCATTTGTCAAGTGTGACGTGGCACATGTGTCAGTGAACGGTAATAGCGACTGATGCGATCGCTAGTTTCCTAGTGGTTATCAGCGACCGCCATCAGTATTAGCGACCGCATGCGGTCGCTGATGTGTTATTTTTTTAAAAAAATATTTTTCCTATTTTATTGATTTCCCAAAATAACCTGCTTTGTACCTGCTTTCTATCCCAACACACATCAGTATATATAAGCATCCATCCATGATAACTACCATATGATAAACATTCATCCACGATAACTACTATATGATAAACATCCGTCGATATAATAGAATCATAAACCAACACAATACAATCATAAACATCCATATAATAGAATCGTAAACAATACAATTGTCCAAAGAATGGATCTAAAAGAGTACAAGGCTTTAAAAATCTAAAAAACAAGTCTAGCAAGGCTTTAAAAATCTAACATAACTGGTCTAGCTAGCTCTTCATGGATCATCCAAATTAATACCCTGTAATTAACAAAAGAATAAAACATATATGTTACATGTGTTGATACTGCTAGGACTTGGGGAAAGCTAAACAATAGATAACGTAGTGAAACATATAAGTAAGACAGTAACAGTAACAATATCTATATATATACTTGGTCGCCACCCTGATGCTGTGATGCTGCTGTTGCTGCCACTGCCTCTGCCAACTCATCAAGACCTAGAGAATGCAGATGTTTGCCCAGTATACGAAGAAGATCACGATTCTGACGGATCGCTCTCTCACACAAATGGCCGAGGAGTATGATAGGGTCGGATGACCATGATAGGGTAGCAAAGTTGCTGTACTGCCTACCGATGGTCGGGCGTCATTTTTATCCTTGGCCTTTAACATAGTATTTCTTCACGACGGATGCCCTCTCCCACAATTCTTGATCAATCAACGGACGCGGGGTGCCTTCAGGATAGCGCTCGTTCATTAAGCCCTTATAATTGTCCTGTCAGAAGGTCAACAATTAAATAGTTAAAAATAAATAAAAAATACTAAAAAAGGTCGTCACAATTTATAAACAACATATTAGTATAAAGTTAACTTATTACCGCTATCTGAACAGCATCAGGTAGACCATCACGGGTGGCCACATATACATCCAACCAATTGATATGTTGACCTTGAGACTGAGACTCCTACAGTTCATGTTCTCATATTAATATGTAAACATATGATATTTTAGCTACAAAACATGACTGTAAACATAAAAACAAATAACTAATTAAGCCATTTAGCTTGTTATACATACGTACCCTGGCAGTAATATGCTGCAGCTGTGATATATTGCCGCCCTTGTATGTGCCTTTTGCCATTTCACCTTCAGATACACCTGAAGATCTGTTTGAGGCGACAGTCTTGCATCTCTTGACCCAGTTCTCAGTTCTCCACTGGTCACACATCTGCACCCATATGTTCTGTGCGCACCACCAGGGGCTATGCTCATGCATATACTGCTCACCCTGTCCTGGATGGTCAATCTCAGCATTGTGTAGGGCTTTCTGTCGTTCCTTGTTCAGATTATCTTTAGTTAGGATGGCGCATTACGCGAGTAACATGCGAATAATCGATGTCCGTAAGCGTCGTCCCATCTATATCGCTTCTGCAAATAAAACAACAATAATAATATTAAAACTGTTATATTACCATAATTCAACATTAAGGACAATTAATTGTATGAAATAGTTAACTACGACAACTATAAATGAAAGGTACATAAATATGTTAAGGATAGAGAGAACATTCCTATATGCAATTCATTGTAATACAATTAAAACTAAACATACATTTTAATGAAAATCGTTTTCTGAGTCAGAATCATTTTGTACAAGTATCGGAGATTCATAACCATATTCTTCTTGATTTTTTGTGTCGATGTCGATTGATAACTCTTCCTAAGTATCACATCATATCCGTCATAATAATCCTCGGGATCCAATTCATCAGGTTCATTTCCACCCTCTAACTGGATTACATCATTGATGTCCTCTATATTTATTATAAGAGGTCTATGAAGCATCTCCTCTTGGTAGAAATCCCCGTCTATTACTTGGACACGACTGCGCGTGGGAGTATGAATTATAATTTGCCAATCTGTAGGCGGTCTATCCCTTTTCCTAACAAGACTAGGAGTGTAGTATACTTGTACTGTTTGAGTTGGTAAAATAAACGGTTCGTTGGAGT
The DNA here is from genome assembly GCA_020205615.1 of Panax quinquefolius. Classification (NCBI taxonomy): domain Eukaryota; kingdom Viridiplantae; phylum Streptophyta; class Magnoliopsida; order Apiales; family Araliaceae; genus Panax; species Panax quinquefolius. The sequence goes on along the minus strand of CM035170.1, from coordinate 85,815,106 downwards.
AAGCCGACCTATGGAGGTCAATATCGACGATTCCATGTCTGTCAACACGTATCCCTTTTTCTGAATCAAACCAAGAACACTTGAACAAGTTAATATGACCCCCGTACGTGCCCTTGTACGACATACTCCAAAAACACTTGGCAACCAGCTCTAAATTCAGCTGTAGCACCTATATGGGCACTTGACTTTCGTCGTGCCATCCAATTACGGTCTGAATAGAGGTCCATGATTCCACGGTACCTACTACAGACAACATTATAAATGTTAACATATGACTTGAGCATACTTGTAACCATATGAATTGAGTATACTTGTAAACATGCATATGATTAACATTTAAGCATACTTGTAAGCATATGAGTTGAGCATACTTGTAACCATATGGCTTGAGCATACTTGTAAGCATATGATTAATATTTAAGCATACTTGTAAGCATATGACTTGAAAACATACTTGTAATCATATGACTTGAGCATACGCGCGGGACTAACTATTGAGGACATCTAAATTTGGGTAGCAAGTACTTTAAAGAGCTCGTTAATTAATAGTAAGCACATAAAGAGCTCGTTAATATTATAAATGTTCGCAACTACTCGACAAACAAATTTTTTTTGCTAGAGTCTCCCATACAATATGGACTAGTCACATACACGACGACATGCATATATGGTCATTTCTAGGCACCCAAGACACAAACCAAGAGAAATATACAAATTCCCAATACAATAAGACCAAAACATTAATAACGATTGAATGCAAATTAAATCAAATTCTTTGTTGAGATAAGGATGTTAGAAAGGACTCTATTTTATGTCTTACTGAACACTCATAGATTCTGAATCAGACACTATCATATAAATCTGGAATGAAGCCAAAATCACAAAATATATATTTCCCCCATTTGTAATGGCAAACTTAAAGTACCTATTGAGGAAGTATTGTTAGGATTGACACGTACATAGTCCAACAATTCCGAATAATAGTCGCTACGACAGGGTAGTCGGGATATCACTAAATCATGTGGATTTGAGTTTGGTGATTTATTAGCAAGTCAATCTTGAGCTTATTTAATAATTTAAGTTTTATGTATTTGAACTCATATTATAGCAACTATGAGTTTTTAGTTACTTATAATCAATGTTTGATGTGTTAATTATTTTAGAGTGTGCCAGACATATTAATAAATAAATCAGGCATATAAAATTAGTCATAATTTAATGAATCTAAATATATCATATGTTATTTACTTTCTATTCTTTATATAATTTTTGTGTGATTGTGGTTAATATGGAATCTTAAATCTAACAATTATTGTATTATATGTGCGTGTAAATTTAAAAGCTTCTTTTCCTTAATATAGTCATTTATGCTAGCAGTCACATCACGCTGTGACAACTGATAAGTCATCATTCACATTTATACCAATTGATTCCTAATCGCTAAAATATCACTAATGCTTCCTTCCAATATCTATTTGAACAATACCCTGAAATCAAACTATTCCAATCTAGCATACATATCAATCAAAATATTACCAATATACAAATTACTTTAACCAATGAGACCCATCTTCCATACTGATTAGTACAATTCATCTAATATCTTCCACACCAACAAATCCTATCTCATAAATAGCAAGGGAATCAAAGCTCTCTCTCTCTCATACACACGTCGAAGAACCAAGAATGGTGATGATATTTGGATGGGTAAATAAGTAAATCAATCTAATATTATTTGTCAAACAATTACTACTAGAAGTAAATGGTGTTAAAAATTGGTTGGTAAATACTTATATGTGGGAGACCAATCACCATGTGCCTATCTTTAGTGGAAATGGATGCACACCAAGACTTGCAAAAAAAAATTGTATGTGTTTTTATCCTAATTACATCCACTATTGCACAATAAACAAATATAAGTAATTAAGAACATAGTATTAAAGTAACAATCATACTTGATCCCTATAAGAGCAACAATTAAATAATTAAAATGGAGGAAACTGTCATCATGATCTACATAAACAAGTACATAAAAATAGCCACTAGATTGCATTAAGAAAGACAAAAGCTGTTTTCCACTCTCTCATAATAAAGCTAAACCCAACATTGCTTCTTCCAGCGAAGTTTTAGCTACTCAAGAACAAAACCATTTCTGGCCTAAACTGACAAAATGACAAGGGCTTAAATCAAACTACAAGTAGAAAAAACTTGTCTAGAAATAGTTATTGCCAAATAATTACTATAAACAAATACACTAGCAAAACAAGAACAGATATTCTAGATTGGCATATTCATTTTTGATCTAGGGTTTGTCTAAACCACATTCAATTAACAAATTAACAACAGATTCAAGGTTTCTAGTGGATTTCAAGTGAGTTACCTTTGTAAAGGTAGTGGCAGGTGGTAGGTGGCGGCGGCGGCCAAACTTCTTCTCTTCTCCCCCCTTTCTCTCTCTTCTCTCTATTTCGGACCTCCTTCTTTTCTTTTTCCTTCTGTGTTCTATGTCGAGCGAATACTGGTTACTGATAACATTAAGCTTGATCAGCGACCGCTATCAGCGATCGCATGCGGTCGCTAAATTTTAATGACATGGACTTATCAGCGGTCGCTGATTGTAAGTGGTCGCAAAAAATCTACGCGCCAACATTTCCTGCCAAATTTTGGGAGGGAAATTTGTTCTAGCGACAGATTTGCGACCGCATGCGGTCGCTGATATAACATAGCGACTGGATTAAAGAATGGTCGCAGATGTCGATCGCTATTATGACTATCAGCGACCGGATATGCGGTCGCTGATAGTATTGGTCGCTGTTAGGCCTTTTTCTTGTAGTGATTTAATTAGTGCAGTGTTGGATTAACAAGCACTTTCCTTTTCATTAATTTAATTAGTTCAGTGTTGGATTGACATGATAATAATTTAGGAAAGTGAGGTTGTAAGTAATTTCTGCTGCTGCAAATTGAACTCCGAAAATTGAACTGCAAATTACAAGAAACAATGGGAGTGGGACTGACAATGAAATAACATAATTGAAAGGCTATATTTTGGTAATTAAGTTTAGTATTAGGAGAATAAACTAAAAATACCCCCCCCCCACACCACCCCCCAATTGGGTATTAGTAAAATAAGCTAGTTCCAATACATTAGTATGAAACCTAAGAACCTATCACTGAGCTCTTCATAAAAAAGCCAACTGTTTGTAGAATACTAATAGAGAACTCGCATGGCATGTAACACCCCAGTCACTTGGAATTTGACTCGGGTTGTTTCATCGCACTTACTTATCCTTAATTGTACCTCCTTCGTACTACCAATATCATCTACTACTTAGCCACAAGACTTCTTTCTCCTATTTTCTTACACAAGACTACTTAGCCACAAGGCATTTTCAATTTTCTTTCATAGACTAGTATGAAGAACATTTGTTTCTGTTAATGCTTACATATTAAACCTAATGCTTCAAGAATGCTTCTATGCTTAAGTGTAGTAGGTTTTAATATAACTTGTAAACCATGATGGATTCTACAGGAGCAAAATCAGTTCATTGTGACTATATGTTGCATAATCATGCTAACCTTGTGGGCTATGTTGCTAAACCATGTTCTTATGGAATATAACTTTTTACTGCTTTAATTTGTATTATTATATTGGGAATTTGTATATTTCTCTTGGTTTGTGTCTTGGGTGCCTAGAAATGACAATATATTTATCTAGATGTCGTTTGCAACTTAGTAATATAAAATTGATAAAAGTCATTTTATTTAGATATTATTTTTTGTTTTATAATTATAATAGTTTCTTAAATAGTTTACAAAATTTATGATTGTATTAAACAAAATTATACTATATAAATCTACTATATATAATAAGGTAGAAAGTGAGTTTTAAATCTGGTGAACTCAACAATTTTTCGTCTTTCAATTAGAGTGATATAAATCTAATACCATCCATTAGCAAGAAGTATTAATGGTGACTAATAATAAAATGTTATATATTTTTCAAATTCGTTATTTGTGACTGCAGGATGAAATGAATTTTTATTTTTAAATTTATAATGAGAAATAATTTATATGTCAGATAAATTTATGGTGAACTTAGATTTACAATTTACGTGTAACTCTAGACAATAAAAATAAATAAATTAAGGTTGGATCATTATTAACCCTCTCATATTTCATTTATCCACGTACCGACATACGTCAGTTGACATAAATTTATGGTCATACTCCTTTCTTTTTTACTTGTCTTTTTAGATAGTAAAATTTGTTTTATAACTTGTCGATCGTTCGTAGATTTCAAGAAATGATTAATGACTTAGTTTACCATATTATGTTAGTTCCCAGTAGGCACAATATAGATCTAGAAAAGGGGGGGTTGAATAGATCCTTTTAATTTTAAATACTTTTCTCGTTTATTTTGTACTGCTAATGATTTAGCATATGACAAACATAAGAATCTTTTCAAGCACAGGGGAATAAGTAAAAGATCCCCTTCATTGATATATTCATAATCATACATACATTGTTCTTAGAGTTAATTTAGTGGTAAGCAATTAATACATACATAGCAGTTATAGCAGTTAATGTACATAATGTAAATGACATAAAGTAAAAGACACAAGAAATTTTAAGTGGATCAGAGACTCAAGCTCCTAATCCAGTCTTATGCTTTCAACTAGCAGGATTTCCACTAACAAAGGGCAGCACCCTGAATCACTAAGATTCCTTCAAGTCCAGCAGCCTTGGGACTTCAGTTCACTAAGAACTCTTCAAGGCCAGTAGCCTTGGAACTCATCTAGTTCCCTGGGAACTCTTCAAGCCCAGCAGGCTTCGAACTTCATTTAGTCCCTCCGGATAAGGACCCCTCAGACCTTAGCTTCTTGTTGTTGATGTTGTTTATTTGTTGGAGGTGCTGCTAAGATGTCCTTTAAGCTCTTCATCTCTGAATGCTTAGCAGCTTGACGTGATCATCCTTGAAGTGCAGTTGAGTGTTGCATGATATTCAGCTTCTTCAGATACTCAACCACTTCTAATGATCCCTTGTTGAACTACAGTGAAGATCATTCTTTTTGATACTTGATGGATGCACATGATGAGTTTCTAAGATGACTGTAAGCTCTTCTGTTAGGTACTTAGAAACTTTTTCATGCTTGACAACATGATGATGTTGGTGATCTTCTTCCTTGATACTTGATGCCTTCTCATGATGGACTTGCTAAGATGACTGTAAGCTCTTCTCTCTGGTACTTAGAGTCTTCCCATGATGGACATTAAGATGACATTAATGCTCTTCTTTCTCTTGGCAGTTCAGAACACTCTTCTTGTAGTAGAACTCTCACTTCTACTTCTTTCTTTATTTATCTCTTAGTGTTCTTGGTGGATCGTAGAGTGAACGTTCGGACCTTCATTGGTCACTCACTATTTTACGTTATTTAGATCAGTCCACCATTTCTCCAAACTCAGCAACTCCAGCAACCTTTGATCTTTGAAGCTCTTGCTAATTTATACTCCTTCGCAATCTTCCCGTTGGAGTGTAGCCGTTGGGAGTTATTTGAATTGCTTTGCAGATCTCGAGTTATTTGGTGCAGACTGTAGATGTGACATGACATGACTTTCTAACATTGCAGTCTACTGTTTCACCTACCCCATCAGAGATGTCACTTTTATGTCTCGGGCAGGTAGTCGACTTTATTTCCTCCTTCTGATTTCTCGATCAGAGGTTGTCCTTCACTATAAGAAAAGGGCATATCGTGACCTTTATCGGTGATCGCGTGGTCGTAGATCCTTATCAATGACCGATCGCGGTCACGATAAACGTCATTGTAAAATCTGGTAGTTGGGATGCACATCAGCGACCACTATTAGCAACCGACGTATCTGCTACTGATATTAGCGACCGAATTCGTCATTTTGGTCGCTAAGTTGAGTCAGCATGGTTCAGGGCAAAGTCTGACGTGGGCCACGTGGAGGCGACTACAATTAGCTTTACACGCGGTCGTTGATACCCTCAAATGTTTAGCGGTCGCTAATAACTATCAGCGACCGTATGCGGTCGCTGATTTTAAAATACTGAAAACTAGATTTTTGTTGTTTTGCAGAATTCCCAAAAATTTGTACCTGTTTTGTACCTGCTTTATCCCAACACACATACACAACAATATAAACATCTTGCACAACAATATAAACATCCATCGTCCACCAACACATACACCAAACTAGTATAAAAACTATATAAACCTTTAAAAACCAATACGAATTGAATAAATATAAACAAATCTAATGTTTAAGTAACATACAGACATCCAAAGAATGAATATAAATGTGACGCCCTCAAAATAGGTCCAATCCATCCAACCTATTCTGAGTCACCAAAAAATAGTATAGAAAACAACTACAACTTTATTACTACAATTGTCGTACAAAATACAACAACACATATGTTGTGAGTTTTGATACAAATATATACCAACTGTGACTCTCATCCTAACTTTGGCTAGCATGTCACAATGGCACCTTCTATAAAGGTACAATCAATAACTGTTTTAGAAATTAAAATCTTTGGGAAGTGCTCAAGGAAACCTTCGTACATTGGAGGCCATGCATTTAGGTTATGATAGATATCATATGCCCACAGAATTATCCTTGGTTGACCCAATAGACCCCAAAGAAAAATGAGAAGATTACTATCATGTTCTTTCCAATGGTAAGTCTTCTCTTGACATATAACTATCTCCACTGTCTGCAATTGAAAATTATATTCCAACCAAACTCCAAGATTATATAGGTAGTGCTCGTAGATATACTCAGCAAGTGGATGTGCACAACTCTGTCTTATGATGACACGAGGTTGTATGTCATTAGACATCTTGTATGATAGTGGCAAAACACCCTTCCAACGTTGGGTTTGCCTCACCATATTTGATTCACCAAATATAAATACTAAATGATGTATAAAATATAACACACTTTTCTATACTGTTCAGGGAGAACCTCCACAGCTATAGACCACCGTTCTATTCCCTTATACCCCAGCTTTCACCCAAATTACACTCTTATTACCTGAAAGGAATTGTGAAGCAAAAGGGTGAGCACAACTAGCCTAGTAAAGAATATCATGACTAAAGATAAATAAATTATCAATAGCCTTCGTCAGTAATAAATCAGAGATTTAGAACATATGGTAGATGATAAAACTTTTCAACCATAGTTGCAGCGGAATGAGCAATCCATTAGAAGAGTCAAATAGACCATAAAATCTATTATCTTCTCCATGTTAAAAGACCACCAACAATGTTTAATCCCTGTAACATCAATCAATAGTTCATGTCCACAATCATGTGAATAACTCATAATCATAATTGTGGTTCTAAATTCCTTTTCTCATCCAGGACGAATATAATTTTTATTACATGTCTTCACCTGAAACATCAAAGATCATGGTTATACCAAATCACAGTTCATGTTCATAATCATACTAATAAATTCATCTTTGTACTACAGGCCAAAGATATTCATCAATAGTTCATCTTTGCACTACAGGCCAAAGATATTCAACAACAGGTCATCTTTGCACTACGGGCCAAAGATACTATGGACCAAAGATATTCAACAACAGGTCATCTTTGCACTACGGGCCAACGATATTCAACAACAGATCATCTTTACACTACATGCCAAAGATATTCAACAACAGGTCATCTTTGCACTACGGGCCAAAGATATTAATATCCCAAAGAAATATATAATCATTTCAGAATTTATATAAATGATAATTATAACCATGTTGATCAATTCACCTTTGCACTTAAGCTAAAGATATTCAATTATAAATTCAATGGTCATGATCATACCAGTCAATAATTCAACTTTGCACTATTGGCCAAAGAGAACCCATAGTCACGATCATACCAATAATCTACCCATCTTTACACTCAAGTCAAAGAGAAATTTCATCACCAAGATTATAAAAATATTATATATGATAATAAAAACAATATGATCAACAACTGCATTTAATTTCAAGAGTAAGATTCATAAATCAACGATAATTTGGTTAGAAAAAGAAACTAATTTTGTCGTGAATAGTACCCGTGAATAGTAACTCATGAATAGTAACTCATGAATAGTACTCCATATTCGTACATAGTACCATATACGTAAATAATGTCATATACGTAAATAGTGCCGTATACGTGAATAGTAACCCCGACATGAAAAAGGTAGAAATTCCACAATAAAATCTATACCAATATTTTGGTCTAATGATATTGAAAGAATAACATCATTATGAAGAAATTAACATCCCTTAATATTCCTTACTATAATAATTACAATATCCCTTACCTCAAAAGAGCAGTACTTCTGACTAGAATATCGAATATGACTCTGAAGGAAACTTGCATTGAATAGCAACTCACCAAGTATCTAAATACTCATAAAATACGCTCGATAATATAGAGAGAGAAAGAGAGAAAACTTGTTTCTGGTGTGATTTTCAATTCTAACTCAGCACCCTATTTATAGGAAAATGTTAGAACGCCGAAGCAGACTTGACCTGCTACCTGATTGCTTTACCTGCTACTATTCCCACCCACCACTTTTGAAATAGAATTTCAGTACATTTTCACCAACCAAAGGTGGGGCCCACCAATTCTAGAAATTTCCAAAATTATTTATAAATTCAAAAACTTCAACAATTTCTGAATCAGTTACCTCTTAAAATTCAAAACAAATCATACGTTAATTTATAACTGTTCAAAATTTGTGGACATATACTCAACTTATATATGTATAACATATCCAAAAATCACAACGATCCAACGGTCGGATTAAAATTATAACTCACGCAATATAGCTTTAAGAACACTGATTTGATTTTCGGACTATAAGTCCCTCATACCAGTTTCACTCAAACAGTCACCACGAAAAATTCACAAAGAATATTTGGGTGATTCAAATTTCTACGCTTAGCTTACTTCCAGGGCTTTCTTTTGATATATGGCTCATCTCTTAACTCATTATACACAAAGAGTTATGAATTTTACAAAATCAAGTAATAAACTAATTTTTCTGAAAATCCCATATTTTGTTCTTCATTTCGACAAAATACTAGTAAAACACCTCATCATTAATTCCTTTATTTATAACCACAATAAATATATCCATCATTTATATCCCCCTAAAATAAATATTTTCTTATCATATAAATCAATAATTAATTATTCACAAATAATATTATAAAATCACAATTATGATGACCAAATTTGTTCTCCTCAGAAAGAGGGGCTTTCAATAAGGATCTCTCTTCTTTGGCCGCAATTATTAGGTGACCAAACCTCTCCTTAGCAGAACTTTCTAGACATTGCCAATAATGTTATCTAATAATATTATTCAAATAATATGAATTATTGATCTAATAATCGGAAATACTGTGCAGTGACAATTATTGAAACACCAATAATATAAAATATCAACGTAGCAATTATTGAATCAATAAAATAAAATATTGAACAGTAATTACTGTAACAATGATTGAATATGCCTTCTTATGTAAGAATCAATAATTCAAAAATGCTATGCAATACCGTGTGCTACTGTGCAACAACGCGTATTACTTTATTTTATCCACCGGGTATTCCAACAGTGTTAACGGTAACGATTACGTTGTTATTCTGTTATGGGGCCCACAAATGGCTGCGCCTTCATACGAATATTTCCCAACAACAAGAATATTCCACGACCAAACGAATATTCTCCGACAAAAATGAATATTTTATAACCACTTGCTTATTTGGCAAAATTTGCACATTTCACCCGTAACTTTAAACTTTTATCAATTTAACTATTTACTAAATAGAAAAAATTGAATACTTTTATTTCATAAAATTTGGGGTCTTACAATCTCCCCTCCTTATGAAATTTCGTCCCCAAAATTTACGTACCTGGTATTTCGAAGAGTTGAGAATACCTTGCTTTCATTTCAGATTCTATCTCCCCGGTCATCATGATTTCTCCATTGCTCATCTCCTGTATTTCAGATATCATTCTAGAATATAGCTTCAAAACAAAGGTTAACTAACATATCATAATTTATTAATTAATCAAGTAACAAAAATCAGCTTAGGTAAGACACATTAGCGAAGGATTTACTCATCTCTCCCCTCCTAGTTCTATTCCCGGATATCCACCGGAGATCATATCTCTAAGCTCTGATACCAAATGTGATGCCCCCAAAATAGGTCCAATCCATCCAACCTATTCTGAGTTGCCAAAAACATTGTACAGAAAATAACTACAACTTTATTACTACAATTGTCGTACAAAATACAACAACACATATGTTGTGAGTTTTGATACAAATATATACCAACTATGACTCTCATCCTAACCTTGGATAGCATGTCACAATGGCACCTTATATAAAGGTACAGTCAATAACTGTTTTAGAAATTAAAATCTTTGGGAAGTGCTCAAGAAAACATTCGTACATGGGAGGCCATGCATCTAGGTTATGATAGATATCATATGCCCACAGAGTTATCCTTGGTTGACCCAATAGACCCCAAAGAAAAACGAGAAGATTACTATCATGTTCTTTCCAATGGTGAGTCTTCTCTTGACATATAACTATCTCCACTGTCTGCAATTGAAAATTATATTCCAACTAAACTCCAAGATTATATAGGTAGTGCTCGTAGATATACTCAGTAAGTGGATGTGTACAACCCTGTCTTATGATGACACGAGGTTGTATGTCATTAGACATCTTGTATGATAGTGTCAAAACACCCTTCCAACGTTGGGTTTGCCTCACCCTATTTGATTCACCAAATATAACTACTAAATGATGTATAAAATACAACATACTTTTCTATACTGTTTAAGGAGATCCTCCACAGCTAGAGACCACCGTTCTATTCCCCTGTTACCCCCGCTCGACCCAGCTACACTCTTATTACCTAAAAGGAATTGTGAAGCAAAAGGGTGAGCACAACTAGCCCAGTAAAGAATATAGTGACTAAAGATAAATAAATTATCAATAGCCTTCGCCAGTAATAAATCAGAGATTTAGAACATATGGTAGATGATAAAACTTTTCAACCATAGTAGCAGTGAAACGAGCAATCCATTAGAAGTGTCAAATAAACCATAAAATCTAGTATCTTCTCCACGTTAAAAGACCACCAACAATGTTTTATCCCTGTAACATCAATCAACAGTTCATGTCCACAATCATGTGAATAACTTATAATCATAATTGTGGTTCTAAATTCCTTTTCTCATCCAAGACGAATATAATTTTCATCACATGTCTTCACCTGAAACATCAATGATCATGGTTATACCAAATCACAATTCATGTTCATAATCATACTAATAAATTCATCTTTGTACTACGGGCCAAAGATATTCATCAATAGTTCATCTTTGCACTACAGGCCAAAGATATTCAACAACAGATCATCTTTGCACTACAGACCAAAGATATTCAACAACAGGTCATCTTTGCACCACGGGCTAAAGATATTCAACACCAGATCATCTTTGCACTACAGGCCAAAAATATTCAACAACAGGTCATCTTTGCACTACGGGCCAAAGATATTAATATCCCAAAGAAATATATAATCATTTCAGAATTTATATAAACGATAATTATAACCATGTTGATCAATTCACCTTTGCACTTAAGCTAAAGATATTCAATTATAAATTCAATGGTCATGATCATACCAGTCAACAATTCAATTTTGCACTACTGGCCAAAGTGAACCCATAGTCACGATCATACCAATAATCTACTCATCTTTACACTCAAGTCAAAGAGAAATTTCATCACCAAGATTATAAAAATGTTATATATGATAATAAAAACAATATGATCAACAACTGCATTTAATTTCAAGAGTAAGATTCATAAATCAACGATAATTTGGTCAGAAAAAGAAACCAATTTTGTCGTTAATAGTACCCATGAATAGTAACTCGTGAATAGTACTCCGTATTCGTACATAGTACCGTATACGTAAATAATGTCATATACGTAAGTAGTGCCGTATACGTGAATAGTGCCGTATACGTGAATAGTAACCCCGACATGAAAAATGTAGAAATTTCACAATAAAATCTATACCAATATTTCGGTCTAATGATATTGAAAGAATAACATCATTACGAAGAAAATAACATCCTTAAATATCCTTTACAATCCCTTACTATAATAATGACAATATCCCTTACCTCAAAAGAGCAGTACTTCTGACTGGAATATCGAATATGACTCTGAAGGAAACTTGCACTAAATAAAAACTCGTAAAGTATCTAAATACTCACAAAATACGCTCGATAATATAGAGAGAGAAAGAGAGAAAACTTGTTTCTGGTGTGATTTTCAATTCTAACTCAGCACCCTATTTATAGGAAAATGTTAGAACGCCTAAGCAGACTTGACCTGCTACCTGATGGTTTTACCTGCTACTATTCCCACCCACCATTTTTGAAATAGAATTTCAGCACATTTTCACCAACCAAAGGTGGGGCCCACCAATTCTAGAAATTTTCAAAATTATTTATAAATTCAGAAACTTCAACAATTTCTGAATCAATCACCTCTTAAAATTCATAACAAATTATACGTTAATTTGTAACGGTTCAAAATTTGTGGACATATACTCAACTTATATATGTATAATATATCCAAAAATCACAATGATCCAATGGTCGGATTAAAATTATAACTCACACAATAGAGCTTTAAGAACACTGATTTGATTTTCGGACTATAAGTCCCTCATACCAGTTTCACTCAAACAGTCACCACGAAAAATCCACAAATTATATTTGGGTGATTCAAATTTCTACGCTTAGCTTACTTCTAGGGCTTTCTTTTGATATATGGCTCATCTCTTAACTTATTATACACAAAGAGTTATGGATTTTACAAAATAAAGTAATAAACTAATTTTTTTGAAAATCCCATATTTTGTTCTTCATTTCGACAAAATACTAATAAAACACCTCAACATTAATTCTTTCATTTATAACCACAATAAATATATCCATCATTTATATCCACCTAAAATAAATATTTCCTTATCATATAAATCAATAATTAATTATTCACAAATAATATTACAGAATCACAATTATGACAACCAGGTCGTTCCCAAGAAAGAGGGGGCTTTCCGATAAGGATTTCTCTTTGTTGGCGCGCAATTAGGTGACCAAACCCCTTTCATAGACAGAACTTTCTTAGACATTGTCAATAATGCTATCTAACAATACTATTCAAATAATATGAATTATTGATCTAATAATGGGAAATACTGTGCAGTGACAATTATTGAAACACCAATAATATAAAATATCAACGTAGCAATTATTGAATCAATAAAATAAAATATTCAACAGTAATTACTGTAACAATTATTGAATATGCCTTCTTACATAAGAATCAATAATTCAAAAATACTGTGCAATACCGTGTGCTACTGTGCAACAACGCGTATTACTTTATTTTACCCACCGGGTATTCCAACAGTGTTAACGGTAACGATTATGTCGTTATTTATAAAAACTCAAATTTGTAATTTTTTTTTCATCCGACAGTTATTCTGTTATGTGGCCCACAAATGGCTGCGCCGTCGTATGAATATTCCTCAACAACAAAAATATTCCACGACCAAACAAATATTCCTCGACAAAAATGAATATTTTATAACCATTTGCTTATTTTGCAAAATTTGCACATTTCACCCATAACTTTAAACTTTTATCAATTTAACTATTTACTAAATAGAAAAAATTGAATACTTTTATTTCATAAAATTTGGGGTCTTACAATAAAAGTACAAAATTCTCAAAGAACTACAAAACAAAGTTGTATCGATCGTCAAGCATCATCGCCTCCTTGATCACCCTGTAATTAAAAAATAATAAAAACAAGTTACAAATATAGTAACTATGTTGATATATACTGGTATATATTACGACAATATACAATAAATTGATTACCTCGTCGCCATCCCCATGCTCCCCATCAGGACTCAGAGCCGCCAGATGGCTGCCTAGTATCTTCAGAAGATCTCGATCTCGACATATAGCTCTCACACATTCAGCCAGAGTATGAACAGCTGGATGACTCGATGACTGTGAAGACTGGGTAGCAGAGCTGCATGAGCCACTGAAGGATGGTCGTCGTCGTTGTCCTTGACCTTTAATGTAGTTCTTCTTCACAACAGACGCCCTCTCCCACAACTCTTGATCAATTGGCGGACGTGGAGTGCCTTCAGGATAGCGCTCATTGAATAAACGCTTATAAGTATCATGTCATCATGTTAACAATTAAATAGTTAAAAATAAATTAGTAAAATTCTAAAGAATGACGTAAAACTTGATAAACAATAAGATCAAAGTTGTTAAAACTTATTATCGCTATCTGGATAGCATCAGGCAGATCATCAAGGGTGGCCACGTATACATCCAGCCAATGGATAGGCTGACCTTGAGACTGAGACTCCTATACAAAACATATTCCATTATTACTAACTAAACATGTGATATACTATAATTCATGATTGTAAACATATTAAAACTTGTAAATACGCACTCACAGCGTTGATATGTCGCAACTATGAAATCTTATCGTCGCCTCAGTATGTTCCTTTTAGCCTTTTTTGCCATCGCACACCCGAGGATCTCATTAGTGGTGGCGCTTTTCATCTTTTCACCCAGCTCTCAGCTCTCCATTGGTCACACATCTTAGGCCATATGGACTGGGTGCACCACTAGGGGCTATGCTCGTGCATGTAATCTTCTCCCTGGCCTGGATGTTCGATCGATGCATTGTGAAGGGCTTTTTGTCGTTCTTTATTTAAATTATCTTTGAAAGCGGACCGCATTACTTTCGCCGTAATAATGTATCAGATTATGAAGCATGCGCGTCCTCCCATCTATACCTTTTCTGCAAATAAAACAACAATGATAACATTACTAAACAATTATCTTTAGAATGTTATATTATCTGTCATAATTAAAAAAACATACACGAAATTCAAATTTCAAACAAAGATCCTTGTGGGCGATAGGTGTGTTCGCCACGTAATCACAGTGTGTAGGCCAATTACAGTAAACACAAATTGTGATATGCACTTGACGATCTTATTATCTGAAAAATCACTATAATATACAACAATTTACATCAACGATAAGTAGATATAGTAAAGCAATTTACATCTAAGTTCTATATATCTTGTATAAATGGAATCTAAAATAATTATATATAAATGATGCGAGACGTACATGCTATCAGGAGGAGGGCGAATCTGAATAAGAATCCGATCATCAGGATTACTAGGGGCCTTGGGCACATGATTAGGCCCCCTACCCAAGCCGTGCTTTTTCTGCGCTGCTTTAGAAGCCATCTATATATTACAAATTTCAAGATGTTATTATGAGTTATATTTGATTACATGTATATATGAATATATAAAATGACAATAAACATGATAGTGATATAAACATGTATATATATAAATATAAAATGACAATAAACACAAATTGCATTTAAATAGTTAAGTACATAAACATGATAATTATATAAAAAACATGTAATGCTAAACATACATTTCATCTGTTCAAGTGTCAATGTCTGATTCAGAATCATCTTGTATACGTATTGCAGATTCATAACCATCATCTGCTTCAGATTCAGTGTCAGATTCATTCAATAACTCTTCTTCCTCAGTATTAATGTCATCTGACACAAGTATTGACTTAGGATCTAATTCATGTGGTTCATCTCCACCATCTAACTGGATTACTTCATTGTCGTCCTCCATATTTATTATAGTTTGACTATGAAGCATCTACTCTTGGTAAATCTCCCTATCAACTACTTCTACACGACTACGCGCGGGAGTATGAATTACAACTTGCCAATCTGTAGGCGGTCTATCCCTTTTCCTAACAGGACTAGGAGTGTAGTATACTTGTACTGTTTGAGTTGGTAAAACAAACGGTTTGTTAGAGTACGCAGACCTATGGAGGTAAATATCGACGATTCCATGTCTGTCAATATGTATCCCTTTTTTTGAATCAAACCAACGACACTTGAACAAGTTTATATAACCCCCTTGTGTGCCCTTGTACGACAACTCTACGATTTCCTCCAACTCCCCATAAAAGGCACGATCAAGCTCATTGTAATAATCTCCTTGGACACACATTCCAGAGTTCGTTGTTCTTTTACCGCGCCCATATTCCTTTGTATGAAATTCACAACCATTTATTTTGTAACCATTACGGCTTACTTGGTCCCTATCTGGTCCCATAGCTAGGACTTGTACATTAGCCGGAATCGTTGATTCCTCAGTCAAAGCCTACAAAAACTCCATCTTATTAAATGAAGTCATAGTTAATATGGAGTATATATATATATATATATATATATATATATATATATATATATATATCGTGCTTAAGAAATTGAACTTACTTTGTCCTTTAGCCAAAGTGCAAATTTTTTATCACGATTGATTTGAATATCTTTATCAGTTATGTCGGGATGCTTCACTTTTAACTCGTCATCGTACAATCTATACAATGTTATAAACATTAACATATTGGAATAAATTTTCAACTTTCAAAAGATAAATTATCAAGTTTACATGTGTACCTCACAAATTCGTCAATCTCCTCGCAATTGAGAAGAATGTAAGTATGTGCAACATGTAATTCTTGCTCATAGAGGAATATGCACTTCCCTTTTCCATAAGCGCGTCCCGATAGACCAAATACAGAGAGCCGAGCATTTAGTTCAACATTTCCCCCATCATCATGTCTCGATACGCGATTGGCCTTTGTTAAGACTTCGTCCGAAAAATAGTCTGAGACAAACATAGATATCTCATCGAAACTGTATGCCTCACATATCGACCCCTCGACATAAGCTCTATTCTTCACCTTCCTCTTAAGGTTTCCCATCACCCTCTCAAAAAAGTACATCCATCTATATTGAACTGGACCCCCAACACGAGCTTCATAGGGAAGATGGATTTGCAAATGCTCCATAGAGTCAAAAAAACCAGGTGGGAATATTTTTTTTCAGTTTACACGTGATCTCTATGATGTTCTTCTCAAGTAAAGACATGTTCTTCTCATTTAATGATTTTGAACATAAGTTTTTGAAGAAACAACTAAGATCCGTTAAAGCATCCCATATTGGTTTATCAAGCAGATCCCGAAATGCTATAGGCATGAGTCTCTCCATGAACACATGACAGTCATGACTCTTCATCCCTTGCAATTTCCCACCCGTAACATACCTTGCAATGTTTGACGCATATCCATCTGGTAGTTTCAGAGACTTAACCTATGTGCACACATCTTCAACTTGCTTTTTGGACAATGTGTACCTTGCATGCGGTTTAACAATCTTACCATTAGGAGATTTACAAAGTTCTAATCCAGGACGCTTACAAATATCTTTCTTGTCTAAACGTGCCTTATCATTATCTTTTGTCTTCCCCATAACATTCATCACAGTGTTAAACACATTGTCAAACATATTCTTCTCAATATGCATCACATCTAGATTATGACGAATCAAATTGTAGACCAATAAGGCAGTTCCCAAAAGATGCTTCTCCAAACCCAGTTATAAGATTCTCCAAACCCATTGATCATGTTTGTGGCATCAATCTTACCAAATGGGATAACCAGCAATCTCATCACACGATCTCGCATCTCCGTTCCCGACAATCATGGTGCAGGCATATCATTGTCTGCTTTCCCTTTCTTGAAGTGTTCTCTATTTCTTCAAAACAGGTGATCTACAGGCAAGAACCGACGATGATAGTCAAACCAACAAGGCTTTCGACCTTTTAATAGATTGAAAGACTTCGTATGCTCCATACAATACAGACAAGCCAACTTCTCATGTGTACTCCATCTAGCTAACATTCCATAAGCTGAGAAGTCACTTATAGTCCACATAACCGTTGCCCTAAGGTTGAAATTTGTTTTCCTTGCAACATCCCAAGTCTGTACTCCATCCTCCCACAATACCTTTAACTCTTCTATAAAAGGTCTCAAGTAAACATCTAAGTTCTTTCCAGGACTCTTAGGACCAGGAACCACGAGTGAAAGAAACAAGTATGGCTGTTTCATACACATCCAAGGAGGCAAGTTATGCGGAATAACAATCACAGAGCCAACATGAGTACGTAATGTATTTGAGTGGCCAAACCGGATTGAAACCATCGGTGGATAATCCAAGCCTCACATTTCTAGGTTCCAATGCAAACCTGTGATGTGCTAAGTTGAAATATTTCAAAGCCCCTTTATCTGCATGGATGATTTAGTTCTCCATCTTTAGTGGAGATTTCGCATGCCAACTCATATGTTCAGCTGTTCTTGAAGACATGTACAATCTTTTTAGCCGTGTTATTGGAAAATACCTTAGAATCTTAAACGGTATACTTGATTTTTTTGTAGTCACACCCTCTTTATTAGGCCTAAATCGATCATAAATGCAAAACGTGCACCTTGTCATATGTTCATTTTCCTTATAAAATAACATGCAATCGTTGGGACATGCATCGATTTTTTGGTATCCAAGACCCAACTTCTTCACCATTTTCTTACAAAAATAATAGTTACCAGGTAATTTCTCACCGTCAGGCAACATACTCTTAATGGCCTTCAAGAGTGACTCAAAACACTCATGGCTCATGTTGTGATCAGCCTTAATGTTAAGTAATGTCGCCACTACAGATTATGTAGTGTGTTTGGTGCAACCATGGCACAATGGCTTGTTACCCTCGTCTAACAACTTAAAGAAGTCTTTGACATCAGAATTCATAGGTTGCTCTCTGTCTTGTTCCCAATCAAAATCTGGCCCTGTAATATCATGAACCATTTCATTCATATGATGATTACTACTGCCCGAATTGTGTACTTCTATGATGCCATCATCTCTTCTCTGCCCATGTGCCCACCAGCATTCTTCGTAATTTTTTATGAACCCAGAAACAAGTAAATGATAGTTTACCACGCTACATCCATATAATTTACATTCTTACACTTCAAACATGGACATCGTGATTCGTAATCGACCATTCATACAATCCGGGTGACTATACGCATACTTCAAAACACTTGGCAACCAAATTTCTAAATTCAAATTGAAGATTTATCTCGGCACTTGACTTTCGTCAGTGCCATCCAACTACTGATGCGAATAGAGGTCCATGATTCCACGGTACCTACTACAGGCAACATGAGCTTATTAATGTATAGCATGATTGTAAGCATATGACTTGAGCATACTTATAACAATATGACTTGAGCATACTTATAAGCATATGATTAACATTTAAGCATATTATCATGTTATTAAATTTAGTATGAGAAACTAAGTAAATGCTACTTAGTTTAATAGTTATATTATATCATGTTATTTATCATGTTATTTCTATTTGTAATAATTACGTTATTTTTGGAGATAAGACACTGGAATCCATGGTTGTCATGCTTTTACTATTATATAGCTAAAATGAGTATTAACGTGCAAGGAAAGCTGTAACATTTAGTATATATGACAAGATGAGACTGAAAACTACAAAGTAGCTTTCAAGACTTGAATAGGTACCTCTTAGTGATTAATTAATAATAATTTTAATTTTGTAAGACCCCAACTTATTATAAATAAAATTGAATTTTCTCAATTCATTATTTTGAATTAATAAGGTATTAATTTGATATAATGCTTTGGTTATGGGTGAAATGTGCAAATTTTGCAAAAGAAGTAAGTGGTTATAAAATATTCATTATGTCGGGGAATATTCGTTTGGTCGTGAAATATTCTTTTTGTCAGGGAAAATTCGTACGCCGGCGCAGCCATTTGTGGGCCCCATAACAGAAAATGGTCGGATGAAGAAAATGACAAGTTTGAGTTTTTATAAATAACGACGTAATTGTTACCGTTAACACTGTTGGAATACCTGGTGGTTAAAATACAGTAATACGCGTGGTTGCACAGTAGCACACGGTATTGCAAAATATTTTTGAAATTATTGATTTTTACGTAAGAAGGCACTACTCAATAATTGTTACAGTAATTACTGTTTAATATTTTATTTTATTGGTTCAATAATTGCTGCGTTGATATTTTATAATATTGTTCTTTCAATAATTGTCACTGCACAGTATTTTCCATTATGAGATCAATAATTCATATTATTTGAATAATATTATTAGATATCATTATTGGCAATGTCTAGAAAGTTCTGTCAAGGAGAGGTTTGGTCACCTAATTGCGTGCCAGTAAGGAAAAATCCTTATCAGAAAGCCTCCTCTTTCCTGGGAACGGTCTGGTTGTCATTATTATGATTCTGTAATATTATTTGTGAATAATTATTTATTAATTTTTATGATAAGGAAATATTTATTTTATGTGGATATAAATGAAGGAAATATTTATTTTTATGTGGATATAATTGAAGGAATTAATGTTGAGGTGTTTTATCAGTATTTTATCGGAATGGATGTATTAAAAATCATCCGTATGTGGATTTCGGACATTTTTTGTTTGAAATTTGGAAAAACTTTCTTCTGCAAAGTTGTAGAGAATTCGATTTCCTATGGAATGGACATAAAATTCGTATTTTTTTGATAAAATGGCTATTTATTATGAATTATTGAAGTTTCGGAAATTAAATATTTTTATTAAAATTATGGGTGGGACCCACTTTTGTTTTAAACATGTGGGCTGCAAATTTTTTCAGAAATGGCATGCTGATGGCTTGTCTTGGTAGGTGGCGTAAAAGGAGGAAAATATATATATTATTTTATTAATTTAGTCTCCTTTGGCATTCTAGTATTTTCCTATAAATAGGGTGCATAGTTAGAATTAAAAATCACACCAGAAATAAGTTTTCTCTTTCTCTATATTATCGAGCGTATTTTGTGAGTATTTAGATACTTTGTGAGTTGTTATTCAGTGCAAGTTTCCTTCAACTTTACATCCGATATTCTGATTAGAAGTACTGTTATTTTGAGGTAAAGGATGTTATTTTCTTCATAATGATGTTATTCTTTCAATATCATTATACCGAAATATTGGTATGAATTTTGTTGTGGAATTTCTACCTTTTTGTGTCGGGGTTACTATTCACGTATACGGCACTATTCACGTAATACGACACTATTCATGAATACGGCACTATTCACCAAAAAATGAAATTTTCTCGTTTTTGTCCAAGATGTCTATTATGGTTACTATCTTTGATTGTATCTATGTTTTGATCTTTATTTTTGAATTCTGCTTCACAATTGGTTATTATGGAGTATTATTGAACTTGGATAAACTGTAATACGAATCCCTAATATTTGTCCTTTTGTCTCACTTGATTCGTTTTCTTTAAGATATTTTTCATCATCCTCAGTCCTAAATGATGATATTACTGAATATCTTTGGCCTGTAGTGCAAAGATGAATGATTAACTGATGAATATCTTTAGCCCGTAGTGCAAAGATGAGCAGGTGCTGAGATGAACATGACCAGCTGGTGATACAAATGAATATCTTTGGCCTGTAGTGCAAAGATGAATATTTGATTCAAGATGTATATTGATTGATGTTACAGGGATAAAATATTGATGATGAACTTTTAAATTTTAGAAGATAGTAGAATTCATTCTCTACTTAACTCTTCTAATGGATTGATGTTTCCGCTGCAGTTGTTGATCTAAAACTTGTTGTCTATTATGTTCTATCAGATTTTTTCTTGTTGAAGACTAATGATAATTTATTGTATATTATCTTAGTCATAATATTCTTTACTGGGTTAGTTGAGCTCACCCTTTTCCTTTTTGTTCCATTTTTCTTCTCAGGTGGAGAGAACATAGCAGAACTAGCCGGGGTATGGAGTGATGGTTCAGGATAGTTGTTTTAGTAGTCCTCACTATTTTGTAAAATAGTGTATCAATAATTGTAATGAGGACTCCTTTTGAGTTTGTATCTTCGCCTATTAGACAATATTTGTATTCAAACTCACAAGATATGTGTTGTCGTATTTTGCACGACACAATCATTCTTCAAGTTGTATTTATTTCTGTACCATGTATTTGGCGACTCAGAATAGGTGATGTATACCTATTTTGGGGGTGTCATAGTTGGTATCAAAGCTTAGGGATATGGTCTCTGGCGGAGATCGGGGAATAGAACTAGGAGGGGAGAGACGAGTAATCCTTCGCTAGTGTGTCATACCTAAGTTTATTTAGTTGGTCAATCGAAGCATATAGTTAATATGTGATATGTTAATTTGTTAATTAACCCTTGTTTTGTGGCAATATTTGAGAATGGTGGCAACTAGAAATATTAACAATGGAGTGAATGAGACCGTGGAGACACCTATAATAACCACCCAGGGGAACGTGCAACGGGAAGGCAATATTCCTCCTGTAAACAACACTACCGAACAAATGATGAATGATAGGATGTTTAGAAGCTTTTGCGCTCATGCAAAAAATCGATTTGAGAGACTTCATGTACAAAATACGGGTGGAAATGATAGCAATGTGCGGCTTGTCACAACCAAGCAGTTGAAAGAGTTAGGACCACCAGAATTTGCGGGAAAGCCGGATCCGATCAAGGCGGAAATGCGGGTCAAGGAAATTACCAAGATATTCAATGTCTTGGGATGCACGGAGGAACAGAAGGTTCCATTCGCCACCTTTATGTTCCGTGGTGAGGCGTATCTCTTTGGTGGGAGTCTATGTAGCGCGTCCAAACCGGTACACTCAATATGTCTTGGGAAACGTTTCAGAAACTGTTTAACGATAAGTACTTTCTTGAAAGTATTCGTCATATGAAGGAGGTAGAGTTTATTAGACTGGAATAAAACAGCATGACGGTGTCCCAGTACGAGGCGAGGTTCGCAGAGTTATCCAGGTTTGCACCTCATTTGGTAGAGAATGAGGAACGAATGACGCGGATGTTTCTGAGAGGTCTAAAACCCGATATTTGACAATATCTTATCTCTCATAAATTTTCTTTATATTCAGATGTTGTAAACAGGGCTCAATTATTAGAGCGAGATAATGAGTATGTTCAACCGAGGGACCACAACCAGTCATATACGGTGGCAACAATCCCATCGAGCAATGACAACCAAATGGGAGGAAAAACATTCGGACAAAAGCGGTAACCACTCTGGTGGTAATCGTGGCCATGATAATAGAAGAAGCAAGTCGGGAGGAGATTTTAAGAAGAGAAGGTACAACAATGATAACGTGAAGACGTCACCACCAACATCCACTGTTTCTAGGGGAGGAGAACGAGCACCGGTCATTTGTTATAAATGCGGGAAAGAGGGACACATCAGCCAAAACTGCCCACAACAATCCAAGGTGTGTTATAACTGTGGAAAGGAAGGTCATATAGCTAGAGATTGTCTTGTAGTGAAACCAAGTCCAACGGGGATGGTGACTCCAAAGGCTGTCCCGGACAAGTCAAAGTCAGTTGTTTCTGGAAGGGCGTTTGTCGTGATTGCCCAAAATGTGAGGAACCTGAACGAGGTGATCACATGTAAGCTAATCATAAACTCTTACGAAGTTTATACCTTATTAGATACCGGTTCTACCCATTCTTTTATCTCTCCTGCTTGTGCTCAACGTTTGAACTTGACTCGGAGAAATTATGTGGCGCCCCCAAAATAGGTCCATTCCATCCAACCCATTCTTGAGTCGCCAAATACATGGTACAGAAATAACTATAACTTTATTATTACAACATATAAACTATGAGTTTAAATACAGATATTGCCATCTAGATAATATCCACACGCAAATAAATCCCCATCATAATTATTGATACATTATTTTACAAAAATGGTTAGGACTACTAAACAACTCTCTCTAGAATCTTCATTCCATACCCCGACTAGTACTCGCTACATTCTCACCTCCTGAGAAGAAAAATGGAACAAAAAGGAAAAGGGTGAGCTCAACTAGCCCAGTAAAGAATATTATAACTAAGATAATATACAACAAATTATCGTTAGTCTACAACAGGGAAAAATCTAATAGAATACAATAGACAACCAGTTTTAAATCAATCTTCAAGAATGAAATAATAATTCATTAGAAGAGTTAAGTAGAGAATGCAAACTACTATCTTCTATATATGAATTTAAAAGTCCATCGTCGATATTTTATCCTTGTAACATCAATCAATATATATCTGGAATCAAATATTCATCTTTGCACTACAGGCCAAAGATATTCATCAGTTGGTCATGTTCATCTAAACACCTGCTCATCTTTGCACTACGGGCCAAAGATATTAATCAGTCGGTCATGTTCATCTCAACACCTGTTCATCTTTGCATTACGGGCCAAAGATATTCATCAAGAAATCATTCATCTTTGCACTACAGGCCAAAGATATTCAATTATATCATCATTTAAGACTGAGGATGATGAAAAATATTTTAAAGAAAATGAATCCAGTGAAACAAAAGAACAAATATTAAGGATTCGTATTTTAAACAATCCAAGTTCAAAAATACTTCATAAGTAATCAGAGTGGAGTAAAATTCAAGAATGATCAAAACATGGATACAATCAAAGCTAGTATCCATAATAGATATTTTGGATAAAAAGAAGAAATTTCATTTTTTGGTGAATAGTGCCGTATACGTGAATAGTGTCGTATATGTGAATAGTAACTCCGACACCAAAAGATAGAAATTTCACAAAAAACATCTTCACTTGGTTAAATGAATATTACTCTGAATAGTAACTCATGAATAGTAACTCGTGAATAAGAACTCATGAATAAGTAACCCCATACATGAAAAAGTTCCAAATTTGATAAAAATTTCCAACCAATATTTCGGCATATTGATATTGAAGAAATAATATCATTTTCGAATAAAATAACATCCCTTACCTTGAAAGACAGTACTTCTAGTTGAAACACCGGATATAAGTTATGACTTGAACTTGCACCGTATAGAAATACTCAAAGTATACTCAAAATACTCACAAGAATACGCTCGATAATATAGAGAGAGAAAACTTCAGTTTCTGGTGTGATTTTCAATTCTAACCTAAGCACCCTATTTATAGGAAAATTCTTAGAACACCAAAGTAGAAAATTTAATAAATTAATATTATTTATTTTTCAACATCTTCCTACGCATCCAAGCATCTGAATTCAGTCTCTAGCACATGTTAAAGATGCCCACCAAACACAAAAAAAACGTTTTTCTTATTTAAATTATTTTAAACTTCCAAAATTCAATTATTTCGGAGCTTTGAAACTTCAATAATTCATAATAAATAGCCCTTTTATCAGAAAATTCAAATCTCGTGAATTTTTATAGGAAATTCAATTCTCTACAACTTTGCAGAAGAAAGTTTTTCCAAATTTCAAACAGAAATTGACCGAAATCCATAAACGAGCGATTTTATAAGCTATAATCAAATTCCAGTCAAGAAATGGGTCTACCGACACACAAAATCTGATTTTAATATTTATTGCAACAAAATACTCTTTTCCTCGATATACTCATATATCCCACATTCATTGTAAAAATATCACCATTATTATATTATTAAAATATAATAATATATTTAAATGAATTATTTTATCAGAAAAAGATAAAATTTCAATTTTCAACAATTGTCACTATAAAAATTTTCTCCATCTATATCCACATAAAATCAATATTTTCCTCATCATATAAATCAATAATTAATTATTCACAAATAATATTACAGAATCACAAGATCGGCAACCAAGTAGCCGCTCCCTGTGAAAGAGGGGCTTTTCAATAAGAATTTCTCCTTACTGGCGTGCAATTAGGTGACCAAACCTCTCCTTAGAAAGAACTTTCTAGACATTGCCAATAATATTTTCTAATAATATTATTCAGATAATATGAATTATTGTCTGATAATGGAAGATCTTGTGTAATGACAATTTCTTCAAAACAACAATAATATAAAATATCAATGCAAAGAATTATTGAATCAATAAAATAAAATATTGAACAAGAATTACTATAACAATTATTGAGTAGTGCCTTCTTACGTAAGAATCAATAATTGGTGCAATACCGTGCTACTTCTGCTCAACAACGTATATTAGTGTGTTTTAACCACCCCGGTATTCCAACAATGATATCTGGTAATAACTACGCTAGTTATTTATAAACAACTTAAATTTGTCGCTTTTCTTCATCCAATCGCTTTTTCCTTATGGGGCCCACAAAAGATCTGCGTACGTCAGATAAATATTCCTCGACGATCATTTAATATTCCACGACCAAACGAATATTCCTCGACAATAATGAATATTTTATAACCACTTGCTTATTCGAAATATTTGCGTATTTTACCCATAACTATCCACATTAATCAAATCAACCCTTACTATTTCAAAATAATAAATAGAGGAAAATAAATTTCATTTATTAATAATTTGGGCTCTTACAACCTCCCCTCCTTATGAAATTTTGTCCTCGAAATTGACGTACGTACCTGGTGTTTCGAAAAGATGAGAATACCTCGCTTTCATTTCCGTTTCCAACTCCCAAGTCATTTCCTCAATAGCATGGTTTCTCCACAAAACTTTAACCTCTGGTATAACCTCGGTACATAGGACATGTTCTTTCCTATCCAAGATCTTGACAGGTACCTCCTCGTACGTTAAGTCTTCGGCTATCTTGTCCGGTTCTAACTTAATGACGTGGTTCGGGTCGTCCACAAATTTACGTAACATCGATATGTGAAAAACGTTATGAACACGCGTCATACTTGGCGGTAAAACGAGTCTATAGGCCACAGTTCCTATTCGATCGAGAATTTCAAATGGATTAATAAATCGAAGGTTTAAGCTTTCCTCACCTCACCGATTCTCGCTTTTGAAATAACAACTTCTTGCACCTCCTTCTTCAAATTCATCACCTCGATGTGTGTAGCTTGAATGACTTTAACTTTATCGATTAAAGTCGATTATACTCAGATATCATCATGTGGGTACCTAGAGTTTTCATCTCTATCTCTATTATTTGTAAATTATACGAAATGAGTCTTTGACAATATTGTACTCGTACTTGTATACGATCTTCTACTCAACACGTCAGCTACCACATTCACTTTTCCAGGATGGCATGGTCAGAACATGAGCTGAAATGAGTCTCCTCTTGAGTTCTTCGAAGCTCTTCCCACATTCCTTGCTCCATTCGAATTTTGTATCTCTCTACGAGTCGAGATCGTTAATGGAATAGCGATTCAAGAATATCCTTCAACGAATCTCCGATAATAACCAACTAAGCCTAAAAGCTACGTATTTCGATTACCGACTTAGGTTGTTCTCAATCGCGACTCATATCCCAACCTTGGATAGCACGTTACAATGACACCTATCGGTTTACTATCGCATCGAATATGGTGTCCCTACTTGAGAGTTCGACTTGGTGCATTCCATAAAGGAAGTCACCAGATAAAGGCTCAGTACCAAATTCTATAGTTGAATTTTTAACTCCCGAAGTTCAATAGAGCCATTCGATATGAGATTTTAGAAATGAGTTTTGTCTTAGGGTTCAAAGTCGATACAAAATTTAATATCGAACTTTGGGAGTAAGCCAAGAAATTCTTCAGAAATACGTCGGGAAAAATCAATAACAACAGAATATTATTCAAATCGACGTGTCTTTATTCAAATCCATAACATGGACTAAGAAAACTTGACATCCGTAATAAACGAATGACTTCATGACTTGATATGAAAATGTTTGACTTCAATGGTTTGATTGCTCGAATTGAATAACAAAGTTGCTTAGGAATATGAAAACTAACAACCTTACGAAAGCAATCAATTTTGGCATGATGAGTAGTTAACCTTAAAATCACATCAAAAGCAAATATCTTTATAGAAATAAGGTCAACAGGTAATGTGATAGTGCTAACCTGAATCAAGCAAGATTTCTAAACAACGGATGTAATAAAAGTTTCTCCTAACGGAGTCTCCATAAATAGGTCAAAGTCTAATTTATCCGTAGTCAAGTTCAAACGTTGAGCGCAAGCAAGAGAGATAAAAGAATGGGTAGAACCGGTATCTAGTAAGGTATAAACTTCGTAAGAATTTATAATTAACTAACCCGTGCTAACTTCATTCGGGTTCCTCGCATTTTGACCGGTCACGACAAACGCTCTTCCAGGAACCGTTGACTTTGACCATTCTGGGACATCCTTTTGAGTCACCATTTTCGCTGAACTGGGTTTCGATACCGTACAATCTCGAGCAATATGTCCTTCTTTTCCACAATTATAGCATACCTTAAACTGTTGTGGGCAGTTTGGGCTGATATGTCCCTCTTTCCCAGATTTTGTAACATACGACCGTGGTCTTTCTCTTCCCTTGGAACCGCCACATCTTGGCCGACGTCTTCACATGGCCGTTGTTGAATCTCCTCTTTTAAAATCTCCTCCCGACTCGCTTCTTCTATTTTCATGGCCACGATTACCACCAGAGTGGTTACCGCTTTTGTCCGTATTCTTCTTTCTCCCACGGTTATCGTTATTCGATGACTACTATCTTCTAGATAATCCTCGGTTATGGTCCCTCGGTTGAACGTATTTCGTTATCTCGCTCTAACAACCGAGCCCCACATGACAACATCCGAATAGAGAGAAAATTTATGAGAAATGAGATACCGACGTATCTTAAGGTTCAAACCTCTCGAAACATCCGCCATCACGCTCCTTATTCTCCATCAAATGAGGTGCAAACTGGATAACTCCGTGAACTTCGCCTCGTCTTCGGGACACCGTCATGTTATTCTCGCTTCCGGTCTAATAAACTCCACTTCCTTCATATGACGAATACTTTCGTGGAAGTACTTGTCATTGAACTATTTCAAACATCTCCCATGACATGCCGAAAGTGCAATCGGATGGAGTACGCTTCACGATTCCCACCAAGAATCACTGCTCATTACTGAACATAAAAGTAGCGAATAGAACTTTCGTTCCTCCGTGCATCCCAAGACATCGAATATCTTGGTAATTTTCTTGACCCATGTTTCCGCCATGATCGGATCTGGCTTTCCTTTAATTCGGTGGTCCCAACTCTTTGAACTACTTGGTGTGACCACTCGTGAATTGCTATCATTTCCTCCTCATATTTTGAACACGAGTCTCCTCGCCTAATTTTGCATGAACTGCAAAAAAACTTCTAAACATCCCCTCGCTCATCATCTCGCCGTTGGTGGTGTTGTTCACGGAGGTACATTGTCACTGTTGCACGCTCTCCTTGTTGGTAAAGACAGCATCTCCACGATCTCATTTACTCCACTTATTAATATTCTCAATTGACATTCTCAAATCATGTCATAAAATAAGGGTTAATTAAGGAAATCAATATATCACATAATATCCCTATATACTAACTAACTAACAAATAAGCTTAGGTAGGACACACTAGCGAAGGATTTACTCGCCTCCCTCCTAGTTCTATTCCCCATCTCCGCCAGAGATCATATCCCTAAGCTTTGATACCAACCGTGACGCCCCCAAAATAGGTCCATTCTATCCAACCCATTCTCGAGTCGCCAAATACATGGTACGTAAATAACTACAACTTTATTATTACAACATATAAACTATGAGTTTAAATCGAGATATTGCCATCTAGACAATATCCACACGCAAATAAATCCCCATCATAATTATTGATACATTATTTTACAAAATGGTGAGGACTACTAAACAACTCTCTCTAGAACCTTCATTCCATACCCCACTAGTACTCGCTACATTCTCGCCTCCCGAGAAGAAAAATGGAACAAAAGGAAAAGGGTGAGCTCAACTAGCCCAAGAAAAGAATATTATGACTAAGATAATATACAACAAATTATCGTTAGTCTCCAACAGGAAAAATCTAATAGAATACAATAGACAACCAGGGCTTTAAATCAATCTTCGCAATGAAATAATAATTCATTAGAAGAGTTAAGTAGAGAATGCAAACTATTATCTTCTATATATGAATTTAAAAGTCCATCATCGATATTTTATCCTCAGTAACATCAATCAATATATATCTGGAATCAAATATTCATCTTTGCACTATAGACTAAAGATATTCATCAGTTGGTCATGTTCATCTAAACACCTGTTCATCTTTGCACTACGGGCCAAAGATATTAATCGATCGGTCGTATTCATCTCATCTCAACACTGCTCATCTTTGCACTACGGGCCAAAGATATTCATCAAGAAATCATTCATCTTTGCACTACAGTGCCAAAGATATTCAATTATATCATCATTTAGGACCGAGGATGATGAAAATATTTAAAAAAATGAATCCAAAGAAACAAAAGAACAAATATTAAGGATTCAGTATTTTAAACAATCCAAGTTCAAAAATACTTCATAAGTAATCGAGTGGAGTAAAATTCAAGAATGATCAAAACATGGATACAATCAAAGCTAGTATCCATAATAGATATTTTGGACAAAAAGAAGAAATTTCATTTTTCTATGAATAGTGCAAGATCGTGAATAGTCCGTGATAATCGTGAATAGTAACTCACACCAAAAGATAGAAATTTCACAAAAAAATATCTTCACGCTTCGTGAATAGTACTCGTGAATAGTAACTCATGAATAGTAACTCATGAATAGTAACCCTGACATGAAAAAGTTCCAAATTTGATAAAAATTTCCAACCAATATTTCGGCATAATGATATTGAAGAAATAATATCATTTTCGAATAAAATAACATCCCTTACCTCGAAAGACAGTACTTCTAGTTGAAACACCGGATATAGGTTATGACTTGAACTTGCACCGTATAGCAATACTCAAAGTATACTCAAAATACTCACAAGAATACGCTCGATAATATAGAGAGAGAAAACTTCAGTTTCTGGTGTGATTTTCAATTCTAACCTAAGCACCCTATTTATAGGAAAATGCTTAGAACACCAAAGTAGAAAATTTAATAAATTAATATTATTTATTTTTCCACATCTTCCTACGCATCCAAGCATCTGAATTCAGTCTCTAGCACATGTTAAAGATGCCCACCAAACACAAAAAACGGTTTTCTTATTTAAATTATTTTAAACTTCCAAAAATCAATTATTTCGGAGCTTTAGAACTTCAATAATTCATAATAAATAGCCCTTTTATCAGAAAATTCAAATCTCTCATATTTTTATAGGAAATTCAATTCTCTACAACTTTGCAGAAGAAAGGTTTTCCAAATTTCAAACAGAGATTGACCGAAATCCATAAACGGGCGATTTTTACAAGCTATAATCAAATTCCAGTCAAGAAATGGGTCTATCGACACACAAAATCTGTTTTTAATATTTATTGCAACAAAAATGCTCTTTTTCCTCGTATACTCATATATCCCACATTCATTGTAAAAATATCACCATTATTATATTATTAAAATATAATAATATATTTAAATGAATTATTTTATCAGAAAAAGATAAAATTTCAATTTTCAACAATTGTCACTATAAAAATTTTCTCCATCTATATCCACATAAAATCAATATTTTCCTCATCATATAAATCAATAATTAATTATTCACAACTAATATTACGTAATCACAAGATCGGCAACCGTGTAGTTCTCCTCAGAAAGAGGGGCTTTCCAATAAGAATTTCTCCTCATCTTGCCGCAATTAATTAGGTGACCAAACCTCTCCTTAGATGAACTTTCTAGACATTGCCAATAATGTTTTCTAATAATATTATTCGGATAATATGAATTATTGTCTGATAATGGAAGATATCTTGTGTAATGACAATTTATTGAAACAACAAGAATATAAAATATCAATGCAAAAGAATTATTGAATCAATAAAATAAAATATTGAATAAGAATTACTATAACAATTATTGAGTAGTGCCTTCACGTAAGAATCAATAATTGGTGCAATACACAGTAATATTACCGCTTAACAACGCGTATTAGTGTGTTTTTTAACCAACGGGTATTCCAACAAGATATTAACTTGGTAATAACTACGCCAGTTATTTATAAATAACTTATATTTGTTGTTTTCTTCATCCAATCGCTTTCCGTTATGGGGCCCACAAAGATCATACTGTTGTCGTATTTAATATTCATCGACAGTACGAATATTCCACGACCAAACGAATATTCCCCGACAATAATGAATATTTTATAACCACTTGCTTATTCGAAATATTTGCGTATTTTACCCATAACTATCCACATTAATCAAATCAACCCTTACTATTTCAAAATAATAAATAGAGGAAAATAAATTTCATTTATTAATAATTTGGGGTCTTACAAATTAGACCTTGACTTATATGTTGAGACTCCGTTAGGAGAAATTTTCATTATATCTAATGTTTATAAATCTTGATTGATTCAAGTTGGAACCATCACATTACCTGCCGATCTTATTTCGTTGAAAATACTTGCATTTGATGTGATTTTAGGGATTGATTGGTTAACTACTCATCATGCTAAAATTGATTATTTTCGTAAGGTTGTTAGTTTTTATATTCCTAACCAACCTGTTATGCAAATTCAAACAACCAAACTGCTAAAATCAATCACTGTCATATCAAGCCATAAAGCTATTGGTTTATTGAAAAATAGATGTCAATCTTTCTTAGCCCATATCACAGACTTGAACAAAAACACATCAGATTTGAATAAAATTTATGTTGTTAGTGAATTTCCTGACGTATTTCTTGAAGAACTTCTCCGATGTCCGCTTCTCGTAACGTGAAGTTGAATTCTTTATTGACCTTGAACTCGTACAAAGCCCATTTTAAAACCCCATATCGAATGGCTCTATTAAACTTCGAGTTAAAGGTCCAACTACGAGAGTTGTTGGACATTGGTTTCATTCGTCCTAGTACATCTCCTTGGGGTGCTCCTGTGTTATTCGTAAAGAAGAAAGACGGGAGTATGCGACTTTATATTAACTACCGAGAATTGAACCATGTCACCATCAAGAATAGGTATCCGCTACCTCGCATTGATGACTTGTTTGACCAGTTACAAGGAGCACAATTCTTTTCAAAGATCGATCTTCGCTTACGGATATCATCACCAAGATTAAAATCGAGGATATTCCAAGACCGCCTTGAACTCCTTCGTATGGTCATTATGAATTCTTAGTCATGTCTTTTGGATTAACTAATGCTCCTGCTACTTTCATGGATATGATGAATCGTGTGTTCAAAGAATATTTGGATCATTTTGTTGTTGTCTTTATTGATGACATGCTCATCTATTCCAAAAGCCGTGAAGATCATGAGCGCCATTTGAAGCTGGTACTGCAAAGGCTTCGTGAAAACAAGCTATATGCCAAGCTAAAGAAATGCGAGTTCTAGCTTGAGGAAGTAGCATTCCTTGGGCACGTGGTGTCAAAACATGGAGTATTTGTCGACCCGACGAAGATTGAAGCCTTACAAAGTTGGGAGCAACCGAAGTCAGTGACCGAAGTATGTAGCTTTTTGGGCTTAGCTTGTTATTATCGGAGATTCGTGGAAGGATTTTCTCGAATCGCTACTCCGTTAACTCAGCT
Organism: Panax quinquefolius; assembly: GCA_020205615.1. Taxonomy (NCBI): domain Eukaryota; kingdom Viridiplantae; phylum Streptophyta; class Magnoliopsida; order Apiales; family Araliaceae; genus Panax; species Panax quinquefolius. Next base: position 85,781,496 of record CM035170.1, on the reverse strand, counting down.
GACTCGTAAAGATATAAAATTTGGTTGGAGAGAGGATTGTGAGAAGAGTTTTCAAGAACTCAAGAGGAGACTCATTTCGGCACATGTTCTGATAATATCATCTGGTTCGGATGGATTTGTTATCTACAGCGATGCTTCCGGCAAAGGGTTAGGATGTGTTCTCATGAAACATGGGAAAGTCATAGCCTATGCCTCGCGACAACTCAATGAATATGAGAGGAATTATCCTACTCATGATTTGGAGTTGGCAGTAGTCGTTTTCCCATTGAAGATCTGGAGACACTACCTGTATGGGGAGAAAGTGGAGATCTATACAGATCATAAAAGCCTCAAATATTTCTTCACCCAAAAGGAACTCAATATGCGGCAACGACGTTGGCTCGAGTTGTTGAAAGATTACGACTATACCATCCAATATCATCCTGGAAAAGCAAACGTGTAGCTGACGCATTAAGTAGAAGATCATATGCAGGTACGAGTGCAATGTTGTTAACACAAAGGTCCATTTTGTATGACTTGCAAATGATGGAGATAGAGTTAAAGACTCCAGGGACCCATGTGATGATGGCGAATATACGAGTAGAACCGACTTTAATAGATAAAGTTAAAGCTGCTCAAGCTATAGACCTGGAGCTGATGCGTATGAGGAAGAAAGTGCAAGAAGGTGCTATTTTGGAAGCAAGAATCGATGAAGAAGGAATACTTCGAGTCAACTCCAGACTTTGTATTCCTAATGATTCTGACTTGAAGCATAAAATCATGATGGAGGCACACAACACACCATTTGCAATCCATCCTGGGAGTACCAAAATGTATCATGATCTTCGACATACATTTTGGTGGAACAATATGAAGATAGAGATCGCGGAGTTTATCTCGAGATGTTTAACTTGTCAACGTGTAAAGGCAGAGAATCAAGTGCCAAAGGGTCCATTGCAACCACTTGAGATTCCAAGATGGAAGTGGGAACACATTACTATGGATTTTTTTACGGGTCTTCCCAAGGTTTCTCAAGGCATAGATGCGATTTGGGTTATTGTTGATAGATTAACTAAGTCTGCTCATTTCTTGCCTATACGGGAGACTTATTCCCTTGAACGACTTGCTCGTATGTACGTGAATGAGATTATGAGATTGCATGGCATGCCAGTATCCACAGTTTCGAATCGTGACCCAAGATTCACTTCATGATTTTGGGTTAGCTTGTTGAAAGCTATGGGCAGGGATTTACGATTCAGTTCAGCATACCATCCTCAAATGGATGGGCAATCAGATAGGACTATTCAAACTCTTGAAGATCTATTAAGACTTTGTGTCCTAGATTTCAAAGGGAGTTGGGATAAGTACCTACCATTGGTGGAATTCTCCTACAACAACAGTTATCAGGCAAGTATAGGTGTGGCTCCATTCGAGGCGTTATATAGAAGAAAATGTCATTCTCTAGTATGCTGGGACGAGGTGGGTGAAGCAACATTATTGAGACCAGAGTTGGTATGAATGACTACAGAGAAGATCCAAACGATTCGACAACGTATACAAACGGCACAAGATCGACAAAAGAGTTATGTGGATCTTCATCGAAAGGACGTGGAATTTAATATTGGGGATTGTGTATTGTTACGTATTGCTCCATGAAAGGGAGTTACAAGATTTGGGAAGAGAGGAAAGCTCAATCCAAGATTTAATGGTCAATTTGAAATTCTTGACCGAATAGAAAATGTGGCCTATAGACTCGCATTACCTCCAAGCATGTCTCGTGTTCATAATGTTTTTCACATATCTATGCTTCGTATATATGTGAAAGACCCGAACCACGTTATTGAGTTAGAACCGGACGAAATAGCCGAAGATTTAATGTACGAGGAGGTACCTATTAAGATCTTGGATAGGAAAGAGCATGTCCTACGCACCAAGGTTATACCACAAGTTAAGGTTTTATGGAGAAACCATGCTATTGAAGAAATGACCTGGGAGTTGGAATCAGAAATGAAAGTGAGGTATCCTCACCTTTTCAAAATACCAGGTACGTACGTCAATTTCGAGGACAAAATTTCATAAGGAGGGGAGGTTATAAGACCCCAACTTATTATAAATAAAATTAAATTTCCTCTATTCATTATTTTGAATTAATGAGGTGTTAATTTGATATAATGCTTTGGTTATGGGTGAAATATGCATATTTTGCAAAAGAAGTAAGTGGTTATAAAATATTCATTATCTCGAGGAATATTCGTTTGGTCGTGGGATATTCTTTCTGTCAGGGAATATTCGTATGACGGCGCAACCATTTATGGGCCCCATAACAGAAAATGGTTGGATGAAGAAAATGACAAATTTGAGTTTTAATAAATAACAGCGTAATTATTACCATTAACACTGTTGGAATACCTGGTGGTTAAAATACAGTAATACGCTTGGTTGCACAATAGCACACGGTATTGCATAGTATTTTTGAAATTATTGATTCTTACGTAAGAAGGCACTACTCAATAATTGTTACAGTAATTACTGTTCAATATTTTATTTTATTTGTTCAATAATTGCTGCGTTGATATTTTATATTATTTTTGTTTCAATAATTATCACTGCACAGTATTTCCCATTATCAGATCAATAATTCATATTATTTGAATAATATTATTAGATAGCATTATTGGCAATGTCTTAAAAGTTCTATCAAGGAGAGGTTTGGTCACCTAATTGCGCGCCAGTAAGGAAAAATCCTTATCGGAAAGCCCCTCTTCCTCGAACTACTGGTTGTCATTATTGTGATTCTGTAATATTATTTGTGAATAATTATTTATTGATTTTTATGATAAGGAAATATTTATTTTATGTGGATATAAATGAATGAAATATTTATTTTTATGTGGATATAATTGAAGGAATTAATGTTGAGGTGTTTTATCAGTATTTTGTCGGAATAAATGTATTAAAATTTATCCGTATATGGATTTTGGACATTTTCTGTTTGGAATTGGGAAAAACTTTCTTCTGCAAAGTTGTAGAGAATTCGATTTCCTATGCTATGGACATAAAATTCGTATTTTTTTGATAAAAGGGCTATTTATTATGAATTATTGAAGCTTCAAAAATTAAATGTTTTTATTAAAATTATGGGTGGGACAACCGCCTTGAACTCCTTAAACGTGGTTCCTTGGTTCTATGGTTGATTCTGCAACGCTCCTATCAGTAATGTCACTAATTGTTGAATGGGGTTAGCATCAACATTGTCATTATTGTTGGTTCCTTCGTTGGTTCTCTGTCGTGGTGGTTGACGTCTGGGAGGCATTTTCTGTTTAAAAAAAACACTCATTAGGTTATTATTCAACTCTTTTAAGTAATTTCTACTTAACTTGCCTCCACAAAAGAAATAACCACATAACCACGTAACACTTTGAATAAAATAACAACTTTTATTTATTCATAACCTCTTTAAAAACATAAAATAATAGCATCACTGCTATTTACATTACTTTCCTGAACTACAAAAGTTTCAGGACAACATCATCGTCATATCCCATAGGGTACATAACACTTGAGATTTACAATTTATTTAACTTTTATTAATCGCATAACAACTACGATGTTCTACTAAGATACTGCTTAGCCATACTACGCTCTTCCTCCATGATCCGGAACATTGTTCTACGATCTAATACGTACGATGGCAGTGTCTCGAACTGAATCGGATAACCCATGACCTGATCTTGAGCTCGATTAACCACGGTATTAAATACTTTATTCATCTCTTCCATCTTCATTCTCTTTGCTTGTGCGTCTTTCACTGCTATCCCAGCTCGTTGAAACATTTCCTCATATATATCCTCGACTCTTGCCCTCTTCGTAGCTTCTTCCATTAGCTTATTCTTCAATTCTGCTACCTCCTCGATCAGTTGTTCTTTCTCTCTTTCAGTCTGTTCTAGCTTCTCCTCAACATTAGTCAATCGTTCCTCACGATCTTGGATCTCATCATCTTTCTGTGTCATTGTAGTCTTTTGTTCAGCTACTATCTCTTGCAATTCCTCGACTGTATCCTGAAGTTCCACGTTATGGTCATAGACTTCATCGTACATTCGAGCAGCTATCGAGGTTAGTGGAGTCTCCTCCTCCTCGTCCTCATCATCCTCATCCTCCTGTGGCAACTCAACGGGATCCTCCTCATCCATCTCCACATCATCATCCTCACCTTCAACCACTGTGACCAACGGGGCTGACTCCCGTGGCAGTAGTTGTTCCCAAATAACCTGAATGTCGCGAGGCTCCTCCTCTATAGGCATCTGAGGTCTATCCTCCCTAGCCTGACTGGATTCTCCGACATTAGTCATCCTGAAAACAAAATTTTAAGTTTCAATTATTAATCATTACTACTCGACACTCACGAGCACATAAGTATAAACACATAATCACATAAGTGTTTTATTATTTCTTCCTTAAAACTCGATAAAAGTTGATCACCACTATATTTTCAAAGGTTACTTCCTAAGGCTTTTCCCCACCTAAGGTTCATAACCTAAAGCTTTGATACCAACTTGTGACACCCCCAAATCCTGGTACTTCATTACCTCAAGATTTAGTGTTCACGTAATCAAAACATTCATATCTAACTACCCAATCATAATAAATTGAATAATAAAAACCTGCTCATACAGGATTACATTAATAAAACATTATCTCCCAAGTTCTCTAACCTTTAATACAATCATTCAAGTGCGGAATTTAAATTATTACATCACATCATTATTAAAAGTATATTATCATAACGATAAAAAAATATTACAAGCCTTCATCACTTGTACATCTTTCCCTTTCCTTTGCTAGTTGTAGGTTTATCTACCTTCTCAACCATAGCTGCAATAAGTGTATAAATATGCAAGAGTGAGCAAACAAAGCTCACTTGAAATAAGAATAAATATCTTTACATCATTTGCTGAATAATAGGCTCAATAGAACTGAATGATATGTTCTATTATCATTTCAACATTTGCCAATTCATAGGCTCAATAGAACTGAATGAGTTGTTCTATTAACATTCTTAAATATACTACTAAGGGTCAAATGACCATGAACCATGTCCACAGTTATAAGTAATCTTTTAACTTTAACTTTAACAGTCATATGACTATAAGGACTCCACGTACTTAGGGGGATCAATCCTTCGTACAATGTATTGTGCACAACCATTTCAACGCTAAACGTAAACCCCAAAACATAGGGTTGTTCATGTCAGTATTTAGAGTACAAGTTTGCACCAAAGAAAGTTTGGTTTGGATAAGCTTTCAAGGGTAATTGAAGTTTAATGATCATCAACTAGGGAACTAATTGAATCAACAATGCTTGATAATACAACAGTTGTTTAATAACAACATAACTTAGAACATTTGAGAATCATAAATGAACATATTCTACATATCTAACTCATGCTTGAAATAACTATAGAGTATAAGTATTCAATAGAATGAATAAAATGGTTAACCTATGCTTGAACAGTAAAATAAGCTAAGGTTCAAGTGTTATAACATTAGAAATGAAATTCCTGAACTTTAAGAAACTTGCTTAACTGTAAACAAGTTAAAATGAATCAATAAATTAAGAATTTCCAATAACATTAGAGTTAGAGTTTGCTCAAATGGATTTTAGGAACAATTTACTTAATCAGTAACAGTTAAGATAAAAAGCTTGCTCAATCGAAAGCATGAAGTTATAATAATAGAACTAACTCAACGAAAGTGTAGAGTTAGAAAATTTGCACAATGTAATAAAAGAACTAGCTCAACGAAAGTGTAGAGTTAGAAAACTTGCCTCAAGCATAAGCTATAAAGTTAAACTCACGATCACCTACACATAATTTTAGAACCACAATACCTATTAGACATGTTAACATATCATAACATGTTCCCATTCACATTTCAGAAACTTTAAGTGTTTTACTTCGCAACACTTGTCTAACTTTCATTATGTATACTAAATTACCACATAACGCGTTATTGATTTACTAATTATTTTTTACAATTTTGAATTCATAATTCACATAACATGACTCTATTTAACCTTGTTGTTACATGATTCTAACATTCCATAACCTTAAGCTAAGCTACAACGAACAACCAAAGTCTGCAGAATAAAATGCAGACTTGATTAATTCGAAAATTGACACTTTCATGCATGGCACAAGACAAGTTTTATATGGGGATCTTTGCGGCCACATGATAGTCATACCTACTTGACTGACACGAACCCAGCTTTTGCGAATGAGCCACGACACATTTTATTAAGCCAACTAACACGAATTTAACCCATCAAACAGTGATAATAACACGTAAAATAAATATACAACTATCATAAACATGATTGCTAACATATACAATCACTTCACACAATTTAACAACTACTAAAACTATTTTAATTTCTCAAATTTTCATGTTTTTCACATAAAACTCCAATTTTTTACATTCATCCCAAAAATCATCACTGTGAATTCATTATTTGGACAAATCACTCTATTCCAATTACCTTATGCTCGTATCTCATTGAACTAACATAAACAAACTTCAATTAACATTTTAGCATACAATTTGACCCTCAAAATTGGTACTTACTCAGACTATATGAAGAACATAAACACTGACAAAATTTCCACTACTGTCAAACGAATTTAGCATACAATTGTTGTTTAAACGTAATCTCTAATCACTATATACTCATATAATCACAAGTACCCAATTATCTAACAACAATTTGAATGAGATGAAATTTACAGAACATGAAATTTTTGACGTAATACTCATAAGCATATATATAATATCCAAGTTGTAGAACATACCTTCAATTAGCTTCTAATTCTTGCTAACCCACTAGAATTGCTTGAAAATCCTAAGTTTTCTTTCAATTTCTCTCAACCCTTCTCTCAATTTCTCTGAACTATCAAACTCCTCTCTCAAGCTTTGCAAACTAGAATGCGTAATAACAAGGAAATCAACTGATATGCGTAGTAAGAAAAACTGACATAACCTTAATGATACTACTAATTGTATTATCAGTTACTAACGTATATAACATAAATATATTTTATTATTTTATTTATATTACTTATTCTATTTATTTAAATAACTAGAAATCTCAAAAGCCATAAGGCTTGTTTGGCAAAACCCTTTAAATATTAAAGAATTAATATATTAAGCCTTGTTTGTTAAAACTAAATTAAACTACTTTAATTTAGTTTAATAACTCCTTATAATATAGTAATTTGTCACACTATATTTAATCAAGCTTTCATATTTATTTTAATTAATGCAAATCACAGCTTAATTAAATAAAGCCTTTAATCACATAACACAATACAAATAATTAATCATTTAAATTGAAATATCAATATAATAATAATTTCCTTAATTCATCAATTATTTATTTAATAAATAATTAACTAAACAAAATTAAATCAATAATTAAATATTTATATAAATCAATAAATATTTAATATTACATTTAAAAATTACGGAATGTTACAACTATCTTTGATTGTATCCATGTTTTGATCTTTATGTTTGAATTACGCTTCACAATTGGTTATTATGGAGTATTATTGAACTTGGATAAACCGTAATACTGAATCCCTAATATTTGTCCTTTTGTCTTCTACCGGATTCGCTTTCTTTAAGATATTTTTCATCATCATCAGGTCCTAAATAATGATATTACTTGAATATCTTTGGCCCAGTAAAAGCAAAGATGAATGATTAATCGATGAATATCTTTGGCCCGTAAAGCAAAAGATGAACAGTGTTGAGATGAACATTGTATTGAACGAGAATTTTGTAATTAATTTTAATATTTATTGAATTAAATAAATATTTTTGATGATTTAATTATTAGATTAAATAATTAATTGACGCAATTGTGGTAGATTAATTTAATTATATGTGTTACATTTATTAAATTAATGTAGAGAGTTTTATTATCAAAGTATGTGATTATGTGAGCTTATTGTATTAAAAGAAATATTTAATAAGCATATTGGTATTTTAATTAATTTAATTATTAATTAGAGAATTAATAATTTGACATTATTTATTAATGAGTTATTTAATTATGTGACTATGTGAATTTATGAGAAATTATTATATTTTATTTATAATAAATTAAATAAGATATGAGTTTATTTTATAAAGGAGTGTGACATTAATTAAACTATATGATAAAGGTTTTATTTAATTAAATGAGATTAAGTCTTTTGAAGCTAGCCAAACAAGGCCCTAAGAGGAGTTGGTGCGCTTTAACCCATGATTGGGGCAATCACCACTCTGCGCTTCGATTATCTGATCATTATATACGACGTCTTCTTTTTCTTTTCATTTTTGCCTAAGTCTAAGAAATATTCGAGAGAGTCCTGAGAATTTCCGGAAGAATTAAGATACTTGTGAAAGAGAATTGAGAGTGAGGAAACTAAGCCTACTAATTATATCCTCTGTGGTAATCTCCTCCTTTCCCAAATTCTATTTTACGATTTAGTTTTCATAAAATGGGTTTCATAGTTTTGGCTTTCAAACCTCTGTTATGTCTCCTAATTGAGAAATTGTGCTATTATATGGATATATGTAATAATAAGAGTAGCATAACATGTTTTATATATATATATTGCATGATTCCATATCATCAGTTTCATAGTATTACATCGTATATGATTTCTACAAAATTACAGAGTTTGGGTTTTGGCCTTAAGGCCTTATACGTGATTTTAGTATGTCAAACATAAATGTTTTCGTAAAAAATTACACTCGTATGATGTTATGCATGTTGATACTGAAGAGACCAAAGTTTAAATAAACGGATTCGGTGTTATAACGAATCCGTAGTGACAATTTTCATGTTTTATTTTCAAAACCTTCAAGAACATTAAGAACAGTGAAAGTAAATGTGTTGATTTTACAAATTATGTGTTGTAACTTGTTAAAAAACATGCTAGATGGGTTAAGTAATGATTTTATATGTATTACAATGATTAGGTAAGTCTAAATTCGTGTAAAAAATAACTAATTGAAAGTTATGGCCATATTCATGTATAATTTTACGTGTGATTGATTTTGGCCAAATTTAGCCTTTTATATTTTATGAATCGCAGAATCTGCAGAAAATGAGCACAGGTAACTTACTTCCTGGCCAACGCTATAAAACTAAATTACTCACCATAAAAAGTCAAAATAAATAAATAAATAAATAAAATAAAAATAAATAAATAAATAATAATAATAATAAATAAATAAATATTTGATGAAAATTATTGTTAAAATATTTATAAATAAATTAAATATTTTAATTGAGATATTTATGAAATAAAATAAATATTCGATGAAAATTATTATTAAAATATTTATAAATTAAATTAAATATTTTAATTGAGATATTATGGAATAAAATAAATATTCGATGAAAATTATTATTAAAATATTTATAAAATAAATTAAATATTTTAATTGAGATATTATGGAATAAATTAAATATTCGATGGAAATTATTATGAAATAATTTATTCGAGTGTAATAATAGTAAGAGATGAAAATATTCTAATTTAATTAAGTAATTAAATTAGAATGGTAATGATTTGTTAAATAAAGTGGAGTTTATATTAAATAATTAAGTGAAAATGTAACTAATGAATGTCGTGAATACATATGGTATGTGTGTAGGATTAGTGGTGAACTAAGTAGTAATCGTTTAGCCTACGCATTGATGAGGCAAGTTTCCTAACCCTACTTGTCATTATTGTTCAAGTTTATTAATTACCTCGAGTTAATTATCATTATTATTATTCATGTTCAAATGTTATATTAAAGATTGATTATATTTTCAAAGCATGATTCAGTTATACAATAATTGTCCTATTGTATACTTCCTGAGATTATTATTCAATTTGAATATCATTATTATTGAACCTTATTAGACTAGCGAACCCTTATTGATTCGACTAGTCCATAGTTGATAAGCGCTTCTAAATTTACGAACCCTTGATGAATTGTCCAAACCAAACTTCCTTTGTGCGGACTCGAATGTCAAACCGAGATGAACAACCCTGCAAAAGGGATTTACTTATCGTTAGCGTTAAGATATTGTGCATGCATTGTTGTACTAAGGGTTGATCCCCCTAAGTACGAGTAGAAAGGTCTATAGTCTTATGACTGTTAAAGGTTTCAAGTATAACCCTTGATAACCTAGGACATAGTTCAAGGTCTTATGACCCTCAGAATTCTTTTGTTTCTTGTTATTCATTCTTGATTCAAAAGTTGAGCTTTTATTCAGATGTCTTTGATTTACTCGCATGTTATTATACTATTATTTCATTATTATACTTGTGGGCATTAGTGCTCACTCTTGCTTAATAATAACATTGCAGTTAAGAATGAAAGAACTGACTAACCTTCCACTAGTAAAGGCAAGGGCAAAGTTAGCAAGTGTTGAAGACTTGTTATTTTATTTGATGATGTATTTAGGTTAGACTTAAGTTAATGATGTTGTTTAAGACTTAATTGTTTATGATTCCATACGGATGTTTAAGGTTAGAGTAACTTTGGGATTGTATTTATTATGTAGTTGATGTAACCCCATAAGGGGAGATTTATTATTATTTCTACTTATTGCATGGTTTGCATTTATTATGGGTAGATAGATAGATGATATTTATACAGTGAACACCAAATCCCATGGAATTGAAGTACCCGGATTTGGGGGTGTCACAAGTTGGTATCAAAGCTATAGGTTATGAACCTTAGGTGGGGGAACAACCTTAGGTAGTAGCCTTATAGAAAGAAGATAGTGATGGAAAACTCTTATCGAGTTATAAGAAATGAATTTATGTAATTCATTGAAGATAATAAAAGACCTTATGTGTTTATGTGTTAAAGTATGCGTTAGATGATACGACTTAGTAACTAAAACTTAAAATTTTGTGTCGGATGTCGAATGTTGGAGAAGCTAGTCAAGCCGGGAGGAAGAAGAACCCGTGTACCTATAAGTATCGACAGAGGAGGAGCCCCAAGACATTCATGTCATTAGGGAGCAACAGAATGCAGAGGAGTCATCTCCATTGATCACCATTGTTGGTCGGGAGCATGAGCTCCTAGACCGATCCCGAGGAGGATCCCGAGGAGAATTTGTTGAAGAAGAGGAAGAGGAAGAAGAGGAGTTACCACGGTACCGTTGATCTTTGAGATGTATGACACGTTATACAACCGTAACGTGGAGTTACGAGATGAGGTCCGAGATTTGGTAGCGAAAGCGAGGTTATTCAAAGATATTACTTTCAGAAAGCGTAAGGAGAGGAGATTTCGACTCTTCACTCTCGACCGCAAATGTAGAATGGGATTTGGTCCATGAGAAGGGTCAAACCAAGATAAGACCGAGGAGATAGAAAAGTCAAGAAGGAACTCAAGGAAACCTCCGAAAGACCGAACATAGCGTAAGAGGGATGGGTAAGAGAATCACATCGAAATGATCGTGCGAAGATGATAGTCGTCAAAGAAGGCAAAAGCTTGAAGAGACATATTCTACACTTAATCATGCAATGGATGAGGCCCAAGATCGAGTTTTGAGGTACCCCATTCGGGTTCAAGGACTTCCATCGTATATATCTTTGGATCGCAGGACGATGTCTCGTATCATGGATGAGGAGCGTGACAAGGCTATTCAGCACCTTGATAGACAGTGATAGAATTTGTTTAATTATGTGAAAGACTTAATTAGTTTTTATATGTAAATTCTAACGTGTTTATGAACGAAAGAATATTTGAATGTTTTAAATCCTGTGGATTCTTTATTCTAGGATAGTTGATGTAAATAGCAGTTATGCTATCGTTTAATGTTAAAACTTTGATTTGAATGCAAATATATCAAGTTGTTTGAGATTATGTGTTAAGTGATATGTTAAATTATTGAGTAATGCCTTAACTATTTAGAGAAATAAATAAAGTTCTAATAAAGCGTTTATTTAACAAAAAAATGCCGCCAAGGAGAAGACAACAACGTCAACCGGCTCAGGAAGAGTCAACCAATAATAACAATTATGCTAACGCTAATCCTGTCAGCAAAGATTGATGAACTTCTTGACCGGAGCCATGAATAACCAACCTCAAGCTCCACCAAACACAACGTTTAAGGACTTCAAGGCGGTGGGACCGCCAGAGTTCAAAGGTTCCATGAACCCAATCGAGGCTCAAATGTGGGTTATGGAAATGGAGAAGGTTTTCGACGTTGCTAGGGTTAGAAGACCGAAGACCGCTTTTGCAATGTTTATCTTTGAAGTCTGAGGCTAGCTACTGGTGGCAAGCAAACAAAGTGCGAGGAGGTGAAGGTATAATTACGTGGGAGAGATTTAAAGAGATGTTTTTCGAAATGTATTTCCCAACTAGTTCACAGAACCAGATGGAGGTTCAATTTCTAGAGTTAAAGCAGGGAAATATGAGCGTGCCTGACTATGCGGCTAAATTCAACGAATTGGCAAGGTTTTCACCATATCAAGTTCACACGGATGAGAGGAAGGCGAGACGGTTTGAACAAGGACTAAAGCCTTGGGTGTATAGCAAGGTATCAATGTTTTCAGCTAAACATGTTTGCTGGAGTACTGGAAAAGGTCATCCTCGCTGAAGGAGGAAGCGATGTGATGACCAAGTACAATCAAGATCAAAAGAAGAAGAAGAGTGAAGGTGAAGGAAATAACAAGGTCAGTGGAAGTGGCACACGGAGGTGGAAATTTCAATCGAAGAAAAGGTGGAACGACTGACTCATCATCGGGAATCAACAAGGTAGTCGGAAGAAAAGAATCAAGCATGCCCGACTTGGGAAAGCCCATCCGAGAGTTTGTATGAAAGGAAAAAGAGTGTGCTACAATTGTGGACGGAAGGCCACATAGCACCAAACCGTCCAAACCCAAAGAAGGATGCTTTTTACTTGTGGTTCAAGGACCATCTCGCAAGAGATTGTCCCAAGAAGGATCTGGAGGGTCGGGATCGGGAGAAACCAAGGAAATAACAAAGGGAAATGCCTTAACCATCACCGGACCAACCATGCAACAAACCGACCAATTCTCCCTGACTTTCAATATGACGGTGCGAGATGCAATCCAGTCTCGTGATGTGGTGTCGATTATCATTCCGATCAATGAAATTAATGCTTATGTTTTATTTGATTCAAAAAGCTATTTGTTCCTTTATATCCAAGACTTTGCTAATAGTTTAGATTTGCTTATGGATGAGTTGGAATATCCCATGAATATAGAAATTGTGAATAGGGAGATAATTCCTGTTAAGTACGTGTTTAAGAACTGTAGAGTGGATATTAAGGGTAATATCATGAACGTAGATCTTATCCCTATTCGACTTGGGGAATTTGACGTTATTTTGGGAATGGACTGGTTATTCAATTACGGGGCTGTAATTGATTGCCAAAAGAAGCGTATTAACCTTATGACTCCATCAAAGGTTGTGTTTTATGGTAGCAAGTCGCCTAGACAAGTGAGTTGTCTGACGATGATGCAGGCCAGGAAGTTGTTAAGACAAGGCTGTGTAGGATACTTAGCTTACATAGTCGATAGTCGAAAAGAGAATCCGAAGGTAGAAGAAATCTCGATTGTGAGGACTTCATCGACGTATTTCCGCACGATTTACCGGGACTTCCACCGATAGAAGTAGATTTCAGTGTCGATTTGGCGCCTGGAATCGCTCCAATATCGAAGGCACCATACCGAATGGCACCAAGAGAGATGAAGGAATTAATGGTACAACTACAAGAATTGTTGGACAAGAAGTACATTCAACCGAGCGTGTATCGCGTGGGGGAGCGCTTGGTGTTTGTTTGTGAAAAGAAGGTTGGATCGATGCGACTCTGCATTGACTATAGAGAACCAGAATAAGGTCACGATTAAGAACAGATATCCATTACTGAGGATCGACGACTGCTTGATCAATTGAAGAGAGCGAGGTACTTTTCCAAGATAGACTTGAGAAGCGGTTATCATCAATTGAAGGTGAGGTCGGAGGATGTACCAAAGACTGCGTTCAGAACACGATACGGTCACTACGAATTTTTAGTAATGTCATTTGGTCTTACGAATGCTCCTGCAGCATTTATGAGACTAATGAATGGTGTGTTCAAGCCGTTTTGGTCAAGTTCGTAGTGGTATTTATAGATGACATTTTGGTCTATTCGAAAACCAAAGAAGAACACGAAGAGCATTTGAGATTAACGTTGGAAGTATTGAGAAGGGAAAAGTTGTATGCCAAGTTTTTGAAATGCGAATTTTGGATTGAACGAGTGCAATTTCTTGGGCAAGTGATCGATAAAAACGGAATTTCGGTAGATCCATCCAAAGTCGGGCCGTGATTAATCGGGATCACCGAGGACTCCACCTAAGTCTGAAGTTTTCTTGGATTAGCGGGATATTATAGAAGGTTCATACAAGACTTTTCCAAGATCGCAACTCCGTTAACGAATTTAACTCGAAAAGCTGTGAAATTTGTTTGGACGGATAAGTGTGAGGAAAGTTTTCAAGAATTGAAGAAGAGGTTGAGTACGGCCCCTGTGTTATCTCTTTCGGAGGATACAGGAAATTTTGTTGTTTATAGGGATGCATCGCATAAAGGACTTGGTTGTGTGCTGATGCAAAACGACAAAGTAATTGCATATGCATCACGACAGTTGAAGGATTACGAGAAGGGTTACCCGACCCATGATTTGGAGTTAGCTGCAGTTGTTTTTTCTCTAAAAATTTGGAGGCACTATCTATACGGGGAGAAGTGTGAAATATATATGGACCATAAGAGTCTGAAATATATTTTTACACAGAAGGATTTGAACATGCGTTAAAGAAGATGGTTGGAATTAATTAAGGATTACGACTGTGAGATTTTATACCATCCGGGGAAAGCAAATGTGGTTGCCGACGCCTTAAGTAGAAAGGGTCGTGAGAAATTGATGATGTTAATCGCTCGGAGGAGCTAATTACGAAATGGAGAAACCGGAGTTGAAGTGAAGTATCCTATGGAGATTGATGAGAAGCTATTTCGGATGCAATCTGCACAACTCTATTAGATAAAGTAAAGGAGGCTCAACTTCGTGATGAAGAATGTAAAAAGGTGACAAAGAAGATATCTCAAGGAACCGAACCAAGATTTAAGATGGATGAGGAAGGAATACCGAGATTTGAAAATAGAATCGGATTCCGCCAAGACAAGAAATTAAGGAAGAAATTACGAGTGAGGCTCATAGTTCGAGATATTCGATTCACCCGTGTAGTACAAAGATGTATCAAGATCTTCGACAACATTTCGTGGCGAATTTGAAACGCGATGTTGCGAGAATGTGTTGCCAAGTGTCCGACTTCGCCGAAAGTAAAAGCGTAACATCGAGAGACCGAGGTGGATTGCTACAACCTGCTAGAAATCTCAGAATGGAAATGGGAACATATTACAATGGACTTCGTGGTTGGCCTTCCGACAACTCAGAAAGGCTACGACACAGTATGGGTTATCGTTGACCGACTGACGAAATCCGCACACTTCCTTCCAATCAAAATTAGATTCAACTTAGATCAGTTGGCAAGGTTATATATGAAAGAGATTGTTTCGAGACACGGAGTGCCGGTGTCAATTGTTTCTGATAGAGATCCGCGCTTCACATCAAATTTCTAGAAACGTCTTCAGAATGCATGGAGTGCGCAATTGCGAATGAGTACGACTTACCACCCTCAAAATGCATTTTGACAGAGTGAGAGAACGATTCAAACATTAGAAGATATCTTTGAGAGCACATGTGATGGACTTCAAAGGAAATTGGGATGATCACCTACCGTTAGTAGAGTTCGGCCACAACAACAGCTTACCACGCTTAGTATAGGCATCCATGCCTACCACGCGTTATACTACAGAAAGTGCGTAACTTCGCTTTCTTTGGGATGAAGTTGGTGAAAGACAATTACTAGGGCGTAATTGGTACAAAGAGATTTACGAAATAGTCAAAGTGATCCGAGCACAACTGATAGCGGCTCAAGATCGACAGAAGAAATACGCTGATCCACATCGTAAAAATATCGAGTTTGAATCAGGTAGTTATGTTTTCTTGAAGGTCTCTCCCTGGAATGGGAAGATCAGGTTCGGAAAGAAAGGGAAATTGAGCCCAAGATTCATTGGACCCTTTGAAGTCATCGAGAAGAATCGGAGAAGTTAAATCTGAGGTAGCCTTACCTCCAAAGACTCGAGAATGTCCACAACGACTTCTATGTTTCTGTATTACGACCCTACAAGGTCGATTACAAGCATGTAATTGAATATGAACCCCTGCATTTTGAGAAAGACTTATCTTACGAAGAAATTCCTGTCTAAATTGTCGACCGAAAAGAACAAGTTCTCAGAAATAAAGTTATACCTTACATTAAGGTAATTTAGAGGAACCACAACGCCGACGGCTACGTGGGAACTCAAGAGAATATGATGAAGAATTACCCTCATTTATTTACTTAATTATGTGTGAAAACCGATTCTGGGGACAGAATCTTTGTAAGGGGGGAGAATGTAACGGGTCGAATTTATTGAGTTGTGATTCTGGGGACAGAATCCTTTTAAGGGGGGAAAGATGTGATGAACGAGAATTTTGTAATTAATTTTAATATTTATTGAATTAAATAAATATTTTTCGATGATTTAATTATTAGATTAAATAATTAATTGACGCAATTGTGGTAGATTAATTTAATTATATGTGTTACATTTATTAAATTAATGTAGAGAGTTTTATTATCAAAGTATGTGATTATGTGAGTTTATTGTATTAAAAGAAATATTTAATAAGCATATTGGTATTTTAATTAATTTAATTATTAATTAGAGAATTAATAAATTGACATTATTTATTAATGAGTTATTTAATTATGTGACTATGTGAATTTATGAGAAATTATTATATTTTATTTATAATAAATTAAATAAGATATGAGTTTATTTTATAAAGGAGTGTGACATTAATTAAACTATATGATAAAGATTTTATTTAATTAAATGAGATTAAGTCTTTTGAAGCTAGCCAAACAAGGCCCTAAGAGGAGTTGGTGCAGTTAACCCATGATTGGGCCAACTGACCACTCTGCGCTCAATTATCTGATCATTATATATACGACGCCTTCTTTTTTTTTTTTTTTCATTTTTGCTAAGTCTAAGAAATATTCGGAGAGTCTGAGAATTTCCAAGAAGAATTAAGATACTGTGAAAGAGAATTGAGAGTGAGGAAACTAAGCCTACTAATTATATCCTACAGGGTAATCTCCTCATTTCCCAAATTCTATTTTACGTATTTAGTTTTCATAAAATGGGTTTCATAGTTTTTGGCTTTCAAACCTCTGTTATGTCTCTGTAATTGAGAAATTGTGCTATTATATGGATATATGTAATAATAAGAGTAGCATAACATGTTTTATATATATATATATATATATATATATATATATATATTGCATGATTCCATATCATCTGTTTCATAGTATTACATCGTATATGATTTCTACAAAATTACAGAGTTTGGGTTTTGGCCTTAAGGCCTTATACGTGATTTTAGTATGTCAAACATAAATGTTTTCGTAAAATTTACACTCGTATGATGTTATGCATGTTGATACGAAGAGACCAAAGTTTAAATAAACGGATTCGGTGTTATAACGAATCCATAGTGACGATTTTCATGTTTTATTTTCAAAACCTTCAAGAACATCAAGAACAGTGAAAGTAAATGTGTTGATTTTGCAAATTATGTGTTGTAACTTGTTAAAAATCATGCTAGATGGGTTAAGTAATGATTATATATGTATTACAATGATTGGGTAAGTCTAAATTCGTGTAAAAAATAACTAATTGGAAGTTATGGCCATATTCATGTATAATTTTACGTGTGATTGATTTTGGCCTAATTTGGCCTTGTTATGTTCATGAATCCAGAATCAGCAGAATCGCATAAAACATGAAAATGAGCTCTGGTAACCCATTTCCCCTGGTACGTTACTAAACTAAATTACCACTTCGTGATCAAAATAAATAAATAAATAAATAAAATAATAATAATAATAATAATAAATAAATATTTGATAAAAATTATTATTAAAATATTTATAAAATAAATTAAATATTTTAATTGAGATATTTATGAAATAATATAAATATTCAATGAAAATTATTATTAAAATATTTATAAAATAAATTAAATATTTTAATTGAGATATTATGGAATAAAATAAATATTCGATGAAAATTATTATTAAAATATTTATAAAATAAATAAAATATTTTAATTGAGATATTTATGAAATAAAATAAATATTCAATAAAATTATTATTAAAATATTTATAAAATAAATTAAATATTTTAATTGAGATATTATGGAATAAAATAAATATTCGATGAAAATTATTATTAAAATATTTATAAATTAAATTAAATATTTTAATTGAGATATTATGGAATAGAATAAATATTCGATGAAAATTATTATTAAAATATTTATAAAATAAATTAAATATTTTAATTGAGATATTATGGAATAAATTAAATATTCGATTGAAATTATTATGAAATAATTTATTCGAGTGTAATAATAGTAAAGAATGAAAATATTCTAATTTAATTAAGTAATTAAATTAGAAGGGTGATGATTTGTTAAATAAAGTGGAGTTTATATTAAATAATTAAGTAAAAATGTAACTAATGAATGTCGTGAATACATATGGTATGTGTGTAGGATTTGTGGTGAACGGAAGTAGTAATCATTTAGCCTACGCACGATGCAAGTTTCCTAACCCTACTTGTTATTATTGTTCAAGTTTATTAATTATATTCATGTTCAAATGTTATATTAAAGATTGATTATCTTTTCAAAGCATGATTCAGTTATACAATAATTGTCCTATTGTATACTTCCTAAGATTATTATTCAATTTGAATATCATTATTATTGAACCTTATTAGACTAGCGAACCCTTATTGATTCGACTAGTCCATAGTTGATGAGCGTTCTAAATTTCTGAACCCTTGATGAATTGTCCAAACCAAACTTCCTTTGGTGCGGACTCGATTGTCAAACTGAGATGAACAACCCTGCAAAGGGTTTTACTTATGGTTAGCGTTAAGATATTGTGCATAGTATTGTACTAAGGGCTGATCCTCCTAAGTACGAGTAGAAAGGTCCATAGTCTTATGACTGTTAAAGGTTTCAAGTATAACCCCTGATAACCTAGGACATAGTTCAAGGTCTTATGACCCTCAGAATTCTTTTGTTTCTTGTTATTCATTCTTGATTCAAAAGTTGAGCTTTTATTCAGATGTCTTTGATTTACTCGCATGTTATTATACTGTTATTTCATTATTATACTTGTGGGCATTAGTGCTCACTCTTGCTTAATAATAACATTGCAGTTAAGAACAAAAGAACTGACGAACCTTCCACTAGTAAAGGCAAGGGCAAAGTTAGCAAGTGTTGAAGACTTGTTATTTTATTTGATGATGTATTTAGGTTAGACTTAAGTTAATGATGTTGTTTAAGACTTAATTGTTTATGATTCCAAGACAGGATGTTTAAGGTTAGAGTAACCTGGGATTGTATTTATTATGTAGTTGATGTAACCCCATAAGGGGAGATTTATTATTATTTCTATCTATTGCATGGTTTGCATTTATTATGGGTAGATAGATAGATGATATTTATACAGTGAACACCAAATCCCGTGGAATTGAAGTACCCGGATTTGGGGGTGTCACAAACATGACTAACTGGTGATACAAATGAATATCTTTGGCCTGTAGTGCAAAGATGAATATTTGATTCAAGATGTATATTGATTGATTTTACAGGGATAAAATATTGATGATGGACTTTTAAATTTTAGAAGATAGTAGAATTCATTCTTTACTTGACTCTTCTAATGGATTGTTATTTTCGTTGCAGTTGTTGATCTAAAACTTGTTGTGTATTATGTTCTATCAGATTTTTCCCTGTTGAAGACTAATGATAATTTATTGTATATTATCTTAGTCATAATATTCTTTACTGGGCTAGTTGAGCTCACCTTTTTCTTTTTTGTTCCATTTTTCTTTTCAGGAGGAGGGAACATAGCAGGAACTAGCCGGGGTATGGAATGATGGTTCAGGATAGTTGTTTTAGTAGTCCTCACTATTTTGTAAAATAGTGTATCAATAAATGTAATGAGGACTTGTTTTGAGTTTGTATACTGTCTATTAGACAATATTTGTATTCAAACTCACAGTATATGTGTTGTCGTATTTTGCACGACAATTGTATTACTGAAGTTGTATTTGTCTCCGTACCATGTATTTGGCGACTCAGAATAGGTGATGTATACCTATTTTTGGGGCGTCACAAATTTTGTCTTGGCTTTTGTTGTATATTTGATATTTATTTGGAGTTGTAGGCAATTATGAGATACGTCTCCATTATTTTCTCATTTCCAAACCCAGAGGTAGACACCAGTCCCTAAAAGATTTTACTTTCGCCAGTGGGGAGACAGCATGGCCTCGCCCTAGACTAATACTCCAGTGAAGGCACACTACTTTTTCAAGATTATTCTCTCAGACATTGTTTCAGATAGTAAAGATGGTATGTATGCCAACCCTATATATATATATACCTCAAATTGGTGTATTTTGTTTCTTTATTCTTCTGACAGACTAACCTTGAAATTCTTTCAAGTGATTAGTTATGATTTATTATGCAGCTCGAGGGAAACTTGTGTGTGCTGTTTGTTTAGAGACTGGTTTACCAAACAACAAAAGTCTTTTTAGGAGGCTAGATGCACGACAATTACTTGATACGATGTATAATGGTCGGCTCTTGCCAAACCCATAGGTATGTTTTGTGTTTTTCCATATCATATTATTGTTGGGCTTATAAGGAGTTCAATCTTTTATTTTTATTTTTATTTTAAATATGGGTAACTATTGCACTAGTAGAATAATCCTTTGTTATAGGAGACCAAAATGGATTTTAGTGAGGTTGAAGGTGAAGGTGAGGATAAACTCTACAAGGAGTAAGGGTTTTGTTATTTCATATTTACTCTATTTTCTGCTATGGAATGCATTACAATAAGAGACTTTTTTTCACTATGCATAAGTAATGTGAAGAAAAGCCTAACTATTACCCATAGACGATCTTGCACAACAGTCCCAAACATAACTTTCCTCAACTTTGAATTACACATGTGAATTCTCTATCAGATGATTTTTCTGATATCATTTGGTTTCTATAAATGACAGACAATTTTTCATAGTAAAGAACATATTGTTTAGCTCATGTTGTCAGTGGCTAACAGTACCAAATGAACATAACAACTACCCACAATAATTGCATGCCCTATATCTTCAATACATAAAACTTACATAGAGAGTATAAAAATTATTGCAATGTTAGGGTGCAAATGAAACCAAAAACCATCTCCAGTTTTATTTCAATACATAAAACTTACACAGAGTGCAAATGAAACCAAAAACCATCTCCAGTTTCTTTTCCACAACACAATGTCTTGACTAACTAAAAATTACATAGAGACATCAAAACTAGAAAACTATAAAAATTATTGCAATGTTAGGGTTATTATACTGAAAACTATATAATACCCAATTCAGATATCTACATAACACTCAATTTAGAAATCTATATACCACATTCAACATTAATCTTCAAATTTAGAAAACTATAAATATTATTGTAGTTAGGGTTACTTGTGGGAGGTGGCAGCAATGGCAGTGGTGGCGGCGGCGGACGGTGGCTAATTCTTCTCCTTCTTCTCTTCTCCCCATTCTCCCTTCAGATATCTACATAACACCCAATTCAAAAATTTATATACCACATTCAACATCAATCTTCAAATTTAGAAAACTATAAAAATTATTGTAGTTAGGGTTACCTGTGGGCGGCGGAGGCAATGGCAGTGGTGGCGGCAGCGACCGGTGGCTAATTTTTCTCCTTCTTATCTTCTCCCCCTTCTCCCTCTTTTCTCTATCTGCTCCCTCTTTTTTTTTTCTTTCGTCTGTGTCGAGCGAATGACTGATATTGGTTACATTAAGTTTGATCGTTGACGCGATGGATAATCGCATGCATCAATGCTAATTTTTAATGACGTGGACTTATCAAATGACGCGTGCGGTCATTTGATATTAAGTAGTTGCACAAAATAATCGTGCCAACATTTCCTGCCAAATTTTTGGAGGCAAAATTGTGCTAGCGACCGCATGCGGTCGCTGATATTGAATAGCGACTGTATTAAATTACGATCGCAGAAGTCAGTCGTTATTACTAATATCAGCGACGGCATACGCGGTCGCTGATATTATTGGTCGCTGTTAGGCATTTTTCTTGTAGTGCTTTTGCATCGATGCTCTCAATCAGCTCTGTTCGAATATCAATCTTCAGATTGAACCATTGCCAATGCTTCAACCTTCAGACGACCGAACTCTACAATTCTGATGCATATCTTCTTGGACCTAATCGTAGTGTCTTGTTGATAGGTAGGGACAACACTATGATCTCGAAGAGTGTTCATTAGATCTTCAATGTAGAACACCTCTTCCTTCTCTTATCTGATGCTTCAACACTTCATTTTACCTCGATTTGCTCTCGATCATCGATGGCTTGACTTGTTGTTCTGGCCCCTTCTGAATAGCAAGACACTTCAGATTTGTGGAGTGTCCAGCTCGCTTTCTCCTTGTGATCTCCCGTTCACTTATCATCAATGGACTGACCTAGTGCTTAATCACTTTAGCCTTGTTCTTCAGAGGCTGACCAGTATCTTTGTGTACACTCCATCAGTTCCTTCTTTGTTTAGCAAACACTACGATCCTGGTTTCTTTCAAGATCGTCGTCTTCTATTTACTTGACAGCTACTGCACATGCTGACTTTCCTTAGTCAGTTACTGAACTCTTCTTCTGATCAACTTGTGGAAGACTTCATCTCGAGTGGCTTCACAACTCAATCTGGATATTGATTTAGTTGGTGATTAGATCTTCTGTTAGCTTATATGTCATTCATTGAGTGCTCTCTGGTTTCCTTTAGGTGAGATGTATCTTTGCAGTACCAACCAGAGGCTTCATTCCTTTGGATATTCTAGGAGTGCTCATTTGTTGAGAATCGTGTTTGCTCTACGATTCTGCCTTGGCTTTGTGAGCACATCTGTTAAGGTCTTAGTTCTGCACTCTACGATTCAGCTTTGGCTGTGCAGACACTAAGACTCTAAGATCAGATCTTGACACTCTACGAATTATGACGGTGTGCTTGTTGTCTTCATCTGATCTTGCTCAACTACGATCTCTGCCTCTGATATGATCAGTAGACTCTACGACTCTGAGTGTAGTCTACGATTTTTGACTTGGCTTCGACATTAGTAGCCTCTACGATTCCGAGTGTAGTCTACGATTCTTGACTTGGCTTTGGTAGATGTTTGGTCGGCTCGTAGGTAGTCTGTCTCTACGATTCTGAACATGACTTTCTCAGCAGACTACGGCTCTGAGGAAGTTCTTCTCGACACACTACGATCCTTTCTCTTCTCTCATGGCAGTCTACAAACTCCGAGATCTACTATCTTGCAGACTACGATTCTGCCTCGACAGCTCTCGAGTTTTCCTTGACTCTCCTGGCAGATTAAGATTTCTGGTGCAGTGCTCGACGATCAGACAAGCCTATCTATTACATCATAAGATCAACCTAACAAGCTTGATCTTTCTATATTTATAGTCCTTATACATCATTTCTTTTCAAGGACTTTATAAAGTTGTTTTACTTATGTAGGATCATCCTAACACATTTGATCAATTCATTCTAAGTCCTTGTACATATGTTTCTATTATCTATCAAAGGACTTTATAGCTTTTCTTAATACAAGCATACTTGCATATTCATTCATATATATCATAATCAAATCATATATAAATAGGAATATCATTCACATACTTATTCCTGACAATCTCCCCTATTTGATTATGACAAAAATAATAAATGCATATGCATGTTATGAATGAATCTTATATACAGTGAGTAGCTGTATTTTTATAAAAGAAAATCATGAATGTCATTTATAATCATATAGAGTTTAATAGACTTTGACACTTTACATTCTGAATCCAGAACATACCTAAATAGTTAGAGATGTACCTCTTTGGTTCCATGTATATTTTCAGGATGTTTGTTAAACAGCTACTCAGATACTTGATCTTCTTGCTCCTGTTCCCCCTGGGTTAATGACTCTTTTTCTTTGCTCTGCTCCCCTTCATACTCATGAT
This sequence comes from Panax quinquefolius, assembly GCA_020205615.1. Lineage (NCBI taxonomy): Eukaryota > Viridiplantae > Streptophyta > Magnoliopsida > Apiales > Araliaceae > Panax > Panax quinquefolius. The sequence continues at coordinate 85,757,186 of CM035170.1, read as the reverse complement.
CTTCTTCTTTAATTTGCTCCCCCTCAAACTCTATGTTCATATGATTATCATCTTTTGGCTCCCCCTCAGATGATGATTCTGCTTCTGTAGATGCCGTCTTCTTCTTTGCCTTCTTATCTTTACTTCTTCTGCTCTCCTTGATACTCCTTGAATGCCTCTTTCTATGCCTCTTTTTCTCCCCCTTTTTTTTAATCATTAATCACTTGAGAAAGCTGCTCCATGTTGGACATTAGTTGCTCTATCAGGTAAGAGAAGTTACCAACTTCAATCTTGAGTTCTTGTTGGCTCAGCTCAAGTTGTAGAGAGAAAGACTGATTCAGGTTGTCAATCTTGTCAGAGAGGACTTGGATTTGCTCTTTATTGGCCTTCTGTGCTCGTAGAGCTTCTGCCTTCTGGTCATTTATGGCCTTCAGATAGATGTGATCTCTCTCTTTGATTTTGAGAGATACATCAGCCATAATGGCTTGAAGTCTGTCTTGAACTGAATTATCTCTTGTTGTTGTCAACATCTTTGACTCTTCATTGATTAGAGATATCTTCTCAACCAGCTCATCAGAATTCTTCAATAGTTCCTTCTCCATGGGATTTTAATCATGTGATTGGGCATGCTTTTGTTGAACACCAGATTGGACTCTATAATCCTTCTGGCATTAGAACCCACTCTACTATCATAGGGAATGTAGTGGTTGCCAGTATGTCTATAGACTTTGTAGTAAGGCTGGTCTTTGATTATTTTGGTTGCAAACCTCTTTACCCTTGGGAAGTTCTGTGACACCAGCTTCAGGATTGTAGAGGATAGTGGTGTAGTCTAATTCCATGTTGTTCCAATTTTTGAACTCCTCAAATGCAGTCATCCTCACCACCTTGAGCTGTTCATTTCCATAATTTACCCATCTTTCTGGAGGTACTTCTGTCGGTTCATCAATTACTTCCACCACTATTCTTCTGTTAATTCTTGCTGGAGAGAGGACAAGATAGTCTGTTGATTCCTGATTTGTAGAGCTGGAATCCTTATCTATTTCTTCACTTTCTGAGCTTGAATCATTCTGATCAGATTCATCAGTGAATTCTCCTTGTTGATTTTCATTACCTGAATCTTCTTCAGCATCCTCTTCCTTTGACTCAGATTCATCATCACTCACCAATGATTGCAGTAGAGTGTTTACCTTGCTTCTTGGGGACAAATTTAGCAAGTAGTCTGTAGCTCTTTCTTCTCCTTGGAGGTTCAGCTATAGGAGAGACAGACTTTTCTTCCTCTTAAGACTCTGAGGCCTTTGAATCATCAGGCATACTTCCTTGACGTTCAGTAATGGAAGGGGCAGGTCCTTCTTCGGACTCAACATCATTTGACCCGTCATGTGGGCTAGTTGGAGAATTTGCATTTGGAGATGAAGTTGGGTCATCTTGTACCTTCTCTTCATCATCAGAGTGAATGCTGTGAGAGTTAGCCATAGGGCTTGCATATTCTTTTTCATCAGTAGGGTTTACATTTTCTTTCATGAATCCAGCTTCACCTTCATCGCTGGATTTGTTCTTTGGGGACTCAGTCTTGAGAACATCAGTTCCATTCTCTTCTTCTGACTCTACGTCCTCTTCTTCGTCAGGTGTACTTTCTTGGGACACTGGGGCTGGCCTGTTTACCACCTTAGCATTCTTTCTGGATAGCCCTTGAAGTAATCTGTTACTTCTCTTCTTTGTGGTCTCTGCAGTTGAGACCTTTTCACCTTCATCCTTGTCTTCAGTAGAGAGACTTTTTGGTAGGGCCTCAGTTTTCTTCACACCCTTGGATTTCTTCCTTGCTTGTGTGGTTGCTACTAGTACAGAGTCACCAGATTCAGAGCTTTCCACCTCCTTCGCCTTTCTTTTCTTTGCAGAGACTTTGCTGCTGCTTGCAGTTGTTGTTAGCCTCCTGTTTTCCTTTGGAATTTTCTTCCAGTTTACAAACAGCTATGGAGACATAACTTTATGGATATTAAGTGGTTCTCCCTCATCATCTTTGATCTTGTTTCCCAATTTCTTCTTTATCACAATGTTCAAGAGTCTTCCATTAAAAACTTTTGTAAGGGGTTTATCTGTAGACTTCTTCATCTCAGCCTTTTCCACCCATTTGAAGATTTGATCGAACAAGATAGCTCCAAATTTTATTTACTTTTTCAGAACTATTGCAGACATAATCTTCAATTTTTGATCAAGCACAGTGTCTGTACAGTGTCCTTTCATAGTATACATTTGCCCACTATCTCAGCAAGGAACTCGAATTCTTCAAGAAACTCCTTTTTCTTTATGTCCTTCAGACTAGGGTTTCTTTTGTACTTCATAATCTTCTTTGCTTGTTTAGTGTCGATCTCATCAAGGCTCTTCAGTCCCAAGTTAGGGAGACCTAAGCATTGATTGATATCAGACGATTTCAGCTTTAGAGACTAACCTCTAACTCTGGTAGAAAGGGTTCTGGAATTTATGGATGCATTTGAGTAAAACTCCTTTACCAGTTCCGCATATACTCGAGTGCTTGCCTCAAGACATTCTGAGAATCCAGCCTTCTTCACGAGTTCAAGAATATCTCTGAACTTCTTTTTAGATTTCTCAAATGTCTTTGTTCCGAGCTGAATGCCAGTGATTACTCGCCAATCTTTTTGGTTCGTAGAGTAGCTCGGTGATGTGGCTATGAACTCTACGTTTTCCTTTGTTGACTCAACGATCTTCTTCTGAGAGACACTGCAGTGGATGGTTTTGACACTAATCCTCATCTTGAAATTGCATAGCTCAACCACTGATGTACATTATTAAAGAAATTGGCAGCAACTCTTACCTACGGCCGTAGAAATATTTTTTTTCTGGCCACAGGTAAAAGGTCGGCCAAGAGAAATGTCTAAAATATCCCCACTTTAAATAGTTTTTTGCTGGTCATAACTCTTACATGCGGCCAGAGAATTTTTTTTTCTGGCCAAAAGTAAGAGGTGTGACCAAGAGAAATGTCTAAAATACCACCACCTTAGTTAAATTTAAATAGTTTTAATGTATAAAATGTTTGTATAAATAATTTCTTAAGTAGTAAAAATTAAAATTATCAACTATATATAATGTATTTATTTTTATAAATAATTACCTAATAAATAAATTTTAAAATTTTTACTTATATTCAATGTATTTGTTTGTGTGATGCCACCAAAATAGGTCTACACAACCCATCTTGGGTCGTCAAAAACAACACTATTGACAACTTTATTTATACAATTGTCGTGCAAAATACTACAACACATATACTAAGAGTTTTAATACAAATATTGTTACGTATATAATACGATAATATTCATACTCAAATTATTACAATGCCCTATAAAATACAGCAGCAAATATTTCAAGTCCTCAAAGGAGCACGCGAAGATTTCCGTTCTCCTCATTCTAATAGAGTGCATTTTGACGCTTTCAAATTCGAGTTCGCATCCCCCTATTTGGTTCACCAAATATAACTGTTAAATGATGTATACAATATGTCAAACACATTTTAAGTTCTTAGTACAATTATTATGCCACACCGTTTCATAGTTTGATTAGGATTTCGACTAATTTGAAACACCACTTTATACCCATGTTCTCTCTGCTAGTCCCAGCTACACTTTTATTTCCTGAAAGGGATTGTGAAACAAAAGGGGTAAGCACAAATAGCCCAATAAAGAATATCATGACTTAAGATAATTATATTATCAATAGCCTTCATCAATAATAAATCAGATATTTAGAACATATGGTAGATGATAAAAGTTTTTAACTATAATAGCAGTGGAATCAACAATCTATTAGAAGAGTCAAGTAGAACATAATGTCTACTATCCTCTCCAAATTAAAATTCCATCATCAATATTTTATTCATGTAACACTAATCAACAATTCTTCGTTGTACCCAAGACAAAGAGAACTTTCACCACCTGTTTTTACCTAAAACACAAAGCTCATGGTTATACCAATTTACAGTTTATGTTTATAATTATGCCATTAAATTCATCTTTACACTACGGCCAAAGATATAAAACTGTAAAACCAATAATCAACAGTCCATCTTTGCACTACGAGCCAAAGATATACAACTATAAAACCAATAATCAACAGTCCATCTTTGCACAACGGGCCAAAGATATACAACTGTAAAACCAATAATCAACAGTCCATCTTTGCACTACGGGCCAAAGATGACTTTTATCACACCATTTGTCAGTAACATTAATCAATCTTTGCAAATAAGTCAAAGAGGATTTTTACCACATCATTTGTCAGTAAAATAAATAATCCATATCGCCGAATTATCCATGTACTATGGGCCAAGGATATTCGTTAGTATCATATCCACGAATTATCCATGCACTACGGGCCAAAGATATTCGTTAGTATGACATCCATGAATTATCCATGCACTACCGGCCAAGGATATTCATTATTATCACATCCACGAATTATCCATGCACTACGGGCCAAGGATATTCGTTAGTACCACATCCATAAATTATCCATGCACTACGGGCCAATGATATTCATTATTATCACATCCACAAAATATCTATGCACTACGGACCAAGGATATTCGTTAGTATCACATCCATGAATTATACATGCACTACGGGCCAAGGATATTCATTATTATGACATCCACAAATTATCCATGCACTACGGGCCAAGGATATTCATTAGTATCACCAATGGTCATGATAATGCCAAACAACTGTCCATCAATGCACTACGGGCCAATGAGGACTTTTTACCACATCATAAACATGAGGATGGTGATAATGATATGTATATTGAATGGACAAAAATAATCAGAATAATAAGATAAAATAAATCTTAGTGATTTCTAACTTAATTATTTAGAGTCCAAATTGCCAACATGATATCCAGAAAATCGATTAGAATTCCTGATAAAATATAAAGTACAAGTAATGTAAAGTTCCTGACTCAAAAATAATAACTTAAGACTGAATAGAAAGATCCACTTCAAGATATTAGATGAAACACAAACTATTAATGATATTCTAATCCTTTCAGGACTTTTCATCATTTAATGATAAGCTGGAGAAACGAATAATAATATCTTACCATAATATGGAGCATGAAAGAAAATGACATCCATTTACCATAAAAATGATACCCCCTTACCTTAGCATGTGACTTGATTCTGCTTTCTGTGAAATTGATCAACTTAAACAATGCTTGCATTTCTTATCTACACTTGGAGTAACATATTACACTCAATAGAAATACTCACAATATTATACTCACGATATTGTAGTAAAAGAATTTTATATTTTTAGTGTAGTGATGGTGTGTGTTTAGTTGCTCAACCGACAACCTATTTATACTAAAAATTTAGTAAACAACTAGCACACCCACTTTGACAAAATAACCAAATGAGTTATTTAATAATGATAGTGGAGTTTATGGTCCCATAGAGAAAATTAAACCAACTTGTACACATTTTAAAAATAATTGAGTTGTGATCCAGACTACTTTAGAAAAAGTAGAGTGTCGGCAAGTCATGTCAGACTTACTTTTGTAAAAAGAAAATATTTGAACAAACATCTGCATATCATACTTATCTTTAATCAACACCATTTTCAATCTTTGAACCATTTTTCCCAATTATTAACATAGACTCACAATACTGCCAACTTGTTTAATTATATCATATCAAATAATATGAGTAATTATGCAATAACTATTGTGACACTTATTGAATGAAATAATGAGTGACTTCTTACGTAATTAAGAATCAATAATATAAATCACTGTGCAATAACTACTGTGACAACTATTGAATAAAATACTGAGTGGCTTCTTACGTAAGAATCAATGATATGAATTACTGTGGAATACCGTGTACTACTGTGGAATCACGTGTATTATTATATGTTTATCATCGGGTATTTCAACAGTTTAACGATAAAAGTTTTGCCGTTATTTTTATAAAAAGGTTATTTCTATCACTTTCTATATCCGACAGTTATTCCGTTATGGGGCCCACCAATAATTGGTTAATTCGGCACCGTTGTACGAATATTCCCTGACCAAACGAATATTTTATGACAACTGTTCATTTCAAATATTTTTTTCATATTTTTCAGATTATCCGACAATTTTCAATAATTATTTCTATTTATAAAAACTATCATTTAATAGCTTCAAAATAGAAATACTAACTCCACATACTTTTATATCTTTAAAACATCATCAATATTAATATTATATTATTATGATATTTTTCAGTAAATTTCATAATTTTCCACCATTCATAAAATTTTCTATGAATTTCCTCTAATTTTAAACTAACCATAAATAGCTTAAAAATACAATAAATATTTATGTTATTCAATAATTTTTAAAAGCCCGAAATTATAAAATCATATTATAAGATTTTTCACCAAGTTTCATAATTTTTCATCATTTATACAATTTTCTATGAATTTCTTCTATTTTCAAACTAACTATAAATAGTTTTAAAATACAATAATTACTTCTACTTTTCAATAATTCATCAAACATTTACAGAAATTCTAAGATGATTTCAACCCAAATAATTTTTCTGATAAATTAATTATAAATTCCAATATTCAAAAACTTCAATAATTCATAATAATTAGCTCTTTTATCAAAAAATTATGAATCTTATATCCTTTTCATGGAAAATTTAATTCTCTATAACTTTGTAAAAGAATTTTTTTTCCAAATTCTGACTCTAACATAGTGAAATATTCTTACCGAAAAGTTCTTCTTGACAATTTCTGAACCATCCACCTTACGAAATTAATAACAAATTATACGTTAATCTTTAACGGTTCAAAGTTTGTAGACATATACTCAACTTATATATATATAACATATCCAAAAATTATAACGATCCAACAGTCGGATTAAAAATTATAACTCACGCAATAAAGTTTAAGAACACTAATTTTTTGGAGTATGTGTCCTTCGTACCAGTTTCACTCAAATAATCACCACAAATAATTCACAAAGAATTTTTGTGCGATTCAAATTTTTGCGTTTAGCTTACTTCTAGGGCTTTCTTTTGATATATGGTTCATCTCCTAACTCATTATACACAAAGAGTTATGAATTTTACAAAATCAAGTAGTAAACTAATTTTTCTGAAAATTAAGATTTTTTTCATTCATCTTTTGATTTCTAGATTTCTCTCATTTGATTCATGTTTATGCAAGTGTAAATCATTCAATACATACATAAGTATGTACTCAATAAAATTCATAAATCTAAGAATAAATCAAAGATTTTAAAAATAGTTTTTCTTTTAATTTCCTCTTCATTTCTTCATCTTCTTCTTCTTCTTCTTCTTCTTCTTCTTCTTCTTCTTCTTCTTCTCTTTCTTTCTTTCTCTCTTCTCTTTTTTTTCTTCTGATTTCAACCCACCAAAAGGGAATAGGAGAAGTGTATGAAATCTATTTCATTTTCTTCTTTCTCTTTCTCTTTCTCTTTCCTTTTCTTTTCTTTTCTTTTCTTTTCTTTCTTCCTCTTTTTCTTTTCCTTTCTCTTTTTCCTCCCCTTCCCCACATGTTCCCTTTCTTTGTCCCCAAAATAATTTCATCTCTTCCTCAAATTCCAAGTTCAGCCGCCCACTTGGGCCCACACAAATTTTAATTTTTTCTTCTTTTATTAACTCATTTATCCGACTAATTGTTCACTTGACCATTTATCAATTTAACATTTTACAGTTTTAGAATAATAATCATAAATTAAATTGGACTTTTATTTCATAAAAGTCGGGGTATTACAGTTGGATGAATAATTTCTTAAGTAATAAAATTTAGAAAAAAATACACTGACACCCCTTCTAGATAACCATAATAACACTCACCTCCGCTCTAATTTTTGAAGTAACAGTTAGTAACCTTGCAAGTTTTTAGGGTTGACTAAATAGATAAAATTACATATTTACTCTTGTATGTTATAAAATTTTAATTTTTGAACAATATGTAGATATATATATATATATATATATATATATATATATATATATATATATATATTTAATTATCCTTTTTAATACAATAAATTATAATTATAGTTTTATTTGTAATTAAGATTATCTCATTCAAATAATTTAATTTAATTAACACATATTCTTGGATAAGTGATAAAAATATTAAGAATTTTAAATTAAATTATTAATGGACGTTTTCTAATTAAAGTGATTGATTATGTTGATAGTTTAGTTTTTGGAGCTTAACAATAAAATTATAATATGAATTATTATGATTTTTATATGTTAATTTTTCTTGAGTATATGTCAAAATTTGAGATGTTTATGATTTTAATCACATTTTTAGTATACATTGGTGTTGTATTTATACAATATTGAATAAAATAAAATATAATAATATTTATTACTACCTTTATCTCATTAAAAGAATTCTTTAACGTATTTTTTCTTTTTTTTGAGTAATAACATTTGTCTTCATTTTAAATAATTATGTAACAATCCGATATTTTTTATATAATTAAATCGGAAATTTTATGTATAATTTATTTTTTATTATTATTTTAAAGATGAGGATTTGTATAAGATAAAGAGTATGTATTTATGTGATAAATAAAAATATATTTATTACATGAATAATTTTAAATCATTTTATTTTAGAATTATTGATTACTATAAATTATATTCTTATAATAATTAATTTTATAGTAGAAATGTTTTTATTAATTAATTTCCATGAAATTATAATTATATATTATTTAAATAATATATGAAATAATTTTTAGAATTATTATAATAATTATTTATTTTATTATATGAATTTATGCTAGATTAATTAAGTTAATTATTTTAACTTAATTAATAATGTTAAATAGTAAAGATAAATCAGATGTAAGCCGCGTACCAGTAAAATGATCATATTACTGATAGGTGATTATATAAAAGATAAAACTAAGTTGCGAATTGTAAGCCGCGTACCAGGCAAGTATCCTACCTTTGCATTTCCTTTATGCAATGGACAGAAGTAAGAAAGTTTCAGAATTATATTATTATTGTACCAGATTATTAACCCTATTGTTATATATGTTATATCTGATCATTGATTATCAACATGTTACTATACTGTAATTCAGATATATATATTCTGTTCGTTAATTTCTAAATATGGTTATTCAAGCGTCTCCAATTGGATAATCATTGTATTTAATCACATGTTGATATATATATATATATATACCAATTGATCACCAGTATGTATAAAATAAGTAAAAGCCGTCTAAGCTATTTGATCAGATAGACACAGATTTAGAAATAACGTTGAATATGATAAAACTTTTTTGTATCCAATCAAATTATTTTGGTTCGGATTCCAGACTAAGTATGAACATCCCGATCAAGGAAAAACTTTTATGCGCCCAAGGCGGACAGAGTGAACGATAATATCGTTTTTGCATGTAGTGTTGATCAATACAGGGCAGAACAGGCTGATCACACCCCATGCCCGTAAGTTATAACGGTTTCCGGATGAAGTTCTGTTTAAACCTATTTGAAAATTGAAAACAATGTTCATAGTATGTCACATTAACCTTATTTATAGTCAATACGTAGTTTCAAAAAATTAATAGAGAGTTGTTATGTTATTATTATCGGTTCAGATTACTTCACAACTATTGATTTGTTGTAGAAGGGTAGTACAAAGAAAACATTTAATTCTTTCAGCTAATATTTATAATTGTTATTACTTGCTGGACACTCAAATGCTCATTCTTGCTTAATTTAACTGTTTTCAGCTAAGTGTGAACAACCTGAAGGCTCTGCTAAGAACAAGGGAAAAAGAAAGGTTGTTGAATGAGTGCAATGTTATCTTATGTAATAGTTTGATATTATTAAGACAATGACACATATTATCTATCATGCTATGTAGTGAATGTAATAAAGGTTACGTACTTGGGAGCTAGACTCTGATGATTATGTAAATTAAGTTTAATATTTATATTATTGTTATTATTATTAGTATTATTCCGCTCATAGAAATGGTATCGTGAAGCACCGAGTTCGGGTTTCAAGTACCTGAATTTGGAGGCTTTATAGGTTGGTATCAGAGCTTTAGGGTTAAAAACCTTAGGTGGGCTAGACCTTAGGCTATAACCTTATAACAGAGGGAAACGTTGAAAATACAAATAACTCATATAGAGTTTATAAGAAGATGAATTGAACAAATTCATCGTTAAACAAAAATAAAAGATAACTTATATAAAACTATTATTTGATGTGTGTATATATAATATGCTAATCAGGATAACTTATGTATGTAGATGTCTGGTGGAAAAGGCGTTTGTGATAGCTAGGGTAGTTGAGGAGCAAAAACCGCTTTTTCCACCTACATGATGAAAGGGGAGGCGAACTTTTGGTGGGAAGCAAATCAGGCGAGGGCAGGAGAAGGTGTAGTTCATAGGATAGGTTTAAGACACTGATTTTTGAAAACTATTTTTTATCTAGTATGCAGGCTAGGATGGAGGTTAAATTTTTAGAATTAAAGCAGGAGAATATGACGGTGTCAGAATACGTCGCAAAATTTAATGAGTTGGCTAGGTTCGCTCCGCATCAAGTTGATACGGAGGCCGGGAAAGCTAGAAGATTTGAGCTGGGATTAAAACCTCGGCTCTATAACAAGGTGGCAGTGTTGCAGATTCCTACATTTACAGCACTCATGGAAAAGGCTATCATAGCCGAGGAGGGGAGTGAGGTCATAAGCATCTACAATAAGGAGAGGAAGAACAAAGGTAAGGTCGAAGGAGCTGGGAAGATGAGAATTAAAAGTGGGAGCAGGAGTGGAGATGGAAAGAGGAAGGTGAACAACTTTGGGAATGTGCAGGTGAAGCAAGAAGGTGTGAAGAAACAGACTGTGCCGTGTAAGAATTGTGGAAAGAACTACTCTGGGAAATGTCTGAAGGGAAAATTTGTATGATATAAGTGCGGACAGGAGGGCCATATCTCTCCCAACTGCCCCAATCCAAGAATGAACAGTGGGTGTTTTTTATGTGGGTCGATTGAGCACGAGGTGAAGGATTGTCCGAAGAGGAGGACGGAGGCAGGAAGTGTGAATACTGGCAAGGGCAACGGGACTTTAGCAATCACGGGACCTACGTCATCGAGCAAGCCAACAAAATCAACAAAGAAAGGTCTACAAATACATGGTCGCCCCGGGATACGGTGGCAAATTGGTAATGGAACTCCAGGTATTATTCGTATAACTTTTATTTTATTATACATGATTTTCCTATATATAGTAAATTATTTTATAAAGAAATTTTGAAGGAGGAATTTGAGTTCTTTTAGAAATCAAATTTCCGTTTAATTAGATAGACAAGCTTTATGTGAATAGTTAAAGATCAGTTTGATCAAATTATGATCGAGATCTACTTGCAATGATTGTGTATGCTATGTACCCGTGTATGTATAGGTTTTAAAATGATGATTCAGGGGACGAAATCTTTATAAGGAATGATGAATGTAACAACCCGATATTTTCTATATAATTAAATCAGAAATTTTGTGTATAATTTTTTTTTTTAATTTTAATGATGAGGATTTGTACAAGATAAAGAGTATATATTTATGTGATAAATAAAATATATTTATTACATGAATAATTTTAAATCATTTTATTTTAGAATTATTGATTATTATAAATTATATTCTTATAATAATTAATTTTATAGTAGAAATGTTTTTATTAATTATTTTCCATGAAATTATAACTATATATTATTTAAATAATATATGAAATAATTTTAGAATTATTATAATAATTATTTATTTTATTATATGAATTTATGCTAGATTAATTAAGTTAATTATTTTAACTTAATTAATAATGTTAAATATGAAAGATAAATCGATATGGAATCCAAACCTTAATTTTGAATTTTTATCAAGAAATGAGAATAATAATATAATAATATTATATTTTGATTTTTCAATCTTTATAAGTATATACAAGATGTATGCGTATTGATAATGGTTGATCAATTATGGTGTATAATGTCAAAACCCTAGCATTAATTTGTTTAACCCTATTTTTAAATTCAAATGGGAAATTCAAGACTATTATATAACTGTGTTATATGATTTATGTTGTGCATTAAATGATTAATTAGGTAAACCCTAATTAAAATCTAGAAACCCTAATTAATCTTTAGAAAACCCTAATTTGAAACCTAAACTGGAGTTTGTGATCAGTTAGAATATGTGTTAATATGATAATTAATATCATGTATAGTAGATATTATTGCTAATTATGGAAAACCTAATTAATAAATTTAAAACCCTAATATCTAGCACCCTAAATTGGTAATTAAAAACCCTAATTATGATTTGGTAACCCTAATTATCAAAATTGTAAACCTTAATTGCTAAAATTAGCAAGGTTAATTATAATTAGTGATTTTAAACCCTAATGTTCTTGTAAAATGTAATTAGAGAATTAAACATAATTAGGAAACCCTAATTTTCAAAATTAGAAAGTTAAAATTTTTATTTTTATTTAAACCCTAAAATGAAATTCTAGAAAGCTAATTATTGGAAAACCTTAGGGTTAAACCCTAAGGGTTTGTCAAGATTACTTTTGTGCCATTAATATTACAAGGCTATTGACCAAATTGCCCTTTTGTGAATTATTGAAGCTAACTTGTTAGATTTGCCAATACTTTAGTTGGTGAGCTAATCCAACAACCCCACATGCTCAATAACTCCAGCCATCAGCCATTTCAGCAGCCATGTTGTGGCGCCCCCAAAAAAGGTATACATCACCTATTCTGAGTCGCCAAATACATGGTACAGAATACAAATACAACTTAATTATACAACTGTCGTGCAAAGTATGACAAAACATAAGCTGTGAGTTTTAATACAAATATTGTCGTCTAGACAATATACAAACTCAAATTCAATATTATTACATTTTTTTCCTACTAATTCACCGAATAGTGAGGACTACTAATGCTATTATCTCGTCCGCCACCCGCTCCAGTTTCCCCACTAGTCCTCGCTACGCTCTCATTTCACTCAAGAGAACAATGAAAGTAAAAGGTGAGCTCAACTAGCCCAAGAGGAAATATTATGACTAAGATAATGCGTAATATATTATCGTTAGCCTTTAAAGATGTTAAACTAATATAATATAACAACCATCAAGTTTAATCTGCGATTGGAACAAATAATCCATTAAAAGAGTCAAGTAGAGAATAAAATCTACTATCTTTTATGATTTAAAAGGTTTTTCATCACTTTTATCATTTGGGACTCGGCAATAAATAATCCACATCAATTGAATCACCCCGCACTACGACCAAGGATATTCTTTAGTATCACGACCACAATTATCCATGCACTTTATGGGCCAAGAATATTTGTGTATTCATTAATGGTCATGATCATGCCAACAATCGTCCCATCAATGCACTACGGCCAATGAGAACTTTTACCACATCATTTGTAACATTACTGGTCATGATTACACCGAATAATCTCTCGTCATAATCATACCAAGTCCATCTATGCACTACAAAGCCACGTATTGACTTTCAATAAAATATAAACATGAGGATGATGACAATGATATAAGAATTCAATAAAACAAGTTCAAGAATTATTTTATCTAGGAATCAATAACGTCCCAAATTGTCAACATGATACTTCTTTGTGGAGTAAAATTTTAAGAATGCTCGGAAGAATATTTCCATGAAAAGATATCTTTGGATGAAGCGCAAATATCAAGGATATTCCACTAATTTCATGGAGTATAGAAGTCAAAACTTTAACTTGAGTAGTATAATAGAGAATGGAATAATAAAAGAAATCACCAAGCATGCGATAGATCGCATGCAGACGAGTTATTCCAATGTAATAATAAATAACGGAACCGTGTCCGCATGAAAACGCACAAAACAGGATATTCCAATGAATAATAAAAAAGGAATCAAGTCGTAAAACGCATGAATAGGATATTCCAACATAATAATAAAGACGGAATCAGTCCAGTAAAAACGCGCAGCGGGATATTCCAATGAATAATAAATAATGGAACCAGGTCATGCGTAAAAGCATGCATGTGATGTTCCAATGAATAATAAATAATGGAACCGTGTCCCAAGTAAGCGCATGACATGGATGTTCCAAAGTGAAATAATAAAGAATGGAATAACAGAAGAATTTCACCAAGTATAGGGTAGCCCGCGTATATAGGTTATTCCACCAGAATAATAAAGAATGGAATAATAGAAGTTATCTTCATGGATAAGAAAGAAATAATACTCCCTACCTTAGAAAAACTGGATATTAGAATAGTGAGGTAGCAGACTTCTCTTCTTCTTTCTCTCTATAATTTCTCTCTATAATAATCGCTCTAAAGCTTTTGTGAATTGGTGAGAAATGAAGGAAAAATGAGCTTCTATTTTTAGGAAAATATAGTTTCGATAATTGCACGTTTTGGGGCTCGAAAAATTACAGTACAATACCTCCAACTTTTCTTTCATTTTTAATTTAGTCCTGCAAGTATTATCAATCTTGCACCAACTCCCCTAATAGTAAATAATGTGATTCAATAGTACACACATGTGAACAAATAGTTATATAAGCATGTGAATTAGTAGCAATTAATTGCTCATTTATGCGATAAATTACCCGATTTATCAATATAACCCCCAGACATCAATTATCATCGGAATAGATGTCGATTTCCACTAACACTAATAATCCCAACACAATGGAACTATCAAAATTCATTTTTAATCAAAACAACTTATTCATCATTAATATTATAACTCACAATATTTAACAACCAGGTCGTTCCTAGGAAAGAGGGGGCTTTCCGATAAGGATTTCTCCTTATTGCACGCATGATTAGGTGACCAAACCTCTCCTTGATGTAACTTCTGACATTGTCAATATTGCAAATAATAATATGAATAACTTTGTCGTCTCAATTATTGCTTTAATAATATAAAATATTATGCAAATGATATTGTGACAATAATTGAATCAATAATATGAGAGATATGATGCGTTAATTCTCGTAGCAATAATTGAGTATAACCGAAGTGACTTCTCACGTAAGCATCAATAATCAATACCGTGTATACTTATCAACCACGCGTATTCTTTACTTTTTTTAACACCGGGTGTTTCAACAGCTTAACAGTAAAACTTCCGCCGTTATTTTCATAAAGTATTTTTATCGTTTTCTCGATCCTATAATAATTCCGTTGTGGGGGTCCACCAATGATTGTCTTGTTGTACAAATATTTCTGTTAAAACGAATATTCCCCATTAATCGAATATTATATAACAACTTACGTACTTTTGCAAAATTTATAAATATTACCCACAACTATAACATTATATCAAATCCACACCATAATATTCAAAAACATATTTCGAGAAAATTTAATCTTTATTCAAAAAGTTGGGGTCTTACACAAGTCCATTGTATACCATCATATATATAGATTGAAGAGAGAGAGAAAAAAATCATTTGCTCACTTATTTTTGTCCAACTCTCATCCTTGAGCTTCTCTCTCTAAAACCTATGAAATTCTAAGGCATTTCAGTCACAAAACCGAGCCCCAGTAACATCCATAACAAATCAGAAAGCCAAGAATCAAAATTTATCCCAAGAGGTATAAAACCCTAACCTAGAATCTGATCATGCTTGGTATGTTAAATGTTATGATTAAGTGTTAAAATATGTTGTTAGTACTGTATAATGATGATCTGGGTTGCTAGATGTTAGATCCATAACATCTAGAGGCTTGGATTTGATATTCTTCAAAATCTGGAAAAAATTTGCTTGGTGGTCTGACAATGAATGTTAGTGGCTCTAGATTCTTGCATGATCATAATTTTTGTTGTTTTATGTTTTAGATATGTAGTCTGATATGTGCTCTTTGATCTAGATCAAGAATCAGGCTTATATCGAGTCCAGATTGCAAGATAATCGAGGTCAAAAGTCGTTGACTCAGACCGTGATCAAGGCGTTTCGGGTAACCTTAAACCCGCCTAAACCTACTTAACAACATTTTAAATCGACTAGATCTGTCAGTGTGTTGATGTTTTGGTTCTGTTGTTGTATCTAAGTTGTATCTTATTATATGTACTACAAATTCCTGCCTTTATACCACCCAGACATCAAACAGTTCGATCAGGGTAACTGGTCAAAGTAGATGGGACGAGCATGATTTCCGTTTTCTGGATAACCCAGAAAATGTAAGGATGTTATCTCTAACATAGTTTGACCGTAGTGTATCTAGTGAGTTAGTTGTTTTTAGGTTGATTTTATGTAATAGAAATGTTGTCCTACATGTTGGCTACATACTGAAGCTTATAGATCACTAAATCATTTCATGAAAAACAAGTTGTGGGAGCCCAAAGTGGACTGATAGAACTGTTCTTCATTTCTGGGTAACCCAGAAAATGAAGAACAACTCTGACAGTAACTTTGAAGGCTTAGAAGTACTTATTGTGATGTTGTTTGATCATGTTTGTTGATGGGTCTTGTAGTGTTGCATTTTTAATACACGATCTGACCAAAAACAAGTCCAGAAACTACTTGATCAGTGTTTAATCATTGGTCAAAGTAGCCAACTCGGTCACTGCACATGAGTTTCTAGGATTAGCCAAGAACGAAGAACACCTATAGCGACAGTTACCTAAGCTATAAAGCGATCTTTTTAATGACAAATATTTTCAAAAAATAATTAGTTTAATAAAATAAATAGAAAAAAGTAGTTTTAAATTATTAAAAATACATAATAAATTATTAAAAATTATTTTAAAGTCTGAAAATTAGTTTTTAATTATTTTAAGTATATTTCATAAATATTTAATATTTTAAAATATTAATGGTATTTAATTTATTTAATTATAATATTAAATAAATTAGTTAAAAATAATTTTAATACTTGAAAATTCATTTAAAATTATATTATGATATAAGAAAATATTTTAAGTTATTTTAATGACTTTTAATATTTTGTGATAAATTTTATTAATAAATTAATATTAATGATCATTAAGTTATTTAATAAATGAATTAAATAAATAATGATTTTATTATATTAAAAATCATTTTAAATAATAATAAGGTATTTAAAATATTTTAAGTTATAAAATATAACTTTCAATATTTAAAGGTAAATTTTATTAATTAATTATTATTAATAATTTTAAAATTATTTAATAATTATATTAAATAATTTAGTTTTAAATGATTTTATTATCATAAAGATCATTTTAAATGAAAATAAAGTGTTTAAAGATATTTTAAGTTATAAAATATAACTTTTAATATTTAAAAGATAATTTCATTAATAATTTAATATTAATAATTATTAATTTATTATTAATGATATTAAATTTATTTAATAATTATATTAAATAAATAGTTTAAAAATGGTTTTATTAATTTAAAATCATTTAAAAAGGATATAAATGAATTAAAAATATTTTAAGTTATAATTAATGACTTTTAATATTTTGATAAATAGTACATTAATATTTAAATATTAATGGTAATTATTTAAAAATGATTTTAATTGTTTTAAAAATTATTTAAGGGTAATATTAATACTTTAAAAGTATTTTGAGTTATTATAAATAACTTTAACATTTTGGCAATGGTTTTATTAATAGTTTAATATTAATTAAATATTAATGATAATAGAATTATTTAATATTTAAATCATTTAATAATGATTTCGGTGTTTGAAAATTCATGATAAATTATAATAAATATTTAAAAATTATTATAAGTCATTTACAAATAATATGACTGATAATTACATATATTGAGCTACAAAATAGAGTCTTAGACTCGATAATTACCCGATAAAGTCGTCGGTACATCGATATGTTTCAGAAATTGATATGGACTTAGATATTTTGACTGTATTAATGTTTGTTTGTGATCCAATGACTGTTGAACATAAGTGGCAATTTGATTAGGTTATATGCTGACTGCAATAAGCAGTGCTATGTGTTGTGATATGTTATTCTAATCAGTAAAATGATCTTATTACTGATAGGTGGTTATATAAAAGATAAAACTAAGTTGCAAATTGTAAGCCACGTACCAGACAAGTATCCTACCTTTGCATTTCCTTTATGCAATGGACAGAAATAAGAAAGTTTCAGAATTATATTATTATTGTACCAGATTATTAACCCTATTGTTATATATGTTATATCCGATCATTGATTATCAACATGTTACTATACTGTAATTCAGATATATATATTTTGTTTATTAATTTCTAAATATAGTTATTCAAGTGTCCCCACTTGGATAATCATTGTATTTAATCAAATGTTGATATATATATATATATATATATATATATATACACCTATTGATCACCAGTACATATACAATAAGTAAAAGCGGTCTAAGTTATTTAGAAATAACGTTGAATATGATAAAACCTTTTTGTATCCAATCAAATTATTTTGGTTCGGATTCCAGACTAAGTATGAACATCCTGATCAAGGGAAAACTTTTATGCGCCCAAGGCGAACAGAGTAAACGATAATATCATTCTTGCATGTAGTGTTGATCAATACAGGGCATAACGGGCTGATCACCCCCCGTGCCCGTAAGTTATGACGTTTTGCAGATGAAGTTCTGTTTAAACCTATTCGAAAATTAAAAACAATGTTCATAGTATGTCACCTTAACCCTATTTATAGTCAATACATAGTTTCAAAAATTTGATAGAGAGTTGTTATGTTATTATTATCGGTTCAGATTACTTCACAACTATTGATTTGTTGTAGAAGGGTAGTACAAAGAAAATATTTAATCCTTTCAGCTAATATTTATAATTGTTATTACTTACTGGGCACTCAAATGCTCATCCTTGCTTAATTTAAATATTTTCAGCTAAGTGTGAACAACCTGAAGGCTCTACTAAGAACAAGGGAAAAGGAAAGGTTGCTGAATGATTGCAATGTTATCTTATGTAATAGTTTGATATTATTTAGACAATGACATATATTATCTATCATGCTATGTAGTGAATGTAATAAAGGTTACGTACTTGGGAGCTAGACTACTGACAAATTCATTTATACAACTGTTGAACTGTTGTGCAAAATAAGACAACACATAAGCTGTGAGTTTTAATACAATATTATCTCGTAGACAATATCCAAACTCAAATTATTGCAATGCCATATAAAATACTGCAGCAAATATTTCAAAACCCCAAAGAAGAACGAGAAGATTACTATCATGTTCATTCTAATGAGGTGCACTTTTGACGCTTTCAAAGTCGGGTTCTCATCACCCTATTGTTGTTCACCAAAATCAAATATTAAGTGACGTATAAAATATGACACACCCAACTTAGGTCCTCAATACAATTATATATTGCATGTCATGTTGTTTTATAATGTATTGAGAAACTTCCACAGTCTCGGACCATCACACTATTCCCCTGTTATCCTCGCTCGACCCTGCTACACTCTTAATACCTGAAAGGAATTATGGAGCAAAAGGGTGAGCACAAATAGCCCAATAAAGAATATTATGACTAAGATAATTACATTATCAATAGCCTTCATCAATAATAAATCAAAGATTGAGAACATATGGTAGATAATAAAATTTTTCAACCATAATTGCAGCGGAATCAACAATCTATTAGATGAGTCGAGTAGAACATAATGTCTACTATCTCCTCCAAATTAAAAGTCCATCGTTAATATTTTATCCCTGTAATACACATCAACATTTCTTTGTTGTACTCAAGATAAAGAGAACTTTCATCACCTGTCTTCACTTGAACCATTAAAGATTATAGTTAAATTCACAATTCATATTTATAATCATGTAAATCAACAATTTCTCCTTGCCACAAAGGCTTAATAGAAAGTTTACTCAATATCCTTACCCCAAAGGCAAAAGATATGTAATAACAATGATCATACCAATCAGTTGTCTATCTTTGCACTATGGGCTAAAGATATTCAACTATAAAACCAATGGTCATGATCATACCAATCAATTGTCTGTCAGTGCACTACGGCCAAAGACATTCAACTGTAAAACCAATGGTCATTATCCTGCCAAACACATCATTGAATTATCCATGCACTACGGGCCAAGGATATTCGTTAGTATCACCAGTGGTCATGATCATGTCATACACATGTCGATCTTTGCACTACGGGCCAAAGCTATCAATCAACAGTTCATCTTTGCACGTAAGCCAAAGATATACAACTGTAAAACTAATAATCAACAACCCATTTTTGTACGTAAGCCAAAGATATACAACTGTAAAATCAATAATCAACATTCCATCTTTTCACTACGGGCCAAAGATGACTTTCATCACAATATAAGCATGAGGATGATGACAATGATATAAGAATTCAATTAAATGAGAGCAATGATAAATATTAAAGATTTTTAATTTATCCAGAGTTTAAGAATGTCCAAATTATCAACATTATACTACTTGGTGGAGTAAAATTCAAGATTTATATTCATTTATCAAAAATAATTTTGACAAAAAAGAAATCAATTTTTGTCGTGAATAGTATCCCGTGAATAGTACTTTGTGAATAGTACCCCGTGAATAGTACTTTGTGAATAGTATCTCGTGAATAATATATATGAATAGTACCCCGTGAATATTACCCCGAGTGAATACTACCCCGTACAAATACAAAAGAAATAACACCCCTTACGGATACGAAAGAAATAATACCCCTTACGAATATTAAACGAAAATAAAAATTTTTACGAATACGAAAAATAATATCGTAAGTAAATATGAAATAAATAATACCCCTTACCATAATAATGATATCCCTAACCATACGTAAAATAATGTCCCTTACTTTACTAGGAGATAGGATACTAAAATAGTGAAGTAGCAAAATACTCTTCTTCTTTCTCTCTCTATAGCTTCTTTTGTGAGGCATAGTGAATTGGTGAGAATGAAAGAAGAAATAAACTTCTATTTATAGGAGAATGGTCTAAACAGTAACTGATTCACGGACGGTCCTTATTGATTTACTATTAAAACTTCAACTGATGGTCCATATTGATTTATTATTCATCACTATGCAATAAAATATTCTAATAAAATAAAAATTTTATATAAAATATAATATATTCTATTTATAATCTAATAAAATGAATAACTTTATATATAATATAAAAAATATTCTATTTTATATAAAAAGTTTTCTATTTTATTACTATTATAATAATAATAAAATAAAACTGAGACAATCAGATCCTTCCCAGGAAAGAGGGGGCTTTCCGATAAGGACTGTTTTATATTAAAAGTTTTTTGTTTTATTACTATTATAATAATAATAAAACAAAATTGAGACAACCAATAAGGGAGTGCCCTCCCATGAAGGTAACTGGAATTTGGGAGATATAGACCAATGAGAGAGTGCCCTTATTCACAAGTCAGTGAATAGTAGCTGCATTAATTGAAAAGTTGGACAATAATCTCATATCCCACCAATCACAAGATTACCTTCTTTGAAGGTAATTTGCCATACAGAAAAATTATGTAACCTTAAAATGAACAAACACCAGCCACTCATCAATTATTATTCTCATCTTTAATCAACACGATCTTTATTCATCATTAATATTATAACTCACAATATTAACAACCAGATCATTCTTAAGAAAGAGAGGGTTTTTCGATAAGGACTTCTCCTTATTGGCGCGCAATTAGATGACCAATCCCCTTTCCTCGACAGAAGTTTCTAGACATTGTTAATAATGCAAATAATAATATGAATAACTTTATCATCTCAATTATTAATTTAATAATATAAAATATTGTGCAGATAATACTGTGACAATAATTAAATCAATAATATAAGATACTATCCATCAACTATTATTGCAATAACTGAATAAAATTGAGTGACTTTTCACGTAAGCATCGATAATAAAAGATACTATACAATAACGTGTACTACTATGCAACCACGCGTATTACTGTACTTTTATCACCGGGTATTTCAACAGTTAATGATTAAAGTTTTTTCGTTATTTTTATAAAAAGTTGTTTCTGTTGTTTTCTTACTCCGACAGTAATTCCGTTGTGAGGTTCACTAATGATTGTGTCGTCGTACGGATATTCCCCGACAAAAGGAATATTCCCCGACCAAACGAATATTTTATGACAACTTGCTTACTTTGTAAAATTTTCACATATCACCCTTAACTTTAACATTTTATCAATTTAACCATTTACTAAATAGAATAATAATTATAAGAAAATTGAATACTTTCATTTCATAAAATTTGGGGTCTTACATTAAACATTATAACTTGAAGGATACATTAAACATTATATTAAAAATAATTTTAAATATTAGTTGGTCAACTATACTAGGGGTAATGAATTCTACATATTATAGACTAGGGGTGTTAATTGTTACGTAAAAAACTAAAGAGGTGGTGAGTATTATTATAGTTATCTACATGGGGTGTCAATGTATTTTACTCTAAAATTTAACACTATCAACTATATTTAATTTATTTATTTGTATAAATAATTTCTTATGTAATATAATTTAACATTGTCAATTATTGTGACAACTTGATTAATTAAAATTTAAAGTCCATATTGTGTCTACAACTTGAAATTATTCATACATTTATATTTGAAATTATTTATACAAAATATACAATGTTAATTTTATTTCTTAAAAACTTATTTATACAAACATTTTATACATTAAAACTATTTAAATCTAACTAAGGTCAGGGTATTTTACATAGTTATTTTATAACTAGGGTGGGGGTATTTTTGGTTGTATTTTTATAAGAAATGTGAAACCAAAATTAAATATATACGAATAAATTCTTTCAACTTTATAAATTAAACATTTCTTGTGTTATTATTCAGATAAGCACATCTTTGAACGTTCATAAAAGAAACCAACTATTCAAATTTAAATTTTTTTACTCTTTCTGCAACTAATTAGAGGAATGCTACACCTCTTATAAAATCACGCTCAAATTTTTCTGCGCATTCAACCATCAGCTTGGACGTGAACCTGCACAGAAAGAACTACCAAAACGTACTTGACAGTTTGGGTCGTCGGGGATACCTTTGGTATGAATGTAAGAACATGTTTCAAGATAAGTTAACAATAAAGAAACAAGTATTTAGTAGGATATAATATGTATGTGTACTTCTATTGTTCACCCATAATTATAGTTTACCTTCACCAGAGTACCATATACAAATTAATAATGGATATGGTAACTGTATGGTGTTTTAGTTAGCAAGATAATGACCCAAGTCTAATAGACTTAGAGGTTTGTTATAAGAGCTAATGATATAATGGGCAGGAATAGTTTCCTTCTTGTATTTAATCAAACTAGTTGATAACTCGTGCATTGCACAAACTAGTTTGAATAACAGATTTAATAATTGTTCGACATTCATTTCAAAAAAGAATTCAAAATACGCAATTCATATAAGACCCCAACTTTTATGAATATAGATTAATTTTTCTCTAAATATTATTTTGAATAATAAGGTGTGGATTTGATATAATATTATAGTTGTGGGCAATATTTATAATTTTTGCAAAGTAAGCAAGTTGTCATAAAATATTCGTTTAGTCAGGGAATATTCGTTTTATCAAGGAATATTAAATGCGATTTACACAATCATTAGTGGACCCCAATAACGGAATTCTTGTCGGAGTTAAAACAGCGTAAATAAATTTTATAAAATAATGGCAAAAGTTTTACCGTTAATGGTTGAAATACCCTATGATAAAAATACAAGATGTCTGCGTGGTTGTACAGTAGCACACGGTATTGTACATTATCTTTGACTATTGATGCTTACGTGAGAAGTCACTCAGTTTTATTTAATTATTTCCACAGTAATTACTGCATGGTATCTCACATTATTGATTCAATTACTGTCATAATATTTTATATTATTAAATTAATAATTGAGACGACAAAGTTATTCATATTATTATTTACATTATTGACAATATCTAGAAATTTATGTCGAGGAAAGGGGTTTGGTCACCTAATTGCGCGCCAATAAGGAGAAGTCCTTATCGGAAAGCCCCTATCGGAAAGCCCCCTCTTTCGTGTGAATGATCTGGTTGTTCATAGTGTGAGTTATAATATTAATGATGAATAAATGTTATTAAAAATGTGTTTAGTGAAGCCAAGTGAATTGAGATAAATAGAGAGGTTTTTTCTAAAGTATTTGTTGTAAATTTTACTTATTACATGGATCCCCACTTACTCATTTTTCAAAATTATCAGTAGAAAAGTTTTATTATATATATAGAGATAGAGGGAGAATATAAATAGAGATAAATAGAATATTAGATAAATTCGTCTTGTTTTATTAGATTATAAATAGAATATATTATATTTTATTTAAAATTTTTGTTTTATTAGAATATTTTTGTGTACAATAATGAATAGTAAAAATCAAAATTTCAGACGAATTCGTTCACCCGTGAATCATTACTGTTAGTCCGTGATTTTATTTTCTAAATAGTATCCTACTATTCTCCTATAAATAGGATGCTTAGTTTAGAAATGAAAATCACACCAGAATCAGAGAATTCTTCTTCTATAATATTGAGCTTATTTTATTTGAGTTTAAGGAAGCTTTGAGTGTAGAAAACAGTATAAGTTTTCTTCAAGAATATCATCGCTATACCATTCAGAAGTACTCTCTTTTTAAGGTAAGGGATATTATTTTTGTTCAATATTCATAAGAAATAATATTTTCTTCCATACTCTGTAGTATGTAAGTAATATTATTTCGTTTCATATTCCTAATTTTACACTTATTTTGATAAGTATTGCTTCTATACTCCTTGAAATTAGTGGAATATCCTTGAAATTTGCGTTTCATCTAGTATCGTTTTGCAAGAATATTTTTTTGAATATTCTTGTTAAATTTTAATCTTTTCATGTCGGGGTACTATTCACGGGGTACTATTCACCCGGGGTACTATTCATGACAAAAATTGATTTCTTTTCTGTCCAAATTATTTTTGATACATGAATATTATTCTTGAATTTTACTCCACAAAGAAGTATCATGTTGAAAATTTGGACATTATTGAACTTTGGATAAATTGATTTTCAAATCTTTAAAATTTATCCTTGCTTTCACTTAATTGAATTATTATATCATTGTCATCATCCTAATGCTTATATTGTGATGAAAGTCATCTTTGGCCCGTAGTGCATAGATGGACTGTTGATTGGTATGATTATGACCAGGAATTATGTATCGGTATAATCATGATCTATAATTTTACAAATGATGTGGTAAAAGTCCTCATTGGCCCGTAGTGTATTGATGGACAGTTGTTGGCATGATCATGACCATTGGTGATAATAACGAATATCCTTGGCCCGTAGTGCATGGATAATTCGTGGATGTGATATTAACGAATATCCTTGGCCCGTATAGTGCATGGATAATTCGATGATGTGGATTATTTATTGAGTTGTGTTACAGCGATAAAATATTGATGATGAACTTTTAAATCATAGAAGATAGTAGATATCATGCTCTACTCTCTTTCTAATGGATTGCTTGTTCATGCGCGATTAAACTTGTTGTCATATTATATTCTATCGGTTTAACATTGTTGAAGGCTAACGATAATTTATTCTGCATTATCTTAGTCATATTATTCTTTAATGGGCTAGTTGAGCTCACCCTTTCCTTTCATTGTTCTCCTCAGGAAATGAGAATATAGCCGGGACTAGTCGGGAAATGGAGTGACGATCCAAGATGGTGGCTATAGTAGTCCTCACTATTTTATAAAATAGTGTGATAATAATTGTAATGAGGACTCCATTTGAGTTTGGATATTGTCTACGAGACAATATTCGTGTTAAAACTCTCAGCTTATGTTTTGTCGTATTTTACACGACAGTTGTATAATTAAGTTGTATTTAAATTATGTACCATATATTATGTGACTCAGAATGGGTTATGTATACCTATTTTGGGGGTGTCACAGTTTATACCAAAGCATAGGGATATGATCCTTGGCTGAGATGTGAGGCTAGAACTAGGAGGGGAGAGGTGGGTAAATCATTCGCTAGTATGACCTACCTAAGCTTATTTGTTATTTAATTGGTCGGACAGAATATAGGGGTAATTTGTGGCATGTCAATTAACCCTTGTTTTGTGGTAGTGTTTGAAAATGGCATCTGAAAATGTTGAGTTAAGCAATGGAGCACATGAGACCGTTGAGTCACCGCTGATCAATAACTAGGATAATGTGCATCAGGAAGGCAATAATCCTCAGGTAAACAACAACACCGACCAAATGATGAACTCTCAGCTTATGTTTTATCGTATTTTACACGACAGTTGTATAATTATGTTGTATTTGAATTTTGTACCATGTATTTGGCGACTCAGAATGGGTTATGTATACCTATTTTGGGGGTGTCATAGTTGGTATCAAAGCTTAGGGATATAATCCCTAGCTGAGATATGAGGCTAGAACTAGGAGGGATAGGCGGGTAAATCCTTCGCTAATATGACCTACCTAAGCTTATTTGTTATTTAATTGGTCAGTAAGAATATAGGTGTAATTTGTGGTATGTCAATTAACCCTTGTTTTGTGGCAGTGTTTGAAAATGACATCTAAAAATGTTGAGTTAAGCAATGGATCACATGAGACCGTTGAGTCACCGCTGATCAATAACCAGGATAACGTGCACCAGGAAGGAAATAATCCTCAGGTAAACAACAACACCGACCAAATGATAAACGACGGGATGTTTAAGAGCTTTTTGGGAAAGCCAGAACCACTTAAGGCAGAGACGTGGAAAAAGTAGATCACCAAGATATTTGATGTCTTAGAATTCTCTGAGGAGCAAATGGTTCCCTTTGCCACCTTCATGTTGAGAGGAGAGGCAGATTACTAGTGGGAATCTGTAAAACGTACTCAACCTACCGCACTAAAGATATCTTGGGAGAAGTTTTAAGAATTATTCAACGACAAGTACTTTCCCGAAAGTATTCATCACATTAAGAAGGTGGAATTAAACAACCTGGAGCAAAACAATATGACCGTATCGCAATACGAGGCTGAGTTTGCCGAGTTATCCCGATTTGCATCCCATTTGGTTGATAATGAGGAGCGACTGACGCGAATGTTTCTGCGAGGTTTGAAACCCATAATACGTCAATACCTCATTTCTCACAAACTTTGCTTGTATTCAGATGTTGTAAATATGGCTCAGTTATTAGAACATGATAATGAGTCGGCCTGACCAAAAGATAAAGCACCAAAAGCGATAATACCCGTTAGTACTTGATCATCGAAGCGGTGACAACAAACGTGGAGGAAATTATCATGCCAGAAATGGTAACCACTTCGATGGTAATCATGTCCAAGATAATAGAAGGAATGAGTCAAGTGGAAATTTCAAAAAGAGGAGATTCAACAATGATGGAAAGACAACAGCACCAACATCCATTTTCAAGGAAGGAGAATGTACCCTCACCATTACCTGTCGATCTCATATCTTTGAAAATACTTACATTTGATGTGACTTTAGGGATTGATTGGTTAAATACTCATCATACTAAAATTGATTATTTTCGTAAGGTTGTTAGTTTTCATATACCTAACCAACCTGTTTGACCAGTTACAAGGTGCCAAATTCTTTTTAAAGATCGATCTTCATTTCGGATATCATAAATTAAATATTAAAAATGATGATGTTCCAAAGACTGCTTTCAGAACTTGGTACGGGCATTACGAATTCCTAGTCATGTCTTTTGGATTGACTAATGCGCATGCTGCCTTCATAGATATGATGAACCGAGTATTCAAAGAATATTTGGATCATTTTATGGTTATCTTTATTGATGACATCCTCATATATTCCAAAAGTCGTGAAGATCATGAGTAACACTTGAGGCTGATACTCCAAAAGTTTCGTGAAAACAAGTTATACGCCAAGTTGAAGAAATGCGAGTTTTGGCTTGAGGAAGTATCATTTCTTGGGCACGTGATATCAAATCACAGAATACCTATTGACCCAGCGAAGATTGAAGCAATTCAAAGCTGGGAGGAACCTAAGTTAGTAATTGAAGTACGTAGCTTTTTGGGCTTAGCTGGTTATTATCGGAGATTCGTGGAAGGATTTTCTCGAATCGTTACTCCATTAACTTTCGGTGACTCAAAAGATACAAAATTTAGTTGGAGCGAGGAATGTGATAAGTTTTTCAAGAACTTCGAGAAGACTCATTTATTTTGTTTTGTGAATAGCATCACGTTTACGAGGATTTGTCATCTCTGATGATGCTTGAGCGAGAGGGTTAGGGCGTGTTCTCATCTGACATGGGAAAGTCATAGCATATGCCTCATGACAACTCAAAGAATATGAAAGAATTATCTTACTCATGATCTAGAGTTGTAGTGATCGTTTTTAAACTTAAAATCAAGGCATTACATATTGGGAGAAGGTGGAATCTATCTGAGATCATAAAAGCCTCCAATATTTCTTCACCCAAAAGGAACTCAACATGCAACAACGGCGTTGGCTCGAAATTTGTTGAAAGATTATAATCATACCATTGATACCATCACGGAAAAGCGAGCGTGGTAGGTGGCGCGTTGATGAGAAGATCGTATCTTGGAATGCGAGTGCGATATTGTCAAAACAAAGGCCCATTTTTTATGACTTACAAATGATGGAGATAGAGTTAAAGACTTCAGGGACCCACATGATGATGTCAAATATACGAGTAGAACTAACTTTAATTGATAAAGTTAAATTGCTCAAGCTACAGTCCTGGAGCTGATCCGTATGAGGAAGAAAGTGCAAGAAGGTGCTATTCAGAAGAAAGAATCAATGAAGAAGGAATACTTCGAGTCAACTCCAGACTTTGTGTTCTTAACGACTCTGATTTGAAGTATAAAATCAAGATGGAAGAACACAACACACCGTTTGTAATCCATCCTGGGAGTACCAAAATGTATCGTGATCTTCGACATACATTTTGGTGGAGAAATATGAAGAGAGAGATAGAAGAGTTTATCTCAAGGTGTTTAACTTGTCAATGTGTCAAGGCGGAGCGTCAAGTGCCAAAATGTCCATTGCAACCACTTGAAATTCTAGAATAGAAGTGGGAGCATATTAGCATAGATTTCGTTACTGGTCTTCCCAAGGTTTCTCAACGCATAGATGCAATTTGGGTCATTGTCGATAGATTAACCAAGTCTGCTCATTTCTTACCTATACGAGAAACTTATTCACTTGAATGTCTTGCTCCTATATATATAAATGAGATTATAAGATTGCATGGTATGCCAGCATCCATAGTTTCTTATCGAGACCCAAGATTCACTTCACGGTTTTTGGTCAGTTTGCAGAAAGCTATGGGCACGGATTTATAATTTAGTTCTGTATATCATCCTCAAAGAGATGGGCAGTCAGAGAGGACTATTCAAACTCTTGAAGAACTATTAAGACATTGTGTCCTAGACTTCAAAGGAAGTTGTGACAAGTTTTTATCATTAGTGGAATTCTCCTACAACAACAGTTATGAAACAAGTATAGGCATGGCTCCATTCGAGGCGTTGTATGGACGAAAGTGTCATTCTCTAGTATGTTGGGATGAGGTGGGTGAAGCAATGTTGTTGGGACCGAAATTGGTACACATGACTACGGAAAAGATTCAAATGATTCGGCAACGTATAAAAACCTCACAAGATCAACAAAAGAGTTATGCTAATCTTCATCGAAGGGATGTAGAATTCAATGTTGGAGATCATGTGTTGTTACATGTTGCTCCATGGAAAGGAGTTACGAGATTTGGAAAGAGAGGAAAGCTCAATCCTCGATTCGTTGGCCTATTTGAAATCCTCAATCGAGTAGGAACTTTGGCCTATAGACTCGCCTTACCAACAAGTATATCTCGTGTTCATAACATTTTTCACATATCTATGTTGCGTAAATATGTGGAAAACCAGAACCACATTATTGAATTAGAACCAGACGAGACAGCGGAAGATTTAACGTATGAAGAGGTACCGGTTAAAATCTTGGATAAGAAGGAACATATTCTACGCTCCAAGGTTATACCTCAAGTCAAATTCTTATGGAGAAACCACAAAACTTTTTGAGAAATGACTGGGAGTTAGAATAAAAAATGAAATCAAGGTATCCTCACCTCTTGACATACCGAGTCGTACACCAATTTAGAGGACAAAATTTCATAAGAATGGGAGGTTGTAAGACCCCAACTTTTATGAATAAAGATTAATTTTTCGCTAAATATTATTTTGAATAATAAGGTGTGGATTTGATATAATATTATAGTTGTGGCTAATATTTATAAATTTTGCAAAATAAGCGAAGTTATCATAAAATATTCTTTTATTTGGGGAATATTACGTTTTATCGAGAATGCGAATATAGAGTCCTCCTTTCGGTACTGAATATTCACGATAAAGCGAATATTCTCATTATATCTGAATATTTTATGACAACTTGCTTACTTTGCAAAATTTATATAATATATAATAATATTCAAAATTGAATTGCAAAGTATTGTTAATTCAATTCAAAAAGATTGATGATTAATTTCTCGTTAAATTTCTCGATCGATTCTGAGATATGCTGGAGATCAACACTGCGTTGATATCGAATTTGATGTGAGATGATGATCTTC
This sequence comes from Panax quinquefolius, assembly GCA_020205615.1. Lineage (NCBI taxonomy): Eukaryota > Viridiplantae > Streptophyta > Magnoliopsida > Apiales > Araliaceae > Panax > Panax quinquefolius. The sequence goes on along the minus strand of CM035170.1, from coordinate 85,726,451 downwards.
AAGAGTTTAAATAGTCCTCTCCATTGCCGTTCCATCAAGGATAATATGCATAATCTAATCATAAATTTGTGCTCATAGCTTTCAGAAACTAACTCAAAATCGTGATGTGAATCTTGGGTCTCATCGTAAACTCGTATACTTGGCATACCATGCGATCTTAAATCTCATTTATGTATATACGAGCAAGACGTTCAAGTGAATACATTTCTCGTATATACAAAAAATGAGTGGACTTGGTTAATCTATCAACAATGACCCAAATTTCATCAATACCTTGAGAAACCTTGGGAATACTAGTAACGAAATCCATGCTAATGTGCTCCCACTTCCATTCTAGAATTTCAAGTGGTTGCAATGGTCCTTTTGGCACTTAATGCTCCATCTTGACACATTGATAAGATAAACACCTTGAGATAAACTCCGCTATCTCTCTCTTCATATTGCTCCACCAAAATGTATGTTGAAGATCACGATACATTTTGTTACTCCCAAGATGGATTGCAAACGGTGTGTTGTGCGCCTCTATCATGATTTTATACTTTAAATTAGAGTCATTAGGAACACAAAGTCTGTAGTTGACTTGAAGTATTCCTTCTTCATCGATTCTTTCTTCCGGAATAGCACCTTCTTGCACTTTCTTCTTCATACGCATAAGCTTCAGGTCTGTAGCTTGAGCATATTTAACTTTATCGATTAAAGTCGGTTCTACTCATATATTTGACATCAACACGTGGGTCCTTAGAGTTTTTAACTCTATCTCCATCCTGTATAAGTCATACCAAATGGGCCTTTGTGTTGATAATATCGCACTCGTACCCGCATATGATCTTCTACTCAACGCGTCAGCTACCACGTTCACTTTTCAAAGATGGTATTTAATTGTATGATTTTAATCTTTCAACAGCTTGAGCCAACGTCGTTGCCGCATGTTGAGTTCCTTTTGGCTGAAGAAATATTTGAGGCTTTTATGATCCGTATAGATATCCATTTTCTCCCCATATAGGTAATGCCTCCTAATTTTAAGCGTGAAAACAAAAATTGCCAACTCTAGATCATGAGTAGGATAAATCCTCTCATATTCTTTGAGTTATCGCGAGGCATAGGATATGATTTTCCCATGTTGCATGAGAACACATCCTAACCTTCTGCCTAAAGCATCGTTGTAGATGACAAATCCCTTCGAACCAGATGGTATTGTCTGAACCGGTGCTGAAATGAGTCTCCTTTTGAGTTCTTGAAAAATCTTCTCACATTCCTTACTCCAACCAAATTTTGTATCTTTTCGAGTCAGCTGAGTTAATGGAGTAGCGATTCAAGAAAATACATCCACGAATCTCCGATAATAACCAGCTAAGCCCAGAAAGCTACACACTTCGGTCACTGACTTAGGTTGCTCCCAGCTTTGTATTGCTTCAATCTTCACTGGGTCAATCGATATTTCATGATTTGATATCACGTGCCCAAGGAATGCTACTTCCTCAAGCCAGAACTCGCATTTCTTCAACTTGACATATAGCTTTTTTCACGAATCTTTTGGAGTATCAGCCTCACGTGTTGCTCATGATCTTCATGACTTTTGGAGTAAATGAGGATGTTATCAATAAAGACAACCACAAAATGATCCAAATATTCTTTGAATACTCGGTTCATTATATCCATGAAGGCAGCAGAAGCATTAGTCAATCCAAAAGACATGACTAGGAATTCGTAATGCCCGTACCGAGTTCTTAAAGCAGTCTTTGGAATGTCATCAATTTTAATCTTTAACTGATGATATCTGGAATGAAGATCGATCTTTGAAAAGAATTTGGCACCTTGCAACTGGTCAAACAGGTCATCAATGCGAGGCAACGGGTACCTATTTTTTACGGTGACATGATTCAACTGCGGATAATCAATGTAAAGTCGTATACTCCCAGCTTTCTTCTTTACGAATAGAAAAGGAGCACCCCAAGGAGACGTACTAGGACGAATGAAACCAATGTCTAACAATTCTTGCAGTTGGGTTTTTAACTCCTGAAGTTCAATAGGAGCCATTCGATATGGGGTTTTGGAAATGGGTTTTGTACTGGGTTCAAGGTCATTACAAAACTCGATTTCACGCTCTAGGGGTAGGCCAGGAAGTTCTTCATGGAATACGTCAGGAAATTTATTAACAATGGAAATATAATTCAAATCTGATGTATTTTTGTTTAATTCGTGACATGGGCTAAGAAAGCTTGACATCCGTTTTTCAATAAACGAATGGCTTTATGGCTTGATATGGCATTGATTGACTTTAGTGATTTGGTTGCTTGAATTCGCATAATAGGTTGGTTAGGAATATGAAAACTAACAACCTTACGAAAACAATCAATTTTAGCATGATGAGTAGTTAACCAATCAATCCCTAAAATCACATCAAATGAAAGTATTTTCAAAGAGATGAGATCGACAGGTAATGTGAGGGTGCCGATTTTAATCAAACAAGATTTATAAATAGTGGATGTAATGAAGGTTTCTCCCAACGGAGTTTCAATAGATAAGTCAAAGTCTAATTTCTCTAGAGTCAAATTTAAACGTTGAGCGCAAGTAGGTGAAATAAAAGAATGGGTAGAACCGGTATCAAATAGGGTATATACTTCGCAAGAGTTTATGATTAGTTTACCCATGATAACTTTGTTCGATTTCCTCAATTTTTGGGAGGTTACGACAAACACTCTCCCTTGAACTACCGGATTTGACTTGTCTGGGACGGCCTTTGAGTCTCCATCCTAGTTGTACTTGACTTCACTGCACGACAAAATTAAGCTAGGTGACCTTCTCTTCTGTAATTGTAACACTCTTTGGGTTGCTGCGTGCAGTTTGGACTAATGTGTCCCTCCCCTTCGCATTTGTTGCATACGACCGATGGTCGTTCTCCTTCCTTGAAAACGGGTGTTGGTGCTGTTGTCTTTCCATCATTGTTGAACCTTCTCTTCTTGAAATTTCCACTTGACTCATTTCTTCTATTATCTTGGCCAAGGTTACCACCAAAGTGGTTACCATTTCTGGCATGATGATTTCCTCCACGTTTGTTGTCACCGCTTCGATGACTTCTACCACTGGTATTATCATTTTACAGGATGTTATCTCTTGGTTGGGTTGACTCATTATCACGCTCCAATAACTGAGCCATATTCACAATATCTGAATGTAAACAAAGTTTGTGAGAAATTAGGTATTGACGTATTTTGGGTTTCAAACCTCGCAGAAACATTCGTGTCATACGCTCCTCATTATCTACCAAATGGGATGCAAATCGGGATAACTCCGTAAATTTAGCCTCGTATTGCGATACAGACATATTTGTTTGCTACAGCTTGATGAATTCTACCTCCTTCATGTCACGAATACTTTCAGGATAGTACTTGTCATTGAATAATTATTGGAACTTCTCCCAAGACATCTTTAGTGAGGCAGGTTGAGTACGTTTTACAGATTCACACTAATAATATGCCTCTCCTCACAACATGAAGGTGACAAAGGGAACGTTTTGCTCCTTGGAGCATCCCAAGACATCGAATATCTTGGTGATCTGCTTAATCCACGTCTCTGCCTTAAGTGGTTCTGGTTTTCCCTAAAACTCTGGTGGTCCCAGCTCCTTGAATTTCTTAGCGGTGACCATCTGTGAGTTGCCAGTGTTTCCACCTACATTTTGAACAGGAGTCTCTCTCGCTTGATGTTGCATGAATTGCAGAAAGCTCCTAAACATCTTATCATTCATTATTTGGTCGGTGTTGTTGTTTACATGAGGATTATTGCATTCCTGATGCACATTATCCTGGTTATTGATCAGCGGTGACTCAACGGTCTCATGTGCTCCATTGCTTAACTCAACATTTTTAGATGCCATTTTCAAACACTGCTACAAAACAAGGGTTAATTAACATGCCACATATTATCCCTATATTCTGACTGACCAATTAAATAACAAATAAGCTTAGGTAGGTCATACTAGCAAATGATTTACCCATCTCCCCCTCCTAGTTCTAGCCTCAAATCTCAGCCAGGTATCATATCCCTAAGCTTTGATACCAACTGTGACGTCCCCAAAATAGGTATACACAACCCATTCTGAGTCGCCAAATACATGGTACAGAATTCAAATACAACTTAATTATACAACTGTCGTGCAAAATACGACAAAATATATGTTGAGAGTTTTAACACAAATATTGTCTCGTAGACAATATCCAAACTCAAATGGAGTTCTCATTACAATTATTATCACACTATTTTATAAAATAGTGAGGACTACTATAACAACAATCTCGGATCATCACTCCATTCTCCGACTAGTCCCAGCTATGTTCTCATTTCCTGAAGAGAACAATGAAAGTAAATGATGAGCTCAACTAGCCTAGTAATGAATATTATGACTAAGATAATGCAAAATAAATTATCGTTACCCTTCAACAGTGAAAAATTAATAGAATACAATAAACAACAAGTTTAACTGCAGCAGAACAAGCAATCCATTAGAAGAGTCAAGTAGAGCATGATATCTACTATATTCTATGATTTAAAAGTTCATCATCAATATTTTATCGCTTTAACACATCTCAATAAATAATCCACATCATCGAATTATCCATGCACTACGGACCAAGGATATTCGTTATTATCACCAATGGTCATGATCATGCCAACAATCGTCCATCAATGCACTACGGGCCAATGAGGACTTTTACCACATCATTTGTAACATTACAGGTCATGATTATACTGATACATAAGTCTTGGTCATAATCATACCAATCAATAGTCCATCTATGCACTGCGGGCTAAAGAAGACTTTCATCACAATATAAGCATGAGGATGATGACAATGATATAAGAATTCAATTAAGTGAGAGCAATGATAAATTTTAAAGATTTATAATTCAATTTGTCCAGAGTTTAAGAATGTCCAAATTGTCAACATGATACTGCTTTGTGGAGTAAAATTCAATAATAATATTCATATATCAAAAATAATTTGGACAGAAAAGAAATCAATTTTTGTCCTGAATAGTACCCAGGGTGAATAGTACCCGAGTGAATAGTACCCCGTCAATAGTACCCCGACATGAAAATGTTAAAATTTAACAAGAATGTTCAAAAAAATATTTCCGTGAAAAGATATTCGATGAAGCGCAAATTTTAAAGATATTCTACTAATTTTAAGGAGTATAGAAGCAATACTTATCGAAATGAGTGTATAATTAAAAATATGAAACAAAATAATATTACTTACATACTACAGAGTATGGAATAAAATATTATTTCTTACGAATAATAAACAAAAATAATATCGCTTACCTTAAAAGGAGAGTATTTCTGACTGGTATAGCGGGGATATTCTTGAAGAAAACTTGCAATGTTTTCTCACTCAAAGCTTTCTTAAACTCAAAAGAAATACGCTCAATATTATAGAAGAAGAATTCTCTGATTCTGATGTGATTTTCAATTCTAAACTAAGCATCCTATTTATAGGCGAATGGCATGATACTATTTAAGAAAAATAATCACGGATGCACAGTAAACATTCACGGGCAAATTTCACGGATGAAACTTTTGATTTTACTATGATGCACTATGCAGTACTATGCAAACACTATGAAGTACTATGCAAACAATAAAGTATAATATATATATATATATAAATATGTTCACACACACCCACACACACACTTAAACACACACACATAATTGTTATATATATATAAATATATATATATATATATATATATATATATATATATATATATATATAGCGCCTCAAAATAGGTATACATCACCCATCTTAAGTCGCCAAATATATGGTACAAAATTTAAATACAAACTTCTTTTATACAGTACAACAAAACGTAGCTGAGAGTTTCAATACGGATAATGTCTCATAGAGAGTATCCAAACTCAAATAAAGTCATCATTACAATTATTATCACACTATTTCACTGAATAGTGAGAACTACTAATGCAAACATCTGGACCGTCACTCCGTTCCATGACTAGTCCTAGCTATATTCTCATTTCCTAAAGAGAACAATGAAAAACAAAGGGTGAGCTCAACTAGCCCAGTAAGAAATATTATGACTAAGATAATGCAAAATAAATTATCGTTAGCCTTCAATAGTGTTAAATTGATAAAATATAATAAACATCAAGTTTAACTGCAGCAGAACAAGCAATCCATTAGAAGAGTCAAGTAGAGCATGATATCTACTATCTTCTATGATTTAAAAAGTTTATCATCAATTTTATCATTTGAGACTCGACAATAAATAAACCAAATCATCGAATCATCCCACTTTTACGGGCCAAGGATATTCATGTAATCATCAATGGTCATGATTATACTGAATAATCCCTGGTCATAATCATACCAATAACTGTCCATCAATGCACTACAGGCCAATGAGGATTTTTACCATATCATTTGTAACATTACGGTCATGATTATACCAAATAATTCTTGGTCATAATCATACCAATCAATTGTACATCCATGCATGTAAGCCACAGATGACTTTTATCACAATATAAACATGAGGATGATGACAATGATATAACAATTCAATTACAAGAAAACAAAGGAAAATTTTTTAAAGATTTATAACTTAATTTATCCAGAATTCAATAATGTCCAAATTGTCAATATGATACTGCTTTGTGGAGTAAAATTCAAGAATAATATTATATCAAAAATGATTTGGACAGCAAAGAAATCAATTTTTGTCATGAATAATTCCCCGGGTGAATAGTACCCGAGTGAATAGTACTTCAGGAATAGTACCCCGTTAATAGTACTTTGTGAATAGTACTCATGAATAGTACTTTGTGAATTGTACCCGTGAATTGTACTTTATGAATAGTACTCTATGAATAGTACTTTGTGAATAGTACCGTAAAAATGAATACTACTCATGGACAGTACTCCGGTATGAAAAGCTTAAAATTTAACAAGAATATGTAGAAAATATCCTTGTGAAACGAAACTAGATGAAGCCCAAATTTCAAGGATATTCAACTAATTTCACGGAGTATAGAAGCAATACTTTAACAAAATGAGGGTATAATCAGGAATACGAGACGAAATAATATTACTCACATACTACAGAGTATGGAAGAAAATATTATTCCTATGAATACTGAACAAAATAATATCCCTTACGAATATCAAACGAAAATAATATTCCTTACGAATATTAAACGAAGATAATGAATATTGAACGAAAATGATATTCCTTACGAATATTGAACGAAAATAATATTCATACAAATACGAAAAATAATATCTCTTCAGAATATGAAATAAATAATACCCCTTATGAGTATTGAAAGAAAATAACTCTCTTCATGAATACGAAAGAAATAATACCTCTTACCTCTGAAGAAGACTGGATACTGGAATAGTGAGGTAGCAGACTTCTCTTCTTCTTTCTCTCTATAGCTTCTCTCTCTATAATTGCTCTTGTGAGTCTTAATGAATTGGTGAGAATGAAAAAAGAATGAGCTTCTATTTATTGGAAAATATAGTTTTGATAATTGCACGTTTTGGGGCTCGAAATATTACAGTATAATACCTTCATCTTTTCCCTCATTTTTAATTTAGTCCTGCAAGTATTATTATCAAACTTGCACCACCTCCCCTAGTAGTATATCATGTGAATCAATAGTACAATCATGTGAATCAATAGTTTTATACATGTGAAAAAATAATTACAGTATAGTACATTCATCTATACCTCCATTTTTAATTTAGTCATACAAGTATTATCAATCTTGCACCACCTCCCCTAATAGTACATGCATGTGAATCAATAGTACACACATGTGAACAAATAGTTATAAGCATGTGAATTAATAGCAATTAATTGCTCATTTATCCAATTAATTACCCAATTGGTCAATATAACCTCCAGACATAATGTCGATTTCCACTAACACTAATAATCCAACACAATGGAACTATCAATTTCTTCTTTAATCAATACGAACTTATTCATCATTAATATTATAACTCACCATATTTAACAACCAGATTATTCCCAGGAAAGAGGGGGCTTTCCGATAAGGATTTCTCCCTATTGGCGCGCAATTAGGTGACCAAACCTCCTCGATGTAACTTTCTAGACATCGTCAATATTGCAAATAATAATATGAATAACTTTGTTGTCTCAATTATTGATTTAATAATATAAAATATTATGCAAGTGATATTGTGACAATAATTGAATCAATAATATGAGAGATATGATGCAGCAATTACTGTAGCAATAATTGAGTATAACTGTGTGACTTCTCACATAAGCATCAATAATCAATACTGGTATGTCTTTATATCTTTACGCAGCGTATTACTATACTTTTACTACCGGGTAGTTCAACAGTTTAACGGTAAAACTTTCGCCGTTATTTTTTAAAATATTTCAGTCATTTTCTAGCTACGACAGTACCTCTGTTGTGGGGTCCACCATGATTATGCCATCGTACGAATATTCCATGTAAAAATGAATATTCCCCGACCAATCGAATATTCTCCGACACAACGAATATTTAATATCAACTTACTTACTTTGAAAAATTTATAAATATTACCCACACTATAATAATATAACAAATCCACACCATAATATTTAAAAATATATTTTGAGAAAAACTAATCTTTATTCATAAAAGTTGGGGTCTTACAACCTCCCCTTCTTATGAAATTTCATCCTAGAAATTAGGTTGCGTACTTGGTATGTCGAAGAGATGATGATACCTCGTTAGATTCTAACTCTTGAGGTATTACCTTTGAGCGTAGAGTATGATCCTTTAAACCAAGATTTTAACACGTATCTTCTTATACGTTAAATCTTCTGTTATCTCGTCTAGTTCTAATTCAATAATGTGGTTCTGGTCGTCCACATATTTACGTAACATCGATACGTGAAAAAAAAGTTATGAACACGCGACATACTTGGCGGTAAGGCGAGTCTATAGGCCACAATTTCTACTCGATCGAGGATTTCAAATGGGCCAATTAAATCAAGGGTTAAGATTAACTCTCTTTGTCAATTCTTGCTTGTAGAATAACGCCCTCTTGAACCTTCTTCTTCACATTCATCAGCTCCGGGTGTGTAGCTTGAGCGGCTTTAACTTTATCGATTAACGTCGATTCTACTCATATTATTTGACATCATCACGTGGGTCCCTAGAGTCTTTAACTCTATCTCTATCATTTGTAAGTCATATGAAATGGGTCTTTGTGTTAACAATGTTACAATCGTAAACTCATACGATCTTCTACTCAATGTGTCAGCAACCACGTTCATTTTTCTAGGATGGTATTGAATCGTATTATCGTAATCTTCAACAGCTCGAGCCAACGTCTTCGGCGCATGTTACGTTCGTTTTGGTGAAGAACTATTTGAGGGTTTTAGAAATAGGATTTGTACTGGGGACAATACAAAATTCGATTTCACGCTCTAGGGGTAGGCTAGGAAGTTCTTCAAGAATACGTCAGGAAATTTATTAACGATAGAAATATCATTTAAAAACTGTGACTCTCATCCAAGACTTGGATAGCACATGTAATGAAGGTTTCTCCTAACGGAGTTTCAACAGATAAGTCAAAGTCTAATTTCTCTGGAGTTAAATTTAAACATTGAGCGCAAGTAGGAGAACTAAAAGAATGGGTAGAACCGGTATCAAATAAGGTATATACTTCATTAGAGTTTATGATTAACTTACCCGTGATAACTTCGTTCGAGTTACTCGCTTTTTGAGAAGTCACGAAAATTGCTCTTCTTAAAACCACCGACTTTGTTTTTATGTATCCGCCTTTGGTGCCACCGTCCCAACTGGACTTGATTTCGCTACAGGACAAAATTGAGCTATGTGACCGTATTTTCCACAACTAAAACATACCTTGAAAGGCTGTGAACAGTTTGGACTTATGTGTCCCTCCTATCCGTATCTGTAGCATCTAACTGGCGGTCGTTCTCCTCCCCTAGAATTTGTTGCTGGCGCTGGTGTTGGTGTTGTTGCCGACGTCTTCCCATCATCGTTAAACCTTCTCTTCTTGAAATTTCCACTTGAATCATTTCTTCTATTATCTTGGCCATGATTACCACCGAAGTGGTTACCATTTCTGGCATGATAATTTCCCCCACGATGGTTATCATTGTTCCGATGATCATTGCCACCGGTACAATTATTATCGTGTTGTTGTTCATTATCTTTTGGTTGGGCTGGCTCATTATCGCACTCTAATAACTGAGCCCTATTCACAACATCTAAATTTAAACAAAGTTTGTGAGAAATTAGGTATTAACGTATCTCAGGTTTCAAACCTCATAGAAACATCCGTGTTATTCTCTCCTCATTATCAACCAAGTGGGACGCAAACCGGGACAACTTGGTAAACTTAGCTTCGTACTGCGACACGGTCATATTGTTTTGTTCCAGCTTGATGAACTCTACCTCCTTCATGTGATGAATACTTTTGGGAAAGTATTTGTCGTTGAACAGTTCTTGGAACTTCTCCCAAGACATTTTGAGTGCGTCAGGCTGAGTACGTTTTACTGATTCCCACCAGTAATCTACTTCTCCTCGCAACATAAAGGTGGCAAAGGGAACCTTTTGCTCCTCGGAGCATCCCAAGACATCAAATATCTTGGTGATCTACTTTATCCATGTATCCGCTTTAAGTGGTTCTGGCTCTCCCAAAAACTTCGGTGGTCCCAGCTCCTTGAACTGCTTAGCGGTGACCATCCGAGAGTTGTCAATGTTTCCACCTGCATTTTGAACAGAAGTCTCTCTCGCCTGATATTGCATGAATTGCATAAAGCCTCTGAACATCCCATCGTTCATCATCTAATCGGTGTTGTTGTTTACCTGAGGATTATTGTCTTCCTGTTACATACTATCCTGGGTATTGATCGTTGGTGACTCAATGGTCTCATGTGCTTCATTGCTGATCTCAACATTTTTAGATGACATTTTCAAACACTGTTCCAAAACAAGGGTTAATTGACATGCCACATATTATCCCTATATTCTGACCGACCAATTAAATACCAAATAAACTTAGGTAGGTCATACTAGCGAAGGAATTCCCTGTCTCTCCCCTCCTAGTTCTTATCTCACATCTCAGCCAGGGATCATATCCCTAAGCTTTGATACCAACTGTGACGCCCCAAAAATAGGTATACATCACCCATCTTGAGTCACCAAATACATGGTACAGAATTCAAATACAAACTTCTTTAATACAGCTATCGTGTAAAAATACGACAAAACATAGCTGAGTTTTTAAACGAATATTGTCTTCTAGACAATATCCCCACTCAATGAAGTCCTCATTACAATTATTATCACACTATTTCACAGAATAGTGAGGACTACTAAAGCCACTTATCCTGGACCATCACTCCATTCCCTGACTCAATCCAACTATATTCTCATTTCCTGAATAGAACAATGAAAGAAAAGGGTGAGCTCAACTAGCCCAGTAAGAAATATTATGACTAAGATAATGCAGAATAAATTATCATTAGCCTTCAACATTATAACAACTGATAGAATATAATAGACAATAAGTTTTAGATCAACAACTACAACGGAACAAATAATCTATTAGAAGAGTCAAGTAGATCATGATATCTACTATCTTTTATGATTTAAAAAGTTTATCATCAATTTTATCGTTGAGACTCAGCTTAATAAATAAACCACATCATCGAATCATCCCTGCACTATGGGCCAAGGATATTTATGTAATCATCAATGGTCATGATTATACCGAATAATCCTTGGTCATAATCATACCAACAACTGTCCAACAATGCACTATAGGCCAATGAGGATTTTTACCACATCATTTGTAACATTATGGTCATGATTATACTTAGAATAATCCCGGTCGTAATCATACCAATCAATAGTACATCTATCTATGCGTAAACCACGTATAACTTTTATCATAATATAAGCATGCGGGTGATGACAATGATATAAGAATTCAATTAAAAGAAAGCAAAAGATAAATTTTTAAAGATTTATAACTTAATTTATCCAGAATTCAATAATGTCCAAATTGTCAACATGATCTTTGCTTTGTGGAGTAAAATTCAAGAAAATATTGTATCAAAAATGATTTGGACAGCAAAGAAATCAATTTTTTTCATGAATAATTCCCCGGGTGAATAGTACCCAAGTGAATAGTACCCCGTGAATAGTACTTCAGAAATAGTACCCCGTGAATAGTACTCATGAATAGTACTTTATGAATAGTACTTTTTGAATAGTACCCTTGAATAGTACTATGTGAATAGTACCCCGTGAATAGTACTTTGTGAATAGTACCATAAAAATGAATACTACTCATGGAATGTACTCCGGCATGAAAAGCTTAAAATTTAACAAGAATGTGTAGAAAATATCCTTGTGAAACGATACTAGATGAAGCGTAATTTTCAAAGATATTCTACTAATTTCACGAATATAGAAATGATACTTTAACAAAATGAGGGTATAATCGGAATACGAGATGAAATAATATTACTCACATACTACGAGTATGGAAGAAAATATTATTCCTATGAATCTTGAACAAAATAATATATCCTTACGAATATCGAACGAAAATAATATTCCTTACGAATATTAAACGAAGATAATGAATATTGAACGAAAATGATATTCCTTACGAATATTGAACGAAAATAATATTCATACGAATACGAAAAATAATATATCTTCAGAATATGAAATAAATAATACCTCTTACGAGTATTGAAAGAAAATAACTCTCTTCATGAATACGATAGAAATAATACCCCTTACCTCTGAAGAAGACTGGATACTGGAATAGTGAGGTAGCAGACTTCTCTACTTCTTTCTCTCTATAGCTTCTCTCTCTATAATTGCTCTTGTGAGTCTTAGTGAATTGGTGAGAATGAAAGAAGAATGAGCTTCTATTTATAGGAAAATATAGTTTCGATAATTTACACGTTTTGGGGCTCGAAATATTACATATAATACCTTCATCTTTTCCTTCATTTTTAATTTAGTCCTACAAGTATTATCAAACTTACACCACCTCCCCTAATAGTATATCATGTGAATCAATAGTACAATCATGTGAATCAATAGTTCTATACATGTGAAAAAAATAATTACAGTATAGTACCTTTATCTATACCTCCATTTTTAATTTAGTCATGCAAGTATTATCAATCTTGCACCACCTCCCCTAATAGTACATGCATGTGAATCAATAGTACACACATGTGAACAAATAGTTATAAACATTTGAATTAATAGCAATTAATTGCTCATTTATCCAATTAATTACATGATTGGTCAATATAACCTCCAGACATCAATTATTATCGAAATAAATGTCGATTTCCACTAACACTAATAATCCAACACAATGGAACTATCACTTTCTTCTTTAACCAACATGAACTTATTCATCATTAATATAATAGCTCACCATATTTAACAACAAGATCATTCCCAGGAAAGAGGGGGCTTTCCGATAAGAATTTCTCCCTATTGGCGCGCAATTAGGTGACCAAACCTGTAAGACCACGATTTTTATGAAATGAAAGTATTCAATTTTCCTATAATTATTATTCTATTTAGTAAAGGGTTAAATTGATAAAAGGTTAAAGTTAAGGGTGATATTTGAAAATTTTGCAAAGAAAGCAAGTTGATATAAAATATTCATTGTGTCGGGAAATATTCGTTTTAACATAGAATATGCATACGACGACACAATCATTGGTAGACCCCACAACGAAAGTATTGTCGTATTTAGAAAACGACAAAGTTATATTTTTATAAAAATAACGGCGAAAGTTTTCTGGTTGAACTACCCTTAGTAAAAAAACGATGTCTGGCGTGGTTGCATAGTATCACACGGTATTGATTATTGATGCTTATGTGAGAAGTCACTCAGTTATACTCAATTATTGCTACAGTAATTACTGCATAATATCTCTCATATTATTGATTCAATTTTTGTCACAGTATCATCTGCATAATATTTATTATTATTATTAATAATTGAGACGACAAAGTTATTCATATTATTATTTGTAATATTAACAATGTCTAGAAAGTTCTGTCTAGAAGAGGTTTGGTCACCTAATTGCGCGCCAATAGGGAGAAATCCTTATCAGAAAGCCCTCTCTTTCTTGGGAATGATCTGGTTGTTAAATATTGTGAGTTATAATACTAATGATGAATAAGTTCGTGTTCATTAAAGATGAAATTGATATTTCCATTGTGTTGGGATTATTAGTGTTGGTGGAAATCAACATCTATTTCGATAATAATTGATGTCTGGAGGTTATATTGACCAATCGGGTAATCAATCGGATAAATGAGAAATTAATTGCTATTAATTCAAATGATTATACCTATTTGTTCAAATGTGTGTACTATTGATTCACATACATGTAGTATTAGGGGAGGTGATGCAAAATTGATAATACTTGTATGACTAAATTAAAATGAAGGTATAGATGAAGGTACTATACTGTAATTATTTTTTTCACATGTATAGAACTATTGAGTCACATGATTGTACTATTGATTCACATGATATACTATTAGGGGAGGTGATGCAAGTTTGAAAATACTTGCAGGACTAAATTAAATATGAAAGAAAAGATGAAGGTATTATACTATAATATTTTGAGCCCCAAAACATGTAATTAACAAAACTATATTTTTCTATAAATAGAAGCTCATTCTTCCTTCATTCTCACCAATTCACTAAGACTCACAAGAGCAATTATAGAGAGAGAAACTATAGAAAGAAAGAAGAAGAGAAGTCTGTTACTTCACTATTTCAGTATCCAGTCTTCTTCTGAGGTAAGGGGTATTATTTATTTCATATTCTGAAGAGATATTATTTTTCGTATTCATATGAATATTATTTTTGTTTAATATTCGTAAGGAATATCATCTTCGTTCAATATTCGTAGGAATATTATTTTAGCTTCAACAATCGTAAGGGGTATTATTTCTTTCAGATTCGTAAGGGATATTATTTTTGTTTAATATTCGTATGAAATAATATTTTCTTCCATACTCTGTAGTATGTAAGTAATATTATGTCATTTCGTATTCCTATTTCTACACTTATTTTGTTGAAGTATTGCTTCTATACTCCCTGAAATGAGCAGAATATCCTTGATATTTGCGCTTCATCCAGTATCTTTTCATAGAAATATTATTCTGAGCTTTCTTGATAATTATTGATCTTTTCATGCCGGAATACTATTCACGAGTTACTATTCATGAGTTACTATTCACAGGTTACTATTCACTCGAATATTATTCACTCGGGTATTCGGGACACTTTCGTGTCGGAGTACTATTCACGAGTTACTATTCACGGGTTATAATTCACCCGATTACTATTCACTCAAATATTATTCATTCGGGTGTTTGGGGCACATTTCATGTTGGGGTATTATTCACGAGGTACTAATCCTGAAGTACTATTCACGGGGTACTATTCACCCGGAAGATATATTTCTTTTTTGTCCAAATTATTTTTGATACATGAATATTATTCTTGAATTTTACTCCACAAAGTAGTATCATGTTGACAATTTGGATATTTTTAAACTCTGGATAAATTTAAAGTCTTTAATATTTATCCTTGATTTCGTTTAATTAATGCTTATATCATTGTCATCATCCTCATGCTTATATTGTGATGACTATATTGTGATGAAAGTCATCTTTGGCTTATATGCATAGATGGACTGTTGATTGGTATGATTATGACCAGGGATTATTCGGTATAATCATAACCCGTAATGTTACAAATGATGTGGTTAAAGTCTTCATTGGCCCGTAGTGCATTGATGGACAGTTGTTGTTATGATTATGACTAGGGATTATTCGATATAATCATGACCATTGATGATTACATGAATATCATTGGCCCGTAGTGCAGGGATGATTCGATGATGTGGTTTATTTATTAAGCTGAGTCTCACCGAAAAGTGGATGAAAAACTTTTTAAATCATAGAAGATAGTAGATATCATGCTCTACTTGACTCTTCTAATGGATTGCTTGTTCCGTGCAGGTTATTGATCTAAAACTTGTTGTCATTATATTCTATCGGTTGTTATCTTTGTTGAAGGCTAAGGATAATTTATTCTGCATTATCTTAGTCATAATATTTCTTACTGGGCTAGTTGATTTCACCCTTTTGCTTTCATTGTTCTCTTCAGGAAATGAGAACGTAGTCGGTACTAGTCGGGGAACAGAGTGACGGTCCGAGATGGTGGCTATAGTAGTCCTCACTATTTTATGAAATAGTGTGATAATAAATGTAATGAGGACTTCATTTGAGTTTGAATACTATCTATGAGACAATATTCGTGTAAAAACTCTAAGCTACGCTTTTGTCGTATTGTATAAAAGAAGTTTGTATTTAATTTATGTACCATGTATTTGGCGACTCAGAATGGGTGATGTATACCTATTTTGGGGGCGTCACAGTTGGTATCAAAGCTTAGGGATATGATCCCTGGCTGAGATATGAGACAAGAACTAGTAGGGGAGAGACGGGGAATTCCTTCGCTAGTATGACCTACCTAAGTTTATTTGGTATTTAATTGGTCGATTAGAGTATAAGGATAATATGTGACATGTCAATTAACCCTTGTTTTGTGACAGTGTTTGAGAATGGCATCTAAAAATGTTGAGATAAGCAATGAAGCACATGAGACCGTTGAGTCACCAACGATCAATACCCAGGATAATGTGCATCAAGAAGACAATAATCCTTGTGTAAACAACAACACCGACCAAATGACTAACGATGGTATGTGTAGATGTTTTCTAGAATTTATGCAAAACCAAAAGAGAGAGACTCCTGTTCAAAATGCAGGTGGAAACCCTGGCAACTCACAGATGGTCACCGCTAAGCAGTTCAAGGAGCTGGGACCACTGGAGTTTTTGGGAGAGCCAAAACCACTTAAGGCAGAGACGTGGATAAAGTAGATCACCAAGATATTTGATGTCTTGGGATGCTCCGAGGAGAAACAGGTTCCCTTTGCCACCTTTATGTTGCGAGGAGCGACAGATTACTGGTGGGAATTTGTTAAACGTACTCGGCCTGCCGCACTGAAGATGTCTTGGGAGAAGTTTCAAGAACTATTCAACGACAAGTACTTTCCCATAAGTATTCGTCACATGAAGGAGGTGGAGTTTATCAAGTTGGAGCAAAATAATATGATCGTGTCGCAGTACGAGGCTAAGTTTTCCGAGTTGTCCCGGTTTGCGTCCCACTTGGTTGATAATGAGGAGAGAATGACGCGGATGTTTCTAAGAGGTTTGAAACCTGAGATACGACAATACCTCATTTCTCACAAACTTTGTTTATATTCAGATGTTGTGAATAGGGCTCAGTTATTGGAGCGCGATAATGAGCCAGCCCAACCAAAAGATAATGAGCAACAACACGATAATAATCGTACCGGTGGAAATGACCATCGGAACAATGATAACCATCGTGGAGGAAATTATCATGCCAGAAATGGTAATCACTTCGGTGGTAATCATGGCCAAGATAATAGAAGAAATGATTCAAGTGGAAAATTCAAGAATAAAATATTTAATGATGATGGGAAGACGTCGGCAGTAGCACCAACACCAACACCGGCAACAAATTCTAGGCGATGAGAACGACCGCCAGTTAGATTCTATAGATGCGGAGAGGAGGGACACATAAGTCCAAACTGTTCACAGCCTTCTAAGGTATGTTTTAGTTGTGGAAAAGACGGTCATATAACTCGATTTTGTCCTGTAGCAAAATCAAGTTCAGTTGGGACGGTGGCACCAAAGGCGGATACGGACAAAATAAAGTCGGTGGTTTCAGGAAGAGTGTTTTTCGTGACTTCTCAAAAAGCGAGTAACCCGAACAAAGTTAGCATGGGTTAGTTAATTATAAATTCTTGTGAAGTCTATACCTTATTAAATACCGGTTCTACTCACTCTTTTATTTTTCCTACTTGCGCTCAACATTTAAATTTGACTCTAGAAAAATTAGACTTTGATTTATCGATTGAAACTTCGTTAAGAGAAACCTTCATTACATATGTTATCCAAGTCTTGGATGAGAGTCACAATTTTGAATGATATTTCTATCCTTAATAAATTTCCTGATGTATTCCTGAAGACTTCTTGTCCTACCCAGAGCGTGAAATCGAATTTTGTATTGACCCCAGTACAAAACCCATTTCTAAAACCTTTAAATATTTTTCCACCCCGAACGAACGTATTATGTGCCAAAGACGTTGGCTCGAGCTATTGAAGGTTACGACTATACCATTCAATATCATCGTGGAAGAGCGAACGTGGTAGCTGACGCGTTGAGTAGAAGATCATATGCGGTTATGAGTGTGACGTTGTTAACACAAAAACCCATTTCGTATAACTTACATATGATAGAGATAGAGTTAAAGACTCTAGGGACCCACGTGATGATGTCAACTAATACGAGTAGAATCGACGTTAATCGATAAAGTTAAAGCCGCTCAAGCTACACACCCGGAGCTGATGAATGTAAAGAAGAAGGTTCAAGATGGCGTTATTCTAGAAGCAAGAGTTGATGAAGAGAGGAAATCTCAACCCTCGATTTAATTGGCCCATTTGAAATCCTCGATCGAGTAGGAACTGTGGCCTATAGACTTGTTTTACCGCCAAGTATGTCACTTGTTAATAACGTTTTTCACGTATCGATGTTATGTAAATATGTGGACGACCCGAACCACATTATTAAATTAGAACCGGATGAGATAGCGGAAGATTTAATGTATGGGAGGTACCTATTAAAATCTTGGATAAGAAGGATCATATTCTACGCTCCAAGGTTATACCTCAAGTCAAACTTTTGTGGAGAAACCACGATGTTGAATAAATGACCTTGGAGTTAGAATCTGAAATAAAGTCAAGGTATCCTCACCTCTTCGACATACCAGGTACGCACCCTAATTTCGAGGGCTAAATTTCATAAGGAGGGGATATTGTAAGACCCTGAGTTTTATGAAATGAAAGTATTCAATTTTCCTATAATTATTATTTTATTTAGTAAATGGTTAAATTGATAAAAGGTTAAACTTAAGGGTGATATTTGAAAATTTTACGAAGAAAGCAAGTTGATATAAAATATTCGTTGTATCGGGAAATATTCGTTTTACTAGGGAATATTCGTACGACGACATAATCATTGTTGGACCCCACAATGGAAGTATTGTCGTATTTAGAAAATGACAAAATTATCTTTTTATAAAAATAACGGCGAAAGTTATACCGTTAAACTATTGAACTACCCGGTGGTAAAAGAATAGTAAACGCGTGGTTACATAGTAGCACACGGTATTTATTATTGATGCTTACGTGAGAAGTCACTCAGTTATTCTCAATTATTGCTACAGTAATTGCTGCATAATATCTCTCATATTATTGATTCAATTATTGTTGTTGCCTTATTTTTAATAGCACTTTACCACGCAAGTATACGCGTTCAATTATAATATTCAGCAAGAAAGGATATCGTTCCCACGAGGAAATAGACTAATATTTATCAATTACTAATTCTAATGCAATTAATCCTATTTTAAACTACAAAATTTTGTTTTTGATTTGAAATTTAAACTTAACAAAACTAATGATTAAGAATCAAAATTTCACAAGAATAATCTATGATTTAACGAGTTAAGATTACAACTTCCTTGGTATTTCATTTAAATCATTTCACTTCCCATTTAAAGCAATTAATTAATATGAATCATTATCCAAGAATGATTTATAAAATTCACACACTTTTTCCAAAACACGTGAACAAATCCTCCTAACTCCGATCCTTAAGACACAAAATTACAAGGAACACCTTCTCAATTAATTCACTATATTCCTATATGAATCAAGTTAATTAGGGTTTACGCATAAATTCTTTCAAAGGATACAAAAGACACATAGGTATATTCCTATCCTACATGCTAATCATATTAACCCTATTCGATTATATGAATGAGATGTTATCATATCCGGATCTTAATCTATACTCCATCTTCCAATTTTATATAGATTATCACAATAATTGTTGGCCAAACAATTAATCAATAAGCAAAAGATATAATAAACAATTCAATAAAACCAACTTTCATTCAATGGGAAGGTTCAATTTAAACTACATACCAAGTTCCGTTGCAATCTTAATGAAAATTTAGTTCATAATAATAATAAAGAAAACATCATCCAAATTAATAATCCAAACATCCTAGATAATTACAAAAGATAAAACTAGAAGAGAAGAAAAACTCAAATTTTCTCCAATACTCTCTCCTTGATCTTGACCCTTGCAAATTTTCCTTCGTGTTTTTCTTCGTAGTTCTCTCTGTGAAACCCTTGAAAAATTGAGTGATACGTCTTTTCTAAAGTCTCCTCCTATTTGTATTAGTCTCCCTCTCATTTGATTCCTCTTTGGCTTCAACCACCCACTTGGAAGTAGAAAATCCTCCTTTTTGCATTACTTGCATGGCGCCTCTGGCGCTCATCATGGCTTATTTCAAGCGCTAGGCGCTTGACCAGACCACGTAATTACAAAAATGCCACTCACTCTAATTTTAATGATTTTTGACCTTTTTCTTCTCCAAAATGACCAATTTGTCCCTCCGGCTCCAACCTACACAAAATAAACACAAAAATAGATAAAAGATACTAAAAACAATTAAAGATAGCAATAATTAAGTTTAATAATATCGAATTCATAGGTATAAAACCTACTCATCAAATACCCCAAACTTAACCAATTGCTTGTCCTCAAGCAATAAAACACAATCTGATAACTAAATATGCAATACAATTTATCTACGTGCCTAAAATTTCAAAGAAATCAAAGCGAACAAAATCTATTCATCAAGCCTCGGAGAAATCGGATTAAACATGCTAGTACATCATATCAAGACAGATTAATAATTTCCTAGTCGATCATCAAATCTTACCACATTATTCTTGATATAGTGTGTGTGTCTTTGAACAACAATGCTAACTAATATAATGCTAAATACAAAACATAATAGATCTCTTTAAAGGCGTCATATAGTGTCAACTCACAAAATTCACGAAACAAGCTAGATCCAACTAAAGTCAAACATCCACCAAATTCAAGAGTCCAATCCGGATACTTATGCTTTACTTATCATTACGGGGCTTTTTGCTCTTTTCCCGTTTTATTGTTTTTTTTTTTTTTTTTTTTTTTTTTTTTAAACCATGACCGTGCAATGTCTCATTCCATTAGGCTAACAAGATGCTACCCATTAGCGAGCTTTCAACCAACGACTCCGGCACATATAAGACCTTGAGGCGCTTAGGTGTTAAGACACCCCTTCAGCGCGATTTGCTCAAGTAACAAAGGCCCCAAAACAAAACTAGCCACTCGTAATTTTTTTTTTTGAAGCTTATATATCCCAAATTTTTCCCCCAAACTTAAGTTTTGTCTAAATTCACCATCTCCGCTTTATTCATGTCTTTCATTCATTCAAACTAGTATTATCCTCAAGAAGTCCACTATGTGTCAATTTAGACTCAATCAGTCAACATAGTTGTTTTTACTGTGCTATCCTTATTATATCAGTTTCAAACAGGTAAAGATTCAAATCATGACAAGAAATCACATCACAGTCTTAACAGTCAGTACTATACTTGTCTACTCAATTCCAATCTCATCACTGGCCAAATAGACTTAAACTATCTAACAGCTGAAAACATGCAAATATTTGAATTTTTTTTTTTATTTTTTTTTTAATTAATTTTTTTTTTAATTTTTTTTTTAAGAAAGTAGAATGAAAATTACATGAAAACTACTGAATGAATACTACATGAATGCAAAACTACTAAATGAATACTACATGAATGCACCCCAAACTTCACCTATGCAATGTCCTCATTGTATATAACAAACAAAACATAAGAAATTAGGCAATCGAGGACTTCCACGGAAGATAGGCGCCTTATTCCTCGTCGAGATCCTCGTCTTCTTCTTCATCAACCTCATCTTCGAGGGGTAGATCAGTAGGAGGGTACGCAGACAATGGGGTAAATTGGTAGGGAGCGGCGGAATTTGGATTCATGCGCTCAAACATCTCTAGGAATCTTTTCTGGTTCTAATACATCTCTGCTTATCAATTGAGCTAGGCTATCCTGATTTCTTTCAACCCGGTTGAAACCTGTTGAACTCTAGTAGCCACCATGTCAATCCTTCTAGTTTGATTTCTTAATTCTCGTGAATATCTTCAAAAAAATTGGTGGTGGCCCGAACTTCCAAATTGCAGGAGGATTATCGTGTAATTGTTGATTAGGCTCTACCGCGGACTCGGGAGGCACGATAATGAACCCTAACCCTCTCGGGTGTGGTATACCACCACCCCATACCTTGTACTTCTTAATAAGCGAGTGGTCAATCGCAGACTAAGGGAGGTTGTCTAGCTTCTTGACATCCCATTTGACTCGAAATGTTGTCGATAGTCCCAGTGATCAAAGATGGGTGAGGTAATCCACCGAGGTCCCTCCTCGAATTGCTTTGTCAATTGAATCATGTATAACACGACCCACATCTATCGTTTTTCCTTGTGCGATGCGAGAAAAGCACTTTATTTGGTTGATTTATAACATCACTCGTATGCCTACGGCATCAACTTGGCACAAATAAAGGCATGCCATGCTTTCCCATAATCTTCTTTGAAGTGCGGATCACGAGGACAAAACAGACTTCTTGTTGATCGGTTAATTTCCATGTTGTTCCAGGTACACACAAAGCTTGAATGATCTCACTGTAGTCTATCTCGTGCTCTAAATATTGCATATAACCATTATTGGGTATTATGTTCAAGCCGTAGTAAGCATTTATTGTCCTAAAACTGACCTCCACTGATTTTCTGCGAACCCAAATTATGTTACCAACAACATCTTTTGCATTGGCATAGAATTCCTTAACAATTTTAATGACCGATGAATCCGGTTGGGATACAAAGTTACCCCATCTTCTACTTCCAATCATTTGTAGTAACTCCCCATCTTCTGCCTCTGGCAATAATCCACGCTCAGGAATTAGCGTTTTACTAGAAAGCACATTGTAATATCTTTCGGATGCACTAGCACTTACAAATCTCTTTTTGTCATACTTAGTCGAAGTTGCCGAAGTCTCGCCTCTTTGCCTTTTAGTAGCCATGAGTCTTGTGTGTGAATTGCTTGCCCAATAGACGATGTTTAGAGGCTTAGTATGGGCCAATCCTCTTTGTGACAATATATCGAACACTTGGTGTGCACAAATTTTGAACACTATTGGTAGACACTCCCTCAAACTTAATTTTCACCAAATTTGTTAATAACTAAGCACACTAGTCGTCCAATGCAATACAAGCAACAATGAGAAATACCCAAATCCACTTGAGCCAACACAATGAAATAACCAACTTCAACTTACTACCTTAGCTACTATCCAAGCAAAACCAAATAAGTTGCAATAAAATCTTGTGCACTTACTTGGTTATAGCGGATATGATGTTCCAATCAAAGTTGTAGGAGCAATTTATTTTAAGGGTTGAGCACTTACTTGAATAGATGTGGCTTGAATGTGAGTTGGTGCCCGAATTAGTGATGAAGGATGACCATATGGAGATTAAGTGCCTTGGTTTGGGTAGGAGATTGAGTGTTTGATTAGGCTTATACAAGAAAACGTTGATTCTAGTGGCTAAATTAGAGGAGGTTGTGATTTGAGTGAGTTAGAATTGGAGTGGGAGAGCAAGAGAGTGTTTGATTTGGGTTTGGATTTGTTTTGCCCGATTAGGGCTTATATTTTTTTTAAAGATGCGGCGTGGCGCTTTCAGCGCTTAGTATACTGTAATTTTGGACCTTTAGCGCTAGGTGGCGATATGTGTGGACGTACGTGGGCGCTTTAGCGCTTGAATTGCTGTTGACCGACCGCCTTTAGCGCTTGGGGTCTTGTATGGCTCTTGACTTGGCGCGCTAGGCGCTTGGTTTTGGCTTAGGTATGGGCGCTGGCGCTTGGTGCTCGTCTGGCTATCTGCAGTGGGCGCTTAGGCGCTTGCTTGTGCTGGCTTGGCCGCTAAGCGCTGGGGCATGTCTTGGGCCTTTGGTTTCTTGTTTGCTTCTTTGTGCTCCCAACCTACATACCACAACTTAAATTAAGACTTATTCTAAACCATAACCTAGATAAACTACATTCTAAAATAAAAGAAAACTAACCAACATTAAAGATTCACATAAAATAAAATAAATAAATAAATAAATAACCTACACCCTTTAGCAATTCAATAACACTAAAAATGAGAGAAATGATTAGAAATATGAGAATTTGACAAATGGATATTCTTCTATTGAGCTCATAAGTGCTTGGCTTCAGTATTGCCTTTGCAACCCTTCTTGACTCACCGATGAAATTTGAAATTAGCCGCTTCACTCGGGGAGCGAGACCCCAGACTGGTAGTCGTAGTGGCCATTAGTCAAACCCGCCAAATAAGAATTCATGTTTCCTACCCTGAAATCAATTAAATATCATGTTAGAGAACATAAGGGGTGTAACAAAACCTAAATTATAAAAGTTTAACCACTAAATAAACTAACAGTAAAGCAAATTAAACAAAATAAAAGTAAAAATAGAAAATAACAATAAAATTCTGGTTGCCTCCCGGTTAGCGCTTAGTTTATAGTCTTGACTCCCGACTGCTTCAACTTTCTCTATCCAATTCCCCTTCGAAAATTGAGGAACCCTCCATCCATTAGTAATAACATAACTTCCAAGAGTTTCCCATCAGTAAGGGTTATTGATTCAAATTCACCTAGCTTGTTCTTTATAGGTGGATACCCTTTTAAAACCTTCAAATAACTAGGCATTTTCTGAGTTGTATCTATGAACGAATTTTTACGTTGAAGCTTTTCCAGAAAAACTGGTTCTTCATCTCTCTTCCCATTCTCTTCACACCATGACACAAATTTTAAGCTAACTTCCTTGTCATATATAGCTTTATCAAAAAAATGACTACCAATTGGACACATGATTGAAAATCTAACCGGATCCTTAAACTTTGGTGGAGAAGATATATGGGGCACTATCAAAATTGGTTCATCTATGTCAGAACTCAAGGCTAGATCTTTGGCGACCTTCTTTTCCTGTTCTCCACTTGTCTCCTCCCTTTCCATATCCTTTTCTTTTGGCACATCGATTCCAGATTTAGCGTGGGCAATCCATTAGTCTCGGGAACCATGTTGCTTGACACTTCACCGTGAGGGCGATTGATGATGGCGTTGAAAAGTTGTCCCACCTGGTTCTCAAGATTTTGAATCGACATCTCCTGACTATTCGTCTGCTCCTCAATCAAAACCATGAACTTGGAAATAAGTCCTTCCAAGTTTAAAATCCTTTCTTCTTCATGATTAAAAGCTTGAACTTGTAATTCAAGAGTGTATGATTGGCACGGAGCAAATGGTTGGGCTAGATTGTCATTGCTCCAAGAAAGATTTAGTGGATTTCCCCACTCATGATGATAATTACCGGAATATTCATAATTGTTAGGGTAATCGTCGAAGTTACCACTATATTGTAATGACTCAAAACTGATGGTGCATTGATGACTCGGATGGTTTCCACAACAATACTCACATATCACCGCTATACTTTGAATAAGTTGTGTTGATAAAGCATCAATCTTCCTTGAAAGTGTCCCAAATTGTGTTGACAATTCATCGAGTCCATAATTCTCTACCTCCTTGGCGATTCATTCTCGAATATGGCCAATGATAGTCATAGTTGTCCATGGTACCTGAAAAGGAATTAGACTAGAGACAAAAATAAAATAAAATAAAAAATGTTTAAATTAAGATTAATTTCATTGAATTTAATAATGACAAAATATTAAACTAATTTCCCAAACAGCGGCGCCAAAACTTGTTGCCTTATTTTTAATAGCACTTTACCACATGTATATCGCGTTCAATTATAATATTCAAATAAGCGAGGATATCGTTCCCACGAGAAATAGACTAATATTTATCAATTACTAATTCTAATGCAATTAATCCTATTTTAAACTACAAAATTTTGTTTTGATTTGAAATTTAAACTTAACAAAACTAATGATTAAGAATCAAAATTTCACAAGAATAACTGCAGATTTAACGAGTTAAGATTACAACTTCCTTGGTATTTCATTTAAATCATTTCACTTCCCATTTAAAGCAATTAATTAATATGAATCATTATCCAAGAATGATTTATAAAATTCACACACTTTTTCCAAAACACGTGAACAAATCCTCGCTAACTCCGATCCTTAAGACACAAAATTACAAGGAACACCCTTCTCAATTAATTCACTATATTCCTATGTGAATCAAGTTAATTAGGGTTTACGATAAATTCTTTCAAAGGATACAAAAGACACATAGGTATATTCCTATCCTACATGCTAATCATATTAACCCTATTCGGATTATATGAACAGATGTTATCATATCCAGATCTTAATCTATACTCCATCTTCCAATTTTATATAGATTATCACAATAATTGTTGGCCAAACAATTAATCAATAAGCAAAAGATATAATAAACAATTCAATAAAAACCAACTTTCATTCAATGGGAAGGTTCAATTTAAACTACATACCAAGTTCCGCTGCAATCTTAATGAAAATTTAGTTCATAATAATAATAAAGAAAAACATCATCCAAATTAATAATCCAAACATCCTAGATAATTACAAAAGATAAAACTAGAGAAGAGAGAAGAAAAACTCGAATTTTCTCGAATACTCTCTCCTTGATCTTCACCCTTGCAATTTTCCTTCGTGTTTTTTCTTCAGTAGTTCTCTCGTGAAACCCTTGAAAAATTGAGTGATACGCCTTTTCTAAAGTCTCCTCCTATTTGTATTAGTCTCCCTCTCATTCAGATTCCTCTTTGGCTTCAACCACCCACTGGAAGTAGAAAATCCTCCTTTTTGCACATACGGCGCTTCTACGCTCATCACAAGTTATTTCAAGCGCTGAAAGCTTGACCAGACCACGTAATTACAAAATGCCACTCACTCTAATTTTAATGATTTTGACCTTTTCTTCTCCAAAATGACCAATTTGTCCCTCCACTCCAACCTACACAAAATAAACACAAAATAGATAAAAGATACTAAAAACAATTAAAGATAGCAATAATTAAGTTTAATAATATCGATTCATAGGTATAAAACCTACTTTCATCAATCAATTACGTAAGATTATTATCTGCATAATATGTGACGCGCCCCCCAAAACAGGGGATACATCACCTATTCCGAGTTGCCAATATATATGCGTAATACAAATACAATCTTAAATATACAACATGAAATGTGAGTTTGAATACAAATATTGTTTACTAGAGAGTATACAAACTCAAAAGGAGTCCTCATTACTATTATTATCACACTATTTAACAGAATAGTGAGGACTACTAATGTAAACATCTAGGACCATCACTCTGTTCCCCGACTAGTCCCAGCTACGTTCTCATTTCCTGAAGAGAATAGTGAAAGAAAGGGTGAGCTCAACTAGCCCAGTAAGAAATATTATGACTAAGATAATGCAGAATATATTATCGTTAGCCTTCAACAGTGTTAAACTGATACAATATAACAACCATCAAGTTTAATCTGCAATGAACAAGAAATCCATTAAAAGAGTCAAGTAGAGAATAAAATCTACTATCTTTTATGATTTAGAAGGTTTTCATCACTTTTATCAATTCGGGACTCGACTTAATAAATAATCCACATCATCGAATCACCCCTGCACTACGGCCAAGGATATTCTTTAGTATCACAACCATAATTATCCATGCACTACGGGCCAAGAATATTTGTGTATTCAATAATGGTCATGATCATGCCAACAACTGTCCATCAATGCTCTACAGTGCCAATGAGGACTTTTTTCCACATCATTTGTAACATTACTGGTGATGATTAAACCGAATAATCCACGGTCATAATCATACCAAGTCCATCTATTCACTATACGCCACAGATGACTTTCAACAAAATATAAACATGAGAGGATGATGACAATGATATAAGAATTCAATAAAACAAGTTCAAGAATTAATTTATCCAGAACTAATAACGTCCAAATTGTCAACATGATCTTTGCTTTGTAGAGTAAAATTCAAGAATGCTCGGAAGAATATTTCCATGAAAAGATCTCGGATGAAGCGCAAATATCAAGGATATTCCACTAATTTAATGGAGTATAGAAGTCAAAACTTTAACCAACCGAGAATAATAAGGAATGGAATAACAAAAGAAATCACTAGGCATGCGATGATCAAGACAGCAAGTGCGAGTTATTCCAATGAGAATAATAAATAACGGAATCGGTTCGGCGTAAACGCATTGCATACGATATTCCAATGTAATAATAAAGACGAAATCGGTCCCACGTAAAACGCATGCATGTGATATTCCAACGAGAATAATAAAAAAGGCGGAATCAGTCCGTTAGAAACGCATGCAACAAGATATTCCAACATAATAATAAAATGAAATCAAGTCTAGCGTAAAATGCATGCATGTGATATTCCAACAAAATAATAAAAGACGGAACTAGGTCCCAGCTGAGAGAAACATGTATGTGGGATGTTCCAAATGAATGATAAAGAATGGAACAATGTAAGAATTTCACCATGTATAGGGTAGCTCACAGATACAAAGTTATTCCAATGAGAATAATAAAGAATGGAATAACAGAAGTTCTCTTCATAGATAAGAAAGAAATAATACTCCTACCTTAGAAAAATCGGATCTTTGGAATAGTGAGGTAGCGACTTCTCTTCTTCTTTCTATAATTTCTCTCTATAATAATTACTCTAAAGCTTTTGTGAATTGGTGAGAAATGAAGAAAGAATGAGCTTCTATTTATAGAAAATATAGTTTCGATAATTGCACGTTTTGGGGCTCAAAAAATTACAATACAATACTTCCAACTTTTCCTTTATTTTTAATTTAGTCATGGAAGTATTATCAAACTTGCACCACCTCCCCTAATAGTAAATAATGTGATTCAATAGTAAATTATGTGAATCAATAGTTCTAGACATGTGAAAATACGAATTACAGTATAGTACCTCCATCTAAACCTCCATTTTTAACTTAGTCATGCAAGTATTATCAATCTTACATCAACTCCCCTAATAGTAACAAGAATGTGAAACAATAGTATACACATGTGAACAAATAGTTATAATCATGTGAAATAATAGCAACAATTGTTCATTTATCCGGTTAAATACCCGATTGGTCAATATAACCTCCAGACGTCAATTATTATCGAAATAATTGTCGATTTTCACTAACACAAATAATTCCGACACAATGAAACCATTTTTATCAAAAATATAAATTTTGAAATTTCAAAGTTTGACTTTTCCCAAAAAAGTCAACTATTGACTTTTTGACCAAATAGTGAATTTCGAAAAATTTTGTGTTTATAGACTATTTTTACTAATTTCATCGCTCCGGACTCAAATATCACATCCGCGTCTCCAAATTCAACTCTGAACACAACTTCAATTTTAATAACATTCATCATTAATATTATAACTCACAATATTTATCAACCAAGTCGTTCTCGTGAAAGAGGGGCTTTATAAGGATTTCTCCTATTAGTGCGCAATTAGGTGACCAAACCTCTCCTCGATGTAACTTCTAGACATTATAAATATTGCAATTTAATAATATGAATAACTTTGTCGCCTCAATTATTGATTTAATAAAATAACATTTTATGCGATTGATACTATGACAATAATTGAATCAATAATACGAGAGATATGATGCAAAGAATTATGTAGCAATAATTGAGTATAACCGAGTGACTTCTTACGTAAGCATCAATAATCAATACCGTAGTACTACTGCAACTCACGCCAGACATCGCATTTTTTTACTACTCTAGAGTAGTTCAACAGTTTTAACGGTAAATACTTCTCGCCGTTATTTTTAAAAAGATAATTTTGTCGCTTTTCTAACTACGATAATACTTCCGTTAATAGGGGTCCACTTAATGATTGTGTCGCCATAATACGAATATTCCCCGACAAAAAGAATATTCCCCACCAATCGAATATTTTATAACAACTTGCATACTTTGAAAAATTTATAAATACTACCCACAACTATAACATTATATCAAATCTACACCATAATATTCAAAAAAATATTTCGATAAATTTAAATTTGTATTCATAAAATCTGGGGTTTCACATAATATTTATTATTATTATTATTATTATTATTAATTGAGACGACAAAGTTATTCATATTATTATTTGTAATATTGACAATGTATAGAAAGTTCTGTCAAGGAGAGGTTTGGTCACCTAATTGCCCGCTAATATGGAGAAATCTTTATCGGAAAGCCCCCTCTTTCCTGGGAATGATCTGGTTGTTAAATATTGTGAGTTATAATATTAATGATGAATAAGTTCGTGTTGATTAAAGATGAAATTGATATTTTCATTGTGTTGGGATTATTAGTGTTAGTGGAAATCGACATCTATTCCGATAACAATTGATGTCTGGAGGTTATATTGACCAATCAGGTAATTAATCGGATAAATGAGCAATTAATTGCTATTAATTCACATGCTTATAACTATTTGTTCACATGTGTGTACTATTGATTCACATGCATGTACTATTAATGGAGGTGGTACAAAGATTGATAATACTTGCATGACTAAATTAAAAATGAAGTTATAGATGAAGGTACTATACTGTAATTATTTTTTTCACATGTATAGAACTATTGAGTCACATGATTGTACTATTGATTCACATGATATACTATTAGGGGAGGTGATGCAAGTTTGAAAATACTTGCAGGACTAAATTAAATATGAAAGAAAAGATGAAGGTATTATACTATAATATTTTGAGCCCCAAAACATGTAATTAACAAAACTATATTTTTCTATAAATAGAAGCTCATTCTTCCTTCATTCTCACCAATTCACTAAGACTCACAAGAGCAATTATAGAGAGAGAAACTATAGAAAGAAAGAAGAAGAGAAGTCCACATTACTTCACTATTCCAAAGATCCAAATTTCTTCTTAGAGGTAAGGGGTATTATTTATTTCATATTCGAAGAGATATTATTTTTCGTATTCATATGAATATTATTTTCGTTTAATATTCGTAAGGAATATCATCTTCGTTCAATATTCGTAGGAATATTATTTTCGTTCAACAGTCGTAAGGGGTATTATTTCTTTCGTATTCGTAAGGGATATTATTTTTGTTTAATATTCGTATGAAATAATATTTTCTTCCATACTCTGTAGTATGTAAGTAATATTATGTCGTTTCGTATTTCTATTTCTACACTCATTTTGTTGACATATTACTTCTATACTCCGTGAAATGAGTAGAATATCCTTGATATTTGCGCTTCATCCAGTATCTTTTCATGGAAATATTATTCTGAGCTTTCTTGATAATTATTGATCTTTTCATGCCGGAATACTATTAACGAGTTACTGTTCATGAGTTACTATTTACGGGTTTCTATTCACACGGTTACTATTCACTCGAATATTATTCACTCGGGTATTCGGGACACTTTTCGTGTCGGAGTACTATTTATGAGTTACTATTCACGGGTTATTATTTACCTGGTTAATATTCACTCAAATATTATTCATTTGGGTATTTGGGGCACTTTTTATGTCGGGGTACTATTCACGAGGTACTAATCTCGAAGTACTATTCACAGAGTACTATTCACGGGATACTATTCACCCGGAAGATATATTTCTTTTCTGTCCAAATTATTTTTGATACATAAATATTATTCTTGAATTTTACTCCACAAAGTAGTATCATGTTGACAATTTGGATAGTTTTAAACTCTGGATAAATTTAAAGTCTTTAATATTTATCCTTGATTTCGTTTAATTAATGCTTATATCATTGTCATCATCCTCATACTTATATTGTGATGACTATATTGTGATGAAAGTCATCTTTGGCTTACGTGCATAGATGGACTGTTAATTGGTATGATTATGACCAGGGATCATTCGGTATAATCATGACCCGTAATGTTATAAATGATGTAGTAAAAGTCCTCATTGGCCCGTAGTGCATTGATGGATAGTTGTTGGTATGATTATGACTAGGGATTATTCGATATAATCATGATCATTGATGATTACATGAATATCCTTGGCCCGTAGTGCAGGGATGATTCGATGATGTGGTTTATTTATTAAGCTGAGTCTCAGCGATAAAGCGGATGAAAACTTTTTAAATCATAGAAGATAGTAGATATCATGCTGCTCTACTAGACTCTTCTAATGGATTGTTTGTTCATACCGCAGTTGTTGATCTAAAACTTGTTGTCATTATATTCTATCGGTTGTTATACCGTTGAAGGCTAAGGATAATTTATTCGCATTATCTTTGTCATAATATTTCTTCTTTGGGCTAGTTGAGCTCACCTTTTTGCTTTCATTGTTCTCTTGAGAAATGAGAACGTAGTCGGGACTAGCTCGGGGAGCAGTGTGACTACCGAGATGGTGGCTATAGTAGTCCTCACTATTTTATGAAATAGTGTGATAATAAATATAATGAGAACTTTATTTGAGTTTGAATACTGTCTATGAGACAATATTCGTGTAAAAACTCTAAGCTACGCTTTTGTCGTATTGTATAAAGTAAGTTTGTATTTGATTTATGTACCATGTATTTGGCCACTAAAAATGGGTGATGTATACCTATTTTGGGGGCGTCACAAAACCTCTCCTTGATAGAACTTTCTAGACATCGTCAATATTACAAATAATAATATGAATAACTTTGTCGTCTCAATTTTTGATTTAATAATATAAAATATTATGCAGGTGATACTGTGACAATAATTGAATCAATAATATGAGAGATATGATGCAACAATTACTGTAGCAATAATTGAGTATAACTGAGTGACTTCTCACGTAAGCATCAATAATCAATACCGTGTGCTACCAGGTAGTTCAACAGTTTAACGATAAAACTTTTATCGTTATTTTTAAAAATATTTCAGTCATTTTTTAACTACGATAGTACCTCTGTTGTGGGGTCCACCAATGATTGTGTCGTCATACGAATATTCCATCTTAAAACGAATATTCCCCGACATAACGAATATTTTATATCAACTTGCTTACTTTACAAAATTTATAAATATTACCCACAACTATAATAATATAACAAATCCACACCATAATATTTAAAAATATATTTCGAGAAAAACTAATCTTTATTCATAAAAGTTGGGGTCTTACATATACTGCAATACTTTATATATATATATATATATATATATATATATATATATATATATAACTTTCTCTACCGATGATTTTGAAAAATGAGTAAGTGGGGGGTCCATGTTGTAAGACCCCAGATTTTTTTTAAAT
Source organism: Panax quinquefolius (assembly GCA_020205615.1). Taxonomy (NCBI): domain Eukaryota; kingdom Viridiplantae; phylum Streptophyta; class Magnoliopsida; order Apiales; family Araliaceae; genus Panax; species Panax quinquefolius. Next base: position 85,692,910 of record CM035170.1, on the reverse strand, counting down.
AAAAGGAATTTCCTTTATTTATTATTTTGAAATAGTAAGGGTGGATTTGATTAATGTGAATAGTTATGGGTAAAATACGCAAATATTTCAATAAGCAAGTGGTTATAAAATATTCATTTCGTCGTGGAATATTCGCTTATCGTGGAATATTCGAATATTAAATATTCGTATACGACAGCAGCTTTTTGTGGGCCCCATAACGGAAAAATGATTGGATGAAGAAAACGACAAATATAAGTTGTTTTTAAATAACTACGTAGTTGTTATCGTTAATCATCGTTGGAATACCCGATGGTTAAAACACACTAATACGCCGTTGTTGAACAAGAAGATACTTAGATTGCACCAATTATTGATTCTTACGTAAGAAGGCACTACTCAATAATTGTTACAAAGATTACTTGCTCAAAGATTTTATTTTATTGATTCAATAATTGTTTGTATTTGATATTTTATATTACCGTTGTTTCAATAAATTGTCATTACACAAGATTTTCCATTATCGAAGCAATAATTCATATTATCCTAATAATATTATTAGATAACATTATTGGCAATGTCTAGAAAGTTCGCTCTAAGGAGAGGTTTGGTCACCTAATCAAGCTACCAAGAAGAGAGAAATTTTATTGAAAGCCCCTCTTTCCTAGAACCGCCTCGTTGTCAATAATGTGATTCTCGTAATATTATTTATGAATAATTAATTATTGATTTATATGATGAGGAAAATATTGATTTTATGTGGATATAGATGGAGAAAATTTTAAAATGACAATTGTTGAAAATTAATATTTTATCTTTTTCTGATAAAATAATTCATTTAAATATATTATTTTAATAATATATTAACGGTGATATTTTTACAACGAATGTGGGATATATGAGTATACGAGGAGGAAGAGTATTTTTGTTGCAATAAATGTTTAAAACATGTTAAATATGTGGACCCCATTTCTCGATCGAAATTTGATTATAGCACAGTAAAATTGTCCGTATGTGGATTTCGGTCAATTTCTGTTTGGAATTTGGAAAAACTTTCTTCTGCAAAGTTGTAGAGAATTGAATTTCCTATAAAAAGTCGCGAGATTCGAATTTTCTGATAAAATGACTATTTATTATGAATTATTGAAGTTCTAAAGTTCCGAAATAATTGATTTTTGGAAGTTTTATTTATTTTTATTAATAAAAACGTTTTTTATATGTTGTGGGCATATTTAACATGTGCATGGTGGCTGAATTCAGATTCAAGATGTGGGCGTATGAATTTTGTTTATATATAATATTATTATATTCAATTTTCTGCTTTGGTGTTCTAAGCAATTTCCTATAAATAGGGTGCTTAGGTTAGAATTGAAAATCACACCGTAAACCAAGTTTTCTCTCTATATTATCGAGCGATTCTTGTGAGTATTTTGAGTATACTTTGAGTATTGCTATACGGTGCAAGTTCAAGTCATAGCCTATATTCGGTGTTTCAGCTAGAAGTACTATCTTTCGAGGTAAGATATGTTATTTTCTTCTCAAATGATATTATTTCTTCAATATCATTATCTTTGAAATATTGGTTGAACTTTTATCAAATTTGGAACTTTTTCATGTCGGGTTACTATTCATGAGTTACTATTCACGAAGTTACTATTCACGAGTTACTATTCACGAAGTTACTATTCACGAGTACTATTCATGAAGCGTGAAGATGTTTTTTTTGTGAAATTTCTATCTTTTGGTGTCTGAGTTACTATTCACGATACTTAGACTATTCACGATACTCAAGACTATTCACTTATACTTAGACTATTCAATCCAAAAATGAAATTTCTTCTTTCGTCTAAAATATCTATTCGGATACTAGCTTTGATTGTATCCATGTTTTGATCATTCTTGAATTTTACACCACTATGATTATTTTTGAGGTATTTTTGATGTGGATAAAACAAAAAGTACTAATCCTTAATCCTTAATCCTTGTCATTTTGTTTCATCGGATTCGCTTTTTTAAAATATTTTCATCATCTTCATTTTAAATGATGATATTATGGAATATCTTTGGCCCGTAGTAGTGCAAAGATGAATGATTTCTCAAGAATATCTTTGGCCCATAGTGCAAAGATGAACAGTGTTTAGATGAACACGACTTAATCGATGAATATCTTTGGCCTCAGAGTGCAAAGATGAATATTTGATTCCGTATGTATGTTGATTGATGTTACAGGATAAAAGATAGATTTATGAACTTTTAAATTCATACATAGAAGATAGTAGTAGTTGCATTCTCTACTTAACTCTTCTAATGAATTATTATTTCATTATTTCGCGCGAATATTGGTTTAAAACTTGTTGTCTATCAGATTCTATTAGTTTTTTTCCCTCGTTGAGACTAATGATAATTTGTTGTATATTATCTTAGTCATAATATTCTTTTATCGGGCTAGTTGAGCTCACCCTTTTCCTTGTTGTTCCATTTTTCTTCTCGTGAGGCGAGAAATGTAGCGAGTACTAGTCGGGGTATGGAATGAAGGTTCTAGAGAGAGTTGTTTAGTAGTCCTCACCATTTTGTAAAATAATGTATCAATAAATGTGATGAGGATTTATTTGAGTATAGATATTGTCTAGAAGATAATATTTGTATTCAAACTCACGCTTTCTATGTTGTAATAATAAAGTTGTAGTTGTTTCGCATATGTATTTGGCACTCGTAATGGGTTGGATGGAATGGACCTATTTTGGGGGCGCCACAATTGGTATCGTAGCTTAGGATATGATCTCCAAGGAGATCGGGAATAGAATTAGAGGGAGAGACAAGTAAATCCTTCGCTAGTGTGTCCTACCTAAGCTTATTTGTTGGTTGGTCATAATATAGGGGTATTATGTGATTTTGTTAATTTATTTAATTAACCCTTGTTTTATGATAGTTTTTAAGAATGGTCACGAGAAACGTTAACAATGGAGTGAATGAGATCGTGGAGACACCTCTAATCGCCAACCGTGATAATTTGATGTCAAAGCGAAGAAGGAATTAGAGATATCCATGTGGTGAGTGAAGAATTGATAGTTGCACCTTAGAGATAATCGCAGAGGTAATAAATGAGAGTGAGGAAGAAGAGGAAGAAGAGGTACCAAGAGAGTTTATTAGAGGTATTTTATGATCAAAATGTAGAATTGCAAAATCGTATTCATGAGTTAGAAGAGCAGTCAAGAATTACAAAAATCGTGGAGCAAAAGGATGCAACGATTCAAGCTTATGTTACCCGATATGTGATGCTTGAATGTAAGCACTCTTTCGCGTAGTATAAGATGATAAAGTCGAATCGAAATGAAAGAAGAAATAATCAACGAACGAGTGAGAATGAGTGATGCATGGGTAAAAGCCGCATCGACGCGTTGATATTATGGAAAGAGATGTCCAATCTAAAAGAGAAGATTTAACGATGACGGAAGACGCTTACAGCAGAGAAGATCAAGACCAAAGAACAAATTCTAGGGAAGAGAACGATCACCGCTTAGATGCTACAGATGCGAAAGGAGGGACATATAAGGTCAAACTGCTCAAAGCCTTCCAAGGTATGTTTTAGTTGTGGAAAAGATGGTCACATAGCTCGATTTTGTTCTATAGCGAAAATCAAGTCCAATTGGGACGCTGGCACCAGAGGCGGATACGTAAAAGTTAAAGTCAACGACATCGAAAGAGCGTTTGTCGTGACCGGTCAAAATGCAAGGAACCCGAACGGTTAGCACGTTAGTTAATTATAAATTCTTGCGAAGTTTATACCTTACTAGATACCGGTTCTACCCATTCTTTTATCTCTTTTGCTTGCGCTCAACGCTTGAACTCGACTACGAGAGAAATTAGACTTTGACCTATTTATGGAGACTCATTAGAGAAACTTTCATTACATCCGTTGTTTAGAAATCTTGCTTGATTCAAGTTGGCACTATCACATTACCTGTTAACCTTATTTCTATAGAGATATTTGCTTTTGATGTGATTTTAAGGTTAACTACTCATCATCGCCAAATTGATTACTTTTGTAAGGTCATTAGTTTTCATATTCCTAAGCAACCCGTTATTCAATTCAAGCAATCAAACCATTATAGTCAAACATTTTCATATCAAGCCATGAAGTCATTCATTTATTACGGATGTCAAGTTTTCTTAGTCCATGTTATGGATTTGAATAAAGACACGCCGATTTGAATAATATTCATGTTGTTATTGATTTTCCCTCACGATTTCAAGAATTTCTTGGTTTACTCCCAAAGATCGATATTAAATTTTGTATCGACTTTGAACCCTAGACAAAACTCATTTCTAAAATCTCATATCGAATGGCTCCTATTGAACTTCGTGAGTTAAAAATTCAACAATAGAATTTGGTACCGAGCCTTTATCCGGTGACTTCCTTTGTGGAATGCACCGCCGCACTCTCGTAGGGGACACCATATTCGCATGATAGTAAACCGATAGGTGTCATTGTAACGCTATCCAAGGTTGGGATATGAGTCACGCTTGAGAACAACCTAAGCTCGTAATCGAAATACGTAGCTTTCTAGGCTTAGTTGGTTATTATCGAGATTCGTTGAAGGATATTCTCGAATCGCTATTCCATTAACGCAGCTGACTCGTAGAGATACAAAATTCGAATGGAGCAAGGAATGTGGGAAGAGCTTCGAAGAACTCAAGAGGAGACTCATTTCAACACATGTTCTGACCATGCCATCCTAGAAAAGCGAACGTGGTAGCTGACGTGTTGAGTAGAAGATCGTATACAAGTACGAGTAAGATATTGTCAAAGACTCATTTCAGATAATTTACAAATAATAGAGATGGAGATGAAAACTCTAGGTACCCACGTGATGGTATATACTTAGTATAATCGACTTTAATCGATAAAGTTAAAGTCGTTTCAAGCTACACACCGAGTCGATGAATTTGAAGAAGGAGGTGCAAGAAGTTGTTATTTCAAAAGCAAGAATCTGGTGAGGTGAGGAAGCTCAAACCTTCGATTTATTAATCCATTTGAAATTCTCGATCGAATAGGAATCGCGGGCCTATAGACTCGCTTTTACCGCCAAGTATGACGCTGTGTTCATAACGCTTTTCACGATCGATGTTACGTAAATATGTGGACGACCAACCACGCTATTGAAGTTAGAACCCGACGAGATAGCCAAGACTTAACATACGAAGAGGTACCACCAAGATCTTGGATAGAAAGAACATGTCCTATGTACCGAGGTTATACCAAGTTAAAGTTTTGTGGAGAAACCATGCTATCGAGGAAATGACCGGGAGTTGGAAACGAAAATGAAAGCGAGGTATTCTCATCTTTTCAAACACTGTATCGTACGCCAATTTCGAGGACGAAATTTCATAAGGAGGGAGGTCAGAAGACCCCAAGATTTTTAAATAAAAAGGAATTTCCTTTATTTATTATTTTGAAATAGTAAGGGTGGATTTGATTAATGTGGATAGTTATGGGTAAAATACGCAAATATTTCAATAAGCAAGTGGTTATAAAATATTCATTATTGTTTGAATATTCGCTTAATATTAATATTCGTGACCGTCGGGAATATTCGCATTTACTCACAGCAGTTTTGTGGGCCCCATAACGAAAAACGATTGGATGAAGAAAACGACAAATATAAGTTGTTTATAAATAACTACAGTAGTTGTTATCAAGTATCTTGTTGAATACCCGATGGTTAAAACACACTAATACGCTGTTGTTGAACAAGAAGACACCAGATTGCACCAATTATTGATTCTTACGTAAGAAGGCACTACTCAATAATCATGTTACAAAGAATTACTGCTCAAAGATTTTATTTTATCGATTCAATAATTGTCGTATTGATATTTTATATTATCGTTGTTTCAATAAATTGTCATTACACAAAGATTTTCCATTATCGGCTAATAATTCATATTATCTCGAATAATATTATTAGATAACATTATTGGCAATGTCTAGAAAGTTCGCTCTAAGGAGAGGTTTGGTCACCTAATCATGCGGCCAAAGAAGTGAGAAATTTTATCGAAAGCCCCTCTTCCTGGAACCTACTCGTCACAATAATGTGATTCTCGTAATATTATTTGTGAATAATTAATTATTGATTTATATGATGAGGAAAATATTGATTTTATGTGGATATAGATGGAGAAAATTTTTAAAATGACAATTGTTGAAAATTAATATTTTATCTTTTTCCGATAAAATAATTCATTTAAATATATTATTTTAATAATATATTAATCTATGATATTTTTACAACGAATGTGGGATATATGAGTATACGAGGAGGAAGAGTATTTTTGTTGCAATAAATGTTTAAAACATGTTAAACATGTCAATGGGACCCCATTTCTTGACCGAAATTTGATTATAAATGTAAATTGTCCGTATGTGGATTTCTTTCCAATTTCTGCTTTGGAATTTGGAAAACTTTCTTCTCAGAAAGTTGTAGAGAATTGAATTTCCTATAAAAAGTCGTGAGATTCGAATTTTCTGATAAAATGACTATTTATTATGAATTATTGAAGTTCTAAAGTTCAAATAATTGATTTTTGAAGTTTTATTTATTTTTATTAATAAAACGTTTTTTATATGTTGTGGGCATATTTAACATGTGCATGGTGGCTGAATTCAGATTCAAGATGTGGGCGATATGAATTTTGTTTATATATAATATTATTATATTCAATTTTCTGCTTTTGGTGTTCTAAGCAATTTCCTATAAATAGGTGCTTAGGTTAGAATTGAAAATCACACCGTAAATCAAGTTTTCTCTCTATATTATCGAGCGTATTCTTGTGAGTATTTTGAGTATACTTTGAGTATTGCTATACTCTGATGTGCAAGTTCAAGTCATAGCCTATATCCTGTTTTCAACTAAAGTACTTATCTTTCGAGGTAAGATATGTTATTTTTCTCAAATGATATTATTTCTTCAATATCATTATGTCAAATATTGGTTGAACTTTTTATCAAATTTGGAACTTTTTCATGCTCGGGGTTATTATTCAGTTACTATTCACGAGTTACTATTCACGAGTTACTATTCATGAAGTTACTATTCACGAGTTACTATTCACGAGTACTATTCATGAAGCGTGAAGATGTTTTTTTGGAATTTCTATCTTTTGGTGTCTGAGTTACTATTCACGATACTGCACTATTCACGATACTCAAGACTATTCACTTAATACTTTACACTATTCAAAAAAATGAAATTTCTTCTTTTCGTCTAAAATATCTATTCGGATACTAGCTTTGATTGTATCCATGTTTTGATCATTCTCAATTTTACACCACTGATTATTTTTGAGGTATTTTTTGGACGTGGATAAAACAAAAGTACGAATCCTTAATCCTTAATCCTTGTCATTTTGTTTCACCGGATTCGCTTTTTTAAAATATTTTTTCATCATCTTCACCTTAAATGATGATATTATGGAATATCTTTGGCCCTGTAGTGCAAAGATGAATGATTTCGAAGAATATCTTTGGCCCAGAAGTGCAAAGATGAACACGTGTTTAGATGAACATGACTAATCGATGAATATCTTTGGCTATCTTTCGCCCAGTGTAAAGATGAATATTTGATTCCGTATGTATGTCGATTGATGTTACAGGATAAAAGATAGACGATGAACTTTTAAATTCATACATGTAAGATAGTAGTTGCATTCTCTACTTAACTCTTCTAATGAATTATTATTTCACCGCGAATATTGGTTTAAAAACTTGTTGTCTATTGTATTCTATTAGTTTTTTTTCCTCGTTGAGACTAATGATAATTTGTTGTATATTATCTTAGTCATAATATTCTTTACCGGGCTAGTTGAGCTCACCCTTTTCCTTGTTGTTCCATTTTTCTTCTCGTGAGGCGAGAATGTAATGAGTACTAGCCTGGGGTATGGAATGAAGGTTCTAGAGAGAGTTGTTTAGTAGTCCTCACCATTTTGTAAAATAATGTATCAATAAATGTGATGAGGATTTATTTGAGTATAGATATTGTCTAGAAGATAATATTTGTATTCAAACTCACGCTTTATATGTTGTAATAATAAAGTTGTAGTTATTTTTCGCACTATGTATTTGGCGACTCGTAATGGGTTGGATGGAATGGACCTATTTTGGGGCGCCACAATTGGTATCGAGCTTAGGGATATGATCTCCATGCGGAGATCTGGGAATAGAATTAGGAGGGGAGAGACAAGTAAATCCTTCGCTAGTGTGTCCTACCTAAGCTTATTTGTTGGTTGGTCATAATATAGGTATTATGTGATTTGTTAATTTATTTAATTAACCCTTGTTTTATGATAGTTTTTAAGAATGGTCACGAGAACGTTAACAATGGAGTGAATGAGATCGTGGAGACACCTCTAATCGCCAACCGTGATAATGTGATGTCAAAGTAAGAAGAAGGAATTAGAGATATCCATGTGGTGAGTGAAGAATTGATAGTTGCACCCTAGATAGATAATCAGCAGAGGTAATAAATGAGAGTGAGGAAGAAGAGGAAGAAGAAGAGGTACCAAGAGAGTTTATTAGAGGTATTTTATGATCAAAATGTAGAATTGCAAAATCGTATTCATGAGTTAGAAGAGCAGTCAAGAATTACAGCAAAATGTGGAGCAAAAGGATGCAACGATTCAAGCTTATGTTACCCGATATGTGATGCTTGAATGTAAGCACTCTTCGCGCAGTATAAGATGATAAAGTCGAAATCGAAATGAAAGAAGAAATAATCGAACGAGTGAGAATGAGTGATGCATGGGTAAAAGCCGCATCGACGCTTGATATTATGGAAAGAGATGTCCAATCTAAAAGAGAAGATTTAACGATGACGGAAGACGCTTTCAGCAGAGATCAAGACCAAAGAACAAATTCTAGGGAAGAGAACGATCACCGCTTAGATGCTACAGATGCGAGAAGGAGGGACATATAAGGTCAAACTGCTCAAAGCCTTCCAAGGTATGTTTTAGTTGTGGAAAAGATGGTCACATAGCTCGATTTTGTTCTATAGCGAAATCAAGTCCAATTGGGACGCTGGCACCAGAGGCGGATACGTAAAAGTCAAAGTCAACGACATCGAAAGAGCGCTTTTCGTGACTTCATCAAAATGCAAGGAACCCGAACGGTTAGCACGGTTAGTTAATTATAAATTCTTGCGAAGTTTATACCTTACTAGATACCTGCTTCTACCCATTCTTTTATCTCTTTTGTCTTGGCTCAACGCTTGAACTTGACTACGGAGAAATTAGACTTTGACCTATTTATGGAGACTCTATTAGAGAAACTTTCATTACATCCGTTGTTTAGAAATCTTGCTTGATTCAGTCAGCACTATCACATTACCTCGTTAACCTTATTTCTATAGAGATATTTGCTTTTGATGTGATTTTAAGGTTAACTACTCATCATGCCAAATTGATTACTTTCGTAAGGTTGTTAGTTTTCATATTCCTAAGCAACCTCGTTATTCAATTCAAGCAATCAAACCATTATAGTCAAACATTTTCATATCAAGCCATGAAGTCATTCGCTTATTACGGATGTCAAGTTTTCTTAGTCCATGTTATGGATTTGAATAAAGACACGCCGATTTGAATAATATTCATGTTGTTATTGATTTTCCCGAACGATTTCAAGAATTTCTTGGTTTACTCCCAAAGACCGATATTAAATTTTGTATCGACTTTGAACCCTAAGACAAAACTCATTTCTAAAATCTCATATCGAATGGCTCCTATTGAACTTCGTGAGTTAAAAATTCAACTATAGAATTTGGTACCGAGCCTTTATCCGGTGACTTCCTTTGAATGCAATGCAGCCGCCGCATTCTCGAGGGGGACACCATATTCGCGCGATAGTAAACCGATAGGTGTCATCAGAACGTCATATCCAAGGTCGGGATATGAGTCACAGCTTGAGAACAACCTAAGCTCGAGAATCGAAATACGTAGCTTTCTAGGCTTAGTTGGTTATTATCGAGATTCGTTGAAGGATATTCTCGAATCGCTATTCCATTAACGCAGCTGACTCATAGAGATACAAAATTCAAATGGAGCAAGGAATGTGGGAAGAGCTTCAAGAACTCAAGAGGAGACTCATTTCAACACATGTTCTTGACCATGCCATTCTGGAAAAGCGAACGTGGTAGCTGACGTGTTGAGTAGAAGATCGTATACAAGTACGAGTAAGATATTGTCAAAGACTCATTTCGTATAATTTACAAATAATAGAGATGGAGATGAAAACTCTAGGTACCCACGTGATGGTATACGAGTATAATCGACTTTAATCGATAAAGTTAAAGCTGTTCAAGCTACACACCGGAGCTGATGAATTTGAAGAAGGAGGTGCAAGAAGTTGTTATTTCAAAAGCGAGAATCGGTGAGGTAAGGAAAGCTCAAACCTTCGATTTATTAATCCATTTGAAATTCTCGATCGAATAGAAACGCGGCCTATAGACTCGCTTTTACCGCCAAGTACGACGCGTGTTCATAACGCTTTTCACGATCGATGTTACGTAAATATGTGGACGAATTCAACCACGCTATTGAAGTTAGAACCGAACGAGATAGCCAAAGACTTAACATACGAGGAGGTACCACAAGATCTTGGATAGAAAGAACATGTCCCATGTGTCTGGAGGTTATACCACAAGTTAAAGTTTTGTGGAGAAACCATGCTATTGAGGAAATGACCGGGAGTTGGAAACGAAAATGAAAGCGAGGTATTCTCATCTTTTCAAACACTGTGTACGTACGCCAATTTCGAGGACGAAATTTCATAAGGAGGGAGGTCAGAAGACCCCAAATTATTTTAAATAAAAGGAATTTCCTTTATTTATTATTTTGAAATAGTAAGGGTGGATTTGATTAATGTGGATAGTTATGGGTAAAATACGCAAATATTTCAAATAAGCAAGTGGTTATAAAATATTCATTATCGCGTGGAATATTCGCTTAGTCGTGGAATATTCGATGCTGGGAATATTCGCATTTACGCGCAGCTTTTTGGGCCCCATAACGGAAAAGCGATTGGATGAAGAAAACGACAAATATAAGTTGTTTATAAATAACTACAGTAGTTGTTATCAAGTATCACCGTTGAATACCCGATGGTTAAAAACACACTAATACGCGTTGTTGAACAAGAAGACACCGGACATTGCACCAATTATTGATTCTTACGTAAGAAGGCACTACTCAATAATTGTTACAAAAATTATCGCTCAAAGATTTTATTTTATTGATTCAATAATTGTCAGTATTGATATTTTATATTACCGTTGTTTCAATAAATTGTCATTACACAAGATTTTCCATTATCGGCAATAATTCATATTATCCTAATAATATTATTAGATAACATTATTGGCAATGTCTAGAAAGTTCTCGTCTAAGGAGAGGTTTGGTCACCTAATCAAGGCCACCAAGAAGAGAGAAATTCTTATCGAAAGCCCCTCTTCCTGAACCGCCATTGTCAATAATGTGATTCTCGTAATATTATTTGTGAATAATTAATTATTGATTTATATGATGAGGAAAATATTGATTTTATGTGGATATAGATGGAGAAAATTTTAAAATGACAATTGTTGAAAATTAATATTTTATCTTTTTCTCGATAAAATAATTCATTTAAATATATTATTTTAATAATATATTAATCTGTGATATTTTTACAACGAATGTGGGATATATGAGTATACGAGGGAGGAAGAGTATTTTTGTTGCAATAAATGTTTAAAACATGTTAAACATGTCTGCGGACCCCATTTCTCGATCGAAATTTGATTATACCGTAAAATTGTCCGTATGTGGATTTCTTTAATTTCGCTTGGAATTTGGAAAACTTTCTTCTCGCAAAGTTGTAGAGAATTGAATTTCCTATAAAAAGTCGTGAGATTCAATTTTCTGATAAAATGACTATTTATTATGAATTATTGAAGTTCTAAAGTTCCGAAATAATTGATTTTTGGAAGTTTTATTTATTTTTATTAATAAAAACGTTTTTATATGTTGTGGGCATATTTAACATGTGCATGGTGGCTGAATTCAGATTCAAGATGTGGGCGTATGAATTTTGTTTATATATAATATTATTATATTCAATTTTCTTTTTTTGTGTTCTAAGCAATTTCCTATAAATAGGTGCTTAGGTTAGAATTGAAAATCACACCGTAAATCAAGTTTTCTCTATATTATCGAGCGTTATTCTTGTGAGTATTTTGAGTATACTTTGAGTATTGCTATACTAAGCAAGTTCAAGTCATAGCCTATATCCTGTTTCAACTAGAAGTACTTTACTTTCGAGGTAAGATATGTTATTTTCTTCTCAAATGATATTATTTCTTCAATATCATTATGTCAAAATATTGGTTGGAACTTTTTATCAAATTTGGAACTTTTTCATGCTCTGGGTTACTATTCATGAGTTACTATTCACGAAGTTACTATTCATGAGTTACTATTCACGAAGTTACTATTCACGAGTACTATTCATGAAGAGTGAAGATGTTTTTTTGTGGAATTTCTATCTTTTGGTGTCTGAGTTACTATTCACGTGATACTAAGACTATTTTCACGATACTGAGACTATTCACGAATACTTGCTTTATTCACCTAAAAATGAAATTTCTTCTTTTCGTCTAAAATATCTATTCGGATACTAGCTTTGATTGTATCCATGTTTTGATCATTCTCAAATTTTACACCACTCGATTATTTTTGAGGTATTTTTGGATGTGGATAAAACAAAGTACTTAATCCTTAATCCTTAATCCTTGTCATTTTGTTTCACTTTATCGATATTTTTTTCATTTTTAAAAATATTTTTCATCATCTTCATTAAATGATGATATTATGGAATATCTTTGGCCCAGAGTGCAAATGATGAATGATTTTGAAGAATATCTTTGGCCGTAGCAAAGATGAACAGTGTTTAGATGAACACGACTAATCGATGAATATCTTCGGCTCAGAGTGTAAAGATGAATATTTGATTCCGTATGTATGTCGATTGATGTTACAGGGATAAAAGATAGACGATGAACTTTTAAATTCATATGTAAGATAGTAGTTGCATTCTCTACTTAACTCTTCTAATGAATTATTATTTCACACGTAATAATATTGGTTTAAAAACTTGTTGTCTATTGTATTCTATTAGTTTTTTTTCCCTGTTGAAGACTAATGATAATTTGTTGTATATTATCTTAGTCATAATATTCTTTACTGGGCTAGTTGAGCTCACCCTTTTCCTTGTTGTTCCATTTTTCTTCTCAGGAGGCGAGAATGTAGCGAGTACGAGTTGGGGTATGGAATGAAGGTTCTAGAGAGAGTTGTTTAGTAGTCCTCGCCATTTTTGTAAAATAATGTATCAATAAATGTGATGAGGATTTATTTGAGTATAGATATTGTCTAGAAGATAATATTTGTATTCAAACTCACAGTTTTACTGTTGTAATAATAAAGTTGTAGTTGTTTCTGTACCATGTATTTGGCGACTCAGAATGGGTTGGATGGAATGGACCTATTTTGGGGGCGTCACACATGTAATAAGCCAAATTTACAATATATTCTTCATAAAAAATCCTCTATTTAACTCTATTTAATTGATTCATAATATCTCTCATATTATTGATTCAATTATTGTCACAGTATCATCTGCATAATATTTATTATTATTAAATCAATAATTGAGACGATAAAGTTATTCATATTATTATTTGCAATATTGACAATGTCTAAAAAATTACATCATGATGAGAGGTTCGGTCACCTAATTGCATGCTTGATAGGGAGAAATCCTTATCTAAGCCCCTCTTTCCTGGAAATGATCTAGTTGTTAAATATTGTGAGTTATAATATTAATGATGAATAAGTTAGTATTGATTAAAGATGAAATTGTTATTTTCATTGTGTTGGGATTATTAGTGTTAATGGAAATGGACATCTATTTCGATAATAATTGATGTCTGGAGGTTATATTGACCAATCGGGTAATTAATCGGATAAATGAGCAATTAATTGCTATTAATTCGCATGCTTATAACTATTTGTTCACATGTATGTACTATTGATTCACATGCATGTACTATTAGGGGAGGTGGTGTAAGATTGATAATACTTGCATGACTAAATTAAAAATAAAGGTATAGATAAAGGTACTATATCGCAACTATTTTTTTCAAATGTGTGTACTATTGATTCGCATGAATGTACTATTGATTCAAATGATGTACTATTAGGGGGGGGTGGTGCAAGTTTGATAATACTTGCAGGACTAAATTAAAAATGAAGGAAAAGATGAATGTATTATACTATAATATTTTGAGCCCCAAAACGTGCAATTATCGAAACTATATTTTCCTATAAATAGATGCTCATTCTTCTTTCATTTTCACCAATTCACTAAGACTCACAAGAGCAATTATAGAGAGAGAAGCTATAGAGAGAAAGAAGAAGAGAAGTCTGCTACCTCACTATTCCAGTATCCAGTCTTCTTCAGAGGTAAGGGGTATTATTTATTTCATATTCTGAAGAGATATTATTTTTCGTATTCGTATGAATATTATTTTGTCTAATATTCGCAAGAAATATTATTTCTATTTAATATTCGTAAGAAATATTATATTCGTTCAATATTCAAAAGGAATATTATTTTCGTTTAATATTCGTAAGTGATATTATTTTGTTCAGTATTCATAGGAATAATTTTTTTTTCCATACTCTGTAGTATGTGAGTAATATTATTTCGTCTCGTATTCCTTAATATACCCTCATTTTATTAAAGTATTGCTTCTATACTCCATAAAATTAATAGAATATCCTTGAAATTTGCGCTTCGTCTAGTATCGTTTCACAAGGATATTTTCTACACATTCTACACCGTAATGTTATAAATGATGTGGTAAAAATCCTCATTGTTCTGTAGTACATTGATGGACAGTTGTTGGTATGATTATGACTAGGGATTATTCGGTATAATCATGACCATTGATGATTACATGAATATCCTTGGCCCGTAGTGCAGGGATGATTCGATGATGTGTTTTATTTATTAAGCTGAGTCTCAGCGATAAAATTGATGATAAACTTTTTAAATCATAGAAGATAGTAGATATCATGCTCTACTTGACTCTTCTAATGGATTGCTTGTTCCGCTACAGTTAAACTTGATGTTTATTATATTTTATCAGTTTAACACTGTTGAAGGCTAACGATAATTTATTCTGCATTATCTTAGTCATAATATTTCTTACTGTGCTAGTTGAGCTCACCCTTTGTTTTCATTGTTCTCTTCAGGAAATGAGAATATAGTTGGGACTAGTCGGGGAACGGAGTGTCGGTCCAGATGTTTGCATTAATAGTCCTCACTATTCAGTGAAATAGTGTGATAATAATTGTAATGATGACTTTATTTGAGTTTGGATACTCTCTACGAGATATTATCCGTGTTGAAACTCTCAACTACGTTTTGTCGTACTGTATAAAAGAAGTTTGCATTTAAATTTTGTACCATGTATTTGGCGACTCAAGATGGGTGATGTATACTTATTTTGGGGGCGTCACAGTGTGTGTGTGTGAGTGTGTGTAAGGGTGGGTGTGTGTGTGGTGGTGGTGGGTGAAAGTGACATATATATATATATATATATATATATATTATAAGTTTTGTTTTATTTAATTATTATATTATTATTTTGAAAGTTGGGCGTCTTTGAATTCGATGAAATCAGCCCGTGAATTCTTTCAACTGTTGGTCCATGAAATAAATTCTAAATAGTACCCTGCCATTCTCCTATAAATAGGATGCTTAGTTTAGAATTGAAAATCACACCAAATCAGAGAATTCTTCTTCTATAATATTGAGCGTATTTCTTTTGAGTTTAAGGAAGCTTTGAGCATAGAAAATAGTATAAGTTTTCTTCAAGAATATCCCTACTATACCATTCAGAAGTACTCTCCTTTTAAGGTAAAGGGTATTATTTATTTCATATTCTCTTACGATATTATTTTTCGTATTCGTAAGGAATTTTATTTTTCGTTCAATATTTGTAAGGAATATTATTTTCGTTCAATATTCGTATTTTAATATTATCTTCGCTTCAATATTAAAGGATAATTATTTTCGCTCAACGATGTAAGGGATATTATTTTTGTTTAATATTAAGTAAGAAATAATATTTTCTTCCATACTCTGTAGTATGTAAGTAATATTATTTCATTTCAGATTCCGAATTCTACACTCATTTTGTTAAGTATTGCTTCTATACTCCTTGAAATTAGTAGAATATCCTTGAAATTTGTGCTTCATCTAGTATCGTTTCACAAGGATATTTTTTTGAACATTCTTGTTAAAGTTTAATCTTTTCATGCCGGAGTACTATTCATGGGGTACTATTCACTGAGGTACTATTCACCTGGGGTACTATTCATGACAAAAATTGATTTCTTTTATGTCCAAATCATTTTTGATACAATATTATTCTTGAATTTTACTCCACAAAGCAGTATCATGTTGACAATTTGGACATTATTGAATTTTGGATAAATTGAATTATAAATCTTTAAAATTTATCATTGCTCTCATTTAATTGAATTCTTATATCATTGTCATCATCCTCATGCTTATATTGTGATGAAAATCATCTTTGGCCCATAGTGCATAGATGGACTGTTGATTGGTATGATTATGACTATGTATCGGTATAATCATGACATGTAATGTTACAAATGATATGGTAAAAGTCCTCATTGGCCCGTAGTGCACTGATGGATATTATTAATTCAATTATTGTCACAGTATCATCTGCATAATATTTATTATTATTAAATCAATAATTGAGACGACAAAGTTATTCATATTATTATTTACAATATTGACAATGTCTAGAAAGTTCTGTCGATGAGAGGTTTGGTCACCTAATTGCACGCCAATAGGGAGAAATCCTTATCGGAAAGCCCCCTCTTTCCTGGGAATGATCTAGCTGTTAAATATTGTGAGTTATAATATTAATGATGAATAAGTTAGTATTGATTAAAGATGAAATTGTTATTTTCATTGTGTTGGGATTATTAGTGTTAATGGAAATGGACATCTATTTCGATAATAATTGATGTCTGGAGGTTATATTGACCAATCGGGTAATTAATCGGATAAATGAGCAATTAATTGCTATTAATTCACATGATTATAACTATTTGTTCACATGTATGTACTATTTATTCACATGCATGTACTATTAGGGGAGGTTGTGCAAGATTGATAATACTTGCATGACTAAATTAAAAATAGAGGTATAGAAGGTACTATATCGCAACTATTTTTTTCAAATGTGTGTACTATTGATTTATATGAATGTACTATTGATTCACATGATGTACTATTAGGGGAGGTGGTGCAAGTTTGATAATACTTGTAGGACTAAATTAAAAATGAAGGAAGAGATGAAGGTATTATATTATAATATTTTGAGCCCCAAAACATGCAATTATCGAAACTATATTTTTCTATAAATAGAAGCTTATTCTTCTTTCATTCTCACCAATTCACTAAAACTCACAAGAGCAATTGTAGAGAGAAAGAAGAAGAGAAGTTTGCTACCTCGCTATTCCAGTATACAGTCTTCTTCAGAGGTAAGGGGTATTATTTATTTCATATTCTGAAGAGATATTATTTTTCGTATTCGTATGAATATTATTTCGTCCAATATTCACAAGAAATATTATTTTCATTTAATATTCGTAAGGAATATTATATTCCTTCAATATTCAAAAGGAATATTATTTTCGTTTAATATTCGTAAGGGATATTATTTTGTTCAGTATTCATAGGAATAATATTTTCTTCCATACTCTGTAGTATGTGAGTAATATTATTTTGTCTCGTATTCTTGATTATACCCTTATTTTGTTAAAGTATTGCATCTATACTCCGTAAAATTAGTAGAATATCCTTGAAATTTGCGCTTCATCTAGTATCGTATCACAAGGATATTTTCTACACATTCTTGTTAAATTTTAAGCTTTTCATGCCAGAGTACTGTCCATGAGTAGTATTCATTTTTACGGTACTATTCATAAAGTACTATTCACGTGGTACTATTCACTCGGGTACTATTCACCCGGGGAATTATTCATGATAAAAATTAATTTCTTTGCTATCCAAATCATTTTTGATACAATATTATTCTTGAATTTTACTCCACAAAGCAGTATCATGTTGAAAATTTGGACATTATTGAATTCTGGATAAATTAAGTTATAAATCTTTAAAAATTTATCCTTTGTTTTCTTTTAATTGAATTCTTATATCAATGTCATCATCCTCATGCTTATATTGTGATAAAAGTCATATGTGGCTTACGTGCGTAGATGTCTTTGTTTATTGGTATGATTATGACCGTGGATTATTCTTGTATAATCATGACCGTAATGTTATAAATGATGGTAAAAAATCCTCATTGTTCCAGTAGTACATTGATGGACGGGTTGTTGGTATGATTATGACTAGGGATTATTCTAAGTATAATCATGACCATTGATGATTACATGAATATCCTTGGCCGTGTAGTGCGTGGATGATTCGATGATGTGGTTTATTTATTGTCGAGAGTCTCAAATGATAAAATTGATGATAAACTTTTTAAATTATAGAAGATAGTAGATATCATGCTCTACTTGACTCTTCTAATGGATTGCTTGTTCTAATGCAGTTAAACTTGATGTTTATTATATTTTATCAGTTTAACACTGTTGAAGGCTAACGATAATTTATTCTGCATTATCTTAGTCATAATATTTCTTACTGGGCTAGTTGAGCTCACCCTTTGTTTTTATTGTTCTCTTCAGGAAATGAGAATATAGCTGGGACTAGTCGGGGAATGGAGTGATGGTCTAGATGTTTGCATTAGTGGTCCTCACTATTCAGTGAAATAGTGTGATAATAATTATAATGAGGACTTTATTTGAGTTTGGATACTCTCTATGAGACATTATCCGTGTTAAAACTCTCAGCTACGTTTTGTCGTATTGTATAAAAGAAGTTTGTATTTAAATTTTGTACCATGTATTTGGCGACTCAAGATGGGTGATGTATACCTATTTTGGGGGCGTCACAGTTGGTATCAAAGCTTAGGGATATGATCCCTGGCTGAGATGTGAGACAAGAACTTGGAGGGAAGAGACGGGGAATTCCTTCACTAGTATGACCTACCTAAGTTTATTTGGTATTTATTTGGTCGGTCAGAGTATAGGGATAATATGTGACATGTCAATTAACCCTTGTTTTGTGGCAGTATTTGAAAATGGCATCCAAAAATGTTGAGGTAAGCAATGAAGCACATAAGACCGTTGAGTCACCAACGATCAATACGCAGGATAATATGCATTAGGATGGCAATAATCCTCAGGAAAACAACAACGCTGACCAAATGATGAACGGTGGGATGTTCAGAGGCTTTATGCAATTCATGCAACATCAGGCGAGAACGACTCCTGTTCAAAATGCAGGTGGAAAAACTGGCAACTCTCGGACGGTCACCGATAAAAAGTTCAAGTAGTTGGGACCACCGGAGTTTATTGGAGAGCCAAAATAGCTTAAGGCAGAGATGTAGATAAAGCATATCACCAAGATATTTGAAGTCTTGGGATGCTCCGAGGAGAAAAAGGTTCCCTTTACCACCTTTATGTTGCAAGGAGAGGCATATTACTGGTGGGAATCGGTAAAGCGTACTCAACCTGCCGTACTAAAGATGTCTTGGGAGAAGTTCCAAGAACTGTTCAACGACAAGTACTTTCCCGAAAGTATTCGTCACATGAATAAGGTAGAGTTTATCAAGCTGGAGCAAAATAATATGACTGTGTCGCAGTACGAAGCTAAGTTTGCTGAGTTGTCCTGGTTTACGTCCCACTTGGTTGATAATGAAGAGAGAATGACGCGGATGTTTCTAAGAGGTTTGAAACCCGAGATACGTCAATATCTAATTTCTCACAAACTATGTTTGTATTCAGATGTTGTAAATAGGGCTCAGTTATTAGAGCGCGATAATGAGTCAACCCAACCAAGAGATAGCAGCCGGCAAAATGATAATACCAGTGGTAGCAGTCATCGAAATGGTGACAACAAACGTGGTGGAAGTCAACATGCCAGAAATGGTAACCACTTCGGTGGTAATCATGGCCAAAATAATAAAAGTGGGAATTTCAAGAAAAGGAGATTCAATAATGATGGAAGGACGTCAGCACCAGCACTTGTTGTTAAGGAAGGAGAACGACCGCCGCTCGTATGTTACAAATGTGGAGGGGATGGACACATCAGTCCAAACTGTACGCAACAGTCCAAAGCATGTTACAATTGTGTAAGAGAAGGTCACCTAACATGATTTTGTCGTGCACCGAAGTCAAGTCCAGCTGGGATAGAGGCATCAAAGGCCGTCCCATACAAGATAAAATCGGTAGGTCAAGGGAGAGCGTTTGTCGTAACCTCCCAAAAAGCGAGGAATCCAAACTTGGTGATCACGGGTAAGCTATTCATAAACTCTAGCGAAGTCTATACCATATTTGATACCGGTTCTACCCATTCTTTTATTTCTCCTACTTGCGCTCAACGTTTAAATTTAACTCCGGAGAAATTAGACTTTGATTTATCTGTTGAAACTCCATTGGGAGAAACCTTCATTACATCCACTATTTATAAGTCTTTTTTAATTCAAATCGGTAACCGCACGTTACCTGTCGATCTTATCTCTTTGAAAATACTTGCATTTGATGTGATTTTAAGAATTGATTGGTTAACTACTCATCATGCTAAAATCAATTATTTTTGTAAGGTTGTTAGCTTTCATATTCCTAACCAACCTATTATGCGAATTCAATCAACCAAACCACTAAAGTCAATCAATGTCGTATCAAGCCATAAAGCTATTCGTTTAATGAAAAACGGATTGTCAAGCTTTCTTAGCACATGTCACGAATTTAAACAGAAATACGTCAGATTTGAATGATATTTCTATTATTAATAAATTTCATGACATATTCCCTGAAGAACTTTTTGTCCTACCCTCAAAGCGTGAAATTGAATTTTGTATCGACCTTGAATCAGGTACAAAACCCATTTCCAAAGCCCCATATCGAATGGCTCCTATTGAACTTTGGGAGTTAAAAACCCAATTGCAGGAATTGTTAGACATCGGTTTCATTCGTCCTAGTACATCTCCTTGGGGTGCTCCTGTTCTATTCGTGAAGAAGATAGATAGAAGTATGCGACTTTTTATTGATTATTGGGAGTTGAATCATGTCACCATCAAAAATAGGTACCCGTTGCCTCGTATTGATGATCTGTTTGACCAGTTGCAAGGCGCCAAATTCTTTTCAAAGATCGATCTTCGTTCCGGATATCATCAATTAAAGATTAAAACTGATGACATTCCAAAGATCGCTTTAAACTCAATGACGGCATTACAAATTTCTAGTCATGTCTTTTGGATTGACTAATGCTCCTGCTGCCTTTATGGATATGATGAACCGAGTATTCAAGGAATATTTGGATCACTTTTTGGACGTCTTTATTAATGACATTCTCATTTACACCAACAGCCATGAAGATTATGAGAAACACTTGAGGTTGATACTCCAAAAGCTTCATGAAAACAAGTTATATGCCAAGTTGAAGAAATGCGAGTTCTGGCTTGAGGAAGTAGCATTCCTTGGGCACGTGATATCAAATCACGGAATATCTGTTGACCCGACAAAGATTGAAGTAATTCAAAGTTGGGAGCAACCTAAGTCAATGACCGAAGTACGTAGCTTTTTAGGCTTAACTGGTTATTATCAGAGGTTCGTGGAAGGATTTTCTCGAATCGCTACTCCATTAACTCAACTGACTCGAAAAGATACAAAATTTGGTTGGAACGAGGAATGTGAGATGAGTTTTCAAGAACTCAAGAGGAGGCTCATTTCAGCACATGTTCTGACAATACCAGCTGGTTCGAAGGGATTTGTCATATACAGCGATGCTTCAAGCAAAGGTTTAGGGCGTGTTCTCATGCAACATGGGAAATTCATAGCCTATGCCTCACGACAACTCAAAGAATATGAGAGAAATTACCCTACTCATGATCTAGAGTTGGCAGCTATCGTTTTTGCGCTTAAGATTTGGAGGCATTACCTGTATGGAGAGAAGGTGGAGATCTATACGGATCATAAAAGCCTCAAATATTTCTTCACTCAAAATGAACTCAACATGCGACAACGACGATGGCTTGAGCTATTAAAAGATTACGATCATACCATTCAATGCCATCCTGGAAAAGAAAACGTAGTAGCTGACGCATTAAGTAGAAGATCATATACGGGCATGAGTGCAATATTGTCAACGCAAAGGCCCATTTTGTATGACTTACAAAGGATGGAGATAGAGTTAAAGACTCCAGGGATCCATGTGATGATGGAGAATATACGAGTAGAACCGACTTTAATCGATAAAGTTAAAGCTGCTCAAGCTACAGACCTGGAGCTGATGCGTATGAGGAAGAAAGTGCAAGAAGGTGCTATTCCGGAAGCAAGAATCGATGAAGAAGGAATACTTCGAGTCAACTCCAGACTTTATGTTCCTAACGATTCTGACTTGAAGTATAAAATCATGATGGAGGCGCACAACACACCGTTTGTAATCCATCTTGGGTGTACCAAAACGTATCGTGATCTTTGACATACATTTTGGTGGAGCAATATGAAGAGAGAGATAGCGGGGTTTATCTCAAGGTGTCTAACTTGTCAACGAGTTAAGGCGGAGCATCAAGTGCCAAAAGGTCCATTTCAACCACTTAAAATTCCAGAATGGAAATGGGAGCACATTACCATGGATTTCGTTACTAGTCTTCCCAAGGTTTCTTAAGGCATAGATGCGATTTGGGTCATTATTGATAGATTGACCAAGTCTGCTCATTTCTTACCAATACGAGAAACTTATACACTTGAACGTTTTGCTCGTATGTACATAAACGAGATTGTAAGATTTCATGGTATGCCAGTAACCATAGTTACTGATCGAGACCCAAGATTCACTTCACGATTTTGGGTTATTTTCAAAAAGCTATGGGCACGGATTTACGATTTAGTTCGACATATCATCCTCAAACGGACGGGCAGTCAGAGAGGACTATTCAAACTCTTGAAGATTTATTAAGACTCTATGTCCCTGACTTCAAAGGAAGTTGGAACAAGTTCTTACCATTGGTGGAGTTTTCCCACAACAACAGTTATCAAGCAAGTATCGGCATGTCTCCATTTGAGGCGTTGTATGGAAGAAAGTGTCATTCTTCAATATGTTGGGATGAGGTGGGTGAAGCAACTTTGTTGGGACCGGAGTTGGTACGTATGACTACTAAAAAGATTCAAACGATCCAACAACGTATAAAAACCTCACAAGATCGACAAAAGAGTTATGATGATCTTCATCGAAAGGACGTGGAATTTAATATTAGAGATCATGTGTTGTTACGTGTTGCTCCATGGAAAGGAGTTACGAGATTTGGAAAGAGAGGAAAGCTCAATCCTCGATTCATTGGCCCATTTTTAATCCTCGATCGAGTAGGAACTGTGGCCTATAGACTCGCCTTACCGCCAAGTATGTCTCGTGTTCATAATGTTTTTTATATATCTATGTTACATAAATATGTGAAAGACCCGAACCACATTATTAAATTAGAACTGGACGAGATAGCGGAATATTTAATGTATGAGGAGGTACCTGTTAAAATCTTGGATAAGAAGGATCATATTCTACGCTCCAAGGATATACCTCAAGTCAAAGTTTTGTGGAGAAACCACGATGTTGAGAAAATGACCTGGGAGTTAGAATCTGAAATGAAGTCAAGGTATCCTCGCCTCTTCGACATACCAGGTACGCACCCTAATTTCGTGGACAAAATTTCATAAGAAGGGGAGGTTGTAAGACCCCAACCTTTATGAATAAAGATTAATTTTTCTCGATATATATTTTTGAATATTATGGTGTGGATTTGATAATATTATAGTTGTGGGTATTATTTACAAATTTTGCAAAGTAAGCAAGTGGTTATATAATATTCGATTGGTCGGGGAATATAAGTTTTAACAGGGAATATTCGTACGATGGCACAATCATTGGTGGACCCCACAATGGAAGTATTGTCGTAGTTAGAAGATGACAGAATTATCTTTTTATAAAAATAACGGCAAAAGTTTTACCATTAAACTGTTGAACTACCCGGTGGTAAAAGTACAATAATACGCGTGGTTGCATAGAAGCACACGGTATTGATTATCGATGATTACGTGAGAAGTCACTCAGTTATACTCAATTATTGCTACAGTAATTGTTTTACAATATCTCTCATATTATTAATTCAATTATTGTCACAGTATCATCTGCATAATATTTATTATTATTAAATCAATAATTGAGACGACAAAGTTATTCATATTATTATTTACAATATTGACAATGTCTAGAAAGTTCAGTCGATGAGAGGTTTGGTCACCTAATTGCACGCCAATAGGGAGAAATCCTTATCTGAAAGCCCCTTTCCTCGGGAATGATCTAGTCATTAAATATTGTGAGTTATAATATTAATGATGAATAAGTTAGTATTGATTAAAGATGAAATTGTTATTTTCATTGTGTTGGGATTATTAGTGTTAATGGAAATGGACATCTATTTCGATAATAATTGATGTCCTGGAGGTTATATCGACCAATCCGGTAATTAATCTGGATAAATGAGCAATTAATTGCTATTAATTCACATGCTTATAACTATTTGTTCACATGTATGTACTATTGATTCACATGCATGTACTATTAGGGAGGTGGTAAGATTGATAATACTTGCATGACTAAATTAAAAATAAAGGTATAGATAAAGGTACTATACCGCAACTATTTTTTTTCAAATGTGTACTATTGATTCGCATGAATGTACTATTGATTCAAATGATGTACTATTAGGGGGGTGGTGCAAGTTTGATAATACTTGCAGGACTAAATTAAAAATGAAGGAAAAGATGAATGTATTATACTATAATATTTTGAGCCCCAAAACGTGCAATTATCGAAACTATATTTTCCTATAAATAGATGCTCATTCTTCTTTCATTTTCACCAATTCACTAAGACTCACAAGAGCAATTATAGAGAAAGAAGCTATAGAGAGAAAGAAGAAGAGAAGTCTGCTACCTCACTATTCCAAAGATCCAAATTTCTTTCGTAGGTAAGGGTATTATTTATTTCATATTCTCAAGAGATATTATTTTTCAGATTCGTATGAATATTATTTTGTCTAATATTCGCAAGAAATATTATTTCTATTTAATATTCGTAAGCAATATTATATTCGTTCAATATTCAAAAGGAATATTATTTTCGTTTAATATTCGTAAGTGATATTATTTTGTTCAGTATGCATAGGAATAATTTTTTTTTTCCATACTCTGTAGTATGTGAGTAATATTATTTCGTCTCGTATTCCTTAATATACCCTCATTTTATTAAAGTATTGCTTCTATACTCCATAAAATTAATAGAATATCCTTGAAATTTGCGCTTCGTCTAGTATCGTTTCACAAGGATATTTTCTACACATTCTACACCGTAATGTTATAAATGATGTGGTAAAAATCCTCATTGTTCTGTAGTACATTGATGGACAGTTGTTGGTATGATTATGACTAGGGATTATTCGGTATAATCATGACCATTGATGATTACATGAATATCCTTGGCCCGTAGTGCAGGGATGATTCGATGATGTGTTTTATTTATTGTCGAGTCTCAAATGATAAAATTGATGATAAACTTTTAAATCATGAAGATAGTAGATATCATGCTCTACTGACTCTTCTAATGGATTGCTTGTTCCGCTACGCTTAAACTTGATGTTTATTATATTTTATCGCTTTAACACATTGTTGCTAACGATAATTTATTCTGCATTATCTTAGTCATAATATTTCTTACTGTGCTAGTTGAGCTCACCCTTTGTTTTCATTGTTCTCTTCAGGAAATGAGAATATAGTTGGGACTAGTCGGGGAACGGAGTGTCGGTCCAGATGTTTGCATTAATAGTCCTCACTATTCAGTGAAATAGTGTGATAATAATTGTAATGATGACTTTATTTGAGTTTGGATACTCTCTACGAGATATTATCCGTGTTGAAACTCTCAACTACGCTTTGTCGCATCAGTATAAAAGAAGTTTGCATTTAAATTTTGTACCATGTATTTGGCGACTCAAGATGGGTGATGTATACTTATTTTGGGGGCGTCACAGTGTGTGTGTGTGAGTGTGTGTAAGGGTGGGTGTGTGTGTGTTGGTGGTGGTGGGTGAAAGTGACATATATATATATATATATATATTATAAGTTTTGTTTTATTTAATTATTATATTATTATTTTGAAAGTTGGGCGTCTTTGAATTCGATGAAATCAGCCCGTGAATTCTTTCAACTGTTGGTCCATGAAATAAATTCTAAATAGTACCCTGCCATTCTCCTATAAATAGGATGCTTAGTTTAGAATTGAAAATCACACCAAATCAGAGAATTCTTCTTCTATAATATTGAGCGTATTTCTTTTGAGTTTAAGGAAGCTTTGAGCATAGAAAATAGTATAAGTTTTCTTCAAGAATATCCCTACTATACCATTCAGAAGTACTCTCCTTTTAAGGTAAAGGGTATTATTTATTTCTTATTCTCTTACGATATTATTTTTCGTATTCGTAAGGAATTTTATTTTTCGTTCAATATTTGTAAGGAATATTATTTTCGTTCAATATTCGTACGGAATATTATCTTCGTTCAATATTCGTAAGGATAATTATTTTCGTTCAACAGTCGTAAGGGATATTATTTTTGTTTAATATTCGTAAGAAATAATATTTTCTTCCATACTCTGTAGTATGTAAGTAATATTATTTCATTTCAGATTCCGAATTCTACACTCATTTTGTTAAGTATTGCTTCTATACTCCTTGAAATTAGTAGAATATCCTTGAAATTTGTGCTTCATCTAGTATCGTTTCACAAGGATATTTTTTTGAACATTCTTGTTAAAGTTTAATCTTTTCATGCCGGAGTACTATTCATGGGGTACTATTCAATCGAGGTACTATTCAATTGGGTACTATTCATGACAAAATTGATTTCTTTTATGTCCAAATCATTTTTGATACAATATTATTCTTGAATTTTACTCCACAAAGCAGTATCATGTTGACAATTTGGACATTATTGAATTTTGGATAAATTGAATTATAAATCTTTAAAATTTATCATTGCTCTCATTTAATTGAATTCTTATATCATTGTCATCATCCTCATGCTTATATTGTGATGAAAATCATCTTTGGCCCGTAGTGCATAGATGGACTGTTGATTGGTATGATTATGACTATGTATCGGTATAATCATGACATGTAATGTTACAAATGATATGGTAAAAGTCCTCATTGGCCCGTAGTGCACTGATGGATAGCTATTGGCATGATCATGACCACTAGTGATAATAACGAATATCCTTGGCCTTAGTGCATGGATGATTCGTGGATGTGATACTAATGAATATCCTTAGCCCGTCGTGCATGGATAATTCAGTGATGTGGATTTTTTATTGAGATGTGTTACAGCGATAAAATATTGATGATGAACTTTTAAATCATAGAAGATAGTAGATATCATGCTCTACTTAACTCTTCTAATAGATTGCTTGTTCAGCTGCGATTAAACTTGTTGTTTATTGTATTCTATCAGTTTAACATTGTTGAAGGCTAACGATAATTTATTCTGCATTAACTTAGTCATAATATTTCTTACTGGGCTAGTTGAGCTCTCCATTTATTTTCATTGTTCTCTTCAGGAAATGAGAACGTAGCCGGGACTAGTCGGGGAATGGAGTGACGGTCTGAGATAGTGGCTGTAGTAGTCCTCACTATTTTATAAAATAGTGTGATAGTAATTGCAATGAGGACTCCATTTGAGTTTGGATATTGTCTACGAGACAATATTCGTGTTAAAACTCTCAGCTACGTTTTTGTCGTATTGTATAAGGAAGTTTGTATTTAAATTTTGTACCATGTATTTGGTGACTCAGAATGGGTTGTGTATACCTATTTTGGGGGAGACACAGTTGGTATCAAAGCTTAGGGATATGATCCCTGGCTGAGATTTGAGGCTAGAACTAGGAGGGGAGAGAAGGGTAAATCCTTCGCTAGTATGACCTACCTAAGTTTAATTGTTATTTAATTGGTCGGTCAGAATATAGGGATAATATGCGGCATGTCAATTAACCCTTGTTTTGTGGCAATGTTTAAAAATGACATCTGAAAATGTTGAGATAAGCAATGGAGCACATGAGACTGTTGAGTCACCGATGATCAATAATCAGGATAATGTGCATCAGGAAGGCAATAATCCTCAGGTAAACAACAACACCGACCAAATGATGATTGTTGGGATGTTCAAAGGCTTTCTGCATTTATGCAACATCTGGCGAGAGAGATTCTTGTTCAAAATGCAGGTAGAAACACTGGCAACTCACGGATGATCACTGCTAAGTAGTTCAAGGAGCTGGGACCACCGGAGTTTTTGGGAAAGCCATAACCACTTAAGGAAGAGACATGGATAAAGCAGATCACCAAGATATTTGACATCTTGGGATGCTACGAGGAGAAAAAGGTTCCTTTTACCACCTTCATGTTGCGAGGAGAGGCAGATTATTGGTGGGAATATGTAAAACGTACTCAACCTGCCGCACTAAAGATATCTTGGGAGAAGTTCCAAGAATTATTCAACGACAAGTACTTCCCCAAAAGTATTCGTCATATGAAGGAGGTGGACTTCATCAAGCTAGAGAAAAACAATATTACCGTGTTGCAATACGAGTCTAAAATTACCGAGTTATACCGGTTTGCATCCCATTTGGTATATAATGAGAAGCGTATGACGCGGATGTTTCTAAGAGGTTTGAAACCCAAAATACATCAATACCTCATTTCTCACAAACTTTACTTGTATTCAGATGTTGTGAATATGGCTCAGTTATTGGAGAGCTATAATGAGTCAACCCAACCAAGAGATAGCAGTCGACAAAATGATAATACCAGTGGTAGCAGTCATCGAAGCGGTGACAACAAACGTGGAGGAAATCAACATGCCAGAAATGGTTACCACTTCGGTGGTAATCATGGCCAAGATAATAGAAGTGGAAATTTCAAGAAGAGGAGATTAAACAATGATGGAAAGAAGAAAGCACCAACACCCGTTGTTAAGGAAGGAGAACGACCACCAGTCGTATGCTACAAATGCGGAGGGGAGGGACACATCAGTCCAAACTGTACGCATCAACCCAAAATGTGTTACAATTACGAAAGAGAAAGTCACCTAGCCCGATTTTGTCGTGTAATGAAATCAAGTCAAGCTGGGATGGAGACACCAACAGTCGTCCCAAACAAGTCAAAGCCAGTAGTTCAAGGGAGAGCGTTTGTCACGACCTTCTAAAAAGCGAGGAACTCGAACGAGGTTATCACGGGTAAGCTAATCTTAAACTCTTGCGAAGTCTATACCTTATTTGATACCGGTTCTACCCATTCTTTTATTTCTCCTACTTGCGCTTAATGTTTAAATTTAACTCCGGAGAAATTAGACTTTGACTTATTTGTTGAAACTCCGTTGGGAGAAACCTTCATTACATCCACTGTTTATAAATCTTGTTTGATTCAAATTGGCACCCTCACATTACATGTCGATCTTATCTCTTTGAAAATACATGCATTAGATGTGATTTTAGGGATTTATTGGTTAACTAATAATCATGCTAA
Source organism: Panax quinquefolius (assembly GCA_020205615.1). NCBI lineage: Eukaryota > Viridiplantae > Streptophyta > Magnoliopsida > Apiales > Araliaceae > Panax > Panax quinquefolius. The sequence goes on along the minus strand of CM035170.1, from coordinate 85,663,040 downwards.
AATTGATTATTTTCGTAAGGTTGTTAGCTTTCATATTCCTAACCAACCTATTATGCGAATTCAAGCAACCAAACCACTAAAGTCAATCACTGTCATATCAAGCCATAAAGTCATTCGTTTATTGAAAAACGGATGTCAAGTTTTCTTAGCCCATGTCACGGATTTAAACAAAAATACGTCAGATTTGAATGATATTTTTATTGTTAATAAATTTTTTGACGTATTCCCTAAAGAACTTCCTAGCCTACCCCAGAGCGTGAAATCGAGTTTTGTATTAACCTTGAACCCGGTACAAGACCCATTTCCAAAGCCCCATATCGAATGGCTCCTATTGAACTTCGGGAGTTAAAAACCCAATTGCAGGAATTATTAAATATCGGTTTCATTCGTCCTAGTACGTCTCCTTGGGGTGTTCCTGTTCTATTCGTAAAAAAGAAAGATAGAAGTATACGACTTTGTATTAATTATCGGGAGTTGAATCATGTCACCGTCAAAATAGGTACCGCCGCCTCGCTTTTGATGACTGTTTTGACCAAATAAGGCGCCAAATTATTTTCAAAGATCGATCTTCATTCCGGATATCATCAGATAAAGATTAAAACTGATGACATTCCGAAGACTGCTTTCAGAACTCGGTACGGGGATTATGAATTCCTAGTCATGTCTTTTGGATTGACTAATGCTCCTGCTGCCTTCATGGATATGATGAACCGAGTATTCAAAGAATATTTGGATCATTTTGTGGTTGTCTTTATTGATGACATCTTCATATACTCCAAAAGCCGTGAAGATCATGAGCAACGCTTGAGGCTGATACTCCAAATGCTTCGTGAAAACAAGTTATATGCCAAGTTAAAGAAATGCGAGTTCTGGCTTGAGGAAATAGCATTCCTTGGGCACGTGATATCGAATCATGGAATATTTGTTGACCCAGCGAAGATTGAAGCAATTCAAAGCTGGGAGCAACCTAAGTCAGTGACCCAAGTACGTAGCTTTCTAAGCTTAGCTGGTTATTATCGGATATTCATGGAAGGGTTTTCTCGAATCGCCACTCCGTTAACTCAGCTGACTCAAAAAGATACAAAATTTGGTTAGAGCGAGGAATGTGAGAAGAGTTTTCAAGAACTCAAGAGGAGACTCATTTCAGCACATGTTCTGACAATACCATCTGGTTCGGAGAGATTTTTCATTTACAGTGATGCTTCAGGCAAAGGGTTAGGATGTGTTCTCATGCAATATGGGAAAGTCATAGCTTATACCTTACGACAACTCAAAGAATATGAGATGAATTATCCTACTAATGATCTAGAGTTGGCAGTAGTCGCTTTTACGCTTAAAATCTGGAGGCATTACCTGTATGGGGAGAAGGTGGAGATCTATACAGATCATAAAAGCCTCAAATATTTTTTCACCCAAAAGGAACTCAACATGCGGCAATGACGTTGGCTCGAGTTGTTGAAAGATTACGATCATACCATTCAATACCATCTTGGAAAAGTGAATGTGGTAGCTGACGCGTTGAGTAGAAGATCATATGCGGGTACGAGTGCAATATTGTCAACGTAAAAGCCTATTTGGTATGACTTACAAAGGATTGAGATAGATTTAAAGACTCTAGGGACCCACGTGATGATATTAAATATACGAGTAGAACCAAATTTAATCGATAAAGTTAAAGTTGCTCAAGCTACGGACCTGGAGCTGATGCGTATGAGGAAGAAAGTACAAGAAGGTGCTATTCCGAAAGCAAGAATCGATGAAGAAGGAATAATTTGAGTCAACTCCAGACTTTGTGTTCCTAATGACTTTGATTTAAAGTATAAAATCATGATGGAGGCGCAGAACACACCGTTTGCAATCCATCTTGGGAGTACCAAAATGTATTGTGATCTTTGACATACATTTTGGTGGAACAATATGAAGAGAGAGATAGCAAATTTTATCTCAAGGTGTTTAACTTGTCAACGTGTCAAGGCGGAGCATCAAGTGACAAAAGGTCCATTGCAACCACTTGAAATTCCAGAATGGAAGTGGGAGCACATTACCATGGATTTCATTACTGGTCTTCCCAAGGTTTCTCAAGGCATAGACACAATTTGGGTCATTGTCGATAGACTAACCAAGTCTGCTCATTTCTTACCTATACGAGAAACTTATTCACTTGAACGTCTTGCTCGTATATACATAAATGAGATTGTAAGACTGCATAGTAAGCCAGTATCCATAGTTTCTAATCGAGACCCAAGATTCACTTCACGATTTTGGGTTAGTTTCTATTTGAGGCGTTGTATGGACGCAAGTATCTTTCTCCAGTATGCTGGGATGAGGTGGGTGAAGAAACGTTGTTGGGACCGGAATTGGTACACATGATAACGGAAAAGATTCAAATGATCAGGTAACATATAAAAAACCTCACAAGATAGACAAAAGAGTTATGTTGATCTTCATTGAAGGGACGTAGAATTCAATGTTGGAGATCATGTACTATTACGTGTTGCTCCATGGAAAGGAGTTACAAGATTTGGAAAGAGAGGAAAGCTTAATCCTTGATTCATTAGCCCATTTGAAATCCTCGATCGAGTAGGAATTGTGGCCTATAAACTCGCCTTACCGCCAAGTATGTCTTGTGTTCATAACATTTTTAACATATCTATGTTACGTAAAAATGTGGAAGACCTGAACCACATTATTGAATTAGAACCAGACGAGATAGCGGAAGATTTAACATATAAAGAGGTACCTGTTAAAATCTTGGATAAGAAGGAACATATTTTATGCTCAAAGGTTATACCTCAAGTCAAAATTTTGTGGAAAAACCACGATATTGACGAAATGACCTGGGAGTTAGAATCTGAAATGAAATCAAGGTATCCTCACCTCTTCGACATACCAGGTACGTACACTAATTTCGAGGATGAAATTTCATAAGAAGGGGAGGTTGTAAGACCCCAACTTTTATGAATAAAGATTGATTTTCTCTAAATATTATTTTGAATAATAAGGTGCGGATTTGTTATAATGTTATAGTTGTGGGTAATATTTACAAATTTTACAAAGTAAGCAAGTTGTTATAAAATATTCGTTTGGTCGGGGAATATTTGTTTTATCAAAGAATATTCGTACGACGTCACAATCATTGGTGGGCCCCATAACAGAATTACTGTCGGAGTTAGAAAATGACAGAAATATCTTTTTATTAAAATAACGGCAAGAGTTTAACCGTTAACTGTTGAAATACCCGGTGGTAAAAGTACAGTAATACGCGTGGTTGCATAATAGCACATAGTATTGTACATTATCTTTGATTATTGATGTTTACGTGAGAAGTCACTCAGTTTTATTCAATTATTGCTACAGTAATTGTTGCATAGTATCTCATATTATTGATTCAATTATTGTCACTGACTTGCTCAGATGCCCTCCTCACATGCACATTTTATGCTTCAGTCTTCATTCCTCCACATGCTCACCATACTTTGCCAAGCCCAAGCCATTGTCGTGCCTTATTAGCTTCCTTAATGCAATCCTACAAACAAAGATAAAAAAATCACACAACACTAAAAGTACTTGAGTTTAAGCTAAATTCTAGCAAGTTGATAGCCAATAAGTAGGTATAAAACCTACTTATCAATTGGTTAACTACTCATCATGCTAAAATTAATTGTTTTCATAAGGTTGTTAGTTTTCATATTCCTAACCAACCTTGTAAGACCCCAAATTCTATGAAATGAAAGTATTCAATTTTCTTATAATTATTATTCTATTTAGTAAATGGTTAAATTAATATAAAGTTAAAGTTAAGGGTGATATGTGAAAATTTTACAAATTAAGCAAGTTGTCATAAAATATTCGTTTGGTCGGGGAATATCCGTACGATGGCACAATCATTGGTGGACCCTACAACAAAAAAACTGTCGGATTTAGAAAGCGACAGAAATAACTTTTTATAAAAATAACGGCAAGACTTTTACCGTTAAACTGTTGAAATACCCAGTGATAAAAGTAAAGTAATACGCGTGGTTGCATAGTAGCACATGGTATTGTACAGTATCTTTGATTATTGATGCTTACGTGAGAAGTCACTCAGTTTTACTAAATTATTGCTACAGTAATTGTTGCATAGTATCTCACGTTATTGATTCAATTATTGTCACAATATTTTATATTATTAAATCAATAATTGAGATGACAAAATTATTAATATTATTATTTGCATTATTGACAATGTCTAAAAAATTCTGTCGAGAAAAAGGAGTTTGGTCACCTAATTGCGCCCCAATAAGGAGAAGTCCTTATCGGAAAGCCCCTCTTTCTTGGGAATAATCTGGTTGTTAATATTGCGAGTTATAATAATGATAAATAAATGTTATTAAAAATGTGTTTAGTGAAGACAAGTGAATTAAGATAAATAGAGGGCCTTTTATGAAATATTTGTTATAAATTTGACTTATATTATATATATAGGTAGTCACTGGGTGGCTTAGCTTTTATATAATATATATATATATATATATATATATATATATATATATATATAAGTTTTATTTTTATGTAAAATAGAATATATTATATTTTATTATTTGCATAATCTTCGCATAGTGTTGCATAGTACTTCATAGTGCTGCATAGTAAAATCAAAAATTTTCAATCGTCTGCGCCCGTGAATTTGTTCGAAATTTTTACTGTGCAGTCCGTGATTTTATTTTCTAAATAGTATCCTGTCAATCTCCTATAAATAGGATGCTCAGTTTTGAAATAAAAATCACACCAGAATCAGAGAATTCTTCTTCTATAATATTGAGCGTATTTCTTTTGAGTTTAAAGAAGCTTTGAGTGTAGAAAACAGTGCAAGTTTTCTTCAAGAATATCTCCGCTATACCAGTCGAAATTACTCTCCTTTTGAGGTAAGGGGTATTATTTATTTTATATTCGCTTACGATATTATTTTTCGTATTCGTAAGGAATTTTATTTTCGTTCAATATTCGTAAGGAATATTATTTTCGATCAATATTCGTAAGGAATATTATCTTCGTAAGGAATATTATCTTCGTTCAATATTCGTAAGGAATATTATTTTCGTTCAACAGTTGTAAGGGATATTATTTTTGTTCAATATTCGTATGAAATCATTTTTTCTTCCATACTCTGTAATATGTAAGTAATATTATTTCATTTCATATTCCTAATTCTACACTTATTTTGATAAATATTGCTTCCATACTCCTTGAAATTAGTAGAATATCCTTGAAATTTGCGCTTCATCTAGTATCATTCCACTAAAATTTGCGCTTCCACACTCCTTGAAATTTGAATATTTTATGAACATTCTTGTTAAATTTTTAATCTTTTCATGATGGGGTACTATTCACGGGGTACTATTTACTCGGGCACTATTCACCCAGGGTACTATTCATGACAAAAATTGATTTTTTTTCTGTCCAAATTATTTTTGATACAATATTATTCTTAAATTTAACTCCACAAAGCAGTATCATGTTGACTATTTGGACATTATTGAATTCTGAATAAATTGAATTATAAATCTTTAAAACTTATCCTTGCTCTCATTTAATTGAATTCTTATATCATTGTCATCATTCTCATGCTTATATTGTGATAAAAGTCATCTTTGGCCCGTAGTACATAGATGAACTGTTGATTGGTATGATTATGATCAGGAATTATGTATCGGTATAATCATGACCAATAATGTTACAAATGATGTGGTAAAAGTCCTTACCATAGTGCATTGATGGACAGTTGTTGGTATGATCATGACCATGGGTTCTCTTCGGCCAAGTGTGTAAAGATGAATTGTTGTTTGGCATGATCATGACCACTGGTGATAATAACGAAATATCATTGGCCTGTAGTGCATTGATAATTTGTGGATGTGATAAAAATGAATATCCTTGGCCCATAGTGCATGGATAATTCATGGATGTGATACTAACGAATATCTTTGGCCCGTAGTGCATAGATAATTCGTGGATGTGATATTAATGAATATCTTTGGCTCGCAGTGCATGGATAATTCATGGATAAGATACTAACGAATATCCTTGGACGTAGTGCATGGATAATTCGGTGATGTGGATTATTTATTTTATAGACAAATAATATGGTAAAAATCCTCTTTGGCTTACGTGCAAAGATGGATTGTTAATTTTTGGTTTTACAGTTGTATATCTTTGGTTTACGTGCAAAAATGGATTGTTGATTTACCTGATTATAAATATGAATTGTGAATTTAACTATAATCTTCGGTGGTTCAGGTGAAGACAGGTGATGAGAGTTCTCTTTGTCTTGGGTACAATAAAGAACTATTGATGAGTATTACATGAATGAAATATTAACAATGGACTTTTAATTTGGAGATAGTAGACATTATGTTCTACTTGACTCTTCTAATGGATTGTTGATTCCGCTGCAATTGTGGTTGAAAACTTTTATCATCTACCATATGTTCTAAATATCTGATGAAGGCTATTGATAAATTAATTATCTTAGTAATAATATTCTTTATTGGGCTAGTTGTGCTCACCCTTTTGCTTCACAATTCCTTTCAGGTAGTAAAAGTGTAGCTGGGTCAAGCGGGTATAACATGGGAATAGTGTGATGGTTCGAGACTGTGGAAGTTTCTCAATACATTATAAAACTGCATGGCATGCAATATATAAATGTATTGAGGACTTAAGATGTGTGTGGCATATTTTATACGTCATTTAATAGTTATATTTGGTGAACTAAATAGGGTGATATGAACTCGACTTTGAAAGCGTCAAAAGTGCACCTCATTAGAATGAACATGATAGTAATCTTCTCATTCTTCTTTAGGGTCTTGAAATATTTGCTGCTGTATTTTATATGGCATTATAATAATTTGAGTTTGGATACTGTCTACAAGATAATATTGTATTAAAACTCACAGCTTACGTGTTGTCATATTTTGCACGATAGTTCAACAATTATATAAATGAAGTTTGTATTTAAATTCTGTACCGTGTATCTGGCAACTCAGAATGGTTTGTGTATACCTATTTTGGGGGCGTCAAAAACCTATTATGCGAATTCAAGCAACCAACCCACTAAAGTCAATCACTGTCATATCAAGCCATAAAGCCATTCGTTTATTAAAAAATAGATGTCAAGCTTTCATAGCCCATGTCACGGATTTAAACAAAAATACGTCAAATTTGAATGATATTTCTATTATTAACAAATTTCCTGACGTATTCCCCGAAGAACTTCCTAGCCTACCCCCAGAGCGTGAAATTGAATTTTATATTGACCTTGAACCCAGTACAAAACCCCATATCAAATGGCTCCTATTGAACTTTAGGAGTTAAAAACCCAACTGCAGGAATTGTTAGACGTCGGTTTCATTTGTCCTAGTACATCTCCTTGGGGTGCTCTTATTTTATTCGTAAAGAAGAAAGATGGGAGTATGCGACTTTCCATTGACTATCGGGAGTTGAATCATGTCACCATAAAAAATAGGTACCCGTTGCCTCGCATTGATGACATGTTTGACCAGTTGTAAGGTGCTAAATTCTTTTTAAAGATTCATCTTCGTTCCGGATATCATCAGTTAAAGATTAAAACTGATGCCATTCCAAATACTGCTTTCAGAACTCGGTACGGGCATTACGAATTCCTAGTCATGTCTTTTGGATTGACTAATGCTCCTGCTGCCTTCATGGATATGGTGAACCAAATATTCAAGGAATATTTGGATCATTTTGTGGTTATCTTTATTGATGACATCCTCATATACTCCAAAAGCCGTAAAGATCATGAGCAACACTTGCGGCTGATACTCCAAAACCTTCGTGAAAATAAGTTATACGCCAAGTTAAAGAAATGCGAGTTCTGGCTTGAGGAAGTAGCCTTCCTTGGGCAATTGATATCGAATCATGGAATATCAGTAGATCTGGCGAAGATTAAAGCAATACAAAGTTAGGAACAACCTAAGTCAATAACCGAAGTACGTAGCTTTCTGGGCTTAGCTGGTTATTATTGGAGATTCGTGGAAGGATTTTCTCGAATCACCACTCCATTAACTCAGCTGACTCGAAAAGATACAAAATTCGGATGGAGCGAGGAATGTGAGAATAGTTTTCAAGAACTCAAGAGGAGACTCATTTCAGTACCTGTTCTGACAATACCATCAGGTTTGGAGGGATTTGTCATCTACAACGATGCTTCAGGCAGAGGTTTAGGATATGTTCTCATACAACATGGGAAATGCATAGCCTATACCTCACGACAACTCAAAGAATATAAGAGGAATTATCCTACTCATGATCTAGAGTTGGCAGTTGTCATTTTCACACTTAAAATATGGAGGCATTACCTGTATGGGGAGAAGATGGAGATATTTACGGATCATAAAAGCCTCAAATATTTCTTCACCCAAAAGGAACTCAATATGCGGCAACGACGTTGGCTTGAGCTGTTGAAAGATTATGACCATACCATTTAATACCATCCTGGAAAAGCGAACGTGGTAGCTAACGCATTGAGTAGAAGATCATATACGGGTAAGAGTAATATATTGTCAACGCAAAGGCCCATTTTGTATGCCTTAAAAAGGATGGTAATAGAGTTAAAAACTTCAGGGACCCACGTGATGATGTCAAATATTCCAGTAGAACCGACTTTAATCGATAAAGTTAAAGCTTCTCAAGCTACAAACCCAGAGCTGATGCGTATGAGGAAGAAAGTACAAGAAGGTGCTATTCCAGAAGCAAGAATCGACGAAGAAGGAATACTCTGAGTCAACTCCAGACTTTGTGTTCCTAACAACTCTGATTTAAAGTATAAAATTATGATGGAGGCGTACAACACACCGTTTGCAATCCATCTTGGAAGTACCAAAATGTATCGTGATCTTCGACATACATTTTGGTGGAGCAATATGAAGAGAGAGATCGCGGATTTTATCTCAAGGTGTTTAACTTGTCATCGTATCAAGGCGGAGCATCAAGTACCAAAAGGTCCATTGCAACCACTTAAAAATCTAGAATGGAAGTGGGAGCACATTAATATGAATTTTGTTACTGGTCTTCCCAAGGTTTCTGAAGGCATAGATGCAATTTGGGTCATTGTCGATAAATTAACCAAGTCTGCTCATTTCTTACCTATACGAGAAACTTATGCACTTGAACGTCTTGCTCATATATACATAAATAAGATTGTAAGACTGTATGGTATGCCACTATCCACAGTTTCTGATCGAGACTTAAGATTCACTTCACGATTTTGGGTCAGTTTGTAGAAAGCTATGGGCACGGATTTATGATTCGGTTCTGCATATCATCCTCAGACGAATGGACAGTCGGAGAGGACTATTCAAACTCTTGAAGATCTATTGAGACTCTGCGTACTAGACTTCAAAGGAAGTTGGGACAAGTACTTGCCATTAGTGGAATTCTCCTACAACAACAGTTATCAAGCAAGTATAAGCATGGCTCCATTCGAGGCGATGTATGAACGAAAGTGTCGTTCTCCATTATGATGTAATGTGGTGGGTGAAGCAACTTTGTTGGGACCAGAATTGGTACGCATGACAACGGAAAAGATTCAAATGATCCGGCAACGTATACAAACCTCACAAGATCGACAAAAGAGTTATGCTGATCTTCAACAAAGAGACGTGGAATTCAATGTTGGAGATTATGTATTATTACGTAATAATCCATGGAAAGAAGTTACGAGATTTAAAAAAAGAGGAAAGCTCAACCCTCGATTCATTGGTCCATTTGAAATCCTCGACCGAGTAAGAACTGTGGCCTATAGACTCGCCTTACCGCCAAGTATGTCTCGTGTTCATAACGTTTTTCACATATCTATATTACATAAATATGTGGAAGACCCGAACCACATTATTAAATTGGAACCAGATGAGATATCAGAAGATTTAACATATAAAGAGGTACCTGTTAAAATCTTGGATAAGAAAGAACATATTCTACGCTCAAATGTTATACCTCAAGTCAAAGTTTTATAGAGAAACCACGATATTAAGGAAATGACCTGGGAGTTAGAATCTGACATGAAAACAATGTATCCTCACCTCTTCGACATACCAGGTACGTATATCATTTTCAAAGACGAAATTTCATAAAGAGGGGAGGTTTTAAGACCCCAAATTTTTATGAATAAAGATTTGATTTTCTCTAAATGTTATTTTGAATAATAAGGTGTGGATTTGATATAATGTTATAGTTGTGGGTAATATTTATAAATTTTTCAAAGTAAGCAAGTTGTCATAAAATATTCGTTTGGTTGGGGAATATTCGTTTTATCAAGGAATATTCGTACGATGGCACAATCATTGGTGGACCCCACAACGGAATGACTGTCGGATATAGAAAGCGACAGAAATAACCTTTTTATAAAAATAACGGCAATGCTTTTACCGTTAAACTATTGAAATACCCGATGATAAAAGTACAGTAATACGCATGATTACATAGTAGCACACGGTATTGCACAATATCTCTGATTATTGATGCTTACGTAAGAAGTCACTCAGTCTTATTCAATTATTGCAACAATAGTTGCTGCATGGTATCTCATATTATTGATTCAATTATTGTCACAGTATCATCTGCACAATATTTTATATTATTAAATCTATAATTGAGACGACACAGTTATTCATATTATTATTTGCATTATTGACAATATCTAGAAAATTCTGTTGAGGAAAGGGGTTAGGTTATTTAATTATACGCCAATAAGAAGAAATCCTTATCGGAAATCCCCCTCTTTCGTGAGAATGATCTGTTTGTTAATATTGTGAGTTATAATATTAATAATGAATAATTTAAGATTAAATATATGTTTATTGAAGATAATCGATTTGTGATAAATATTTATTTAATTTTTGATATAAATATAGGGGGTTTCCATGAAGTATTTGTTGTAAGTTTGGCTTATTATATGTACCCCCACTTACTTATTTTTCAAAATCGTCGATAGAAAGTTATTTCAGTTTTGTTTTATTATTATTATAATAGTAATAAAATAAAAAACTTTTTAAATAAAATAGAAAACTTTTGTTATAAAACATAATACTTTATATATTAAATATAAAGTTATTCATTTTATTATATTATAAATAGAATATATTATATTTTATATAAAGTTTTTGTTTTATTAGAATATTTTATTGCATATTGTTGCATAGTGAAAATCAAATTTTCGACGAATTAGCCGAATTCGTCCGTCCATGAATTTCTTTACTATTATGTTCGTGATTTTTCTTAAATAGTGTCCTGCTAATCTCCTATAAATAGGATGCTTAGTTAAGAAATGAAAATCACACCAGAATCAGAGAATTCTTCATCTATAATATTGAGCGTATTTCTTTTGAGTTTAAGGAAACTTTGAGTGTAGCAAATAGTGCAAGTTTTCTTCAAAAATATCTCCGTTATACCAATCAGATTACTCTCCTACTAAGGTAAGGGATATTATTTTTGTTCAATATTCGTATGAAATATTATTTTCTTCCATACTTTATAGTATGCAAGTAATAATATTTGTTTCATATTCCTAAATCTACACTTATTTTGATAAGTATTGCTTCTATACTCCCTGAAATTAATAGAATATCCTTGAATTTTGCACTTCATCTAGTATCATTTTACTGAAATATTTTTCTGAACTTTCTTATTAAATTTTAATCTTTTCATGTCAGAGTACTATTCATATATACGGTATTATTCATACATATGGTACTATTCACGGGGTACTATTCACGATAAAAAAATTGATTTCTTTTCTTTCTAAATTATTTTTGATACATGAATATCATTCTTGAATTTTACTCCACAAATTAGTTATTATGTTGACAATTTGGACATTCTTAAACTCTGGATAAATTAAATTATAAATATTTAATATTTATCCTTGATCTCACTTGATTGAATCCTTATATCATTATCATCATCCTTATGCTTATATTGTGATGAAAGTCATGACCATAATCATGACATGTAATGTTACAGACAAATGATGTGGTGAAAGTTCTCTTTGGCCCGTAGTGCATAGATGGACAGTTGTTTGGCATGATCACTGGTGATACTAACGAATATCCTTGGCCTGTAGAGCATGGATAATTTGGTGATGTGGATTATTTATTGAGTTGTGTTACAGATATAAAATATTGATGATGAACTTTTAAATCATAGAAGATAGTAGACATCATGCTCTACTTGACTCTTCTAATGGATTGCTTATTCCGCTGCAGATGTTGATCTAAACTTGTTGGCTATTGTATGCTATCAGTTTTTACACCGTTGAGGACTAAGGATAATTTATTATATATTATCTTAGTCATAATATTCTTTATTGGGCTAGTTGAATTCACCCTTTTCTTTCATTGTTCTCTTCAGGAAATGAGAATATAGCTGGGACTAGTCGGGGAATGGAATGATGGTCCAAGATGGTGGCTATAGTAGTTCTCACTATTTTATTTTGCACGACAGTTCAATAGTTGTATAAATGAAGTTGTATTTAAATTATGTACCATGTATTTGGCGACTCAGAATGAGTTGTGTATACCTATTTTGGGGGCGTCACAAAGAACACATAAGATGTGATTCTAAGATGTTTTGGTATGACTAGAATGCATGGTTTAAGTTTAAAATGTTTTCACAAGCAAACTCGGACGTTTTTCAAACTAAGTTGCATAGTTATATTCTGGACACTTAAGGTGGCATGTTTATGTTCTTTTAGTCTATAAGCATGACTCATTTGTACACTCACTTCGTTAGACCCAATGTAAAATAACCAAGCATGAGTTAGACATGTTTTAAAGAAATAAATGATGCTAGCTATATGTAAATGATGAAAATCCTTGTAAGCATGCATATTACAGATTATATGACCACCTCATGTGGATACATAGCGAATATAGTAGGCTTTTTGATTTCATGACCATAATTGGCCTTAACTCGTTAGAAATTCCAAACTAAAACCATAACATACAAAGGTGAGCGTAGAATGATCGTAAAAGCATGCAAGACCCTTTAACATGTGTATATGCTATGTGTTAATATCTATGTATACTTAGAATGAGACTAATCTAGGAAGAGCAAAGCTCAACTCTGGTCTGGCCAGGGGACAGCGCAGCTGCGCCGTCCCTAAGCCTAACCAGGGTGCAACGGGACCCTCCTGTAATCTTGTTTAACTTATTCTGCTTGTGATCTAAAAAGCGTGGCATGTGTATAATACTACTTAAAGTCATAATACCTGACTACTATGATGTTTAAAGCATTCAAACGTGTAATGGCTATAAGAAATCAAGAATCTAAAGGGTTTTTTTTTTACAAATTATCTAAATATACTTTTAAAAACTAAACGGTGGTTACAAACTACGCAGCGCGATTGTGTGCTAATGTGAAATCTGATTGTGTTACTAAGATAGGAATAAATGTATGTCGTTAACTTATGTGATCGAACATGTATGAGATTATTGACTTATAGAGTTTGAGTAACTAATAAATATGTTGTATACATAACTACGATATAATAAGAAATTTGAAGTGTTGACAAGTTATAGTTGGTAAACTACGCATAAGGCAAGTTCCCTAACTTTCTTCATTTTACATATTGTATAAATCCGAATTGTTGTCATATCAACCATATTTACATCGAGCAAATATCTATTACTATTCAGAAATCGATTTTATATCTTGATGTTGTTGCAAGCATTGAACTTATCGTTCCTAAATGCATTATAAAAGTTGTCTAAGCCATTGATTCGGCTAGACTAATATCATGTGTTAGAAAGCTATCCAAACCAATTGTCTTGGTGCAGACTCTTATAAATCTACTGAGATAAACAACCCTCATTGAAGGGGAAATTATATAACTGTCGAGGAATCGATGTGCGCACATACTAGCACATTTAAATGTTATGCATAACGTATGGTACTTTAGGCTGATCACCTGTTGTACTTGTTTATATTGAATTTTCAGTATAATACTGTTAATTCTATTAGGAGTTCTTAGTCCCTAGTGACTGCTCAGTGTTCATTATTTTTGAACCTTGAAATGATTAAACCTTTGAATCTTGTTGATATCTTTCAGTCCATAGCGACATTTATTGAGAATTATTGATACTTCTTGTTATCCTTGAACTATCATCTATTGTTATAACATTGAGATTTTGAACTTCATAATTGTTCACCCATATTGTTATATTACTTACTGGGCAAATTTGTTGTTCATTCTTGCTTTCCTAAAAACTTTACAATTAAGGCAGAGCAAGGCAGTACTTCCGGGACTGACAAGGGCAATGGCAAAGCTACGGAATAGCTTTAGTCCTTTAAGTTAGAATTATTATTATTATGATGTATTAAGAATTGACTAATTTATGTTTAAGTGATGTTTTAGACTTATCTATGTAATGTTGTAGTAACGGTTGCGAGACCTTGGGACGAGAATAATTATATTAAATCAATGTAAATTATTCTATTATTCTGTTGTTGGTGATTTTAGTAGTATATTCGAGTTAGCATGTGATGTACCGAATTCAAGATATGAGTGTCTGAATTTGGGGGCGTCACATATACTTACATTGGAGCTCATTTCATATGAACGGATAGAAGAGGATCAATCATGTGATTTGGGATTAGTAGATACAATCTATTTAGTAAGACTGAATCAACGCAAGCCAAGTCATCATGCAACGTACAAAACCATGGAAAGAGCTTCGAGCTACACGGAAATGTGTTCATCATGAAACAGAGATCAAAGCTTGGGGTTTTCAGCTTGCCAATTATATAATAGCCACTTTAAGGCCAATTTCAACCATGATCCAACTAGAATCTTTCAATCCTCAAAAAATAAAAGTTGTAGAGCTATTAATTAGCTTTCCGTAACATCTTGAATCGTCCCAATCAGAGTTTGGATGTGAGAGTTATGACCATTTTACCAAAGGACGTCGCAGCAAGAAATTTGGATTCTCCCTGGTGAATTCGCAAGGCAAATGAATCCGCCCCGACGAATTCATCTCTGTCCAAATCCACCCCAGTGTCTTCTGAACTCGCCCCAGCCCATTCCTCTCTGTCTGGATTCACCCCAGCGAATTCCCAGGCCTATGAATCAGCCCCGGCGAATTCGTTGGGTTTCAGTAAGGTTTTTTACGCGTTTTGATAGACTTGGACGCATGTTTCCTTCGCAAATTAGATCTTTTTAGCATATTTTCAGATTCCTATTGTAATTAGGTTGCTTATAGATTAGACTTTGATTCCAAATCAATTGTAAATCCTTATAAGGATTCTAGGGTTTCCATAACTACTATAAATAAGCTACATGAATGTAATTCATAACACTTCAGATTATTAATAAAAATTCTTGTGAGATTATTCTTCTTTTGGTTATTTGAGTACTCCCGAATTGTTCATGATTTTTCTGTGAGATTCAAACCCGACTTATCATACAACAATACATAGTTGTGTGTGGGTTCTTCTACCGTATGAATTGTTGATTGTACCAAGGTTATCGCTTACATATAAGCGATGTGTCAAAGTGTCATTTATGTTCAATTCAACACAACTTCCTTGCACGATCGATTGTACCAAGGTTTTCGTCTCAATATAGACGTTGGATTGAGGTGTCGAGAAAGTTCCACGATCGATTGTACCAAGGTTCTCGTCTCAATATAGACGTTGGGTTGAGATGTCGAGAAAATTCCACTCTATCAACTGCGTTAGAAACGATCCGAGCGACACCATCTCACACAAACGTGTCGTGGAGTCTATCATAACATTAACATTAATCTCTCAAAACCAAACAACAGTCTATATCTCATGTATTCACAAATTTTGATATTTAACATCAATGTAAAATAGAGTACTAGTCAGAGAGTACCAATCACACTTTATTATCAAGTAAAAGCACACTAATACAATTATCAACAATCAATCAAGCAACACATTTCACACACAGAAAAAAAAATATATTACACGTGAAAAAATCTAAACTCACAAAAATGAATATTAATTCTAAAATTTAGAGATCATAAAACTTTAATTTTAATCCTTAAGCTAAAATCTCATTGGCTAGTCAGAGAAATGTGAAAGAGAATAACTTAGAATTACTGTAACCCTGATCTAAATTCGCATTGAAATAGGAAGTTGATAATGCACTCTAAAATCCACCATAGTTCCTCCTAAAATTGTTAGCATTGGAACTCGTTTGCCAATCCTGGACTCCATCAATCCCATCGGCCATCATCATAAGTAGTAGAGTCCTAGAACGAACATAGTCTAAAACGGATTTCTTCCGCAATAACTTATTTTAAAATAACTTATAAGTTAAAACTTAAATAAATTATAAATTATAAATTATTTTTAACTGTGACTTATAAAAAAATAAAAGATATTTGACATTAATTTAACTTATAAATTAAAAATTAATTTAAAATAAATTGTGAAGGTATTTGGGGCTAAAGACTTATAAGTTAAATTAAATTATAAATATTACTAAAAGGATAATAATAATAATAATAATAATAATAATAATAATAATAATAATAATAATAATAATAATAATAATAATACGTTGATTCAACATTTCAACATAATAATAATCATTCTAACATTAATAAAACATTAAAAAGAAGCATAACTTCAATATCCATGAGTTTTTCTTTTTTGTTCTTTTACAAATATCCATGAGTACTTATTAATCCATGTTATTATTACTATTTTTAAGACATTTTAATATAGTATTATTCTCTTTTTGTTATTTTTACCATTCTAGACATTTTGAGATTTGCAAAACTCAAAATAATTAAAAGAAATAAAAACTCAAATTAATATTGAGAAAAGAATTAATTATTATAATGAATGTAAATTTAATTATTATTTTATAAAATTTTAATATAAATAAAATTAACATAAAAAATATATGAAGGGAGAGACAAGTAGGAGAGAGAGAGGGGGAATATATATATATATATATATATATATATATATATATATATATATATATATATATATATATATATATATATAAGAAAATTAGATGTAATTAATGAAAAGATAAAGGATAAAATAGTCATTATATTTGTCAAACTTATTTATTTAGAATGACTTATAAGTCATTTTTTTGAGAAGTTTAAAATTATTACTTCTCAAAAATAACTTATAAGTTAATTTATACATATTTAGTCGAACCCCCAAATAATAAAAAAAATGACTAATAAGTTAGATTGATCTACTTATAAGTAATGGCGGAATAGGCCCTTGCACATTTTCCAGCTTCTCCAAAAACCTATAGCTTATTATGGATTTGGCATTTGGGGGCAAAACAACTCATTTAATCCTTCTACTCTTCCTTTACTTTTATTTTAGTCCTTATATAATTTTTATTTCATAATTATCCTTGTAGTATTTTGTATGTGAATAATGTTATCCTTTATAGGTGTGAGAGGTAATGACATGACATTTAAAAAAAGAATAATGCTAGAGACACAAACTATTCTACAAATATTTTACAAACTGTTGATGTAGCATACTCTATCTCAGCATATTGTGTGGGGCCGAAAATTATATTAAAGCAATTTGTTAATAATATGCTGAGGTGAAGTATGCCACATCAGCCGTTTGTAAAATGTTTGTAAAATAGTTTGTCTGTAGCATTACTCTTAAAAAAAATGATATTTTGAGTTGTTTTTAGTACTTTTTTTCTTTTATTATTTCTTACAAATAGCATAATTGAAAATAACACCTTCATAATTAATTTCCTCCAATTTTTCTGTACAAAATTATAATAATTAATTTTAAATATAAAAATGAAAATAAAAATTAACACATGAAAACTAGAATACAAAATATAAAATTTTATAGTTAATTTCTACATAAAAATGGAAATAATTTTTTTATAAAAAGTAATTAACTACCATCTTTACTTTAAATTTAATATGGCAAGTGTGCGTACTTTATATTTAATACGACAAGTGTGCATACTTTATAATCATGCAAATATTTATATTTTTCTTCGTTGACCGGACTGAAAGACTTGAGCTTCTTTGTTACATAAAGCCATCTCTGGTCTCCAATTCACCTGCTTGCTCCATTCCTCTTGAGTTCATGCTTACAATTACAGGCGTCTTTACGATTTGAAGTAATTAAGGTAATTAAATTCTTTTGTTTTGTTAACCATTCATATTATTCCTCCATAATTCATTGCATAAATTATCTCTATTATACTACACAGAAATAAACATTTAAACAAATATTTAATGTTTACTCCTTAATTTGATGAATTGGTGATGATGTTACAATGAAGCAGGAGGAGGAGGAGAATTAAATGGCAGGAATTCAAAATGTGGAGGTGCAATCACAACATTCAATTCAAATAATTCCACCAACTCAAGCGCCGCAACCAAGATCTGCTCCGCCTCAGCCGCCGCCTCAACGCCGTGATCCCAAAATGCCCTCTTTATTCTTCATTTCTGGTTAGTTTAGATTTTGAATTTTTAGCATGTAATTTAAGTAATTCTTATTATGTTTATTTTAGTATATAGAGTACAAAATTGTCATGCACAATAGCCAAAATTAAACAAGTGAAACTCAAAATCCTCATTCACCACAACCAATTATTTAAACACAACAGATAGCTTTCTTCACCAAAATCATATATACATTCAAATTATTGTTTATCCGCTGCTTCATATATATATACACACACACACTAATCAAATCAAAATTTACCCAATCTGCACTCTTTTTGCGAGTGTTTTCTTAAAGTTAACCCTTATATGTACAAAAAAAAAAGTCAACCCTTATAGCCTTTTTGAGAGTTTTGATTTGGGGGAAGAGAAGGGATAGCAAGGGAAAGTTCTTCTTTCCAAAAAAATTGTAATGAAGAACTTTCATTCTCATCCCTCCAAATTAGACTTACAAACACACCCTTAAGTTTGGATTCTTTTTTAGAAAAATAGTTTGCCTTGTTTTATATCCTTAAAGATTATACATAAAATGCACGAATGTGCATTATTTAGTTATACGGTACAACCATCAAATGCATTAAAGGTTGTGTTGTATTTGTTGGAATTTGAGCCTAAATTAATGTGGGTGTCATTAATTAATTTTAATGATTCCATATATTAATGTGTTTTACTCCATGAGTAGATTAAATTAAGTATTTGGAAGCTCAAATCCATGGAGTAATGAATGAGATATTAACTCCCAAAGATCACACTTGGAAATGATAAAAGATAATAAATACATGTGGGAAAAATCAAGTCCCACATAGGTTAGGAATTAAATATTTTATATGTTTATATACAAGGAAAGTGCTCTTGGGTTTGGGCCCCAAGGGGCACTCCACTTTTATGGAAGGGAGAGGACCTTGCCAAGGCTAGGTTCGAACCCGCGCGCCGTCGCTGTCCGGCCTGGCCTCGACATGTGGGTCTGGGTCCTGTATATAATTTTTTAGACAACATTTTTTAATTAAAATTTATTTAATTCTTTTATCAAAACTGTGTCGTTTTGAAGAGCGGTATTTATTAAAACTGTGCCGTTTTGAGAAGCGGTATTTGCTGAAAAGTTATAAGTCTGAACGTGCGGCCCAAAACTGCGTCGTTTTTGTCGCGCCTTTTCTTCTAAGCCTAAAACTACGTAGTTTTGATTCTGCTAATGCTTAAATTATATCGTTTTATAGGTCTGAATAGACGCGCCTATACTGCATATAATCAAAACTACGTAGTTTTGACCAATGGATGCAATATATGCCTTTTTAGTAGCATCCCATGCCCTTTCAAAGGGCTAGGCACCCATCCGAAGGGTCACCAACCCTCCTATAAATAGATAGGAGGGGCAGCCTTCATTTTCATTCCATTCACAAACAACTTAGCAATTATTAGTCATTTAGTATTCCATTTTCTCATCAGTTTCATAGTTTTCATAGTTCAAAAAGAGAAAGTTAGAGCATTATTGTTTTGGTTCGAAGAGAATACTTTTAGTAGTGCTGCTAAAGTATACGGTGTCATTGTATCCTGGAAGACAAGTGCTATCAACTCTAAGCACCATACGGAGGGCATAATTGTCTTAAGGACATAGTACCAAGTACTAGCTTTAACAAATATTTTTTTTCTACAGCTCTGGTTAATTGAGATAAGTAAATATATATATATATATATATATATATATATATTTCTTTTAAGGTTACTAACAGTATTGTCATTAATTGTTGGCTTGATATACATTATTGATGTCTCTTTTAACAACTTAAGCTTTTACATGTGTTGATTACTTAACATGGTTCAATTCTTCCCTATAGCTGTGCGTATGCAGGTCCTATTATGACATTGTCTATCTAAGTTTGGTTCATATATTTGGGAATGGAGGGAGTAGTTGTTTTAGGAATATAAAATCTTGTATACATATACTGATCTGTGTTTTTGCTTTGTCAATTTGATGTTGTGGTTTGCCTTGATTATGAGCCAAAGTAAGGTTTAGGCCATCAAAAGTTGATTTCTGTATCCATTAATTTTTTTCCCAACTAAATATGACATTTAAGGCATACTAATCTACTTAACCTTTTTGTTAATAGAACTTTGGAATGTGGTATGGTGTATTAAGCTTTTTGCTTGGAATTTACACAGAGGAACAAAGAGAAAAGTACTTGGATATATGTTTGCCTCTGTACGAAGCTGCACTTAAAGGTGATTGGCAAGCTGCCAAAGGAGTCATAGCTAAATGTCCCGAGCTGATAAATGCTAGCATTACCAAGAATTATGAAACTGCCCTTCACATTGCATCATCGACAAAACACATTCAGTTTGTGGAAGAGCTAGTGAAGTTGATGGAACCCAAGGACTTGGAACTTCAAAACAAAAATTGGAACACAGCTCTCTGTTTAGCTGCAACAGCGGGAACTGTAAAAATTGCTGAAGTTATGATGAAAAAGAATATAGGCCTTCTAAAGATCCATGGCAACAATGAAATGTCTCCACTATTGATGGCTGCTCTGTTTGGGCACAAAGACATGGTGTCGTATCTCTATTCTAAGACTAATAATTTGACAGATGACGATTGGAATAATATGGATCGAATCAGGCTAATGGATGCTTGCGTCAGTGCCAATCTATATGGTGAATCTCCAAAACTTTCTCTTGGTAGCAGCACACTAACTGATAAAAGTTCATGTTGTTTTCTGTCTTCTATGCTTTCTCTGTTTCTCTAGATCAAAAGTTTATTTTTTTTCTCTTTTGTTGGGTGCTGGAGTCTTGGTTTTGGTTATCTAAGCATGTTATTACTGTGCAGAAAAGGAGAAATAAATAAGGATAACAGGAGCATTAAAAATGCATGCAGATGCAAGACATAAATATATATTTAGTCTCTTATGTGATGCCTCACCAGTTACCACCACAGAACTTGCATTTCTTTTTTGAAGTGTAATATTATTCCAACAGTTGATGGCTGAGCTTCCATTATATAGTAAAATAGAAGCCTTGCGTCATTTCATGTTATCCTATAAATACTACCACCCAGTTCTCCAAAGGCAAAATAATAGTTACACACTGAAATGGATGCATAGTTCTCAGGTTAATACTTTTCTTTCTTGTTCATCTTGTATCAGTCACTCTCCCTTTTCCAGATGTCCTTATTTTATTTATTTTTTCATCCAAAAAGAAGCAAAAAATTGTCCTTACGCCCCTTTTGTATTTTTGTTCGAAGTTCACCCCTTCCATATGAGTTATCTTTAGCTGCAGAAAGGGTTGTTGAATTCTAAAGTCATACTTTGGTTATGTATTGTAGAACCTATAAAAAGTCATTGAATTCCTCATGCCAAAAATAATATAATATATATATATATATATATTATATATATATATTACTACACCTACGGTGTATGTGTCATCATAACAAAATGTGGGTTAACCAAGGAATATCGTAAGAAACACCGACATACCTTAATCCTACACGTTAAATGTGTGAAAGTTGTGTTTTCTAGATATTGTACTTTCAAAATAACTCTCCCATAGTTTTTATGGGTAATGCTATCCCATTTGAGTTTTATTTGGTTCAATATGCTGCTTTAGATCCAGGGTGTTATTGACTAGCAACTAATTGTTTCTTGTCATTGAATTGTTTAGCCTTAGAAGAGTTCTAATATCCTGTATAGCTTACCCTGGAGTCTGAAGGTTCCTACAAATCATACATATATGAAAACCCAGATTTCTTGGTAAAGGGCTTGATAGCAATACCATTCATTTGTTGAGTAACCCCTCGTTTTGGGTTAATGTTACAAACTGCTGAAAATATCTTTAAATTCTTATCTGCATTCAATGTCTTCTAATTGGAACAACAAATTAAATATAACTGCTGTATCTTTTGATTGGTTCGACTTCAATTTTCTTTTTCTTTAGTTTTATTATAAAAATTTATAAAATTCTGCAGACGTTGCATTAAAAATATTGGAGCACCACACGAAAGAAGTGGCTTTGGCAATGGATTGGAATGCACTGCATGTTTTGGCTCGAAGGCCACTTGAATTTGCTGGAGCGAGGCAGCCTGTTATCTGGAGACTTATAAATAGAAGTAAGTTTTCAACTGCAATATTTTATCTTCTTTGATCGTGGCAGACACAAGTAGTTTGATTTTATGCTATCAATTCATGTCTTTCTTAATACACATTGCTTGAGCTCAAATGAAGTATTCTGTTGAGCTAAACTGATTTTGAGTTTGCGTTGTTGAGTGAGTCAACTTCATTTATAGTTCTAACATGAACATAGGTGGACTTATCTATGTCCCCCATGGCTTATACAATTGAACATACTGAAATATAATAATGTAAGCTACATAGTTTTCTTTCTTTTTCATTTTTTTTCCTTTTTCCTGATATTTATAATTCTCTCTCAATATATACCAACTCTCATTTACAGTACTTCCTGGACTAAGAGTTGGACCTGTTGAAAAGAAGTGTCAAGCCCTCGAGATAGTTAAAATCATTTGGAGAGAAGTTGTTAAACTGAAGGACGAGGACATATGGAATATAATCAGAGGCCCACCAGATATAATCCAAGTAAAAGAAAGTAACAACCCTTCTGCCAGATTAGTTGATAAAATAACAGGATATCGCTCTCGCCTACTATTTAATGCTGCTGAATTGGGAAACACTAGATTCTTAATCGAGCTGATTCGGTCCTGTCCCGAGCTGATATGGAAGATAGATGATGATGACCGCACAATATTTCACATCGCAGTCTTAAATCGTCAGGAGAGTGTCTACAATCTATTATATGAGATAGGCTCAATTAAGGATTTGGTAACTTCTTTTAGAGACGCTAACGACAATAATATACTTCATTTAGCTGCGATGAAACCTGATCAAAGTCGACTGGATATAGTGTCAGGAGTAGCTCTTCAAATGCAACGAGAACTGTTGTGGTTTAAGGTACATAATCCTCAATATTTTTCTAAATTTTTTTTTATAGAAAAAGAGGGAGGTTGAATACCATCATATATGGTGCATAGTTTTAGTGACCGAGACCTGTATATTGTACCTTTCCCTCCGTTACTCTCTTATAAATTGGATACTTTCCCCTCTTTTTGTAGTTATATCAGTTCCATCCATCCTCTCTCTTTTTTTCCTAATTTGACAAAGCATGCTGTACCTATTGGTCACACTCTAATGATATTATATTAAATCTTATTACCTTTTAGGAAGTCGAGTCTATGGTGCATCCTTCTATGAGAGAAAGGAAGAACAAACAAGGATAACTCCCCATGCTTTATTCATCAAGGAACACGAGAGATTTAATGGAGAAAGGCGAAGCCTGGATGAAGGACACATCATCTCAATGTATGGTCGTTGCTGCTCTTATAGCCACAATTATGTTTGCAGCAGCTTTTACTTTACCAGGTGGTAACAACAGTGAGAACGGGAATCCAATATTCCTCAAGAAAAGTGCCTTCATCGTGTTTGTGATAACAGATGCCATATCATTATTCACCTCTTCAGCTTCCATACTAATGTTTTTGGCAATACTCACGGCACGTTACGCAGAAAAAGATTTCTTGGTATCTTTACCTGCAAAGTTGATGATTGGACTCCTAGCACTTTTCATATCAATAACTACCATGATGGTTGCTTTCAGTGCGAGTTTCTTCCTATCTTATACAAATGATATGAAATGGCTGCCAATTCTTGTCACTGTATTAGCCGGAATACCTGTTCTTTTATTTGTTAGACTACAATATGGTCTATTTCTTGACGTGATTCGCACAACATTTGGTTCGAGGGTTCTGTTTAAGCCTAAGAAACATATGCTTTACTAGCATAGCAAATTCTATGTTGTACTGTTGTGATTTAATTCGCACAACAGGGTTTTTAAGTTCGAGGGTTCTGTTTAGGCCTAAGAAATTATATGCTTTCTGTTTAAGCCTAAGAAACATATGCTTTACTAATAGCAAATTCTATATGTTGTACTGTTGTGATTTAATTCGATTTATTCGAGGGTTCTGTGTGTTTATGTTGTATAATTGTTTGAAGAAGAAGAGAGAGAGAGAACTCTCGTTCTAATTTTAGAAAGAGGAGGCTCCTTCCTGCTTTCCTTCGTTTCCGTTCCCAAAAAATAAAACTATATCTATTATGAAATTTTTAATGAATAGTATTATTTAGATATTTTATAAATTGTAGTGATCTAAAACTAAATTAATTTTAAAAAGTCGTATTAATATTATATTTTAAACTTTGTAATTATATTACCTATCATTAAATAAAATTGGATTTAGTTATCATGAAGTTAACTTTATAGTAAATTGGGCAATTGATCAATACAGTGTTGACACACAGAGATATCACCTTCCGACATGATATTGTATTGATCAGCGGATCAAAATTAACTTATCCTACCCACTTCCAATAAAATTATAGACTAAATTGCAAATTTTACCCTTCTATTTGTCATGTTTTTGTTAAACTGTTTACTGTTTCTTATAAATGCACTAGTCATGCAAATATGTTTTTTCAATTTTTTTCACCTATTAAAAATTGGTTTCTCTCATTTTTTTTTTAAAAAAATTGTGTAAAAAGTACACTCTTCTTCTTCTTTTTATTTATTTAATTTTATATTGACATTTTGAATTCAATATAAAATATCTATAAATTCAAAATTAGTATAAATTAATTAATTTTAGACAATATAATTACCAAAATTATAAACCTTATTATTTTATATTTTATCTAAATGGTACTAATAATTGTAATTTATTTATTTTCAAAGATTTATTTTGAATAAAAAAATATAAACTTAAATTTTTTTTGTTCATCTTTAAAATACATCAAAAAATTTTTGTTTGAAAATCCTGTATGATTTTGAAAATATTTTTAAAATTTTTTGTTCAAAATATAGGACCAAGATTGATTTGTTTAAATCAATGAGATATATTTAATTTAAAAATAAATAGGTTTAGAAAAATAAAAAATAGTTTTATAATTTTGGTAATTATATTGTGTAAAATTAATTATTTATACTAATTTTGAATTTATATATTTCATATTGAATTCAAAATGTCAATATAAAAATAAAAAAACAAAAAAAAAGAAGTTTTTATAAATAAAAATAAAAATAAAAAATGAGGAGAGAATAGAGAGAGAGAGAAAATCAATTTTTCAATTTTAACTCATCTTTAAGGAATAGTTGTGTTAAAAAAAAAATGTTTGGAAAATATTGAATAATTTAATAAAAGACATAATAAATAAGAGAGATTAGGTTTATTTAACAAAAATATGACAAACGAAAGGGTCATTTGTAATTTAGTCAAAATTATATCAGCTTTAAATTTCAAATTTTTTGAGGAGGCACCTTGTACTTTGGGACGGGTTGAGTATTTCTATTTTATTTCAAAAACTAAGTTAGCAATTTCGTACCAATTGAGATGACTCGACTATAGAGGAGAGAGAATAAAGGAGTTACATGATTGTTATGGTAGTAGCAATTACAATGCTCAACTTATCTTCCCTTTCGCTGCAACATAATAATAATGCCCCAATGCTTCAATTTTGTAATAGCAATTCAACATTTTTCGCCAAAAAGAATGGAAAATTGAATCGGAGCATGAGATTCAAGCTTCCAGTTATCTTATGCTGTTCTGAATCCATTATAACATCAATATCAGAAGCTCAGGCAGCGAAGGCTCAATCTCTGATGGCGCCGGCGCCGCCTGTTTGCCTGACGAGGATAAGGTACAGGAAGCAGTATCCAGGAGAGAAGAATGGCATTACGGAAGAGATGAGATTCGTAGCCATGAGACTCCGCAACAGTTCCAAACCTAAAAGGAGGAGGAGTAGGATTATTACTAGTAATTCTGGTAGTGAGAGTGATAGCTTTGATGAGGATGAGAGCGAAAATTATGATAGTGATAATGGTGGAAATGTTGTTGATGGTGATGATAGTGAGGTGACAATTTCTGATGGAAATGATGATGGAGAAAAAGAGACATGGCAGCCAAGTATGGAAGGGTTTGTCAAGTACTTGGTTGATAGTAATCTCGTTTTCGATTTCATTGAGCGCATTGTTGATGAATCCAGTGATGTTTCTTGTGAGTAATAGTCCTCTTCACCTTAAAGGATTTCATAAAATATTTTATCAACTTTTTGTGTGATGTTTTTGAGTTTTCTTTGGTTTATCGTATGTTTTAATTTGGGGTTTGAAGCAGCTGAGTAGATAGTGGTAATAGTTCTTTAGCTCAAAATTATCTTCTATTAAAGACAAAACTGAAATATGACACCAAGAATTTTGTGGCTTGATGTGGTAAATCAATTAGATCAAGATGTTTATCAGGTTTTGTGTAATTAATAGTGGTACAACTAAGAGGGTGGGATTTTATATCTAGATTCTAGAGGATGATCAAGTCAAATAACTTTTAACATATACGCCTAGTTGATGGTTTTTTATCTGCCCTTGATTTTAAGTCAAAATCATATTATGGGGATCCTATATAATTTTTAGTCCTTTATGCTTTATGATGTTGTCACTTGTTTAATTTTATATTTACCGTTTATTCAATACAGATGCCTACTTCAGAAAGACTGGATTAGAACGTTCAAAAGGTATTTCGAAAGATCTAGAATGCTTTGTTCAACAGGATATTGTGATTCCTGAACCAAGTAATCCTGGAGTTGCGTATGTGAATTATTTAGAGGAACTTGCAGAGAAGAGTCCCCCATTGTTTCTTTGCCATTTTTACAATATATACTTCTCACATATAGCTGGCGGCCAAGTGATAGGGAAACAGGTGTGTTGTACTGGCATATGTTTCATTGATTATTAATTTGGTTTTATTGCTTTTGGTTTATGTTTAGGACCTAAATTATTCTCTAGTAAGTTTCTTGTTGTTCTGCAATGAATCATTATGATATGTTAGCCAACCAATTAGTGTTAATCTCTTACTTATAGTCTAGAAAAAAGATTTTAAGAAGTGATCATTGAACTTTGGTGTTTCTGAACTTGCCTTGCTGCGCTGTGTATTTCCTAAGCTATATTTTTATTAAGGATGTCAGCTCAACAACTTCCAGATCATCCTCTCATTTCAATCACTGTATTATTTCTTTAAGTAGACTAATAAGAATAAATGACAAAACTCTTGAAAGATAATACTCCTGTTTCAGCATGCTAAGCTGTCATTTACCATAAAGCTGTTAGCAACTTAGCATTATGGCCTAGAAGTCAATCATTTCAAAAACCAATACTTGGTGGTCATTGATAATGTAAAATTTATAGTAAGCTTGAGTTAAGGTGCAAGTACTATATGTTAGAATGCCATATATACATTTGGCAGGTAGAGGCAATAAGAACTAAATCTAATAGATAGACGAGTTTCTTAAATGGTGTTGCTAATTTGTAAAAATAATGCTAGTAATTTTTTTGTTTTAAGAAAGTACAAATTAGGGCATTTCCCATTTTTATAGGAACTTCTGTACCATAAACAATGGTATCTCCAATTGTAGCCCCTCTGGGATGTAAAATATATCTCTTCTCACCATCCCCATAGTGTATGAGACAAATATATGCATTTTGATTAGGGTCGTATTCTTTATCATCCCTTCACAAAATAACTATATAAATTATACTGGTTAGGTTGTGTGAGCACAGCTATAGTAGCTTCCTAGAATTACTAGGAGAAATTGAAAGTAATGTGAGAATAGCGAATGAAGAAACAATCCATCCAGAAAACCTAACAGTATCATATCACATCTCTTCATACTACTTAGGTGGGGTCTTAGGAAATCGTACTAAACTCTCTCAAAATAGATAATTTTATTAAAGCATCCAAAACAAAAATCTTTGTATATTTAATTTAATTCAATATAATTCTTAAATTTATGTCTAGTTTCTTAAGTTTTAACTTACCTCTTGTTTATGAATAAAACATCAATCAAACCACTCCAAAATATGCATAAAGATCATCCTATAAGTCTTTTTGGATAAATGTTAGATAAAATATTAAAATTGAACTCCCAAATTATCCCATCACCATTGTATTGCCACAAAGCTCACCAACCAAAACCACCACTCCAAAAAATAAAGATCACACAACTCCCAAATTATCCCATCACCATAAAGAGAATAAATTTATAGGATAAATTTATAATTGTAATAGATTGAGAGGTGGTGACTCTATACAATTTATTGGTTATTGATCCAAACCGGAATTACCCTATGGAGCGGTCGAATCAGATGGATATAATTGGCGGAATCCGAAATTTTTTAGATGGGTGGCAAAATACATCAGTAAAAAAAATTTATTTATTGACGCTTGGAGTGCTTCTTTCAAATTCATTTTGCCCAATTATAATATTTCACAACATCCTATTTCAACCATTGTCAACCTTTGAGTTGTGAGTCTAATGGCTTTAAATACATACATATATATATATATATATATATATATATATATAATTTCCTCCGAACTATGAGATTATTAATTAGACTTTGAAGTTTTTAATCAACTGATTAGCTACTTTTATGGATAAATTACAAATTATAATATTATATATTCAAAACATTATATTGTGGTTTTGGTCATCTTCCTTGGAGACAACTGAGAGGAGCCACTCAAAACAAGAAAATGAATTAAGTTATTCTCATTTACAAAAAATTGATACCAAGTTATGTTTAAATCAGTATGACAAATGATTGCAATATTAATTAATTAATTATCAAACTTATTTAACATTATTTTATCTTATAGTAATATTGTTAATTTATTATAGGTGAAAGGACATGAGGAAGCAAATGAATTAATAACATCTTATAACAAAGATCAAATTTAACTAATATTTGTATGTTTCAGATTCTAGGGTTGGGGGTCATATGACCCCCCTTCCCCCGTAGTTCCGCCAGTGTGTATTAATATATAGCCTGTGCAGAATTTTGGTGGGGGGTCATATGACCTCCCTCGCCCCCCTTGGTTCCGCCGATGGGTGGATATCGACATAGTTCATTGTCTAGGTACAATGAACATGTGGTCTAATATCTCTATATTTATATATATAGAGTTACATATATTTATATATGTGTTAATCTCTATATTTATATATGGGGGGGGGGGGGGTTCATATATATAAAAATGGGGTTATATATATATATATATATATATATATATATATATATATATATAAGTTACACTTTTTTCTCATATATATATATATATATATATTAGTCAGATCAGAGATCAAAGTATTCTTCTTAAATAGCATTCCATTTTGTAAATACAATTTATCAAAGCAGCGTTTACAAAAATGCTACACGCCATTTTTCCAAAACTACGCTGCTTTTGATAAAAGAATGCTATTTAAGCGCTAATGCTATTTAAGGAGAATGCTTTTATCTTACTATATATATATATATATATATATATATATATAGAGAGAGAGAGAGAGAGATAGATAAGAATTTTCAAACATAAGAATTTTCGAGAAACTTGAAATGCCACTAAGATACCTATGTGCATTCTTTGCTGCCAATCCTGTGGATTCTTCTTCCGTGATTGGTCAGACTTTCATCATTATCAAGATAAACGCACTCGTGACAAATGTTTCTTCCTTTATGGATACCTCCTCGCATAGTCAGATGGTCAAACTAAACCTAATATTAAAAATGGGGGAGGGGTTCATATATATAAAATGGGGTTACATATATATATATCAATACATGTTTAATATATATACTGAGTTACACTTTCTTCTCTATATATATATATATATATATATATATATATATATATATATATATATATATATATATCAGATCAAGAGTATTCTTTCTTAAATAGCATTCGTTTTAAATAGCATTTTATCAAAACGACGTAGTTTTAGAGGGACGCGGTAGTATTTTTGTAAATACAATGCCACTGTGTATTTACAAAAATGACACCGCGTCCCTCCAAAACTACGTCGTTTTGATAAAAGAATGCTATTTAAGGCGGAATGCTATTTAAGGAGAATGCTCTTGATCTTTACCATATATATATATATATATATATATATATATATATATATAGAGAGAGAGAGAGAGAGAGAGATAGATAAGAATTTTCAAACATAAGAATTTTCGTAGAAACTTCGTAAATGCCACTAAGATACCTATATGCATGTCAAGGTCATCAATCCTCGTGGATTCTTCTTCTGTGATTGGTCAGACTTTCATCGTTATCAAGATAAACGCACTCGTGACAAATGTTTCTTCCTTTATGGATACCTCCTCGCATAGGTCAGATGGTCAAACTAAACCTAAATTGAGATCTAAGCCTTCTCCACGATCGTATTCGTGGCTCAGATTCTGTGAGCGTAACTATTGTGTTTGAAAACACCTCCGCATCGAGAGGGTAGGTTCATATGCACTGAGCAACAGCTGGATGAGACTGCAAATCTAAGGGCTGGGTCAGACCAAAATGACCTTGCCTTGGTGGGTCGAAATGTGAGGCCTGTGGGTTCGTCCGGTTTACCTACCACCGCTTCTCCCTTTAATTATTATTATTTTTTTTGCTACACCGTAAATACTAAAATAAAATTACTATAATCAATTCATTAATTTATATTAACAAGTTACAACACAAGGTATTTCAAAATTAAAAAGAATGAAAGTATTATAATCAAGTAATACGATCAATATAAGTGTATTAAGCGGTTTGACTATGTTGATTATTGAATAGTTTTTGTTCCTTTCAAAACGAAAGTTAATATATATACGAAGTTAATATATTAATACATGTTTAATCATATGTATTAATACATGCTTAATACATGTATTAATATATACAAAAATGGGGTTATATATATATATATTAATACATGTTTAATATATATACGAGTTACACTTTCTTCTATATATATATATATATATATATATATACAGTAGATCAAGAGTATTCTTCTTAAATATTTCTTTTTATAGCATTATTAGGATGGCTTTTGTAAATACAATGCCACCGCAGTATTTACAAAATGCTACTGCGTCCCTCCAAAACTACGCCGCTTTTGATAAAAGAATGCTATTTAAGGCGCTAATGCTATTTAAGGAGAATGCTTCGATCTCTACTATATATATATATATATATATATATAGAGAGAGAGAGAGAGAGAGAGAGATAGATAAGAATTTTCAAACATAAGAATTTTCGTGAGAAACTTCGAAATGCCACTAAGATACCTATATGCATTGTCAGTCATTAATCCTGTGGATTCTTCTTCCGTGATTGGTCAGACTTCTATCATTATCAAGATAAACGACTCGTGACAAATGTTTCTTCCTTTATGGATACCCTCCTCGCATAGGTTGTATGGTCAAACTAAACCTAATATTAAAAATGGGGGAGGAGGGGGTTCATATATATAAAAATGGGGGTTACATATATATATATCAATACATGTTTAATATATATACGAGTTACACTTTCTTCTCATATATATATATATATATATATATATATATATACGGTCAGGATCAAGAGCATTCTTCTTAAATAGCATTCCGTCTTAAATAGCATTCTTTTATCAAAACGACGTAGTTTTAGAGGGACGCGGTAGTATTTTTGTAAATACAATGCCACCGTATTTACAAAATGACACTGCTATTCCTCCAAAACTACGCCGCTTTTGATAAAAGAATGCTATTTAAGGCTAAGTGAATGCTATTTAAGGAGAATGCTTCGATCTTTACTATATATATATATATATATATATATATATATATATATAGAGAGAGAGAGAGAGAGAGATAGATAAGAATTTTCAAACATAAGAATTTTCAGAGAAACTTCGTAAATGCCACTAAGATACCTATGTCATTGTCACCATCAATCCCGTGGATTCTTCTTCGTGATTGGTCAGACTTTCATCATTATCAAGATAAACGACTCGTGATAAATGTTTCTTCCTTTATGGATACCTCCTCGCATAGGTCAGTATGGTCAAACTAAACCTAAATTGAGATCTAAGCCTTCTCCACCGACCAGATCTCGTGGCTCAGATTCATGAGCGTAACTATTGTGTTTTGAAAACACCTCTCGCATCAAGAGGTAGTTTCATATGCAGACTGAGCAATGCGATGGATGACTTCGCAACCAAGTGGGCTGGTCGGGCCAAAAAACGACCCGGGTTTTGGTGGGTCGAAATGTGAGGCCTGTGGTTTCGTCAAGCCTTTACCCTACTACCGCTTCTCCCTTTAATTATTATTATTTTTTTTGCTACACCGTAAATACTAAAATAAAAATTACTATAATCAAATTCATTAATTTATATTAACAAGTTACAACACAAGGTATTTCAAAATTAAAAGAATGAAAGTATTACTAATCATTAATATGATCAATATAAGTGTATTAAGCAAATTTGACTATGTTGATTATTGAATAGTTTTTGTTCCTTTCAAAAACGCAGTTAATATATATATGAAGTTAATATATTAATACATGTTTAATATATGTATTAATACATGTTTAATATATGTATTAATATATACAAAATGGGGGTTATATATATATATATATTAATACATGTTTAATATATATACGAGTTACACTTTCTTCTCATATATATATATATATATATATATATATACTGTCAGATCAAGAGCATTCTTCTAAATAATATTCTTTTATCAAACGACGTAGTTTTAGGGACGCCAGTAGCATTTTGTAAATACAATGCCACCGTATATTTACAAAATGCCACCATCATTCCTCCAAAACTACGCTGCTTTGATAAAAGAATGCTATTTAAGGCGGAATGCTATTTAAGGAGAATGCTCTTGATCTTTACCGTATATATATATATAGATAGATAAGAATTTTCAAACATAAGAATTTTCAGAGAAACTTCAGAAGAATTTTCAGAGAAACTTCAGAAATGCCACTAAGATACCTATGTCATTCTTCATTGTCAATCCTGTGGATTCCTCTTCTGTGACTGGTTGCACTTATTGTTATCAAGATAAACGCACTCGTGACAAATGTTTCTTCCTTTATGGATACCCTCCTTGGCATAGGTTGTATGGTCAAACTAAACCTAAATTGAGATCTAAGCCTTCTCCACGATCAGATCTCGTGGCTCAGATTCGTGAAGCGTAACTATTGTGTTTGAAAACACCTCCGCATCGAGAGGTAAGTTCATACAGACTGAAGCAACAAATGGATAGACACGCAACCAAGGGATTTGGGTCAGCCAAAATGACCCGGGTTTTGGTGGGCTGGAAATGTGAGGCCCGTGGCTGGTCACGGTTAGCTACCTACCATGGGCTTCTCCCTTTAATTATTATTATTATTTTTTTTTGCTACACCAGAAATACTAAAATAAAAATTACTATAACTGAATTCATTAATTTATATTAACAAGTTACAACACAAGGTATTTCAAAATTAAAAAGAATGAAAGTATTATGACCGTTAATATGATCAATATAAGTGTATTAAGCAGTTTGACTATGTTGATTATTGAATAGTTTTTGTTCCTTTCAAAAACGAGTTAATATATATACGAGTTAATATATTAATACATGTTTAATACATGTATAATAATACATGTATTAATATATACAAAAATGGGGGTTACATATATATATATATATATTAATACATGTTTAATATATATACGAGTTACACTTTCTTCTCATATATATATATATATATATATATATATATATATATATATACGGTCAGGATCAAGAGAATTCTTCTTAAATAGCATTCTTTTATCAAAACGACGTAGTTTTAAAGGGACGTGGTAGCATTTTTGTAAATACAATGCCACTGTGTATTTACAAAAATGCCACCGCGTCCCTCCAAAACTACGTCGTTTTGATAAAAGAATGCTATTTAAGCGAAATGCTATTTAAGGAGAATGTTCTTGATCCTTACAGTATATATATATATATATATATATATATATATATATATATATATATATATATATATATATATATATAAAAATTTTCAAACATAAGAATTTTCGGAGAAACTTCAAGAATTTTCAGAGAAACTTCAGAAATGCCACTAAGATACCTATGCATTCTGTCACATCGATCATCCTGTGGATTCCTCTTCGTGATTTGGTCAGACTTATCATTATCAAGATAAACGCACTCGTGACAAATGTTTCTTCCTTTATGGATACCTCCTCGCATAGGTCAGATGGTCAAACTAAACCTAAATTGAGATCTAAGCCTTCTCCACGATCAGATCTCGTGGCTCAGATTCGTGGAGCGGAAACTATCAGGTTTGAAAACACCATCTGCATCAGTGAGGTAGGTTCATACTGCACTGAGCAACAAATGGATAGACCAGCAACCAAGGGGTGGGTCAGCCAAAAATGACCCGGGTTTTGGTGGGTTTGAAATGTGAGGCCCATGGGTCTGGTTGGCTGGTTTACCACCATGCTTCTCCCTTTAATTATTATTATTTTTTTTTTGCTACACTAGAAATACTAAAATAAAAATTACTATAACTGAATTCATTAATTTATATTAACAAGTTACAACACAAGGTATTTCAAAATTAAAAAGAATGAAAGTATTATGACCGTTAATATGACCAATATAAGTGTATTAAGCAGTTTGACTATGTTGATTATTGAATAGTTTTTGTTCCTTTCAAAACAAGGGTCATATAAGCAGAATCACAAGTAGAATTCATTTGCATTATTTATTTTATTTTATTTTTAATATTATTTATTTATTTTTATTTTTATTTTTTACATTACCACCACAATGGCCATAATACAGGATGAAGATCACATCATCAAGCTAGCATATACGTAATCAACCACTATGCATGCATCAATTATATGCATATTATAATATAATAACACCTACATTACCAATTAAGTTAGATTTTAACATAATAATTTAATTAGTAATCATACTTGCATGCCTTAAGCTTCCAGACAAGAGATGAAGTAGCAGAGATTCCTCTTCTTTCTGTTCTTTATTACTATTTTTTATGAAATAGTAATAATAATAAATATTAAAAATAATAAAATAATTAATAATAAACAATAATACAAACACACGGTTAATTAATTACTTACATTAACTACATATCTCAATCAATTAAAATTTTAATAGTATTATAAATTAGTATTATTAATTAATTACCTACATTAACTACATATCTTAATTATAGTTTTCAATTATAGTTAAAATATATTGAAGATTGCATTAAAATCAAATAGTTGTTGTAGCTCAGTTGGTTTGAACTCTTATTTATTTACTTACAAGTCTTGTGTTCAAGCCTCACAACCCACAAGTAGCAACATCGTTTTTTTAAAAAAAATAAGTCGCGGGCCACGGGCCTAGCCGGGCCAAAAACGCCTGCATTTTCATGGGCTAAACAACTGCATCCCAAAGCCCAGCCTGGCCCGTGGGCCTGGGCCTCTTTTGCCAGTCTAGATACAGAGTTAAAAAATTCACAAGTTATAACTAAAGTTGGTTTTAGTATGTTTTACTTGTGAAAATGACTATAAATACCAAAATTGGCTGAACGTTTTTAAACCAAATTACCCACAAGTTTTTTGACTTTTGTTTTCAAGGGGATCAAAACAACACAATGAACCAACATTTGAATATTGTTAATGATTATAGAGTGACTTCTGTAGCTAAGAGAAAAAAACAGTTAGTGGAATGCATTTGGTGCAAGGTGCATCACATTGGAGCCAGGTGAGATCACTGCCAGTATCCAAATCAAGGAAGTAAGGTTTAAAATGAATAGAAGTGTTTTAATCAACCTCTAGTTACACTAACCCTTTCTATCAAATGCTGCAGAAAAACATCAATCAATCATGTGGAAGCACCTCTAGAGTCAACTTGATGGATTAGATTGTCAATGCCTTCTGCCTCTAAGAATCTACTCAGGTGCTTATCGTCCAAATGTTACTTTTAAAAAATTAAAATAAAAAAATAAAAAATCAGCACCACCCCCATTGAGATTTTAATATAGATTGCAAGAATTTATGATATTTGCTGACAAACAAATGAATTTAAGGAGTGGATGGTAATGGGAATGATGATGATAAAAAGCTTACCGAGAGAATCTCTGTAATTTTTCCACTCAGAAACATATTCCTCTTTGTCCCGCCATTGATGAGGATCTTTCTTCTTTCTCACGCTCGCGATCTCTCTTTGTAACCATTTTGGTGGATGCATTTGATTTTTAGAAAAGAAAAGAGCTGAAATTAATCAAGGGTACGATGATATGGATGAATTGGTTTAAAGAAACATGGATGATCTCAAGTGGGTGGATAGGAACTGTTGTTGAGGTGTGTTTGATTTAGATGAGATGGTATGTTGCTGAAATTGGTTTGGTACAGTGGGATTTTTGTGGGGGAAATTGGGGATTAAGAGCAATTGACTTAAACAGGAGAAACAGGGGAAATTGGTTTGGTGAAGAAACATAGCTGATGAAGAAGATATGAAGAAGACTTAAACACCCCTTCTGATCCACACGTGTGTCTTAGCCGGTCACTTTTGACCGGTTAAGGGAAGAAAGTGTGCCTTTTGTTAAGTATAACTGAAGTTTGGGGTGTACTTAGACACCTTTTTCAATTTGGGGTGCAAAAATCAACAGTGATATAAAGTTTGGGGTGTAAATTGTCTTTTAGTCTTTAGAATGCCATGAACACTTGTATATGCTTGAACTTAGTGGGAGGAATTTAAAAAGTTTTTTTTTAAATTCTATGCATATCTTTGCACTAAATAAACAATAATTAAATATACACACAAACTGTGATTCCCAAGCGTGTTTATACTTGATTATTTTAGTAAGTTTATGTTATGTGGCAAAGATAAGTTAATATTGTGGTGAACTCTTAATTTTCTAATAAGGTTCTCTCAATTGCTGATCTTAATAAGGGTAATAAGTTTGATGGGGATAATTATGATGTATGGCATCGTAAGGTCCGAATGGTTCTTGAGGAGTTAGAAGTGGAAGAGAGACTACTTGCTAAAGAATCTAAACCGATTGGTGATAATGCTGAAAATTTTGAAAAGCTGCCTTTAAAAATTGGCGCAAGAAAGATATATTGCTCGCATTACTCTTTTAAGCAGTATGAACAATGAGTTCTTGTTTGAATACGAAGAATTCTCAACTTCTTATGAGATGTGGGAAGCTCTCAAAACAAAATTTGGAGGCACCTCATTGACTAGGTTGCACGGCTTAACTATCAAGTTTGATGGTTATAAGAAGGAGGTCCAATGAAGAAACATCTTCGAATAATGTCAAACATGATTAGAGAGTTAAAGGCTGCAGGCAATGACTTATCAGATGAGCAGCAGATATCAGTCGTGGTACGCTTACTCCTAGATAATTGGAAACATATGCGTGTTAATATGACCCATAACCCGAATATCAAAAACTTTGAAGATATTCGGCGTCACTTGGAGCTTGAGGCCGAGCGCTTAGAAGCTGCTAAACCATCCAAGGCATATGTTGCTGAGTCTAGTTTTCGCAAGGGAAAACCCAAGCAAAGATATAATAGAAATAAAGCTGTTGTTGCAACTCCTATGCTTGAGAAGGCAACAAATGTAGGTGTCAAGAGGAAACGAGGGGAAAGAGTTGGCAAGAAGGACAAGGCTAAAATGGTTTGCTACAACTGTGGCAAAATGGGGCATTTCGCTCGTGATAGCACTAAGCCGAAGAAAGTATTTTCTAGTTTTAATCAAACTATGTGTAATGTTACTTCTAGTACTTTTGTTGCTCAATTTCTCCATATGTGGGATTGTAGATTCCGGAGCAACGAACCACATAGCTAGAGATCGAGCTGGATTCGAGAAGTATCGCCGCATTTCGGCTGGCAAAAAAGTATACATGGGGAATGATTTTAGTATGGACGTGCTAGGAATTGACACTTACAAACTAGTTTTACATGATGTACTTTATGCGCCGGATGTCCGGATAATTTATTTTATGTTCTTGCTATCTTAAGACAAGGTTTTTTTTCTTTCTATGGTTTTTGAGAGAGAACAAGTTATTATCTTTCATGGAACAAATGTTTATGGATTTGGTTTTATAAATAATGGTTTAATGGTTTTGGATATTAGTAACTTTAGTTATAATAATGATTCTTATTCTTATTGTTGGGTCTCTAACTTTTGGGTTTATTTTGATGATAACAATAATTAGTAAATAGATTAATTAAAAGGGTAGAATCCTCTCCATAGGATTTATATTATAAGTTTTTAATTATCTTATTTACTTTGACCAAAAATATTTTCAAATCTAATTGAATTTATTTTTCTTGAACTTAATTTAAGTATCAAGTGTTAAATAAATTGATTCATAAAATAACATTTCCTAAGGCAAGGAGATCTCCTATTATTTTCAAAAATCATTTACACAAAAATGGGTAAAATATTTCTAAAATATAAATTGCATGCATGTATACTATATATCCGTATATATGTATAATTATATAAAAAGAGCATTAAATGAAGAATTAAAACCTTTGACTAAATCTTTGTATGTGCTGGGAATTAAAAGAGAATCAAATTGGGGCAAAGTTTTGTTCATTTCGTGAATGTGCTGGAATGTATGTGTGCGCTTTATTAACATTAGAAGCTAAAGGCTTATAGCCTTATGACCGAATTGCATGTGTTGGAGAATTTGAAAGTTGAAATATTAAATGAACATGTGCTTGAATTAAAAGAAGTTGAGAAATTAAGAATGCTTATAGCCTTGCTGGCTTTGACGGAAGGATTGCATGCATTAATTGAGAATTTGAAGAATTAATAAGCCATGTGCTTATTTACAAAGAATGGAAGCTATCTTTTTTAAGGGCCAAATTCAAAAATTCTGAAGATTAAAATCGTGTTGGCAATCCGTGTGATTTTGAGTCCATCCAAGCCATTCATGTTTATCAAAGTGATGTAAGCCATTGATTTCAATAATAACCTCACAAATTACCATTTTACCCCAAGTTTGAAAATCTTATAAATAGGAAGTTTTCTCTTCATTCCAATTTGCCAATTCACTTGAAAAGAAAAGCTTACTCCTTGCCTACATACTCTCTCTCGAAAAAGCTTTCTATATCTCTTCTTATCAAAGTTCTGATTATTTGAGAAGAAGAAATTGGTTTGAGTAATTGAGATAAGTTATTTGATTTACTTTATTTGAATTATCTCTTACTTATTTAAATTTATAGATATACGGATATAAATTGTTATACACAATTATATATATATATATATATATATATATATTTCATCTATTTATCAAATAAAAAGTTATACTTAGACACCGAGGCTACGGAGATATTCCTCTTAAGTGAGGGAATCGGACCGTACGATTCTTTAAAGTCCTAAGTGACCTTTTATTAATAAGATTTACAGTTGATAGTTCAAAACAACACAAAGATATTCCTCTGAAAAGAGTGAATCATCCGAACTGGATTTGAAAATCTAAGTGATCTATCGAAAATATTTATATAAATATCAATTGTGAAACTATAAATTTCGTCATACTTAGACACCGAGGCTACGGATATATTCCTCTTAAGTGAGGGAATCGGACCATACGATTTCTCAAAGTACTAAGTGGCTTTATTTATAATCAGTCACATAATAGATAAAATAGTATAATAATTTCTCTGAGTTAAACAAATATATTTATTGTATCAAGTATTGCTTAACTGATTAAATTATTATACTTGATAATAATTGTTTAAATTGATTTATTCATTTAATCACAAGTATTTGAACATAAATTCATTCATATAATACTTGTTAGAAATTATTTGAAATTAAATTTTTTAAACCTATAGAAACAAATTCTTTATTATAAAGAATAAATAATTCTTTATAAATTTGCATTAAACTATATATCTATTTATATGTAAGCATTTTTGAGCTAAAGCTAAAATTGATCTATTTGCTTAATCAAGAAGAATATTTACAAAAATATATAAGTTATATAAACTTTTATAATCGTGCATAAATTTGCATTTGCTTATTCAAGAAGCACTTTTACACAAAATACAAGAGTTATTTAAACTTTTATAACAATGCATAATTTATTACATTTGCTTACATAGAAGCATTTATTTGATCTAAGCATAAATCAATATCTGCTTACAAAGAAGCATATTTTCTCAAGTATAAAAGTTTGAACTTTTATAAATATATCTGTTCTTTAACTGATATCTGCTTATTTTAGAAGCCTTAAATATAAGTTATTTAAACTTTTATATATTTGTACTAAATTGTATATGCTTATTTTAGAAGCAAAATTCTGTTAAATATTTTGTAAAAAGGAAAAATGTATAGTTAGTTTATTTTATGTACCTGTGAGAAAGATGAGTAATTCTTCGACCAAGACTAGAGTCTTAGAGAGGTCAGCTGGGAGTTGGGTCTCTAGTAAACTTGTGAGGTGAGGAAGATGCTGTTGTTTCAAGACCAGATTATAGAATAAAACTGAACTCAAAAGAAGGTAAAACTAAGCTTGAGGAGGGAGCTGAGAGTTTGCTGTCCAAAATAGATTAGTTGGAAGTTTGTCCATAAAACTTTGTAAAGGCTTTTCCGCCTGTTGAAGGAGTTTTTATTATAGGAAGTAATAGGATCTCAAGTCCTAGAGAGGAGCTTGAGACTGAACGTAACAACATACCCGGGATGTATGTTGTGAACAAGACAAATCTCTGTGCATTGTGTGATTGAATTTTTACTGTCTTGCATATTAATTTCTAACACTGCAAATTAATTATCTAAAAATTCAAAAAGGCCTAAGATAATTTTTTAATATGTAATAATCTATTCAACCCCCCCCTTCTAGATTATTATTGGACTTTCACTTATCTTACTTCTGTTGAGAATGAACATAGTAGTTCAATTGAATGACATGCTAGATTAGGCCATATTGAACAAGACAGGATGACCATGTTAGCTCGAGAAGGTCTTTTAGGCCCACTCGCTAAAGTTAACTTGCCTACTTGTGAACATTGCTTAGCAGGTAAGTCTACTAGAAAACCATTTGGTAAAGTTACAATGAATGTGAAGGATAGACATGGTCATTCTTATTTCCTCACTCTCATAAGTCAGAAGCACTTAATTGCTTTAGACGTTATTTGATTGAGGTTGAGAATCAATTGGAGAAAAATGTTAAAGCACTCCGAACTGACCGAAGCCGCGAATATCTATTTGATTAGTTTAAGGAACTATGTGAGGAAAAAGGAATCATCAGGCAACTGACAATTCCTGGTACTCCGCAACAAAATGGTGTAGCGGAAAGAAAAAATCGGACACTACTTGATATGGTAAAATCTATGATGGCGCAAGCTAATTTGCCTATCTCCTTTTGGGGAGATGCATTGTTAACTGCGACACATATACTTAATCAAGTACCTTCAAAATCAGTACAGTCCACTCAATATGAATTTGACTCCTATAGAAAGTGGGAGTGACATATTTTCATGTACTCTTCTGTCAAATGAAGAGTCGCCTGTTCTTCAATTGCGAAGAAGTCAAAGAGGCAATATTCCACGTCGTCTCTTTGAGATTGAGGGAAATGCTTTTATGGCTGATACGCAAGATCACGAGGAACCTCGATCTTATCGAGAAGCTATGTCATTTGTATCAAATGAAAAGTGGAAAAATGCAATGGATGAGGAAATGGAATCTATGAGAACTAATCAAGTCTGGGACTTGGTTGATCTTCTGAATTGGCGAAAAG
This sequence comes from Panax quinquefolius, assembly GCA_020205615.1. NCBI lineage: Eukaryota > Viridiplantae > Streptophyta > Magnoliopsida > Apiales > Araliaceae > Panax > Panax quinquefolius. The sequence continues at coordinate 85,620,854 of CM035170.1, read as the reverse complement.
CTATTGGGAACAAATGGGTTCTCAAAGTTAAATGCAAGTCGGATGATTCCATTGAAAGATATAAAGCTTCGCCAGAGTAGCGAGGTTACACTCAAAGTGAAGGATTGATTATGAGGAAATTTTCTCACCTGTTGTGAGATTTGCCTCGATCCGTCTCTTATTAGCTATGGTTGCATACATGAATCTAGAACTATACCAAATGGACGTAAAGACGGCGTTTCTAAATGGAGAACTTGCTGAAGAGATATACATGGAACAACCAGAAGGTTATATTGGAAAAGGTTTTGAGTGCAAAGTTTGCAAGCTCAAATGTTCCATTTATGGCTTGAAATAAACATCTAAACAATGGTATCTTCGGTTTCATCGAGCAGTCATTGATGATGGGTTTACGATGATCGAAGAGGACCATTGCGTATATCTCAAAAGGTCTAATGGAAAGTATCTTATTCTTTCAATGTATGTTGATGACATTTTACTTGCTGGGAATGATAAGGAGATGATAGTCGTCACTAAAAGGTGGTTGTCCTCTAACTTTGAAATGAAGGACATGGGAGAAGCAACATATGTTCTTGGAGTAAAGATCTTCAAAGATCGATAAAAAAAAGCTTCTTGGTTTGTCCCAAGAGACTTACCTTAACAATGTTCTTAAATTATTCCAAATGAACAACTGTAAACCCATTGACACTCGTATTGCAAAAAGTGATGCTATTGGCCCCGAGCATTGTCCTGCCTCTCCTGAACAAATTGAGAAAATGTCCCATGTTCCATATGCTACAACTATTGGAAAGTTAATTTATTCAGTTCAATGCACACGACCAGACATATCATTTGTTGTTCATGTTCTTAGTCGATATCAGTCAAACCCTGGAATTGCTCATTGGAAAGCAATTAAGAGGATCATGTGGTACTTGAGAGTTATATTAGAATTTCATATCATTGGATATTGTATTAGAATAATTTATCATTTAATACAAAAGACTTACTATTTCCCACATCGTCTTTATTGGCATATGATAAATTGAGTTCACACAGTTATTAACAATAATTACATATTATATATGTATTTTAGAATTATATGTCTAACAGGTTGATTGGCTCTCTCACACGAGCAATCACCTTTGGCGCTTTGGATAACGAGCAATTGATGTTTTAAATAACAATCAATTGGCGCTGAAAAGCGAGCAAAGATGAAATATTTCATTTAAATTTTGCTTTCGATAGCGAGCTATTGACGTTTCGGATAGCGGTCAATTGGCGCTTAGTAGTGAGAAAAAAAATCATATTTTTAATATATCGCCTTGGTTAGAAACAAGATGAGGTTAAGTGTGTTTAACCGAATATGGTAAGTCCCACTATCCATATTAACCTGGTAAATAACCGAATGCGAAATCTTAGAGTTGGCGCTTATAGAAGCGAGTAATTCAAGAATTTGAGTTAGGCACTCGAGGAGTGATTGAACTAAGATCCGCACGGCATGACTATAAGACATATGCTCACAAAAAGTGAGATTGTCTACTGTGACATGTTATATGGACCTAAAATTTCAAAAATGGCATTTCGAAAAGCGAGCAATTTTAAAATTTGAAGTTAGGCACTTGAGGAGTGACTAGACTGAAGTCCACACAACATGACTATTTAATTAGTATATTATGATAATATAACATGAGTTTAGCGACAAAATAAAGGAGGTGAGAAAATGAATCCCTACTTTCTCACTGTGTGTTGTCCTTTAAAGGATAAGGTATTCCTTGATTCTTTTTATTTAGTACTATTTGTGATATTTGACTATGTTACAAAGAGATGAATTAATATTGATACTTTGGTTTCATTTCCTAAAGTCCAGACTATGAGACTATATGGGGTGATTCTGGGAAAACAGTTGATTCAGATTTGAGTAACGTTAGGGCAAAAGGAAGACAACTTAATTTCACCATGCTCTGCACTTATTGTCGACAACTATGACGTTTTTGGAAAAGGATATAGTAATAAGTGAGATGCAAAACAGACATAGGCCTAAAGGGGTTAAGTACAACACTCTGAGGTATTAGAGATACTTAACCAGGTGAAAATTGAAGTTAGTCTAGGGTACTCTGAGTTTAAGAGGTTATAGCTTCAATACAAACCTTAAACAGTTTAGCATGAAGGCTCCCACATTGCATTTTTTGTTAAAAGGGTATATGTCTTTATTTTGGCCCTGACGGGTTTGATTTAGAGCTCCCGCATTGCAGGTAAACTCAGCGGTCGCACAGTTCAGTAACTAAATAAATTTTTCAGTTTACACATTTAGGCGTTATTGGCTTATATAATAACAACATCGTCCTCGCCATGGGTGAGTGGGAGATATTGGTTATTGGATCCAAATCGGTGCGCCCATGGAGCGGTCGACCCGGTGGATATCCACATAGTTCATTGTCTAGGTACAATGAACATGTGGTTTAATATCTCTATATTTATATATATAGGAGTTACATATATTTATATATGTGTGTTAATCTTTATATTTATATATGGGGGTTTCATATATATAAATATGGGGGATACATATATATAAATATGGGAGTTACATATATATTAATACATGTTTAATATATATATGAGTTGCACTTTCTTCTCATATATATATTGTAGAAATTGAGAAGTTTATTTCATTAAAGTTATTTCTATCTATTACATAGATTGATATATATATATATATATATACATAAAACAACCTAATTGCATTTATGGTAATTCCTAAATTATAGTAATGTGTACACATTGATTAAAGAAGCTACAATTATGGTATATCCTGTCATATCTTCTAACACTCTTCCTCAAGTTGGTGTATAGATATATCGTATACCCAACTTGAAACATAGTGGATGAAACATCTTACTACTAAGACCCTTGGTCAAAATATCGCAAGTGATTTTCTGCTTTGACAAAAAGGTAAGCAAATAAGACCATTAGTTAACTTTTCTTTGATGAAGTGTCCATCAATCTCAATGTGCTTCGCTCTATCGTGTTTGTCTTCGGGTCGCTTCGCAATACTAATGGATGCCTTATTATTACAAAATAACCGCATAGCCTATTAGTTGTAATACCCAAATCTTCTAACAAGGTTCAAGCCACATTAGTTTACATATACCCAAGGCAATAGCTCGATATTCCGCTTCTTCAATTAGAGATCTTGCTACCACGGATTGTTTCTTTACTACGCCAAGTAACAAGATTACCTCCAACAAATGAACAAGAATCTTGATGTAGAAATCGACGATCCTCTTTAGAGATTGCCCAACTGAGTCGGAAAAAGCTTCAACTCTCATACGACCATGTGATGCGAACAATAACCCTTTTCCGGAGCGTACTTGAGATACCTCAAAATTTCAGAAATGCAGCTTCCATGTGACAAATGTCGAGGATCATGATATATCGACTCACTATTCCCACAAAGATAAGATATATCAGTCTAAGATGAGAAAGATATATCAATCGTCCCACCAAACGCCGATATCTTTCTTTATCAACCGTAGGTCCCGTACACCCTACTATATGATGATTAACTTCAATAGAGAATCAACATGTTTACATCCCACCATGCCAGCTTTACATTAAAAGATCAAGGACATACTTTCTTTGAGATAAAAAATCCCACCGGTAGATCTTGCAACTTCAATACCAAGAAAATATTTCAAAGGACCAAGATCTTTGATCTCAAATTCTTTGGCCAAACTTGCTTTGAGATTCACTATCTCTTCTATATTATCCTCAATACCACAATGTCATCAACATAAACAATAAGAATGGTAGTTTTACCGCTTATCCGTTTCGACAAATAGGGTATGATCCGCTTCTACTCGCTTGTACTCAAATCTTATCATCACTTTGTGGAATTTACCAAACCAAGCTCTGGAGATCGCTTCAACCCATATAAAGCCTTTCGCAGCTTTACAAACCTTACCCTCGGTGGTAGAAGAAAACCAGAGGGTATTTCCATATATACTTCCTCCTTTAAGTCACCATGAAGGAATGCATTTTTCACATCCAACTGCTGAATATCCCAAATTAAGTTTGTCAGATACGAGATTATGGTACGAACAGAGTTCATTTTTGCCACACGAGCAAATGTCTCCGTAAATCAATCCCACGAGTTCGAGTGTACCTTTTTGCAACTAATCTGCTTTCAATCGCTCAACCGTCCCATTTGACTTCGTTTCGATCAGATATACCCATTTGCAACCAACCGGTCTTTTTTCCGTAAGGAAGTGAGACTAGTTCCCATGATCATTCTTTTTCGTGGTATTCATCTCCTCTATCATAGCTTTGCTTTCCAATTCTCATCACTCATCGCTTTTTCCATCCCCGAGGTACAGATATCAAGACAAGGAAGAAACAAAAGAGAGATAGATGCATAATTTATCATAAAGCTACGAATTAGAGATCGGATGTTGAGTACAAGCTCTAACCCCTTTTCTAAGAGCAATAGGAATATCAGTATCATCAAATGAACAAGTAGGATTAGGATTCTCACCATTAGCATTATCAAGACTAGGATCTGAGCAGGGTTGGAGTAGTGGTGCAGAAATGGTGACCTTATGCTTGCCTCTTTGAATATAAAGTTACAACTCAGTTCATTCTCAGAACTCCCTTGTGTAGAATTATCGTGAACATCAATAGGAACGAGGGAAGATTGAACAGGAAAAGAGGGTAGAATAGAACTTGTAATGCCAGCCTCGAGAGGAAGCTTCTCCTGATCAATGACATCCTCCCCCTGAGGAGAAGGTGAAGAAGAATAAAAAGGTTCCAGTTCCCAAAAGGTTACATCCCGAGTGACGAATACTTTGTGTGAAGGAGGATGATAACATTTATACCCTTTTTTGGGTGGGAGAGTAACCAATGAAAACACACCGAAGAGACTTGTGATCTAATTTTCCCCGAGTGGGAGATATATCATGAACATAGCACACACAACCAAAGACTCGAGGCGAAGGAGAAGGATTGGGTGTGTGGTGAAGCAAAGATATTGGACTTTTGTTCCCAAGAATTCTAGAAGGAAGTCGATGTATCAAAAAAGCAGCAGTCAAAACAGCATCGCCCCATAGAAATTTAGGGGTGTTCATAGTGAACATAAGGGTGCAGGCTACCTCTAGTAAGTGGCGATTCTTTCTTTCTGCCACTCCATTTTGTTCTGGAGTTTTGACACAAGAGGTTTGAAGAATAATGCCATGCTGAGAGAGATAAGATGCAAAAACAGTATTATTATTATATTCACGACCATTATCACTACGGAGAATCTTTACTTTAGCTTCAAATTGGGTTTAAATCATTTTATGAAATTTTTGGAAACAATCAAACACCTCATCTTTGGAACGAAGAAGATAAAGCCAAGTTACACGAGAATGACAATCAATAAAGCTAACAAACCATCTATGACCAGAACGGGAAACAACCCGAGAGGGCCCCCACACATCAGAATGTATAACAACAAAAGATTCTGAATGTCGACTGTTAATAGCAAAATAAACAGAACGTTTGTGTTTCCCCAATTCACATGGTTCACACAAAAACTGAGTTTTATTATATTGTTGAACTAAAGATGGAAACAAAGACTCTAAAATAGAAAAAGAGGGATGTCCCTAACGTCGATGCAACTGATGGAGAGAAGACAAACTTGAGTCAGAAGTAGAGTGAAGAGCCTGAGTAGGGAACATATTCGACGAGGGAATATCTAAGTAATAGAGACCACCAATTGCACTACCACTGCAAATCTTCTGCCCCATCACCAAGTCCTGAAAAACACAATGAGATGAGAAAAAGGTTACTGAACAGTTTAAGGATTCAGAAAGACGTTGAACAGATAACAAATTTGCAGTGAATGAAAGAATATGAAGAACAGATGACAATGTCAATGAAGGGGTACAAACTACAGAGCCTCTCCCAGAGATAGAAGAGGGGGAACCATCAGCTACGCGAACCTTGTCTTTTCCAGAACAAGGCATGTATAAAGTAAAGAGGGTGGAGGACCCGGTCATATGCTCGGAGGCACCTGTGTCGATGATCCAACTAGAGCAAGTTGATGAAACATTAAGAGCACAAGATCAGAGCACCGACATCAGGCGTAATAGATTTTGGAATAGAGTTTCCAAAAGTCGAGATTTCCTCGAGAGTGAGTGTAAAGTGTGTTTGAAATCGAGGAGGTATCAACCTGAGGTGTGGTAGTAGTCAAATAGGCCTGAGATCCACGTCCACGACCACTACCAAACCTACCCCTTGTCCTTTAAGACGTCCATGAAGCTTGAAACAACGATCTCTGGTATGGTTCTTACCCCACAGTAATCACATTCACGAGATTCCTTCTCAACATGAGACTGAGTAGTGAAGCCAAACTTAGGAGATGAAGCAACCATGACGGATCGATCAACAGAATTTAAAACCATCACCCGACGCCTACTTTCCTCTTGTTGGACTTTAGCATGAGCCTCTCGTAACGATGGAAAAGGTGTCTGACTAATCAACTGTGCTCGAACTTGATCAAATTCTATATTCAAACCTCGCCAGAAATCCACAACTCTATCTCGCACTAACAAACTTCGATAAGTCACGCATCTTCCAGACATTTAGCTAAAAAAGAACCTTAAATGATCAAGTTCTCGCCAAAGAGCATTAATTTCTCAAAAAATACCGAGCCACGCCTTCTCCCCTCGACTTAGCTCGCGAATCCTTGCATCTAATATCATACGCCTTAGATATATCACCGTAAATGCAGAAAGTTTGAGAGATAGCCTCCCAAAGCTCATAGGCAGTGTCTAAGAACATGTAACTACTCCGCATACTAGGTTCCATGGAATTAAAAATCCATGTTTTTACAATGGAATTATCAGATTTCCACTCCTCTTGAATCAGACCCGGTTTCTCAGGCATAGTGGTTGTTCCATTGATGAAGTGTTGCATATGATTGGCCTCAATTGACATGCGGCATGCTTGAGACCATGCCAAATAGTTGGTTCCATCCAGTTTGAAGGGACTTAGAACCAGTGCAGAATTAAGTGTATGGCTCCTGAACAAGCCTTTCCATTCCACTGTTCTGAACCTTACTGCTTGCACCACTTTGTTCCGCCATAAAAGAGTACTAATAAGGAGACACAATCTATACCAAGGAGAATAAACTTTCCAAATTATATAAAGAGATTGTATAACACTCCAGGAACAAGGATAGACAGACAAAGAAACAAGAATCACATTGTTTCAAGACTTCAGTTTATTTAACAACGAAAAACTAACACTGTTAATAAGGGTTGTGAAAAAACTCAACCAATCACCTTAAATCCACTGTAGATAGGAAGAGGAGAGAGAGGCGACCAAGACGGAACAAATTTCGTCGGAAAAAACTCGCCGGAAAAGGTCACACGCTGGTTTGGCCAACATCGGCCACAGTAAGGCGTGGGTCGTCGGTAGCGTGGCGCGCGTGCGACGATGGGTCGGAAAATTGAAAACTCCGATTAGGTCGCCTGACACTGTAGAACCCTATTATGATCTCAATTTCTCCAAAAAAATGACCATGCAAGGTTTCTATGACAATCTCACGTTCGGCAGTTGAAGCAGAGGAAAAAGAAAGGAAACAGGTCAATAGACCATGCTTTTATACTATGTAGAAATTGAGAAGTTTATTTCATTAAAGTTATTTCTATAGTAATAGATTGATATATATACATAAAACAACCTAATTACATTTATGGAATTCCTAAATTACAGTAATGTGTACACACTGATTAAGGAAGCAACAATTATGGTATATCTTGTCATATCTTCTAACACTGTCATATCTTCTAACATATATATATATATATATATATATATATAGAGAGAGAGAGAGAGAGAGAGATCATTTTAACGTAGTCCAAATTATAGCTGAGATCATTATTCGTTGAGTTCGTGATTCTAGCCGTTCGAGTTTGTGGGCATATGCTTCAAGAGGTAACTAGAAAATTAAAGTTTTCTGGTTCAAATCCGCTGCATTTATGCTATATTTTCTTACACAATTCCTGCAGTGCATGGCTCAGAGAACTGTATTATGAGGAGCTTGTAATTTTTTGTTTTCATTCAGATGACATTGGCGGGTTGATCATGCAATTAAAATAATTGTTACGTTCCCACTGACAATTTAATACTAGATAACAGTAATTAATTGTAGTAGTTTATCTATATATTTATATACGAAATATTTGGACCTAATTGTGTACTACACTACTACTCTGCTCTTCCCTGATGATATAATTACAGATCATGTTTCACTTCCTTCTAAACCTACTATTATGGGTGAACAACACGATTTCTGTTGAGAAATGGGAGTGTTTCCTTATCTGGAATTAGCCAAGACTTGGGTGGCACATATGCCATCCACATAACCCAATTGATCATTGCATAAACTTAGACTTCCATGACTCACATAGATTTCTTAAAGGCGTGAACTTTCTAATGAATTCCAAATATGATTGATTTTTGGGTTGTTTTGATCAGGTCACTGAAAAGCTCTTAGAAGGAAAGGAGCTGGAATTTTACTGTTGGGATGGGGAGTCAGAAGAATTGCTGAGAGGTGTACGAAAGAAGCTCAACATGCTAGGAGAGGTTAAATGCCTGATATTGTGTGTAATTGACTTGAATGTACATTTTTGGAGGCATTGCTTGAAACTTATCTTTTGTATGTTAATTTTTTGTTGCAGCACTGGTCTCGAGATGAGAAAAACAAATGCTTACGAGAAGCAACAAAGTCGTTCAGGTTTTTGGGGCAAATAGTTCGCTTGATCATATTATAAAATAAAACCTCATCAAGTCAAAGGCTGTCCAATGTTATAAAAAGGTGAGGACTGAGGCCCCATTTAATTTTTAGACCTCAATCTTAATTTTATCTTTCCTCACGACAGTAGTTTTTCATTTTGAAAGAAATGTGATTCAAAATTCTGAACGTTGTTATAATTTAAGGATGTTTTGATCAGGTTAATAAAGATAAATCGTGTTAGCTTTTTGTGTATAAAGCTATCTCTTGATGTTAAGCTGAATTGAATCCTTTGTCTTCATTTCGTGTGGTACTTTGTTTTCATTCATCACCTTGATTTGACTAGAAAGCTTATGGACCCTAGGAGAAGTACTGTAAGACTGTTGCAATCTCTTGAATAAAGAATACGAGTGCCAACTGCATAAGTCATATAGAAAAGCCAATGAAAGTGCGGATTTGTTTTCCAATACGGGATACGGGAGGTGAACTGTATCATAAAGAACTTATCCTTATCTTCCCTCCTAAGTGGGGGATAAATGTTTTTTCATCACTCTACTTTAGATCAACTTACAGTCAACTAACTTACCTTTTTTTTCTTACAGTTAACTACCTATACATTACTTTACTAACAAAAATTTCAAATTCCGTCTTGACTTGTTAAATTTTTAACGGAATTTTGACACGACACTTATGTGGCTTAATTTTTCAATATAAATTGATGACTAGGCCTAAACATGATTATGTGTAATTAAAAAAAATTATTTCAAATATTTTTTTCACAATTATTAATCATTTGAGGGTAAATATTTCAAACCACATTTATCTAAAATCTTTATCGATGGTGAACTGAAAATCTTTTTACAGATCGGATAGATGCATATGATTTCAACAACTCCAATCACTGAGGAAACCCAAATGTAATGATTGTAATTGATTTTGGAAATAATGGGGGATTAATTCAGAGTTAAAAGAAAGAAAAACAGAAAAGAGTTGAAGAAATAAACTTGGAAGAATAGAAATGGAAGAAGAATTGTATTGAGAACAAGATTACAAGCTTTGAACTAAGGAAATACAGATTCAATCTTTTTCCTCTCTACCTACTACACCCTTTAGCCTATAAATGCTACAAAGATTACATTTGTCAATTAACTCCTTTTCCCACCTAAGGTTGATTACAATTTCAAACTGTTGCTGATATCATCCTAACAAACCTCTAACTAATTCTAATTACAGTTGTCATAGTTGTCACTTAACTTACTTCTGCTAGCTTCCTTTCTGTTAATGGCTCAGTCATAACATTGCCACTCCCTTAACAAATCCTTGTCCACAAGGATTTGACCGTATGTAAATGTAAAATCTGTAAATTGAGACACCATCTTCTGTGCATCCTCCCATGTAGCATCCTCTTCCAAACTGCCTGCCCACTGAATCAAATATTCAACGCCTTGTTCTTGTGCTTAACCATCCTCTTGCTGAGAATCTTTTCTGGAACCATTTTGAGACTGCCATCCTCTGTAGTTGGTGGTAGTGAAGGACAAATGACAGCTTGAGCTCAAATAGTCTTTTTGAGCAATGAGACATGGAACACATTATGGATTTGGGCATGGTCTGGTAATCTTAACTTGTAAACCACTGATCCCACTTTTTCCACAATCTCATAAGGACCATAAAATCTTGGAGCCAATTTGAAACTAGCCCCTTGAGCTAAACTGGACTGTTTGTAGGGCTGCAACTTTAAGTACACAAAATCCCCAATATCAAAATGTTTCTTAGTTCTACGCTGATCTGCATACACTTTCATTCTATCCCGTGCCTGAATTAATTTCATCTTTGAATCTTGAAGAACTGAACTTCTAGCCTTGATAAACTCATCAACAGCTGGAATCCTAGTAGCTTCAAGTTGCTTGAAGTTTAGCTGAGGAGGATCAAATCCAAACAAAGCCTTGAAAGGAGAACACTTGAGAGCTGTGTATAATTTGTATTGTACCACCATTGTGCTAAAGAGAGCCAACTTGCCCATTTCTTAGGTTGATCACTACACATACATCTTAGGTAACATTCTAAACACCTGTTTAATCTTTCTGTTTGGCCATCAGACTGTGGGTGATATGAAGAACTTATACATAACTTCTTACTTCACTCCCAAGTCCCAACTGCTGAAATAAGGATTGCCAAAATGTACTTAAAAAAATTCTATCCCCTATCACTGACAACTGTTTGAGACAATCCATTCAATTTGTATATATGTTCCACAAACAATTTAGCTTCTGATACAGCAGTAAAAAGATGTTTGAGTCCAATGAAATGCCCAAATTTAGAGAATATGTCTACTATTACTAATATGGTATTTTTCCCCCCTCTGATAAAGGAAGTCCCTCAATGAAATCCATAGCTATATCATCCCATGGCTTAACAAGAATCATTAATGGTTGTAGTAGTCCAGGATAAGGTACACTTTCTGTTTTGTTTCTTTGGCAAACATCACACTCACCAACCCAATGCTTAATTTCTGTAACACAACCAGTCCAAGTAAAATATCTGCTTATTCTCTTGAGGGTGGCCTGAATACCTGAATGTCCTCCTAAATGTCCTCCTAATGAACTAACATGAAAAATTGAAAATACTTTCTTCCTGATATCAGTGCTCTTTCCCAATACTATCACTCCCTGGTGGCTTAATATGCCCTGATTAAAAGAATAATCAGGATTTGTATTTGCATTAATTGTTAACTGCTGTATCAACAATTGAGCTTGTGGATCCTCTTTATATGAATCTGAAATCTCCTTAAACCATAGAGGTAAACTCCCAGAAATAGTTTTGATGGTTCCCTTGGTTGTATTCACTTGCTCTTGTAACTGTCCATAAATAGCTTTGATGGTCCCCTTAGTTTCATTCATTTGCTCTTGTAGCGGTCTTGAAAGAGCATCAACCACCACATTTTCAGTCCCTTTTTTGTAAGTGATTTCATAGTCATAACCAAACATTTTGCTCTACCACTTCTGTTGCAGCAAAGTAGTTAATCTTTGTTCCATAAATATTTTAAGACTCTGATGATCAGTCTTAATAATGAAGTGGGATCCCAATAGATAAGCCTTCCACTTGTTCACAGCCTGCAATATAGCCAATAATTCCTTCTCATATATTGAAAGCCCAAGATGTTTAGGAGCCAGTGTTTTGCTAAGAAATGCTATTGGCCTTGCATAAGTATTGCACCAATTCCTCTAGCACTAGCATCAGTTTCCATAGCCTGCTTGAGTTTATGAAAGGCAATTGGAGCCTCTTAATTCCAATAGAACTTATCCTTCTGTACTAACTTGGTCAGGGGCCTAGAAATCTCACCATAATTCCTTACAAACCTTCTATAGTAACAAGTAAGACCCAAGAATCCCCTGAGAGTTTTGATAGATGTAGGAATAGGCCAATTCACCATAGCAACAATCTTGCTAGGATCTGCAGCAACGCCTTCATGTGAAATAATGTGTCCCAGATATTCCACCTTAGATTGTGCAAATGAACATTTTGATTTCTTTGCAAACAAGAAATGTGATCTCAATAATGATAGAGTAATGTCCAATTGCTCTACATGTGTCTGTAAATCAGGGCTGTAAACCAGTATATCATCAAAAAACACCAAAATGAACTGCCTAAGATGTGAAGCAAACTTTATTCATAAGTGCTTGAAAGGTAGCTGGAGCATAAGTTAAGCCAAAGGGCATCATAAAGAATTCATAATGCCCTAAATGTGTTCTAAATGCTGTTTTGTGTATATCTGGAGGGTGCATCCTAATTTGATGATAACCAGACCTTAAGTCCAGTTTACTAAAAAACCTTGCTCCTTTTAACTCATATAAGAGTTCCTCAATGATTGGTATAGGAAACTTGTCTTTTATGGTTATCTTGTTAAGTTCCCTATAATCCACACAAAACCTCCACCTTCCATCTTTTTTCTTTACCAACAATACAGGAGAGGTAAATGGACTTTGGCTGTTGAATTATACCAGATGCAAGCATTTCTCTTACTATCTTCTCAATTTCATATTTCTGCACTTGAGGGGTACCTATACAGGGTATCTATTGAATTCTGCCAAACCATTAGTGACAGAAAATCCCCATACCTCACTTCTATATCCTTAACAAATTGAACCCAAGAAACATTAGGATTTGTCCTATAGTAAGCCAAGAACCAAGTACCAGCTTCACCCTCTACATTTAATGCTACTCTCTTAAGTTTCTGATCATCACTCATAGGATAGGATTGAAAGAAAAAATCAGTTTCATAATCCAATTCTTGATAGTCAGCCCAGTAAACATACGAAAATCAAATCTAGGACTTATATTTCTAGGATTCCTTTCACAGCCAATTCCATTTGTCCTAGGAGAATCATTAGATGAGTCCAGATTTACCTCTCCGGAAGAAGCTGTAGCCTTGCCTTTAAGATTGCGTTGAAATTCTGAAACCATCATATCCATGGTGTTTTGAAGATGGCCAAATTTTTCTCCGATGCTGTAATTGATGGTGGCTGTTCATCAACTCCTGTAGTTTGAAATCAGTGTTGCGCATACCTTCTTCAATAGTTTCCCTGGAACGAGTACCAGCTGCCATTTGATGAATAGTTTGTCCGAGGAAAGAGGGCTTTGATACCACTTGTAATAATTGCAATTGATTTTGGAAATAATGGAAGATTAATTCAGAGTTAAAAGAAAGAAAAACAAACAAGAGTTAAAGAAATAAAATTGGAAGCACAGAAGTGGAAGAAGAATTGTATTGAGAACAAGATTACAAGCTTTGAACTTAAGGAAATACAGATTCAATCTTTTTCCTCTCTACCTACTACACCCTTTAGCCTATAAATGCAACAAAGATTACATTTGTCAATTAACTTCTTTTCCTGCCTAAGGTTGATCACAATTTCAAACTGTTGCTGACATCATCCTAACAATCCTCTAACTAATTCTAATTACAGCTGTCACAGTTGTCATAGTTGTCATTTAACTTCCTTCTGCTAGCTTCCTTTCTGTTAATGGCTCAGTCATAACACCAAACCAAAACATTTAGTGAAGCATTTGGTTTTCTTTCCGAATAACTTCTTTCTAGCTCCTGAATCACCATTTTTCTCGAGGAATTTAGTATCAATTCCTTCGTCAGAAGACATTAAATCTTTCGTATATTTCAAAAACAGAGAAGCTAGCGCGTTTTGCACATAAAACCTATTCCGATCTAAATATCACTTTATGAGGATAGAGATATACCAACAATTATTAATCATATGCATCTTTCTCTAAATATACAAAGATCTTTAAATCTTTTACAGCATCGCAACCCCAGATTCTCACAGACAAAATTGCCCAAGAAAAGTTGCAGTCTTTCCGATATCGGCAATATATCCGGCCATCTTTTTCGGTGGAAAGATTTTCCCTCCAAATCCTCAAAGGAATTAACGAATTTTCTAACTGTTTGTAAGAAAAGTAAAGTATAGTTAGGTGACTCTAAGGTAAAAAAATTGAGTTAGTTGATTGTAAGTTGACCTAAAGTAGAGTAATTAAGAAAGTATTTATCTCTCCTAAGTGGATTTGGGGGACGTTTGGCTTGGTCATATCAACTTAATGTGACTGAAATGTAATGGCTCATTATGTTGATGTGACTTGCTTCTTTTTAGGTTCACTGACTTGCATTATAGTTGGAATTACGTCCGTAATGAGAATACACCACTTTGGACCTTTTCATTTCATTGAAAAATGGGTTTAATGCCCCCATTATCGTCTATAATGGTATTGTTTACATTTTAAGAGAAAAAAGTAATAATTTTGTTGATGAGACATTTTGGCTTTTATTTGTATTCATCCATTACACTACACCTCATTATTTTGTCATGTTCTCAGGTGATTGGTGAACCAAATAATATTTGTAATGTATTACCTTATTGTATGAACCAAATGCATGCATCGTGATAGCACATTACCATTACATTACATTACGAATTGTTGTTTAATTACATTACGAAGCTCCATTACATTACGTTCAAAAATCAATCAGCTATCCAAACTGGCCCTTAGGTCTTCGTTGTATGAAGATGCCGATGGAATGGCAGTTCCCAGAACTGTGTAGCTTGTTTTTCTAATGTTGACATATGAAAACCTATGCAACAAATATCCAATTAAAATCCTGGCAGTCTATCTTGATGTATTTATGATGCTTGTGCGCTCCCCCCACCCCCCAACAAAATAAAATAAAATAAAATAATAAAGAAAGAAAGAAAGAAGATATATTTAGGTTTTAATTCAATTTGATTGAAATCAGAGTGTGAAATCAATCAGGGGCTGAAAATTCATTCAATAGCGGTTACATGCTCGTTACAATTAATACAATATTGTTTCTATTCTTCATGCTGTTCAACTTATTGTTCAAGTAAATC
This sequence comes from Panax quinquefolius, assembly GCA_020205615.1. Classification (NCBI taxonomy): domain Eukaryota; kingdom Viridiplantae; phylum Streptophyta; class Magnoliopsida; order Apiales; family Araliaceae; genus Panax; species Panax quinquefolius. The sequence continues at coordinate 85,605,689 of CM035170.1, read as the reverse complement.
CGGATGTTCTTATCTGCAACTCCTCGTTTAGCAATATTGATTGGGGATATCTGAATTTAATTTTGTTTTTCCTTTCATCCTTTCTCTGGATAGGTTGCTAGCTTCCGATTCAGAACTTTCTCGAGTAAATCAACGTCCCTCTGCATGAAGTGATCTTCAAACTCAGCAGTCAATACTAATCAAAGTGCAATATGAGCACCAACCTCACTTCTCGATCGGACAAAAGTCTACTAAATGGACCTTATTGTCTGTCTCCAGAAAGATTCATTACAATGGAGCGAGCAGAATCCAATGTTTCAAAACCTTAGTTCTAAACCTCACCAGTTGTTTGGAGGCAGGTATTTTCATTTTTTCCTGTTTCTTGGAGGCTTCATCTTTGATTCATACTGTAAGAAATGAAAAAAAAAATCTATTTTGACTATTGAACACCTTCCTTAGTCCCATTTGTTCTGTTGGAGTATTCCTTCAATCATACTGATTCCCTTTTGCCAGAGTAGTTTTGGAGGATAAAACATAAGGATATGTTTTAATATTGCCAATATTGCTTGTAGTTGTAGCAGTTGTCTTGTTTATAGGACCTTAATGTAGAATCTTTTAGTGCTGCTTGTATTGTTTAAAAAGTAAAATTAATTAGTAATTAATTCATAGTGCTTGTATTGTCCCCCACCTTGTGACTTGTGTTCTTTTAACAGGTTAAAAGAAATTCAAATTTGAATGAAAACATTGTATTAACCACTTATTCAACTTTCCTCCAAGCAATATTGGCACTTGCAGCCGCCAGCCTAGCCTGACTACTTTTACTCCATAATCCATATTCAGGTTGAAACTAAATGATGAGCAAGAGATAATACGGCTAAACCCATAGTTTATACTGCAAATATGTTTCTGTTCCTTCATTTTAGCAGTCGTGAAGTAGTCAATTTCTTGAGCTAAAGGATGCAGTGAATAAGTTATTTTGTACAAAAAAACCTGCGCAAGTTCAAGGACCAACTTATGGGTTTAGCCAAAATAATACTACTACTTTTTTTTTCTTTTTTTTCTTTTTCAATGTACCAAATCCATTTTAAAACACCATGTATTTTTGGAAAAGTTGTTATTTTTTTTATATTAAAATTTAAACATATTCTATAAAATTAATGGTAGAAAATAAATACCATACATTAGTTTTTAACCACTTAAGTTAATAATTCAAAATTTTCAATATCATATGAAGCTGTTAAAATAGTAATCAAATTATATTTTACCATTATAATTTTTTCAGTCATTCTATCTGTTTTAAAAAGCTGTTAAAACTTTTTCAAGTGGGTCGCACGTTAGATTACTGATGGATGCAGATAAGAGAATCTACATGTACTTTTTTGGGGCTTTTTTTTCAAAAATCAAAATGACAGAAACAAAAAATCATTGAGGTCTAAACTCTAAAAGGTGGCGTTCTACCCGAAGAAAAAACGCTTAAAACCTGATACAAAACGACCACCATCTCCATCTGCATGTTATGTTCAATTAACACACACACACACATATATATATATATGTATATATGTTCTCTGCCATCCTTTCTCATACATACAGTATGAATCAAGAAAGTTAAACCGTTGGGAGAGGAGAAAAAAAGAAGGAAACAAGGCCTCAAATAATCATGACTACTGTGGATATATGTTTCTTTAGCAAGGTATAGAGTTGGTTTGTGTCCTTTCCCATTTTTAGGATTACTATTTTTGTACTTTGATCTAGTGAAAAGTTTTTTAAACTTCAATTTTCTTTTCCCCCGGCCCCTCAAATTGTTCTAGTTCGTTTTTAGCAATTGTGATGATAGATTGATAACTGAAAGAGATTTATATTTTATAGTATAAAGAAAATGTGCAGGTTCAAATTTGATTTATTCAAGTATAAAGCTTACTTTGACCACTTCTCTCTCCTTATTTCTCTCAACAAATGTAAGCACAATGACACCCAAAATCTCCTTTTTCTTATTCCGTTTTTATCCCTTGGATTTTTAATGGAGAATTCTAGATCAAATTCTCAGGTAATTAACTCCCGTCTCTCTAATCTCTAACACTGGGGTCATCTTCTGTTTTGATTCTTTGACTGGTCATTAATTTTCATGGGGTGACTTTAATTTCAGGACACATTGGTTATAAAGGCACCCAAGAAATCTTCATTTGAATTGAGAACGTTGGTGCTACTTTTCTCAGTGTTTTGTGGATTATATATTTTCTCCATTTCTATCAAGCAAACAAAATTTGCTACGGAAACTAAGTTATTAAACATCCAAGTAATTGACCAGCCTTGTGACGCATCAGAATATCAAGAATGGGAAATTCCTTATTTGCATTTCCCAAAACCCGAAACGTTTAGAAGGTAAACAAATATTTTTTTCGTTTTATTTTGTTTCTGTATATTTGAATCTTCAAAGTGAGGTATGATTCTGATGCATTTGTAGAGAATTGTAGGAAGGAATGTGCCTGCAATCCTGTTCGATTCTTTGCCATATTGTCGATGCAGAGATCAGGGAGTGGATGGTTCGAGACATTGTTAAATAGTCATATTAACATCAGCTCCAACGGAGAAGTTTTTGGTGCAAAAGATAGGAGGAGTAATGCTTCTACAATTATAGAGGTTATGGATAAAGTTTACAATCTTGATTGGTTCTCTAGTGCATCCAAGAACGAATGCTCTGCTGCTGTTGGCTTCAAATGGATGCTTAATCAAGTGAGTTTGCATGATTAAGCAATCTTGTAATGTTATAGGCACTTCAATCTGTTGTTCATAAATGTGTAAAAATATACTCCCTCCGTCTGTCCCAGGATAAAAGTCTTAGTTGATTTTTTGCGCATATTAAGAAAAAAAATAAAATGATAAATTGGGCAGTTCATGTGCATAGTCTATAGAAATGAGTTGCATAATAGAGAGTTGCATTTCAGATGACTTTTGTTATACAGGTATTATACAAATGAAACACTCTACAATACAGATGCAACTCATTTAAACTGTCTAGAATCAGAATCCCCAATCATCTACATGCAACAATGCCATAAATTTAAAACTCAAGCTTCTTTCTATTGTTAAAAGAGTGCCTAAACATTTTGCAGGGAGCAATAGCGCATCATAAAGAGATTGTAGAGTACTTCAACAGAAGAGGTGTCTCTGCAATATTTCTCTTCAGAAGGAATCTTCTTCGCAGAATGATATCAATGCGTGCAAATGCCTACGACAAAAGTGTTAAGCTATTGAATGGAACTCACAAGTCTCATGTGCATTCACCACATGAGGTCCTCCTCATCCTCCTCCTCTCTGTTTCTTGGACACCAAAATTTACACAAATTTCAATCTTCTATATTTTGGTTACTTGCAGGCTCAAATATTAGCACAGTACAAGCCTAAGATTAATGCAACATCACTTGTATCGAGTCTAAAGGAAGTAAATGATACAACTCAAAAGGCCTTGGAATTTTTTAAGAGTACTAGGCATATTGTTCTATATTACGAAGATATTGTCAGCAACCACACTGTAAGAACTTGAACAGAACAATATGGTCATTACCATTCCCTATATGTTCCTTTCTTAAACCTGAATTATAATTTTTTCAATGTGCAGAAACTTGTAGAAGTTCAAGAGTTTCTAAGGGTGCCATATAGAAATCTTACGAGCCGTCAGGTTAAGATACACAAAGGCCCCTTATCAAAACATATTGATAACTGGGAAGATGTCCAGAAAGCACTTGAGGGAACATCTTTTGAGAGCTATCTTGATACAGACTATAAATTGTAGTTTCAGGATTGTTTGGATTGTTGTAAATAACTGCCTCTAAGTTTCAAATTTTGCCCAAAATATCATCAGAAGGAAGAATATTGATAGCTGGGGAAGCACCCTCATGTTGCATTACTTTACCCCACACCCCGGCCGCCGTCTTTTCATCAAAATTCAATTGAAATCTCCATTTTTGCATCTACCCATTTGAAAAAAACATACAGGTAGCAAAATGCTATAAGTAGTAATGCTGGGATTCAACCCTTTGGTAGGCATTTCTCGAATGAGATCAGATGCATCGTCTTGTTAACTCATTTGTTTAGCAGAGAAATGACAGTTGAATAATGTTTCAAAATGGCATGAGTTGTAACTGAAGCATTTCATCGAACATGTTTAGGGCATCATCAAGTTGAGTAATTTCGTGAAACCCAAATCTCCGTTTCATACAAATCAAAAGGTAGAGAGTGGAAATTGTAACTCAAGTTTGGAATTCTGCTGCTAAAGTTGGTAGCTTGCTCTGCATATCAAAGCAGCAATTCGGGAAGGATTTTTACGGTATTAAATGTTTGGTCCTAATTCTCCAATTTTGTCCATCTGTCCAATGAGGATAAAAGAATTGATGCCTAAACTAAATAATTAGATTTATAAATGACATGACAATATAGTTGGTTAACTATCGGGTCAACTCATATTAACTGGAACCAAATGGGTTGGTTAAATATTTTTATTTATTTGGGTTGGTTAAAGTTTGGAACCATATTTTTAAAAATATATATATTTTCAACTCGGTTAATCATTTTTCCATTTATATTTTATTCCAAATCCAAATCAAAAGTTTTTTTCATCCATATTTACATATTCAAAATGTTCGAATCACACACCCCACGCCCCCACCCCACCCCCCCCCCCCACCTCACCCCACCCCACCCAACCACCCACCCACCCACCCCCACCCCCACCCCCACCCCACAAAAAAAAATATTATGTGATTATGTATACACCCCTCACCCCACCCCCAACCCCAAAAAAATAATATTATGTGATTATGTATACACCCCTTACCTCCACTCCCCACCCCACCTCCAACCCACCTCCAACCCAAAAAAATAATATTATGTGAATATGTATACACTCCTTACCCCACCCCACCCCACCCCACCTCACCCCACCCCACCCAAAAAATAATATTATGTGATTATGTATACACCCCTTACCCCCACCCCCCACCCCACCCCACCCAAAAAAATAATATTATGTGATTATGTATACACCCCTTACCCCCACCCACCTCCACCCACCACCCACTCCCACCTCCATCAACACTCACACCCACACTCACACTCAAAAAAATAATATTATGTGATTATGTATACACCCTTACCACCCCACCTCACTCCACCCCACCCCACCCCACCCCCCCCCTCCTCCACCCCCCCCCCACCCCACCCCCACCCCCACCCCAACCCCAACCCCAAAAAATAATTTGTATACACCACCCACCCCACCCCCTACGTCCACCCCACCCCACCCCCACCCCACCCCCACCACCACCACTCCACCCATACCCCCACCACTCCCTCCCAAAAAAATTAATATTAAGCGATTATATATACACTGTGACGCTCCCAAAACAGATATACATCACTTATTCTGAGTCGCCAAATATATGGTACAAAATACAAATACAACTTAATTATACAACCTGTCAGTGCAAAATACGACAAAACATAAAATTGTGAGTTTTAATACAAATACATGTCGTCTAGCATAATATACAAACTCAAATTCAATATTGTTACATTTATTTTCTCACTATTTCACCGAATAGTGAGGACTACTAATCTTATCATCTCTTCGTCACTCTCGTTTCGACTAGTCCTCGCTACGTTCTCTTTTCTCAAGAGAACAATGAAAGTAAAAGGGTGAGCTCAACTAGCCCAAGAGAAAATATTATGACTAAGATAATGCGAGAATATATTATCGTTAGCCTTCAATGATGTTAAACCGATATAATATAACAACCATCAAGTTTAACTGCAGCGGAACAAGCAATCCATTAAAAGAGTCAAGTAGAGAATAAAATCTACTATCTTTTATGATTTAAAAGATTTTTCATCACTTTTATCGTTGGGACTCAGCTTAATAAATAATCCACATCACCGAATCATCCCTGCACTACGACCAAGGATATTCTTTAGTATCACGACCACAATTATCCATGCACTACGGGCCAAGAATATTTGTGTATTCATTAATGGTCATGATCACGCCAACAACTCGTCCATCAATGAACTACTACCAATGAGAACTTTTACCACATCATTTGTAACATTACTACCATGATTATTATCTAAGAATAATCCTGGTCATAATCATACCAAGTCCATCTATGCACTACAAGCCACAGATGACTTTCAACATAATATAAACATGAGGATGATGACAATGATATAAGAATTCAATAAAACAAGTTCAAGAATTAATTTATTCAGGAACCAATAACGTCCAAATTGTCAACATGATACTTCTTTGTGGAGTAAAATTCAAGAATGCTCAGAAGAATATTTCAATGAAAAGATACTGGATGAAGCGCAAATATCAAGGATATTCCACTAATTTCATAGAGTATAGAAGTCAAAACTTTAACCAACTGAGTATAACAAGGAATTGAATAACAAAAGAAATCACCAGGCATACGATAGACCGCACATGCAGGTTATTCCAACAGAATAATAAATAACGGAATCGGTGCAGCGTAAAACGCATGAACAAGATATTCCAACAGAATAATAAAAAGAGCGGAATCGGGTTCGGCAGAAAAAGCATGTATATGATATTCCAATATAATAATAAAGATGGAACCAGGTCCGACGTAGAACGCACAGACAGGATGTTCCAATAGAATGATAAATAATGGAACCAGGTCCCAGCAGAACGCATGCATGTGACGATGATGTTCCATGTAATGATAAAAATAGAATAATGTAAGAATTTCACCAAGTATAGGGTAGCCCGCGTATACAGGTTATTCCAATAGAATAATAAAGAATGGAATAACAGAAGTTCTCTTTATGGATAAGAAAGAAATAATACTCCCTACCTTGGAAAAACTGGATACTGGAATAGTGAGGTAGCAGACTTCTCTTCTTCTTTCTCTCTATAATTTCTCTCTATAATAATCGCTCTAAAGCTTTTGTGAATTGGTGAGAAATGAAGGAAGAATGAGCTTCTATTTATAGGAAAATATAGTTTTGATAATTGCACGTTTCGGGGCTCGAAAAATTACAGTACAATACTTCTAACTTTTCTTTCATTTTTAATTTAGTCCTGCAAATATTATCAAACTTGCACCACCTCCCCTAATAGTATATAATGTGAATCAATAGTTCAATCATGTGAATCAATAGTATAATCATGTGAAAAATACGAATTACAGTATAGTACCTCCATCTATACCTCCATTTTTAACTTAGTCATGCAAGTATTATCAATCTTGCACCAACTCCCCTAATAGTAAATAATGTGATTCAATAGTACACACATGTGAACAAATAGTTATATAAGCATGTGAATTAGTAGTAATTAATTACTCATTTATCCGATAAATTACCCGATTTATTAATATAATCTCTAGACATCAATTATCATCGGAATAGATGTCGATTTCCACTAACACTAATAATTCCAACACAATGGAACTATCAAAATTTATTTTTAATCAACATAACTTATTCATCATTAATATTATAACTCACAATATTTAACAACCAATGTCGCTCCCGTGAAAGAGGGGCTTTAGATAAGGATTTCTCCTTATTGGCGCCATGCAATTAGGTGACCAAACCTCTCCTTGATGTAACTTCTGAACATTGTCAATATTGCAAATAATAATATGAATAACTTTGTCGTCTCAATTATTGATTTAATAATATAAAATATTATGCAAATGATCTTTGTGACAATAATTGAATCAATAATATGAGAGATGTGATGCGAAATTCTTTAGTAGCAATAATTGAGTATAACTGAGTGACTTCTCACGTAAGCATCAATAATCAATACCGTGTGCTACTATGCAACCACACGTATTACTGTACTTTTAACACCGGGTGTTTCAACAGTTAACGGTAAAACTTCCGCCGTTATTTTCATAAAGTATTTTTGTCGTTTTCTCAATCCGACAATAATTCCATTGTGGGGGTCCACCAATGATTGTGCCATTGTACGAATATTCCCTGTTAAAACGAATATTCCCCGACCAATCGAATATTATATAACAACTTGCGTACTTTGCAAAATTTGTAAATATTACCCACAACTATAACATTATATCAAATCCATACCATAATATTCAAAAATATATTTCGAGAAAATTTAATCTTTATTCAAAAAGTTGGGGTCTTACAACCTCCCCTTCTTATGAAATTTTATCCTCGAAATTAGGGTGCGTACCTGGTATGTCGAAGAGGTAAGGATATCTTGATTTCATCTCAGATTCTAACCCCCAGGTCATTTCTTCCACATCGTGGTTTCTCCACAAAACTTTGACTTGAGGTATAACCTTGGAGCGTAGAATATGATCCTTTTTATCCAAGATTTTAACATGTAACTCTTCATACGTTAAATCTTCCTCTATCTCGTCTGGTTCTAATTCAATAATGTGGTTCGGGTCTTTCACATATTTACGTAATATAGATATGTGAAAAACGTTATGAACACGAGACATACATGGCGGTAAAGCGAGTGTGACAACCCCAAAATAGGTCCATTCCATCCAACCTATTCTGAGTCGCCAAATACATGATACATAAAACAACTACAACTTTATTACAACAATTGTCGTGCAAAATACAACAACACATATGCTGTGAGTTTGGATACAAATATATACCAACTGTGACTCTTATCCCAACCTTGGATAGCTCGTCACAATGACACCTTACATAAAGGTATAGTCAAAAACTGTTTTAGAAATTAAAATCTTTGGGAAGTGCTCAAGGAAACCTTCGTACATGGGAGGTCATGCTTCTAGGTTATGATAGATATCATATGGCCACAGAAATATCCTTGGTTGACCCAATAGACCCCAAAGAAAAACGAGAAGATTACTATCATATTCTTCCCAATGGTGAGTCTTCTCTTGACATATCATTATCTCCACTGTCTCTAATTGAGAATTATACTTCAAATAAATACCAAGATTATATAGGTAGTGCCCGTAAATATACTCAGGAAGTGGATGAGCACAACCCTGTCTTATGATGACACGAGGTTGTATGTCATTAAACATCTTGTATGATAGTGGCAAAACACCCTTCCAACGTTGGGTTCGCCTCACCCTAGTTGATTCACCAAATATAACTACTAAATGATGACCACCGTTCTATTTCCTCACACTTACCCCACTCGACCCACCTACACTCTTATTACCTGAAAGGAATTGTGAAGCAAAAGGGTGAGCACAACTAGCTCAGTAAAGAATATCATGACTAAAGATAATTAAATTATCAATAGCCTTCATCAATAATAAATTAGAGATTTAGAACATATGGTAGATGATAAAAATTTCAACCATAGTTAACGTGAATCTAGCGATCCATTAGAAGAGTCAAATAGACCATAAAGTCTATTATCTTCTATGTTAAAAATCCACCAATAATGTTTTATCCTCGTAATATCAATCAACAGCTTTGGTCCACAATCATATGAATAACTCATAATCATAATTGTGATTCTAAATTTCTCTTCGCATCCAGGACGAAGATAATTTTTATCACATGTCTTTACCTGAAACATCAAAGATCATGGTTATACCAAATCACAGCCCTCGCTTATAATCATACTAACAATTTCATCTTTGCACTACAGGCCAAAGATATTCATCAACGGACCATCTTTGCACTACAGGCCAAAGATATTCAACAACAGGTCATCTTTGCACTACGGGCCAAAGATATTCATCAACAATTCATCTTTGCACTACAGGCCAAAGATATTCCTCAACAGTTCATATTTGCACTACAGGCCAATATATTAATATCTCAAAGAAATATATAATTATTTCAGAATTTATATAAACAATAATTATAACCATGTTGATCATTTCACCTTTGCACTTAAGCTAAAGATATTCAATTATAAATTCAATGGTCATGATCATACCAGTCAAAAATTCAACTTTGCACTACTGGCTAAAGAGAACCCATAGTCATGATCATACCAATAATCTACCCATCTTTACACTCAAGTCAAAGAGAAATTAATATCATCATTAGGGTTATAAAAATATTATATATGATAATAAAAATAATATAATCAACATATAGATTTAATCTCAAGAGTAATATTCATAACTCAACTATAATTTGGTTAGAAAAAGAAACCAATTTTGTCATGAATAGTAACTCGTGAATAGTAACCCATGAATAGTAATTTCGTGAATAGTAACTCGTGCATAGTAACTCATGAATAGTAAACTCGACACAAAAAGGTAAAAATTCCACAATAAAATTTATACCAATATTTCGGTATAATGATATTGAAATAACATTTCTTAAACTTATAAACAATTTATTTTAATTATTTACACTTTACTAAATAATGTATTTAATCATCCTAAAATGCCAAACTCATAAGATTTCATCACCAATAACCAAAACCCTCATCAAAAATCTGCATATAACTCATGTATGATTCTCATGACATAAAATCATATTTTCCAATTTTCTTACTTCACATAACATATTTAATTCCTTTACTCATAACTAGACCATTTTCATGAAAAATACCAAATCAGTTCCAAAAATATTTCTTTTCTGGGATTTAGCAGAATATAGTCCCATATTGAACATATATTTTTCTCAGAATTTTTAAAATTCATTTACTATTTTTCATATGGCCAAAACCGCCGAATATTTAGACATTTATCATAAATTATACTTTTATCCAAAAATTCCGAAATTCACAGAGTACACTGATATTATATAGATGTACTCCCAATAAAAGTTTTATCAATTTTGGAGTTAACCACAAGGAGTTATAAGGGTTTTCTTTTAAAATAGTCTTTTCCCGTAAAATTCATAACTCTTACTTTATACATCCAAAAATCGCCATTTTTGGACACAATCAATAAAACTCATCAAAATATCATTTCAAATTTTTTCAGAATTTTTTGAAGGTCGGAAGAAGTATGAACTGAAAAACATAATAACCCTTAAAATTCCTTTACCTCGAAGAGCAGTACTTCTGACTGGAATATCGGATGTAAAGCCAAAGGAAACTTGCACCGAAAAGAAAATCTCAAAGTATCTAAATACTCACAAAAATATGCTTGATAATATAGAGAGAAAATTTATTTTTCTGGTGTGATTTTCAATTCTAACATAAGCACCTATTTATAGGAAAATGCTAGAACGCCAAAGGAGACTAAAATAATAAATTATTATTTTCTTTCTTTCTTTTCTCCACGCACACCTCAATTGAAATGCTTGGGCAGCCAACTTGGAAGATATAGCAGCCCATGTGTTATTCAACACCAACCCAAAAGTGGGTCCCACCCATAAATTTTAATAAAAATCATTTTATTTTCTGAAACTTCAATAATTCATAGAAAATAGCTCTGTTATCAGAAAAATACGAATTTTATGTCCATTTTGACTGAAATCGAATTCTCTACAACTTTGTAGCTTTGAGTTTTTCCAAATTCTAAACCAAAAATATCCGAAATCCACAAACGGATGATTTTTAATACCTCCACACCGATAAAATACTGATAAAACACCTCAGCATTAATTCCTTAATTTTTATCCACATAAAAATAAATATATCCATCATTTATATCCACATAAAATAAATATTTCCTTATCATATAAATTAATAATTAATTATTCACAAATAATATTACAGAATCACAATTATGATAACGAATAGCTCCGGAAAGAGGGGCTTTCCAATAAGGATTTCTCCTTACTGGCGCGCAATTAGATGACCAAACCTCTCCTTGACAGAACTTTCTAGACATTGCCAATAATGCTTTATCTAATAATATTATTCAAATAATATGAATTATTGATCCGATAATGTAGAATCTTGTCTAATGACAATTATTGAAACAACAATAATATAAAATATCAACGCAAAGAATTATTGAATTAATAAAAAAATATTGAACAAGAATTACATGTAACAATTATTGAGTAGTGTCTTCTTACGTAAGAATCAATAATTCAAAAATCTTCTGCAAAAAAACCGTAATAGCTTCTTGTGCAACAACGCGTATTACTTTACTTTACCCACCGGGTATTCCAACAGTGTTAACGGTAACAACTACGCCGTTATTTATAAAAACTCAATTTTTGTCGTTTTCTTCATCCGACAGTTATTCGTTATGGGGCCCACAAATGGCTGCGCCGTTGTACGAATATTCTCCGACAGAAAGAATATTTCACGACCAAACGAATATTCCCCGACAATTGAATATTTTATAACCACTTGCGTCTTTTGAAAAAAAAATTCATATCTCATCCTTAAATTTAAACTTTTATCAATTTAATCATTTACTGAATTGTAATTATAAGAAAAATTGAATACTTTTATTTCATAAAATTCGGGGTCTTACAATCTCCCCTCCTTATGAAATTTTGTCCCCAAATTTCGTGCACAGTATTTGAAAAGTTGAGAATACCTTGCTTTCATTTCAGATTCTATCTCCCGGGTCATCATGATTTCTCCATTGCTTATCTCCCGTGATAACTTCATTTGGGTTCTTCACTTGTTGGGAAGTCATGACAACCGCCATCCCTCGAACTCTTAGGGCTTTGACTTGTGCAGGCGACATTTAAGCGTCATCACTACCGTTGGAATATACTTTTCTATAGGACATATTCCTCCCTCAACTGCCTCGTCGTACTCCTGTTTCATGATTTGAATCATCAATCTTCGATCCATATCGAATTTAGGTTGACTGCTATGTACAGGGTAATTCAAAACTCGATATTGAGTTCTCCCAATTGCTTTCCAAAAAGAGAAATTCATATCATCTATTTTAGCCTTCTTAGATCGGACATTTCTTTCCACAATATCCACGGTCGTGCGGCTTTTGCCCACGATCACTTATTCTCACTGCGTTCGGTTTTTTCTTCTTTCAAATTCAGATTCCATCTTTATCATCTTATACTCGCCAAAGAATACTTACATTCAAGCATCACATATCGGGTAACACACAGTTTGAATTATTACATCCTTTTGCTCCACGATCTTTTATCGTTCTTGACTTTCGCTCTTAACTCATGTATACGATTTTGCAATTCTACATTTTGATCATATAATACCTCTAATAAATTCTCCTCGGGTACCTCTTCTTCCTCTTCTTCCTCTCTCTCAGCTGTTATGTAAGACCCCAAATTATTAATAAATGAAATTTATTTTCCTCTATTTATTATTTTGAAATAGTAAGGGTTGATTTGATTAATGTGGATAGTTATGGGTAAAATACATAAATATTTGAATAAGCAAGTGGTTATAAAATATTCATTATTGTCGGAGAATATTCGTTTGGTCATGGAATATTAAATCTTTGTCGGAAATATTAAATGCTGACGTATGCCTAGTGATTTTTGTGGGCCCATAACGGAAAGCGATTGGATGAAGAAAATGACAAATATAAGTTATTTATAAATAACGGCGTAGTTATTCTGAATTAAAAGCTGTTGGAATACCCTTTGGTTAAAACACACTAATACGCTGGCGTTGTTGAGCGGAAGCATTTCGGTATTGTACCAATTATTGATTCTTACGTGAAAGGCACTACTCAATAATTGTTACGATAATTACTATTCAATATTTTATTTTATTGATTTAATAATTCTTTGCATTGATATTTTATATTATTGTTGTTTCAATAAATTGTCATTACATAGTATTTTCCATTATCGTAGAAATAATTCATATTATCTGAATAATATTATTGAATAACATTATTGGCAATGTCTAGAAAGTTACATCTAAGGAGAGGTTTGGTCACCTAATTGCGGCGCCAAGAAGAGAGAGATCTTTATTGGAAAACCCCTTCCTCCTGAACGGCTTAGTTAACGATCTTGTGATTCTATAATATTATTTGTGAATAATTAATTATTGATTTATATGATGAGGAAAATATTGATTTTATGTGGATATAGATGGAGAAAATTTTAATGTGACAATTGTTGAAAATTAATATTTTATATTTTCTCGATAAAATAATTCATTTAAATATATTATTTTAATAATATATTAACGGTGATATTTTTATAATGAATGTGGGATATATGAGTATATGAGGATGAAGAGTATTTTTGTGGCATTAAATGTTTAACACATATTTTGTGTGTTGGTGGACACAATTATTGACCGAAATTTGATTATAGCTTGTAAAATCACCCGTTTATGGATTTCGGTTAATTTCTATTTGGAATTTAGAAAAACTTCCTTCTGCAAAGTTGTAGATAATGGAATTTTCTATGGAAATTCATGAGTTTTGAATTTTTCTGATAAAAGAGCTATTTATTATGAATTATTTAAGTTCTGAAGCTCCGAAATAATTGATTTTTGGAAGTTGTAATTATGTTTTTTAAGAAAAACGTTTTTCAAATGTTGGTGGCCATCTTTAACATGTGCTTGGTGGCTGAAATCAGATTTCAAAGTGTGCGTAGGAATGTGTTTTGTAAATATTAATATTATATTAATTTTTTTACTTTGGTGTTCTAAGCATTTTTCTATAAATAGGGTGCTTAGGTTAGAATTGAAAATCACACCAGAAACTGAAGTTTTCTCTCTCTATATTATCGAGCGTATTCTTGTGAGTATTTTGAGTATACTTTGAGTATTGTTATACGGTGCAAGTTCAAGTCATAGCCTATATCTGGTGTTTCAACTAGAAGTACTGTCTTTCGAGGTAAGGGATGTTATTTTCTTCGTAAGTGATATTATTTCTTCAATATCATTATGTTGAAATATTAGTTGGAACTTTTTATCAAATTTAGAACTTTTTCATATTGGAGTTACTATTCATGAGTTACTATTCACAAGTTACTATTCATGAGTTACTATTCACGAGTTACTATTCACGAGTACTATTCACGAAGCGTGAAGATGTTTTTTATGAAATTTCTATCTTTTGGTGTCGGAGTTACCTATTCACGTAAATGGCACTATTCACGAATCTGGCCTATTCACCTAAAAATGAAATTTCTTCTTTTTGTCCAAAATATCTACTATGGATACTAGCTTTGATTGTATCCATGTTTTGATCATTCTTGAATTTTACTCCACTCACGATTATTTATGAAGTATTTTTGAACTTGGATTGTTTAAAATACTGAATCCTTAATAATTGTTCTTTTGTTTCACCGGATTCGTTTCCTTTAAAATATTTTTCATCATCCTCGGTCCTAAATGATGATATTCTTTGAATATCTTTGGCTTTTAGTGCAAAAGATGAATGATTTCTTGATGAATATCTTTGGGCCGTAGTGTAAAGATGAACAGGTGTTGAGATGAACATAACCTACTGATTAATATCTTTGGCCCGTAGTGCAAAGATGAACAGGTGTTTAGATGAACATGACCAACTAATGAATATCTTTGGCCTGTAGTGCAAAGATGAATATTTGATTTCAGATATATATTGATTGATGTTACAGGGATAAAATATCGAAGATGAACTTTTAAATTCATATATAGAAGATAGTAGTTTACATTCTCTACTTAACTCTTCTAATGAATTGTTGTTTCCGCTGCAGAAGATTGATTTAAAACTGGTTGTCTATTGTATTCTATTAGATTTTTCCCTGTTGGAGACTAACGATAATTTGTTGTATATTATCTTAGTCATAATATTCTTTACTGGGCTAGTTGAGCTCACCCTTTTCCTTTTTGTTCCATTTTCTTCTCGGGAGGCGAGAATATAGTGAGTACTGCAGTTGGGGTATGGAATGATGGTTATAGAGAGAGAGTTGTTTAGTAGTCCTCACCATTTTGTAAAATAATGTATAAATAATTGTGATGAGGATTTATTTGGGTATGTATATTGTCTAGAAGACAATAATTGTATTTAAACTCACAAGATATATGTTGTCGTATTTTGCACTACACAAATGTATTAATAAAGTTATAGTTATTTACGTACCATGTATTTGGCGACTCGAAATGGGTTGGATGGAATGGACCTATTTTGGGGTGTCACAGTTGGTATCGAGCTTAGGGATATGATCTCTGGCGGAGATCGGGGAATAGAACCGGGAGGAAGAGACGAGTAAATCCTTCGCTAGTGTGTCCTACCTAAGCTTATTTGTTAGTTGGTTGAAGTATATAGGGATATTATGTGATATATTGATTTCCTTAATTAACCCTTGTTTTATGGCGGTATTTGAGAATGTCGACTAAGAATATTAACAATGAAGTAAATGAGATCGTAGAGATGCTGTCTTTACTGCGAGGAGAAACGTCTGAACAGTGGCAATGTACCTCCTGTGAACAACACCACCGAAAGCGATTGATGAGCGAGGGGATGTTTAGAAGCTTTTTGCGATTCATGCAAAATCGATTTAGGAGACTTCGTGTTCAAAATACGAGGAGGAAATGATAGCAATTCACGGGTTATCACAAATGAAGCGATTCAAAGAGTTGGGACCACGAAATTTAAGGAAAAGCCGGATCCGATCATGGCGAAAACATGGGTCAAGCAAATTACCAAGATATTCGATGTCTTGGGATGCATGGAGGAACGAAGGTTCCATTCGCCACCTTTATGTTCCGTGGCGAGGCGATTCTTCGGTGGGAATCGTGAAGCGTACCCATCCATCCACCGCACTCGGCATGTCGTGGGAGACATTTCAGAAGCAGTTCAATGACAAGTACTTCCACGAAAGTATTCGTCATATGAAGGAAGTGGAGTTTATTAGACTGAGCGAGAATAACATGACGGTGTCCCAAAGACGAGGCGAAGTTTGCGAGTTATCCAGTTTTGCACCTCATTTGGTGGAGAATGAGGAGCGATATGACGGATGTTTACGAGAGGTTTGAAACCCAGGCATCGTCGATATCTCATTTCTCATAAATTTTCTCTCTATTCACCAGTTGTCAGCGGGGCTCGGTTTGTTAGAGCGAGATAACGAGTAAGTTCAACCAAGGACCTTAACCAGATCATCTCAAGAAGATAGCGATCATCGAATAACGATAACCACGGAGGAGAAAGAAGAATACGGACAAAGTCGGTAACCACTCTGGTGGTAATCGTGGCCATGAAAATAGAAGAAGCGAGTCGGGAGGAGATTTTAAAAGAGGAGATTCAACAACGACCATGTGAAGCGTCGGCCACCAATGTAAACCGGTTCCAAGGAGGAGAAAAACCATCGGTCGTATATTTACAAATGCAGAAAGAGGGACATATCGGCCTAAGCGCCCTAACAGTTTAAGCTATGCTATAATTGTGGAAAAGAAGGACATATCGCTCGAGATTGTACGATATCGAAACCCAGTCAAGCGGGAATGGTGACTCAAAAGGATGTCCCAGAAAGGTCAAAGTCAACGGTTCCTGGAAGAGCGTTTGTCGTGACCGGTCAAAATGCGAGGAACCCGGACGAAGTTAGCACGGGTTAGTTAATTATAAATTCTTGCGAAGTTTATACCTTACTAGATACCGGTTCTACCCATTCTTTTATCTCTCTTGCTTGCGTTCAACGTTTAAACTTGACTCCGGAGAAATTAGACTTTGACCTATCTGTGGAGACTTCGTTAGGAGAAACTTTCATTACATCCGTTGTTTAGAAATCTTGCTTGATTCAGGTTGGCACTATCACATTACCTGTTAACCTTATTTCTATAGAGATATTTATTTTTGATGTGATTTTAAGGTTAACTACTCATCATGCCGAAATTGATTACTTTTGTAAGGTTATTAGTTTTCATATTCCCAAGCAACCTGTTATTCGAATTCAAGCAATCAAACCATTGTAGTCAAACATTTTCATATCAAGCCATGAAGTCATTCGTTTATTACGGATGTCAAGTTTTCTTAGTCCATGTTATGGATTTGAATAAAGACACGTCGATTTGAATAATATTCTGTTGTTATTGATTTTTCCCGACGTATTTCTGAAGAATTTCTTGGTTTACTCCCAAAGACGATATTAAATTTTGTATCGACTTTGAACCCGTCTGAAACTCATTTCTAAAATCTCATATCGAATGGCTCTATTGAACTTCGTGGAGTTAAAATTCAACTATAGAATTTGGTACCGAGCCTTTATCCGGTGATTTCCTTTGTGGAATGCAAAAACCGCACTCTCTCCGTAGGGGACACCATATTCGTGCGATAGTAAACGATAGGTGTAATTGTAACGTACTATCCAAGGTTGGGATATGAGTCACAGTTGAGAACAACCTAAGTCGGTAATCGAAATACGTAGCTTTCTAAGCTTAGTTGGTTATTATCGGAGATTTGTTGAAGGATATTCTCGAATCGCTATTCCATTAACGCAGCTGACTCGTAGAGATACAAAATTTGAATGGAGCAAGGAATGTGGGAAGAGCTTCGAAGAACTCAAGAGGAGACTCATTTCAGCACATGTTCTGACCATGCCATCCTGGAAAAGAGAACGTGGTAGCTGACGTGTTGAGTAGAAGATCGTATACAAGTAAGAGTACGATATTGTCAAAGACTAATTTAGTATAATTTACAAATAATAGAGATGGAGATGAAAACTCTAGGTACCCACGTGATGATATACGAGTATAATCAACTTTAATCGATAAAGTTAAAGTTGTTCAAGCTACACACCGGAGCTGATGAATTTGAAGAAGGAGGTGTAAGAAGTTGTTATTTCAAAAGCGAGAATCGGTGAGGTGAGGAAAGCTCAAACCTTCGATTTATTAATCCATTTGAAATTCTCGATCGAATAGGAACTGTGGCCTATAGACTCGTTTTACCGCCAAGTATGACGCGTGTTCATAACGTTTTTCACGTATCGATGTTACGTAAATATGTGGACGACCCGAACCACGTCATTGAGTTAGAACCGGACGAGATAGCCGAAGATTTAACATACGAGGAGGTACTTGTCAAGATCTTGGATAGGAAAGAACATGTCCTATGTATCGAGGTTATACCACAAGTTAAAGTTTTGTGGAGAAACCATGCTATTGAGGAAATGACCTGGGAGTTGGAAACGGAAATGAAAGCAAGGTATTCTCATCTTTTCGAAACACCAGTGCATCGTCACGTCAATTTCGAGGACAAAATTTCATAAGGAGGGGAGGTTGTAAGACCCCAAATTATTAATAAATGAAATTTATTTTCCTCTATTTATTATTTTGAAATTGTAAGGGTTGATTTGATTAATGTGGATAGTTATGGGTAAAATACGCAAATATTTCGAATAAGCAAGTGGTTATAAAATATTCATTATTATTTGAGAATATTCGTTTGGTCGTGGAATATTAAATGCTGACGAGCTGCTATTTTGTGGGCCCCATAACGAAAGCGATTGGATGAAGAAAATGACAAATATAAGTTGTTTATAAATAATGGCGTAGTTATTACTGAGTATTACTTATTGGAATACCCAAGGTTAAAACACACTAATACGCGTTGTTGAACAATGATACACCAGTATTGCACCAATTATTCATTCTTACGTAAAAAGGCACTACTCAATAATTATTACGATAATTACTATTCAATTATTTTATTTTATTGATTCAATAATTGTTGCATTAATATTTTATATTACCGTTGTTTCAATAAATTGTCATTACATAGTATTTTTTATTATCTGACAATAATTCATATTATCCTAATAATATTATTAGATAACATTATTGGCAATGTCTAGAAAGTTACATACATAAGGAGAGGTTTGGTCACCTAATTCCGCCCGATGAGTGAGAGATCCTTATTGAAAGCCCCTCTTTCTGTGAACTACACGGTTGCCAAGATCTTGTGATTCTGTAATATTATTTGTGAATAATTAATTATTGATTTATATGATGAGGAAAATATTGATTTTATGTGGATATAGAAGGAGAAAATTTTTAATGTGACAATTGTTGAAAATTAATATTTTATCTTTTTCTGATAAAATAATTTATTTAAATATATTATTTTAATAATATATTAACGGTGATATTTTTATAATGAATGTGGGATATATGAGTATATGAGGATGAAGAGTATTTTTGTGGCATTAAATGTTTAACACATATTTTGTGTGTTGGTGGACACAATTATTGACCGAAATTTGATTATAGCTTGTAAAATCACCCGTTTGTGGATTTCGGCTAATTTCTGTTTGGAATTTGGAAAAACTTCCTTCTGCAAAGTTGTAGATAATGGAATTTCCTATGGAAAGTCGTAAGTTTCAAATTTTTCTGATAAAAGAGCTATTTATTATGAATTATTTAAGTTCCGAAGCTCCGAAATAATTAATTTTTGGAAGTTTTAATTATGTTTTTTAAGAAAAATGTTTTTCAAATGTTGGTGGCCATCTTTAACATGTGCTTGGTGGCTGAAATCAGATTTCAAAGTGGGCGTAGGAATGTGTTTTGTAAATATTAATATTATATTAAATTTTCTACTTTGGTGTTCTAAGCATTTTACTATAAATAGGGTGCTTAGGTTAGAATTGAAAATCACACCAGAAACTGAAGTTTTCTCTCTCTATATTATCGAGCGTATTCTTGTGAGTATTTTGAGTATTCTTTGAGTATTGTTATACGGTGCGCTCAAGTCATAGCCTTATATCCTGTTTTTTTGACTAAAAGTCTTGTCTTTCGAGGTAAGGGATGTTATTTTCTTCGTAAGTGATATTATTTCTTCAATATCATTATACTGAAATATTGGTTGGAAATTTTTATCAAATTTGGAACTTTTTCATATCGGAGTTACTATTCATGAGTTACTATTCACGAGTTACTATTCATGAGTACTATTCACGGCGTGAAGATATTTTTTTGTGAATTTCTATCTTTTGGTGTCGAGTTAGTATTCACGATACGACACTATTCAAGAATACTATTCACTATTCAATTAAAAATGAAATTTCTTCTTTTGTCCAAAATATCTACTATGGATACTAGCTTTGATTGTATCCATGTTTTGATCATTCTTGAATTTTACTCTACTCTGATTACTTATGAAGTATTTTTGAACTTGGATTGTTTAAAATATGAATCCTTAATAATTGTTCTTTTGTTTCACTGGATTCGTTTCCTTTAAAATATTTTTCATTATCCTCGGTCCTAAATGATGATATTATTGAATATCTTTTTGCCTCAGTAGTGCAAAGATGAATGATTTCTTGATGAATATCTTTGGCCCGTAGTGCAAAAGATGAGCAGTGTTGAGATGAACATGACTTCTTCGATTAATATCTTTGGCCCGTAGTGCAAAGATGAACAGGTGTTTAGATGAACATGACCAACTAATGAATATCTTTGGCCTGTAGTGCAAAGATGAATATTTGATTTCAGATATATATTGATTGATGTTACAGGGATAAAATATCGAAGATGAACTTTTAAATTCATATATAGAAGATAGTAGTTTGCATTCTCTACTTAACTCTTCTAATGAATTGTTGTTTTCGCTGCAGAAGATTGATTTAAAACTGGTTGTCTATTGTATTCTATTAGATTTTTCCCTGTTGGAGACTAACGATAATTTGTTGTATATTATCTTAGTCATAATATTCTTTACTGGGCTAGTTGAGCTCACCCTTTTCCTTTTTGTTCCATTTTTTTTCTCAGGAGGCGAGAATGTAGCGAGTAATGCAGTGGGGTATGGAATGATGGTTATAGAGAGAGTTGTTTAGTAGTCCTCACCATTTTGTAAAATAATGTATAAATAATTATGATGAGGATTTATTTGGGTATGTATATTGTCAGAAGACAATAATTGTATTTAAACTCACAATATATATGTTGTCGTATTTTGCACGCGACAAATGTATTAATAAAGTTGTAGTTATTTACGCATACATGTATTTGGCGACTCGTAATGGGTTGGATGGAATGGACCTATTTTGGGGCATCACATGTTACCTCTGCGACCATCTCGAATACAACTATCAATTCTTCACTCACCATATGGATTTCTCTAATTCCTTCTTCACTTTGACATCACATTATCCCGGTTTGGTGATTAGAGGTATCCCCACGGTCTCATTCACTCCATTGTTAACATTCTCGTGAGCCCATTCTCAAATCTTGCCATAAAACAAGGGTTAATTAAACAAATTAACATATCACATAATATCCCGATATTATGACTGACCAACAAATAAGCTTAGGTAGGACACACTAGCGAAGGATTTACTCATCTCTCTCCTCCTAGTTATATTCCCCGATCTCCGCCAGAGACCATATCCCTAACCTCTGATACCAACTGTGACAACCCCAAAATAGGTCCATTCCATCCAACCTATTCTGAGTCGCCAAATACATGGTACAGAAAACAACTAGAACTTTATTACAATAATTGTCGTGCAAAATACAACAACACATATGCTGTGAGTTTGGATACAAATATATACCAACTGTGACTCTTATCCCAACCTTGGATAGCTCGTCACAATGACACCTTACATAAAGGTATAGTCAAAAACTGTTTTAGAAATTAAAATCTTTGGGAAGTGCTCAAGGAAACCTTCGTACATGGGAGGTCATGCTTCTAGGTTATGATAGATATCATATGGCCACAGAATTATCCTTGGTTGACCCAATAGACCCCAAAGAAAAACGAGAAGATTACTATCATATTCTTCCCAATGGTGAGTCTTCTCTTGACATATCATTATCTCCACTGTCTCTAATTGAGAATTATACTTCAAACAAATACCAAGATTATATAGGTAGTGCCCATAAATATACTCAACAAGTGGATGAGCACAACCCTGTCTTATGATGACACGAGGTTGTATGTCATTAGACATCTTGTATGATAGTAGCAAAACACCCTTCCAACGCTGGGTTCGCCTCACCCTAGTTGATTCACCAAATATAACTACTAAATGATGACCACCGCTCTATTTCCTCATTACCCCCCGCTTCGACCCAATTACACTCTTATTACACGAAAGGAATTATGAAGCAAAAGGGTGAGCTGACAACTAGCTCAAGAAAGAATATCATGACTAAAGATAATTAAATTATCAATAGCCTTCATCAATAATAAATCGAGATTTAGAACATATGGTAGATGAAAAAAATTTCAACCATAGTTGCGGTGAACGAGCGATCCATTAGAAGAGTCAAATAGACCATAAAGTCTATTATCTTCTATGTTAAAATCCACCAACAATGTTTTATCCTTGTAACATCAATCAACAGCTTCGGTCACAATTATATGAATAACTCATAATCATAATTGTGATTCTAAATTTCTCTTAGCATCCGTGATCGAAGATAATTTTCATCACATGTCTTTACCGAAACATCAAAGATCATGGTTATACCAAATCACAGTTCCTGTTTATAATCATACTAACAATTTCATCTTTGCACTACAGGCAAAAAATATTTATCAACAGACCATCTTTGCACTATAGGCCAAAGATATTCAACAACAGGTCATCTTTGCACTACGGGCCAAAGATATTCATCAACAATTCATCTTTGCACTACAGGCCAAAGATATTCCTCAACAGTTCATATTTGCACTACATGCCAATATATTAATATCTCAAAGAAATATATAATCATTTCAGAATTTATATAAACAATAATTATAACCATGTTGATCATTTCACCTTTGCACTTAAGCTAAAGATATTCAATTATAAATTCAATGGTCATGATCATACCAGTCAACAATTCAACTTTGCACTACTGGCCAAAGAGAACCCATAGTCATGATCATACTAATAATCTACCCATCTTTACACTCAAGTCAAAGAGAAATTAATATCATCATTAGGGTTATAAAAATGTTATATATGATAATAAAAATAATATAATCAACATATAGATTTAATCTCAAGAGTAATATTCATAACTCAACTATAATTTGGTTAGAAAAAGAAACCAATTTTGTCATGAATAGTAACTCGTGAATAGTAACTCATGAATAGTAACTTCGTGAATAGTAACTCATGAATAGTAACTCGTGAATAGTAACTCATGAATAGTAAACCCAACACAAAAAGGTAGAAATTTCACAATAAAATTCATACCAATATTTCGGTATAATGATATGAAATAACATTTCTTAAACTTATAAACAATTTATTTTAATTGTTTACACTTTACTAAATAATGCATTTAATCATCCTAAAATGCCAAACTCATAAGATTTCATTACTAATAACCAAAACCCTCATCAAAAATCTGCATATAACTCATGTATGATTCTCAAGCCATAAAATCATATTTTCCAATTTTCTTACTTCACATAACATATTTAATTCCTTTACTCATAACTAGACCATTTTCATGAAAAATACCAAATCAGTTCCAAAAATATTTCTTTTCTGGGATTTAACAGAATATAGTCCCATATTGAACATATATTTTTCTTAGAATTTTTAAAATTCATTTACTATTTTTCATATATTTAAAACCAATATTTAGACATTTATCATAAATTGTACTTTTATCCAAAAATTCCGAAATTCACAGAGTATACTGAAATTTTATAGATGTACTCCCAATAAAAATTTTATCAATTTTGGAGTTAACCACAAGGAGTTATAAGGGTTTTCTTTTAAAATAGTCTTTTCCTGTAAAATTCACAACTCTTACTTTATACATCCAAAAATCGCCATTTTTGGACACAATCAATAAAACTCATCAAAACATCATTTCAAATTTTTTTAGAATTTTCTGAAGGTCGGAAGAAGTACGAACTGAAAAACATTGTAACCCTTAAATTCCCCTTACTTCGAAAGAGCAGTACTTCTGACTGGAATATTGGATGTAAAGCCAAAGGAAACTTGCACCGAATAGAAACTCTCAAAGTATCTAAATACTCACAAAAATATGCTTGATAATATAGAGAGAGAAAACTTATGTTTCTGGTGTAATTTTTAATTCTAACATAATTTATAGGAAAATGCTAGAACGCCAAAGGAGACTAAAATAATAAATTATTATTTTCTTTCTTTCTTTTCTCCACGCACACCTCAATTGAAATGCTTGGGCAGCCAACTTGGAAGATATAGCAGCCCATGTGTTATTCAACACCAACCCAAATGTAAGACCCCAACTTTTATGAATAAAGAATAATTTTCTCGAATTATATTTTTGAATATAATGGTATTGATTTGATATAATGTTATAGTTGTGGGTAATATTTATAAATTTTGCAAAGTACCGCAAGTTGTTATATAATATTCGATTGGTGGGGAATATTCGTTTTAACATGGAATATTCGTACAACGACACAATCATTGGTGGAGCCCACAACGGAATTATTATTCGGATTGAGAAAACGATAAAAATACTTTATGAAAATAACTGGCGAAGGTGTTCTTTATTAAAACCGTTGAACTACCCTAGTAAAAAAAGCGATGTCTGCGTTGTTGCCTGATAGCACACTCGGTATTGATTATTGATGCTTACGTGAGAAGTCACTTTCGCTTATACTCAATTATTGCTACAATAATTCTTTGCATCATATTTCTTATATTATTGATTCAATTATTGTTACGATTATCATCCGCATTATATGATATATTATTAAATCAATAATTGAGATCAAGAAAGTTATTCATATTATTATTTGCAATATTGATAATGTCTAGAAGTTACATCGAGGAGAGGTTTGGTCACCTAATTGAGCGTCAATAAGGAGAAATCCTTATCTGAAGCCCCCTCTTTCCTGGGAACGACCTGGTTGTTAAATATTGTGAATTATAATATTAATGATGAATAAGTTCGTGTTGATTAAAGATGAATTTAATAGTTCCATTGTGTTGGACTTATTTGTGTTAGTATAATTGAAGTCTGGAGGATATATGGTTCAATTGGGTATTCGGGACACTTTTCGTGTCGGAGTACTATTCACGAATTACTATTCATGAGTTTCTATTCACGAGCTACTATTCACCCGGTTACTATTCACTCTAGTATTGTGCATTCGGGTATTTGGGTACATTATTATTCCATGAGGAGATGTGCTAGTTTTTCAGACCGTTGGTTGAAGATATAATAGTAAATCAATATGGACCGCTGGTGGAGTTATAATAGTAAATCAATATGGATCGCTGGTTTAAAGTTTTAATAGTAAATTAGTATGGACCGTTGTTTTAAGTTTTAATAGTAAACAAATCTGGATCGTCCGTTTAATAGTAAATCAATCTGGACCGTTCATGAATTAGTTACTATTCATTCCATTTTCCTATAAATAGAAGCTCATTCCTTCATTATTTCTTACTTAATTCACTTTGAAACTCTAGAGAGAGATTTATAAGAGAACCTATAGAAAAGTATTCTCGCTACTTCCATACTCTTATATTCAGCTTCTTTTACGGTAAGGGTGTTATTTCTTTCTTTCGTCTTAATGAAGAGAACTTTTGTTATTCCATTATTTATTATTCTATTGAATAACTCAGATAATGTGTGCTACCCTATACATGGTGACATTCTTCTAATATTCCGTTCTTTATTATAATTGTCGAGAAAATCACGTGCGTGCGTTTACGCCGGACTGGTTCCATTATTTATTATTCGTCCGAATATCCCTCGTACGTGCTATTACTGCCGGGACTGGTTCCATTATTTATTATTCGCCGTAATATCCTCAGTTGTTACGTTCTGTGGACCTGGTTCCATTATTTATTATTCTGTCGGAATATCCTGTCTGTGCGTTTACGCCGGACCTGATTCCATTATTTATTATTCTGTCGGAATATCCTGTCTGTGCGTTTACGCCAGACCTGGTTCCATCCTTTATTATTCTGTTGGAATAACCTTCCTGTGCGGTCTATCGCATGCATGGTGATTTCTTTTGTTATTCCATTCTTTATTATACTTAATTGGTTAAAACTTTGACTTCTATACTCCATGAAATTAGTAGCATATCCTTGATATTTGCGCTTCATCCAGTATCTTTTCATGGAAATATTCTTCTAAGCATTCTTGAATTTTACTCTACAAAGCAGTATCATGTTGACAATTTGGACGTTATTAGTTCCTAGATAAATTAATTCTTGAACTTATTTTATTGAATTCTTATATCATTGTCATCATCCTCATGTTTATATTTTTGAAATTCATCTGTGGCCTGTAGTGCATAGATGGACTTGGTATGATTATGACCAGGGATTATTCGGTGTAATCATGACCGTAATGTTACAATTGATGTGGTAAAAGTCCTCATTGGCCCGTAGTGCATTGACGGACAGTTGTTGGCATGATCATGACCATTAATGAATACACGAATGTCCTTGGCCCGTAGTGCATGGATAATTTGTGGTCGTGATACTAAAAAATATCCTTGGCCGTAGTGCAGGGGTTATTCGATGATGTGGATTATTTATTAAGCTGAGTCCAAGCAATAAAAGTGATGAAAAACCTTTTAAATCATACAAGATAGTAGATTTTATTCTATACTTGACTCTTTTAATGGATTGCTTGTTCCGCTGCAGTGAAACTTGATGTTGTTATATTTTATCAGTTTAACACTGTTGAAGACTAACGATAATTTATTTTGCATTATCTTAGTCATAATATTTCTTACTAGGCTAGTTGAGCTCACCCTTTCTTTTGTTGTTCTCTTCAGGAAATGAGAACGTAACAGGGACTAGTCGGGGAATAGAGTGATGGTCCTAGATGTTGTATTAGTAGTCCTCACTATTCTTTGAAATATTGTGATAATAATTGTAATGAGGACTCCTTTTGAGTTTGTATAATCTCTAGTAGACAATAATTGTATTCAAACTCACAGTTATATTTTGTCGTATTGTACACGAAAGTTGTATTAGTAAATTGTATTTGAATTTTGTACCATGTATCTGGCGACCCAAGATGGGTGATGTATACCTAATTTTGGGGGCGTCACACAAAAGTGGGTCCCACCCATAAATTTTGATAAAAAATCATTTTATTTTCCGAAACTTCAATAATTCATATAGAAAATAGCTCGGTTATCAGAAAAATACGAATTTTATGTCCATTCTGACTAAAATAGAATTCTATACAACTTTGTAGCTTTGAGTTTTTCCAAATTCCAAACCAAAAATATCCGAAATCCATAAATAGATGATTTTTAATACCTCCACACCGACAAAATACTGATAAAACACCTCAGCATTAATTCCTTCATTTTTATCCACATAAAAATAAATATATCCATCATTTATATCCACATAAAATAAATATTTTCTTATCATATAAATCAATAATTAATTATTCACAAATAATATTACAGAATCACAATTATGACAACTAGGCCGTTCCCAGGAAAGAGGAAGCTTTCCAATAAGGATTTCTCCTTACTGGCGCGCAATTAGGTGACCAAACCTCTCCTTGACAGAACTTTCTACACATTGCCAATAATGCTATCTAATAATATTATTCAAATAATATGAATTATTGATCTGATAATGGAGATACTGTGTAATGACAATTATTGAAATAATAATAATATAAAATATCAACGCAAAGAAATTATTGAATCAATAAAATAAAATATTGAGCAATAATTCTTTGTAACAATTATTGAGTAGTGTCTTCTTACGTAAGAATCAATAATTCAAAATACTTGTAAAACCAGGTAATACTTCTTGTACAACGCCAGACATTACTTTACTTTACCCACCGTATTCCAACAAGATGTTAATTCAGAATAACTACGCCATTATTTATAAAAACTCAATATTTGTCATTTTCTTCATCCGACAGTTATTCGTTATGGGGCCCATGAAATGGTCACAACCGTCGTATGAATATTCTCCGACAGAAAGAATATTTAGCGACCAAACGAATATTCCCCGACAATTGAATATTTTATAACCACTTGCGTCTTTTGAAATTTTTTTTTCATATCTCATCCTTAAATTTAAACTTTTATCAATTTAATCATTTACTGAATTGTAATTATAAGAAAAATTGAATACTTTTATTTCATAAAATTCGGGGTCTTACAACGACTCTATACGCCACAGTTCCTACTCGATCGAGGATTAAAAATGGGCCAATGAATCGAGGGTTGAGCTTTCCTCTCTTTCCAAATCTCGTAACTCCCTTCCATGGAGCAACATGTAATAACACATGATCTCCAATATCGAATTCCACGTCCTTTTAATGAAGATCAGCATAACTCTTATGTCGATCTTGTGAGGTTTTTATACGTTATCGGATCGTTTGAATCTTTTCCGTAGTCATACGTACCAACTCCGGTCCCAACAACGTTGCTTCACCCACCTCATCCCAAAGATCTTTGAAGCGACACTTTCTTCCATACAACGCCTCAAATGGAGCCATGCCAATACTTGCTTGATAACTGTTGTTGTAGGAAAACTCCACCAATGGTAGGAACTTATCCCAACTTTCCTTGAAGTCAAGGACACATAGTCTTAATAGATCTTCAAGAGTTTGAATGGTCCTCTCCGAACCTTGCCCGTCGTCTGTCTCGAGGATGATATCCGAAGCTAAATCAGAACTCCGTGCCCATAGCTTTTTGCAAACTAACCCAAAATCTTGAAGTGAATCTTGGGTCTCGATCAAAAACTATGGATACTGGCATACCATGAAGTCTTACAATCTCGTTAATGTACATACGAGCAAGACGTTCAAGTGTATAAATTTCTCGTATAGGTAGGAAATGAGCAGACTTGGTCAATCTATCAACAATGACCCAAATTGTATCTATTCCTTGAGAAACTTGGGAAGACCAGTAACGAAATCCATGGTAATGTGTTCCCACTTCCATTCTGGAATTTCAAGTGGCTGCAATGGACCTTTTGGTACTTGATGCTCCGCCTTGAATCGTTGACAAGTTAAACACCTTGAGATAAATTCTTTATCTCTCTTCTTCATTTGCTCCACCAAAATGTATGTCGAAGATCACGATACATTTTGGTACTCCCAGGATGGATTACAAACGGTGTGTTGTGCGCCTCCATCATGATTTTATACTTTAAATCAGGGTTGTTAGGAACTCAAAGTCTGGAGTTGACTCGAAGTATTCATTCTTCATCGATTCTTGCTTCTGGCATAGCACATTCTTGTACTTTCTTCCTCATACGCATCAGCTCCAGGTCTGTAGCTTGAGCAGCTTTAACTTTATCGATTAAAGTTGGTTCTACTCGTATATTCGCCATCATCACATGGGTCCCTGGAGTCTTTATCTCTAACTCCATCCTTTTCAAGTCATACAAAATGGGCCTTTGCGTTGACAATATTATACTCGTACCCGCATATGATCTTCTACTCAGTGGATCAGCTACTACGTTCGCTTTTCCAGGATGGTATTGAATAGTATGATCATAATCTTTCAACAGTTTGAGCCAACGTCGTTGCCGCATGTTGAGTTCCTTTTGAGTGAAGAAATATTTGAGGCTTTTATGATCCGTATAGATCTCCACTTTCTCCCCATACAGGTAATGCCTCCAAATTTTAAGCGCAAAAACGACAGCTGCCAACTCTAGATCATGAGTAGGATAATTCCTCTCATATTCTTTGAGTTCTGTGAGGCATAGGCTATGACTTTCCCATGTTGCATGAGAACACATCCTAACCCTTTGCCCGAAGCATCACTATAGATGACAAATCCCTCCGAGCCAGATGGTATTATCAGAACAAGTGCTGAAATGAGTCTCCTCTTGAGTTCTTGAAAACTCTTCTCACATTTCACACTCCAACCGAATTTTGTATCTTTTCGAGTCAGCTGAGTTAATGGAGTAGCGATTCGAGAAAACCCTTCTACGAATCTCCGATAATAACCAGCTAAGCCGAGAAAGCTACGTACTTCGGTCACTGATTTAGGTTGCTCCCAGCTTTAAATTGCTTCAATCTTTGCCAGGTTAGCAGATATCCCATGATTTGAAATCACGTGCCCAAGGAATGCAACTTCCTCAAGCCAGAATTCGCATTTCTTTAACTTGGCATATAGCTTGTTTTCACAAAGCTTTTGGAGTATCAGCCTCAAGTGTTGCTCATGATGTTCACGGCTTTTGGAATATATGAGGATGTCATCAATAAAGACGACCACAAAATGATTTAAATATTCCTTGAATACTCGGTTCATCATATCCATGAAGGCAGCAGGAGCATTAGTCAATCCAAAGGACATGACTAGGAATTCATAATGCCCATACCGAGTTCTGAAAGCCGTCTTTGGAATGTCATCGGTTCTAATCTCTAATTGATGATATCCTGAACGAAGATCAATCTTTGAAAAGAATTTGGCGCCTTGGAACTGGTCAAACAGGTCATCAATACGTGGCAATGGGTACCTATTTTTGATGGTGACATGATTCAACTCCCGATAATCAATACAAAGTCGCATACTCCCATCTTTCTTTTTCACGAATAGAACAGGAACACCCCAAGGAGATGTACTAGAACGAATGAAACCAATGTCTAACAATTCCTGCAACTGGGTCTTTAACTTCTGAAGTTCAATAGGAGCCATTCGATATGGGGCTTTGGAAATGGGTTTTGTACCGGGTTCAAGGATGATACAAAATTCAATTTCACGCTCTGGGGGTAGGCCAGGAAGTTCTTCGGGGAATACGTCAGGAAATTTATTAACAACAGAAATATCATTCAAAACTGACGTATTTTTGTTTAGATCCGTGACATGAGCTAAGAAAGCTTGACATCTGTTTTTTAATAAACGAATAACTTTATGGCTTGAAATGACATTGATTGATTTTAATAGTTTAGTTGCTTGAATTCGCATAATAGGTTGGTTAGGAATATGAAAGCTAACAACCTTACGAAAACAATCAATTTTTACATGATGAGTAGTTAACCAATCAATCCCTAGAATCACGTCAAATGCAAGTATTTTCAATGAAATAAGATCGACAGGTAATGTGAGGGTACCAATTTGAACCAAACAAGACTTATAAACAGTGGATGTAATGAAGGTTTCTCCCAACGGAGTTTCAACAGATAAGTCAAAGTCTAATTTCTCCGGAGTCAAATTTAATCGTTGAGCGCAAGTGGGAGAAATAAAAGAATGGGTAGAACCGGTATCAAATAAGGTATAAACTTCGCTAGAGTTTATGATAAGCTTACCCGTGATGACCTCGTTCGGGTTCCTTACTTTCTGGGAGGTCACAACAAATGCTCTCCTTTGCACCACCAGCTTTGACTTTTCTGGGACGACCTTTGGTGCCTCCATCCTAGCTGAACTTATCTTCGGTGAACGACAAAATTGGGCTAGGTGACCTTCTCTTCCACAATTATAACACGCTTTGGATGGCATCGCGCAGTTTGGACTGATATGTCCCTCCCCTCCGCATTTGAAGCATATGATAGGTGGTCGTTCTCCTTCCTTAACCACGGTTACTGGTGTTGACGTCTTTCCATCATTGTTGAATTTCCTTTTCTTAAAATGTCCATTTTTACTGTCTTGGCCATGATTACCAAAGTGTGGTTACCATTTCGCATGTTGATTCCTCCACGTTTATTGTCACCGCTTTGATGGTGATACCATTGGTATTTTCATCTGTCAGGCTCCTTTCTCTCTTGGTTATATTGACTCGTTCTTTGCGCTCCAATAAGCGAGCCCTATTTACAACATCCGAAAGTACAAACACGGTTTATGAGAAATAAGATATTGACGTATCTCTGGTTTTTAACCTCTTAAAAAACATTCGTGTCATTCGCTCCTCATTATCTACCAAATGGGATGCAAACCGGGATAACTCATAAAATTTAGCCTCGTGTTATGACACGGTCATATTGTTTTGCTCCAACTTGATAAACTCCACCTCTTTCATGTGACGAATACTTTCGGGAAAGTACTTATCATTGAATAGCTCTTGGAACTTCTCCCAAGACATCTTGAGTGTGTCAGGCTGGGTACGTTTTACAGATTCCCACCAATAATCTGCCTCTTCACGCAACATGAAGGTGGCGAAGGGAACCTTTTGCTCTTCGGAGCATCCCAAGACATCAAATATCTTGGTGATCTGCTTTATCCACGCTTCTGCCTTAAGTAGTTTTGGCTCTCCAATAAACTCGGGTGGTCCCAGCTCCTTGAACTGTTTAGCGGTGACCGTTCGAGAGTTTCTAGTGTTTCTACCTACATTTTGAACAGGAGCCGCTCTCGCCTGATGTTGCATAAATTGGATAAAGCCTCTGAACATTCCATCGTTCATCATTTGGTCAGTGTTGTTGTTTGCATGAGGATTGTCGCCTTCCTGATGCACATTATTCTGATTGTTAATATATGGAGACTCAACGGTCTCTTGTGCCCCATTGCTATTCTCAATATTCTCGGATGCCATTTTCAAATACTGCCACAAAACAAGGGTTAATTGACATGCAACATATTATCTCTATACTCTGACCAACCAATTAAATACCAAAAAATTAGGTAGGTCATACTAGCGAAGAATTCCCGCTCTCCCTCCTAGTTCTAGTCTCACATCTTAGCCAGGATCATATCCCTAAGCTTTGATACTAACCGTGACTCATAAAAACAGGTATACATCACCTATTCTGAGTCGCCAAATATATGGTACAGAATACAAATACAACTTAATTATACAACTGTCGTGCAAAGTACGACAAAACATAAGTTGTGAGTTTTAATACAAATATTGTCGTCTAGACAATATACAAACTCAAATTCAATATTGTTACATTTATTTTCCTACTATTTCACCGATTAGTGAGGACTACTAATGCTATCATCTGGTCGGTCACTCCATTCCCTGACTAGTCCCTGCTACGTTCTCATTTCCGGAAGAGAACAATGAAAGTAAAAGGGTGAGCTCAACTAGCCCAGTAGAAAATATTATGACTAAGATAATGCAGAATATATTATCGTTAGCCTTCAACAATGTTAAACTGATATAATATAACAACCATCAAGTTTAATCTAGCGGTAACAAGCAATCCATTAAAAGAGTCAAGTAGAGAATAAAATCTACTATCTTTTATGATTTAAAAGGTTTTCATCACTTTTATCATTGGGGACTCGACAATAAATAATCCACATCACCGAATCACCCTCGCTTTTCGACCAAGGATATTCTTTAGTATCACGACCACAATTATCCATGCACTACGGGCCAAGAATATTTGTGTATTCATTAATGGTCATGATCATGCCAACAACTCGTCCATCAATGCACTACTACCAATGAGAACTTTTACCACATCATTTGTAACATTACGATCATGATTATACCGAATAATCCTCAGTTATAATCATACCAAGTCCATCTATGTACTACACAGTGCCACGAGATGACTTTCAACATAATATAAACATGAGGATGATGACAATGATATAAGAATTCAATAAAACAAGTTCAAGAATTAATTTATCCAGAACCAATAACGTCCAAATTGTCAACATGATACTTCTTTGTGGAGTAAAATTCAAGAATGCTCAAAAGAATATTTCAATGAAAAGATACTGGATGAAGCGCAAATATCAAGGATATTCCACTAATTTCATGGAGTATAGAAGTCAAAACTTTAACCAACTGAGTATAACAAGGAATGGAATAACAAAAGAAATCACCGGGCATGCGATAGATCAAGACATGCAGTGTATTCCAATGGAATAATAAATAACGGAATCAGTCCGACGTAAAACGCATGCATGTGATATTCCAATGTAATAATAAAGATTTTAATCGGTCCCACAGAAACG
The DNA here is from genome assembly GCA_020205615.1 of Panax quinquefolius. NCBI lineage: Eukaryota > Viridiplantae > Streptophyta > Magnoliopsida > Apiales > Araliaceae > Panax > Panax quinquefolius. Next base: position 85,571,124 of record CM035170.1, on the reverse strand, counting down.
CATGACGTGATGTTCCAATGAATGATATATAATAGAACCAGTCCGACGTAAATGCATGCATGGATGTTCCAAATGAATGATAAAGAATGGAATAATGTAAGAATTTCACCAAGTATAAGGTAGCTCACAGCGTATATAGGTTATTCCAATAGAATAATAAAGAATGGAATAACAGAAGTTCTCTTCATGGATAAGAAAGAAATAATACTCCCTACCTTGGAAAAACTGGATACTGGAATAGTGAGGTAGCAGACTTCTCTTCTTCTTTCTCTATAATTTCTCTCTATAATAATCGCTCTAAAGCTTTTGTGAATTGGTGAGAAATGAAGGAAGAATGAGCTTCTATTTATAGGAAAATATAGTTTCGATAATTGCACGTTTTGGGGCTCGAAAAATTACAGTATAATACTTCCAACTTTTCTTTCATTTTTAATTTAGTCCTGCAAGTATTATCAAACTTGCACCACCTCCCCTAATAGTAAATAATGTGAATCAATAGTTCAATCATGTGAATCAATAGTATAATCATGTGAAAAATATGAATTACAGTATAGTATCTCCATCTATACCTCCATTTTTAACTTAGTCATGCAAGTATTATCAATCTTGCACCAACTCCCCTAATAGTAAATAATGCGATTCAATAGTACACACATGTGAACAAATAGTTATATAAGCATGTGAATTAGTAGTAATTAATTGCTAATTTATCCGATAAATTACCCAATTTATCAATATAACCCCTAGACATCAATTATCATCGGAATAGATGTCGATTTCCACTATAACTAATAATCCCAACACAATGGAACTATCAAAATTCATTTTTAATCAACACAACTTATTCATCATTAATATTATAACTCACAATATTTAACAACCGTGTGTCGTTCCTGGAAAGAGGGGGGCTTTCCGATAAGGATTTCTCCTTATTGGCGCCGCAATTAGGTGACCAAACCTCTCCTTGATGAACTTCTAGACATTGTCGATATTGCAAATAATAATATGAATAACTTTGTCGTCTCAATTATTGATTTAATAATATAAAATATTATGCAAATGATATCTTGTGACAATAATTGAATCAATAATATGAGAGATATGATGCAACAATTCTTAGCAATAATTGAGTATAACCGAGTGACTTCTCACGTAAGCATCAATAATCAATATCTGTGTGCTACTATGCAACCACGCCAGACATCGCTTTTACTTTTAACAATCGAGTGTTTCAACAGTTAACGGTAAAACTTCCGCCGTTATTTTCATAAAGTATTTTTGTCGTTTTCTCAACCCGCCAGTAGTTGGAAACAAATTGAACTGACTCAGGGCATATCGCACACTGATCAGTAGGATGGCTCCCTTGGCATAATTCATATTGAACTACGACACTCTGCACGTTCTGAACCGCTGAAGGTCCCTGGTTATCTAGCCTTTTTGTTAGTGCTGCTACCTGAGCCGCTAACGCTGTGACAAAGTCAATTTCATAAACCCCCGCTAGTCTTCTAGGGGATTGTCTATCATTTCGCCATTGGTAATTATTGGCCGCCATGGTCTCCACCAGCTCATATCCTGTTGTGTGATGTTTGTCCATGAAGGCCCCTCTCGATGCGGCATCAATACTCGAACGAGTTGATCCTAACAACCCATTATAAAAAGTTTGGATGGGTAACCATTCGGGCAATCCATGGTGCGGGAATTTCCCTAAAAGATCCTTAAACCTCTCCCACGAGTCGTATAAGGATTCAGATTCGAACTGAATGAAGGACGTAATCTCATGCCTGAGCCTGGCTGTTTTAGCTGGCAGAAAAAACTTTGCCACAAATTTCTGTGCCATGTCAGTCCATGTGGTAATGGAGCCTGACGGTAATCAATGTAGCCATCTCTTGTCTTTGTCCCTCAAGGTGAAAAGAAACAACCGGAGTCTGATGGGATCGTCAGACACTCCGTTGCATTTAAATGTGTCACAGATCTCCAGAAAATTGATTAAGTGATCATTAGGATCATCATTCGGTTGTCCCCCAAACTGAATATTGGTGCACATTTGAATGGTGCCTGACTTGATCTCAAAATTATTAGCTTGGATGGCGGGCCTGAGAATGCTCGCCTGGAGATCGTCGGTAACAGGCATAACATGCTCCCTCAAGGACTTTTGAAGTGGTTCAGCCATAATGATAGGAGCAAGTATGTCCCTAGATTCTTCTCTCCTCAGCCGTCTATATGTCCTTGGATTCTTATCAACCTCGGGATCGAGAGGTTTTATGTTCCGACTCTTCCGGGGTGGCATAAATGGTGAAGACTACCTGAAAAGTGAATTAAACAGAAAAAATCAGTTTAAAGTAAGATCGTAATGACTTAGTGTTAATATTGAGAAACGATTAATACTAAGTCCCCGGCAACGGTGCCAAAAACTTGTTAGTCGATTTAGCAATCGATAAACACACGCAAGTATACGTGGTCCACAAGTAATATATGTAAGTAGAGTGTCGAACCCACAAGGACGAAGTCTTAACAGAAAACAAATACTAAGGTAAAGTCGTTACAAATCTTATCTAAACGAGTGAAAGAAATGGTTGGTTAATCTATTGCAATAAGAAAATCTAATTAAGATAAGTAGTTGTGATAGGAAGTTAAGATAGGATTATAACTACCCTAAGGCTTCGCCTACTCTCCCAACTCTCTAAGATACAAATGAATCAAGGAATGGCCAACCGAGGATAAATATAGGCAAAAGCTTCTGTCGAAGAACAAATGCACACTCTCCAACTAGCTAGAACACAACATGTCTATTGGTGATGCTAACTAGGTCAAGGTCATTAAGCTCATCCCCAAGGTCACACAAGGCAAATAAGAATATGTCTATCCTATTAGCACATTGAGCCCACATTCCAATGTCTTGGTCATAACAAGTGATGTTGTATTTAAAGATAGACAGTAATATCCATTCATCAATGTCCATCACTATCAATACTAATTTCTTTATCAAGCAATCAGACAGTAAGTTCAAAATACAACAACCCATTCCAAAATGATTCATTCTATAAAACAAGAGAGAAAGTTGATTAAACTAAACAAAAGGTTACATTGCAATCCTAAAAATGGAGTTAGTTCATAACTATGGTACTAACACACATTTTTAATACACTGCACATTATCAGATAAATCCAAGGAATAGGAGATTTGGAATAAGAAAACCCTTGTATGAAGAAGTGTTCTTCCGCACAATCTACTCTTCACAAACAAACTCTGAATGTTGGTGCAATAACTTTTGTTCCCTTTTTACAAGCTTCTTTCTCTAAGTAGAAAGATAAAAGACAGAAAAGAAACTAAAAATAAGCAGTTATAAATTCGTCTGAAATGTATCTGATATCCCTTGTCGTTTAAATGCTGCAGCTTCGCTAAGTATTTATACTGTCTTCCCACTGAACTAGGTCTTAAATACAAGTTATTGTCTGACAGAATCGAGTTTCATGTTGCAATGTGAGAATTAATGAAGTCAATGGCGGCCAAAGTTGCTGCTGGTGGCGATGGGCCGTAGATAGCAATAGAGCACGGCTCCTGTCTTGCCATGGCCATTGGGTGCTACACACAGATCAAGCAAAGCACAAAAGGGCAGAACGCTTGCTTGATGTTGGCGCCGGGGCACGACTCCTGGTGCTGGGGCACCAAGTTTGGCGCTGTGGCACCATTTTACCAGCAATAAAACTTAAGACAAACCTGAAAAGAACTAAACGGGATACAGTAAAATATCTAAGCAACTTAATCAAAATATTGAACATAGGCATCAACATTAAGCAACAAAAAGGGCCAAATCATGGGTACGAATCCCCCTCATCAAATACCCCCAAACTTAAGCGTTTGCTTGCCCTCAAGCAAACTATCAGACAAATATACACATTTTCATAAGAACAGGGCAAAAAGAATGCAATTTAGGGCCACGCGTCTAAAGCAAAAAGCAAAAAGACTGTAAATGATCCACTCAGTGCGTGTGTGACAGGCCACATATCTAAGCTAGCCTTAACCCATAAGAAGATCATACTGTCGACCGTGCTAAATAATAACCACCCAAGCAACTCACGCACAAAACAAGCGATAAAGACAAGACCCAGAAACATAAAAGGCTCGAAAGTTCTAGAATAGCTAAGAAAAATTTAAGTTAGACGAACTTGATTACTTTGAGGCAAAACAGAGTACTCATTAGCAAGCTTTTGATCAATGACTCCCAAGCCAGAAGACTTTAGGGCACTAGGTGTAAAACACCCCTAAGAATCTAATAACTCAAGCACAAAGGCCATGTAAACAACATAAGTCCAAAATAGATTTCACGAGCCTACGTTTATGGGCGAGTGCGTTTCCACGCTCCATCTCAACCCACTGTAGGACACAAATTATTATTATTATTATTATTATTATTATTATTATTATTATTATTATTATTATTATTATTATTATTATTATTATTATTATTATTATTTTAAACTATAGAGCCGAGAATGCTAAAGCACCTAAACCTTTAAGAACTTGAAATCACAGAGCATAAACTAGAGTACACTATTATCAACGCAGAAGATGACAATCATCCATGGAAAACTACTAGAGAGACAATAGGCTAGTGCTCGCTAAACGGATGGATCCAAGACAGTCTTGAGTTAACTAACACAGACCCCAAAATCGCATAACTATTGCCACAAACCAAGGAAAACATATATATAAATGCAGGACAGTCCGCCGAAGGCCAAAAACAACATTTAAGGCTAACTACCCTCGCCTAACAAATGGACAATTACCGAAACAAGGCTAGGGCAAGACAAAATATAATACGACAAAATTTAACCTATAGAGTGCCCTTATCATCACAGGGCAAAGCCATATCACATGGCAAGAGTATACCAATTAAATTAGTGAAAGACCCAAAACAAATAGGCTTAAGGCAAGACAATACCTGACTTAGCCAAGGCATTCTCAAACAAAAGATATACAACCAAAATCATATAAAAGAAACATAAAATACTACTAAGTAGAGACATGCATCCGAGATAAATTAAAGCATGCATCCAAACCAAAAGATATTAAACGATAATAACACAATAGATAGATAATGATTTAAACAAGAGTCTGGGGCTATCGAGCCCAAAAAGATATTAAACGATAATAACACAATAGATAGATAATAATTTAAACAAGAGTCTAGGGCTATCGAGCCCAAAAACCAACTAACTTAACACAATAATAGAAATATGATAGTCATAACACAATTCATTTACTAATAAAAAACTAGCAAAAATTCTCCCCCAAACTTGAACATGAGACAGTGCCCTCACTGGCCATCACTGCAAGGTCAAGCATTGACATCCTCGCCGTCATCACCCCCAAGGCCAAAGTTTTCATCAGCACCGAACAACTCTAAGTCGTCATCATCATCGTCCTCCACATTGGCAGGCTGGTACCCGCGATCCTCTTGAGGGCATTTGGCGGGGGCTGAATCATGGATAAGGAGCATAGAGTGGAGGCATTGGAAATGGGAATGGCATGAAGTCCGCGTCCTAGCCACCTTAAGTAGCATAGATATTGGCTAGTGTATCGACAAATTCAGCATGATAGTAATGAAACTGGCTCTGCCACTGGGCAACCGTGTCAATCTTACAATGCATAAAATTAAGGCTATTCATTATCTGAGCAAGGGCCCCCGAATCAATGGTATCGGCAAAAGGGGGAATTGGCGCCTGACTGGAGGTTCCTGCCACAGATGAGGGCTGGGGGTCAGCAGAAGGCGGCGGTGGAAGTGCTGGCAGAAAGCCCTCATCGCGGGGATGTGATGGAGCACCATCCCAAATGGCATAACGACTAATCAGCTGATGATCGATGACTGACATGGGCGGGAGGGTAACATCTTCCGCCTCCCACTGGACACCCGCCCTTTTGCAATGCCTTGTAATAAGAGAAGGATGGGGAAGGCTAGACATAATCTTGCTTTTAATGGCCTTCTTAATGGATTCGTTGATCAAAGCTCCCACATTAATTTTTAGCCCCATCACAATGGCATAGAGGAGAGTTGCCCGCTCCCGAGTGACATCACTCACATGACACGTCGGCTGAAGGTTTGCACAGCTAAAGGCATACCAAGCCTTACCATAACGACTGAGAGCCTGCAAAGGAAAGGACGTGCGCTTGGAAGTGTAGTCGTTGGTTTTCCAAACAGTACCAGGCTTGCAAAGCTTGCTAATAAGGTCATCAGATTGATAACTCTGAATCCCATTCTCCCTGTAGTCCTTCTTGTCGAAATTGGGAGTACCATACACTTCATTGATGGCTTTGACGTCGAATGGGATAATCTTTCCCCTAACAGGCACAGCCGGCGGACCATCCGGAATAGCATTAGCATAAAACTCTTTGACCACCGCCACCACAGCAGACTCCGGCGGTTTTGTGAAGTGTACCCACTTCATGGCACTAATCATGGAGTGCATCTGGCCATCCAATTTGTCATCGGGACGCAGGCCACGCTCTGGCACAAGACTTCTAGACTTGAAATTTTGGGTGTAGCGTTTGTACGCTTTTTCGGATGGAAATTTGACGGGGTCCCATGGGGTAATCTGACTGCGGGAAGAGGGAGGAGGACCAATACTGGTTCTAGGATGCTTGAAAGCCATTGTAGAAGGAGAAACAAAAAGTAATGAGATGCAAGACAAAGAGCGTGGCCAAATCACCACATCTGCTATTGCTTTTATAGGTGAACTTCGGTGAAGAATGAACTGTAGAGTCGGTTGGTTGCCCAAACGCTTAAAACGACCGATTACTTGGTGAAGCTGGTCGAAATTTTAGCGATTACATCGCTTGGGCAGAGAGAGAATAAGAGAAATACGAAACCACAGCGACCAAAATGCCTCAATTAAAACTAGAACTGAATGTGGCGTGGGCGACCTCGAATCGACATGGAGTTAAGCCTTGACAAATAGGAGAAACTTATGACGCTGGGGCGTGGAAAGACTTGGCACCGGGGCGCGGTTCTTGGCGCAGGGGCGCGGATCTTGGCGCCGGGCGCGAAATCTCGTCGGGCGCGAATTAACGATAGTAGGGACCTTTTCTTGGCCGCCGAGCGATAACTACTAGCCAGCCGGGGCGGTGGATGGCGTCGGGGCATGGAGAATGGCGCCGGGGTGCGACCACAGCAATCCTACACACAAGCATACAGAACAGTGAGAACACATATTAGCAAATCAACTATAACAACTAAAACACAAACAACAGCAAAACCAGCTGAAACACAGACTCTAGAGGAATGACATGAACTAAGAAACATAAACTAAACATACTACAGAATAAAACTGCTAAATAGAGTGAAATATCAAGAAAAGACAGATAAAAAAATTTGTTGATACTGAGATGGGGATGCCTCCCATCAAGCGCTTGATTTAGAGTCGTCGGCTTGACTTTCATCCCGTTTTACACCGGGTCTCCAAGTGTAATGGAGGTATTCTGCCGGTCAACTGCGCCTCCCCAGTAGTGCTTCAATCTCTGCCCATTGACCATAAAGGCTGCGTCCGAAATTGGGTCCTCAACTTCTATAGCCCCGTGTAGATAAACCTTGGCGACTGTGAAGGGGCCCGACCATCAAGACTTAAGCTTTCCCAGAAATAATTTTAGCCGAGAATTGAAAAGAAGAACCTTCTGGCCCGGTTCGAAATGCCTCTCGAGGATTTTCTTGTCATGCCACCTCTTTGTCTTTTCCTTATACAACTTAGCGTTTTCATATGCTTGCAAACGAAATTCATCCGATTCATTTAGTTGCAATAATCGCTTTTCCCCGGCTGCTTTAAGATCAAAGTTTAGCTTTTGAATCGCCTAGTAAGCGTTGTGCTCTAATTCAACTGGGAGATGACATGCCTTGCCATAAACAAGCCTATAAGGATACATTCCGATAGGCGTTTTATAAGCTGTACGATAGGCCCATAATGCATCGTCAAGCTTCTTAGACCAGTCTTTACGGTTTGGGTTAACAATCTTTTCCAAGATACGTTTCACCTCCCGATTAGAAATTTTAGCTTGACCGCTTGTCTGTGGGTGGTATGCAGTGGCGATCTTATGAGTTACCCCATATTTGGCTAGAAGGGCTTCAAAGTATTTATTGCAGAAGTGTGACCCTTCATTGCTGATGATGGCCCGAGGTGTGCCAAAACGAGTGAAAATGTTCTTCTTTAGGAACTGAAGCACCACCTTAGCATCATTAGTCGGCAAGGCCACTGCTTCCACCCACTTTGAGACATAATCCACTGCCACTAGGATGTAAAGATTGTTGAAGGAGGACGGAAACGGTCCCATGAAGTCGATGCCCCAAACATCAAATAGCTCCACTTCCAGGATATTTTGTAGGGGTAATTCATGCCGTCTTGATATGGTGCCCAGCCTTTGACATCTGTCACAGTTCATAACATAAGTGTGGGCATCCTTGAAGAGGGTGGGCCAGTAAAATCCTGACTGAAGCACCTTAGCAGCAGTTCATTGGCCTCCAAAATGACCGTCATAGTTAGAAGAATGACAATGATGTAGCACACCTTCAACTTCCTCTTCAGGCAAACATGTACGCAGAATTTGATCGGAACACTGCTTGAACAGGAAGGGCTTATCCCAAAGATATTGCTTGGCATCGTTGAGGAATTTCTTCCTTTGTTGATAACTCGGATTATTGGGAAGAACTTGACAAGCAACATAATTAGCAAAATTCGCATACCACGGAACCTTGCTATGGACCACAAAAAGTTGCTCGTCCTGGAAAAAGTCATTTATGGCTTTTTCAGCGTCTTTTGAAGGCGTGGTGTTTTCTAATCTTGACAAGTGATCGGCAACCTGGTTTTATGTCCCTTTCTTATCTCGAATTTCCAAATCAAACTCCTGAAGAAGCAGAACCCGCCTTATCAATCTCGACTTAGCATCCTTCTTTACTATCAAATACTTGATGGTCGAGTGATCAGTGTATACAATCACCTTCGTTCCAATGAGGTAGGAACGAAACTTGTCAAAAGCATAAACCACTGCCAGCAGCTCCTTCTCAGTAGTGGTGTAATTTAACTGAGCATCAATCAATGTCTTCCTGGCATAATAAATGGTGTGAAAGACCTTCTCCCTTCTCTGGCCCAACACTGCCCCTATAGCAAAGTCACTGGCGTCGCACATCAGCTCAAAAGGGTAGGCCCAGTCTAGAGCTACCACAATAAGTGCCGAGACAAGCCTTTTCTTTAATAACTCAAAAGCACTTAAGCAGGCGGCATCGAACTGAAAAGGCTGATCCTTTTCCAAAAGAGTGCACAATGGTTTGGTGATGCATGAGAAGTCCTGAATAAACCTTCTGTAGAATCCGGCGTGCCCGAGGAAACTCCTTACCCCTTTTTACTGAGGTGGGAGGTGGAAGGTTATTGATCACATCTATCTTTGCCTTATCAACCTCAATTTCGCTGACTGAAACTCGATGACCCAAAATAATGCCCTCTTCAACCATGAAGTGGCACTTCTCCCAATTTAGCACCAGATTGGTTTTGACACATCGATGGAGAACGACGGTTAAATTTGTCAAGTAGTTGTCAAACGAGCTCCCAAAAACTGAAAAGTCGTCCATGAAGACCTCCAAGGTCTTTTCAACCATGTCAGAGAAGATTGACATCATACACCGCCGGAATGTTGCGGGAGCATTACATATCCCGCTAGACATTTTCCGGAAGGCAAAGGTCCCATACGGACATGTGAATGTCGTCTTCTCCTGATCTTCAGGAGCAATCGATATCTAATTGTACCCCGAGTATCCATCAAGCAGACAATAATATTCGTGCCCCGCCAACCGGTCAAGCATCTGATCAATGAATGGAAGAGGAAAATGATCCTTACGGGTTGATTTGTTCACTTTCCTGTAATCCATGCACACTCTCCACCCGGTCACTGTCCTTGTGGGAATCAGCTCATTGTTCTCATTGGACACAAATGTCATCCCTCCTTTCTTGGGCACACACTGGATTGGACTAACCCAAGGGCTATCGGAGATGGGGTAGATAATGCCCGCATCGAGCAACTTTATGATCTCTTTCCGGACGACCTCTTTCATAATGGGATTTAGCCGCCTTTGATGCTCTATAGATGGCTTCGAGCCTTCCTCCAATAATATTTTGTGCATGCATAGAGTCGGGCTGATCCCTTTTATATCAGAAATAGACCATCCCAGGGCAGTTTTGTATTTCTTGAGCACAAGCATCAACTTTTCTTCCTGATATTTTGTTAGAGAAGTAGAAATTATCACATGTAAAGAAGATGAATTCCCTAAATAAGCATACCTTAGGTGATTCGGCAAAGGTTTGAGCTCAAGGACAGGAGGCTCGACTACCGACGGCTGAGCCTTGGAAGTGGATGCCTCATTATCATTCAAAGACTCAAACTTTCGATGAAATTTCTTTGATCTTTGGGTCTCATCAAGCCACTTGGCACATTCCACATGTGTGGGCTCGCCCGTAGTGCTGGCCCCAGTCAAAATGGCTGCCAAAGGGTCTTTAATACAAGTTTCTGAGAATACCTCATTAACTGAATTATCAATGGTATTAAACTGGAAACAATCCTCAGGGGTATTAGGATACTTCATTGATCTAAAAACATTAAACGTCACTTCTTGATCCTGTACCCTCATTGTTAACTCCCCTTTCTGAACATCGATCAAGGTCCTCCCAATTGCCAAGAATGGCCTGCCCAATATTATCGGGACCTCCCTGTCTTCTTCAAAATCTAGGACTATGAAATCAGCTGGGAATATGAACTTGTCAACCTTAACCAGCACATCCTCTACAATTCCCTTTGGGTACATGAGAGACCGGTCAGCCAATTGTAATGTGACACTGGTAGGCTTGGCTTCATTGAGGCCCAACTTCTTATAAATAGAGAGAGGCATTAAGTTAATGCTAGCCCCTAAATCACAAAGAGCCTTGCCAATAAATTGGTCCCCAATAGTGCATGGAATTGTAAAGCTCCCCGGATCCTTTAGCTTCGGTGGAAGCTTGTTTTGAAGGATGGCATTACACTCCTCTGTCAGTGCCACAGTTTCGTAATCTCCCATCTTTCGCTTCTTGGAAAGAATGTCCTTCATGAACTTGACATAACTAGGCATTCCTTTCAATGCCTCCGCAAATGGGATATTTATGTGCAATCTTTTGAACACTTCCAAGAATTTGGAAAACTGCTTATCCAGCTTCTGTTTCTGCAAACACTGGGGGAAAGGCAACTGAGGGAGAGGCTGATTTACCATTATCGCGGGGGGAGGTGGTGTTGCAAGGCTATCTTGTGTGCTTCCTTCACCCACTAATGTCTCAGTAGTTTCATCCACAGGAGGATCCTTTTCAGTTACTAATTCTTCCACAGGAGCACTCTCTCCACTTTGGTCCTTAGTAGTTCTCCCACTTCTAAGAGTCACTGCTTTACACTGTTCCTTGCCTTCCCGTTTCGAGTTGACATCAGTGTCACTAGGCAAGGTGCCTTGTGGACGACTGTTTAAAGCATTCGCCAATTGTCCCATCTGTACCTCAAGATTTTGAATTGAAGCCTCTTGATTGTTACTTTGAGTTTCATTCTAGGCTATGTACCTTGATAGGAGATCTTCTAAACTTAGATTCCTCTCCTGTTGAGGAGGTTGTTGGTGGAATTGATTTTGAGTGTTCTGATGCTGTGGGGTGAACTGATTCTGAGATGGGAACCCAGGGGGGTTAGCATAGTTCGGCCTGGCAGATGAAGGTTGTGGTTGATTTGGGTTGTTACTGTTATTATTGTTGTTGTTGTTGCTCCATGAGAAGTTTGGATGATTTCTTAACCCTGGGTGGTAATGAGTGGGAAGATTGGTGTTTTGTTGCCACCTGTAGTTGGAAACAAATTAAACTTACTCAGGGCATATTGCACACTGATCAGTAGGGTGGCTCCCTTGGCATAATTCATATTGAACTACGACACTCTGCACGTTCTAAACCGCTGAAGGTCCCTGGTTATCTAGCCTTTTCGTTAGTGCTGCTACCTGAGCCGCTAACGCTGTGACAAAGTCAATTTCATAAACCCCCGCTGGTCTTCTAGGGGCTTGTTTATCATTTAGCCATTGGTAATTATTGGCCGCCATGGTCTCCATCAGCTCATATCCTGCTGTGTGATGTTTGTCCATGAAGGCCCCTCCCGATGCGGCATCAATACTCGAACGAGTTGATCCTGACAACCCATTATAAAAAGTTTGGATGGGTAACCATTCGGGCAATCCATGGTGCGGGAATTTCCCTAGAAGATCCTTAAACCTCTCCCACGAGTCGTATAAGGATTCAGATTCGAACTAAATGAAGGACGTAATCTCATGCCTGAGCCTGGCTATTTTAGCTGGCGAAAAAAACTTCGCCACAAATTTCTGTGCCATGTCAGTCCATGTGGTAATGGAGCCTGACGGTAATGAATGTAGCCAGCTCTTGGTTTTGTCCCTCAAGGTGAAAGGAAACAACCGGAGTCTGATGGCATCGTCAGACACTCTGTTGCATTTAAATGTGTCACAGATTTCCAGAAAATTGATTAAGTGATCATTAGGATCATCATTCGGTTGTCCCCCAAACTGAATATTGGTGCACATTTGAATGGTGCCCGACTTGATCTCAAAATTATTAGCTTGGATAGCGGGCCTGAGAATGCTCGCCTGGAGATCGTCGGTAACAGGCATAACATGCTCCCTCAAGGACTTTTGAAGTGGTTTAGCCATAATGATAGGAGCAGGTATGTCCCTAGATTCTTCTCTCCTCAGCCGTCTATATGTCCTTAGATTCTTATCAACTCGGGATCGAGAGGTTTTATGATCCGACCCTTCTAGGGTAGCATAAACGGTGAAGACTACCTGGAAAGAGAATTAAACAGAAAAAATAAGTTTAAAGTAAGATCGTAATGACTTAGTGTTAATATTGAGAAACGATTAATACTAAGTCCCCGACAACGGAGCCAAAAACTTGTTGGTCGATTTAGCAATCGATAAACACGCGCAAGTATATGCGGTCCACAAGTAATATATGTAAGTAGAGTGTCGAACCCACGAGGACGAAGTCTTAACAGAAAATAAATACTAAGGTAAAGTCGTTACAAATCTTATCTAAACGAGTGAAAAAAATGGTTGGTTAATCTATTGCAATAAGAAAATCTAATTAAGATAAATAGTTGTGCTAGGAAGTTAAGATAGGATTACAACTCCCCTAAGGCTTCGCCTAATCTCCACACTCTCTAAGATACAAAAGAATCAAGGAATGGCCAACCGAGGATAAATATTGGCAAAAGCTTCTGTCGAAGAACAAATGCACACTCTCTAACTAGCTAGAACACAACATGTCTATTGGTGATGCTAACTAGGTCAAGGTCATTAAGCTCAGCCCCAAGGTCACACAAGGCAAATAAGAATATGTCTATCCTATTAGCACATTGAGCCCACATTCCAATGTCATGGTTATAACAAGTGATGTTGTATTTAAAGATAGACAGTAATATCCATTCATCAATGTCCATCACTATCAATACTAATTTCTTTATCAAGCAATCAGACATTAAGTTCAAAATACAACAACCCATTCCAAAATGATTCATTCTATAAAACAAGAGAGAAAGTTGATTAAGCTAAACAAAAAGTTACATTGTAATCCTTAAAATGGAGTTAGTTCATAACTATGGTAGTAACACACATTTTTAATACACTGCACATTATCAGATAAATCCAAGGAATAGGAGATTTGGAATAAGAAAACCCCTGTATGAAGAAGTGTTCTTCCGTCAAATCTACTCTTCACAAACAAACTCTGAATGTTGGTGCAATAACTTTTGTTCCCTTTTTACAAGCTTCTTTCTCTAAGTAGAAAGATAAAAGACAGAAAAGAAACTAAAAATAAGTTGTTATAAATTCGTCTGAAATGTATCTGATATCCCTTGTCGTTTAAATACGGCAGCTTCGCTAAGTATTTATACTGTCTTCCCACTGAACTAGGTCTTAAATACAAGTTCTTTATATAAAGCAGGAGTCGTATTGCAGGCACGAGCATTAACGGTCGATGGCGGCAAGAACCACCGTTGGTGGTCTTTGGGAGTCGTAGAGATGGCGCCGGTAGCGACTTTTAGTAATTGCCATATATATTTGAGGCGCTTCTGTAGTCAAGCAAAGCGCAAAAGGGCAGAAGGTTTTCTTGATGTTGGCGCCGGGGCTCGACTCCTGGCGTTGTGGCGCCATTTTACTAGCAACAAAACTTAAGACAAACCTGAAAAGAACAAAACAGGATACAGTAAAATAACTAAGCAACTTAATCAAAAGATTGAACATTGGCATCAACATTAAGCAAAAAAAGGGCCAAATCATGGGTACGAATCCCCCTCATCACGTGCTACTATGCAATCACGTGTATTAATGTACTTTTAACACCGGGTGTTTCAACAGTTAACGGTAAAACTTCCGCTGTTATTTTCATAAAGTATTTTTGTCGTTTTCTCAATCCGACAATAATTCCGTTGTGAAGTCCACCAATGATTGTGCCATTATACGAATATTCCTGTTAAACCGAATATTCCCAGACCAATCGAATATTATATAACAACTTACGTACTTTGCAAAATTTGTAAATATTACCTGAACTATAACATTATATCAAATCCACACCATAATATTCAAAAATATATTTCGAGAAAATTTAATCTTTATTCAAAAAGTTGGGGTCTTACATACACTATCCACCCTCTACCCCTACCCTACCCTACCCCCACCCCACCCCCACCCAACCTACCCACCCACTCTCTTTCCTACATACTAAAAGTAACGATTATATGATTATGTATATATTAATTTCATTTTTTAAAAATTTTGTTTAAAAGTCAAAACATCTTAAAATGGTTAATATGGTTTTTAACCATAACCATATGGTTCCAACCCACATAACCCATATTAAAAATGATTAATATGGGTTTAGTTCTTAAATGGAACCATAACCATATTTTGAAAACTAAAACCAACCCATAACCATATTTTGCCAGGCCTAATAATTATTTTTACTGGTCTCACATTGTGTATAATTACTGTAAGGATATAATAATAATATCAAATTTTAAAAAAATAATATTAAAAAATAAAAAAGGACAAAAATTGTTAAATAATTAAACTTGCATTGGGCACAGTGAAAAGGAATTTACGACACAACCTCAAGACAGATATTACCTCCCCTTTTCCCATCAAATATTATAATCTAAGGATAATTAGGTAGTGTTTGATAATATTGAATAATTAAGATCTGAATGATTAATATATCTTAATAAATTAGATTGTCTGAATGAAAAAGCCTCTGAACTTAAAAAATTATTTGATAACTATTATATAAAGCATCTGAATGACACCTAATTTTTTGCTTTAACCCTCATATTCCGACATGCTCTCTCTTTATATGTTTGTCCTGGTTCACCTTCAATTTTTTATGATGGAATTAGCTGCAAACACTATGACGTATCTTAGCTACCCAAACCCAAAAAAATTGCCCTCCTCTCATGGTTTGTGTGTCTCACTCTTCTGTTGAAACTCACTTTCTTTAAGCTATTTTTTTGTTATTTTTTTTCTAAACTGATTTTTTTATTTATCGATTAATTTATCGGAACCCGTTCTTAAATTCATAAATTTCATCAAATATTATTTCAATAGATTTTTTCTAGAAGTGGTTAGCATGAAATTTATTTTTAAGTAAATTGGTCAATTGGCCAATGGAGTGCTGACACGCATGCGAGATTCTATGTATGTCAGCATTCTATTGATCAATTGACCAACTTATCAAAAATTAAACTTCATGCTAACCGGATTCATTTTTCCTACAAGTGATGCTACCAATCTCATCCAGAGCTAAACTCATGTGTATCTTTAAGATTTTTTTCCCTTCTACTTTGTTTGTTTTGTTGGAAAGATCTGATTTGTGACTCAATCTTTTTTTTTATAAATTTGTGACTCAATCTTTGTATTCAAGATGTTAATACTTTTCAATTGTCTTGCAATATATTGTTGACTTTATTCTATTGACACCGTAGAATAGAAAAGGAGAGAAGGAGAAGAGAATGGAGTGTATTAGTGTGAGGATAAAATTATCTAAATGTGACTCTGAATGATAAAAGGAGAAATTTTAATCTAACCAAATCAGAGGTTTGGAGAATCGGTAAGAGGTATTCTAAGTTTTATCAAACAAACTATACCTTTCACCGAAATTGATCTACTCCGATTAATAGGCTATAAGATCCAAACAAATATTATCTTACTATATTCATACTCGTTTCGGTGACACAAGTAACACAATTATTATATGGATGTAATAGTTATTTTATCAAATTTAGAGGATAAAATTAAATGAAAAAAATTTGTTAAATAACTAAACTTACAAGGATAAAAGGGGAAATGAATTTGCGATACGGTCTCGAGGCTAATATCACCTCCTCCTTCCCTCATTATATAGTAGACTAGTTTCTGTGACAAATGTCTGTACGCAATTATTATAAGAATATAATAATAATTTTATCAAAATTAGAGGATAGAATTAAAGGATAAAAAAATTAAAAATAACAAAATTGTTAAATAATTAAACATGCTGGGGAGAAAGGAATTTGTGACCGAGCGTCAAGACTGATGTCACCTCCCCATTCTCCCATCAAATATGATAATAAGTAAGAGAAAAAAAGAGAGAAACCATTCAGAGAAATTTTTATTATTTCATTCAGTGTCATTTCCTTTATATAGGAAAAGGAGGAGTCACGGGTGAGGAAAGAAGTTCACGGGAGAAGAGAAGAAGGAGAGGGGGAGAGTTCACAGGTTCCCTCCTGAGGAGGGAATCATATGTATAACACTTCCCCTAATTCCCTACGATAGAAGATTATGTCTCATTAAAAACCTTGTTAAGAAAACCTAGTGGGAAAAACTTAACGAAGGGAAAAAGAGTACATATATTTTACATAAATATCTTACTTGACTGTCTCGTTAAAACTTTGTTTGGAAAAACTCATTGGGATAAAAATCGTGACTAAGAAAAAAGAGTAAAGTCTTCCCCTCAAAATGAATTCATTACTTCTTGATGAAATGTTGTCATCAGCCTTTCAGTCGACACATTCCGAACTTTTTCCGAAGTTTTGCAAACGTTGCATTTGGTAGCGACTTTGTGAATAAGTCGGCAAGATTATCACATGATCGAATTTGATGCACATCTATATCACCCTTCTTTTGTAGCTCATGTGTGAAGAAGAATTTAGGTGAAATGTGTTTTGTTCTATCTCCCTTGATGTACCCTCCTTGTAAGACCCCAACTTTTATAAATAAAGATGAATTTTTCTATAAATATTATTTTTGAATATTATGGAATAAATTTGATATAATGTTATAGTTGTGGGTAATATTTATAAATTTTGCAAAGTAAGCAAGTTGTTATAAAATATTCGTTTGGTGGGGAATATTCTTTTTGTCGGGGAATATTAAATGCGACTTACTTATTATTGTGGACCCCATTAACTAAGTATTGTCGTAGTTAAAAACGACAAAATTATCTTTCTATAAAAATAACTACAGAGGTGTTACCGTTAAAAGCGTTGAACTACCCGGTAGTAAAAGTACGATGTCTACGCGTAGTTGTATAGTAGCACACGATATTGATTATTGATGCTTACGTGAGAAGTCACTCAGCTATGCACAATTATTGCTATAGTAATTGCTGCATCATATCTCTTATATTATTGATTCAATTATTATCACAGTATCATCTGTATAATATGTTATAGTATTAAATCAATAATTGAGACGACAAGTTATAAATGATTAATAATTGTTGAAAGATTAAATATGTGTTGATCAAAAATAAAATGATTTGTGGTAATATTTATTCAATCCTTGATGTATATAAAGAGTCTGTTATGAGACGTTTGTGGTAAGTTTGATTATTTTATGGGGGCCCATATGTCATCATCTAAGAGTCTCTTCGTCAATAGTAATTACCTTCGTCAATAGTAATTACCTTTGTGAATAGTAATTACCTTCGTCAATAGTAATTACCTTTACCAGACGTCGAACCACTTGTCGTTTCACATTACAGGCGTCGAACCACTTGTCGTTTCACATTACAGGCGTCAAACCACTTTTCTTTTCACATCACCAATCGTCAAGCCACTTGCCTTTTCACATGGCAGGTGCTAAGCTAGAAATCTTCTATAAATAGAGGCCTAGTGCTTCATTATTTTTCACGAATTCATTCAAGCTATAGAGAGAGAAAGTATAGAGAGAATAAGAGAGAAAGAAGAAGAGTATTTTGTTACTACACCATCTGCGAGATTCAATCTCCTACTAAAAGTAAGGGGTGTTATTATTTCTTATTCATGAAGAGAACTGTTGTTATTCCATTGCTTATTATTCTGTTGGAATAACCTGTATACGTGGTTTACCCTATACTTGGTGACATTCTTCTATTATTCTGTTGGAACATCCTGTCTGCATGTGTTTTACACCTAGGACTGGTTCCGCTCTTTATTATTATTCTATTGGAACATCCTCATGCATGTGTTTTACACCCACTGGTTCCGCTTTATTATTATTACATTTGGAACATCCATGCTCGTGTGTTTTACGCCGGACCGGTTCCATTCTTTATTATTCATTGGAATATCCTCATCTGCATGCGTTTTACAGGACTGGTTCCATTATTAATTATTCTGTTGGAATAACTTTTGCACATGCGCCTATCGCATGCATGGTGATTTCTTTTGTTATTCCATTCTTTATTATACCCAAATGGTTAAAACTTTGACTTCTATACTCCATGAAATTAGTGGAATATCCTTGATATTTGCGCTTCATCCAATATCCTTTCATGGAAATATTCTTCTCGAAGATTCTTGAATTTTACTCTACAAAGCAAAGATATCGTGTTGATAGTTTGGATGTTATTGGTTCCTAGATAAATTAATTCTTGAACTTGTTTTATTGAATTCTTATATCATTGTCATCATCCTCATGTTTATATTATGTTGAAAGTCATCTGTGGCTTCAGAGCAAGTGCATAGATGGACTTGGTATGATTATGATTAGAGACTATTCGGTTGTAATCATGGTACCGTAATATTACAAATGATGTGATAAAATCCTCTCAAAGGGTCTGTGGTGCATTGATGGGCGATTGTTGGCATGATCATGACCATTAATGAATACACAAATATTCTTGGCCCGTAGTGTCATGAATAATTGTGGTCGTGATACTAAAGAATATCCTTGGTCAGTAGTGTGGGGGTGATTCGATGATGTGGAATATTTATTAAAGTCGAGTCTCATTTATAACGATGATGAAAACCTTTTAAATCATAAAAGATACTAGATTTTATTTTCTACTTGACTCTTTTAATGGATTCTTTGGTTCCGTTGTAGTTAAACTTGATGTTCATTATATTTTATCGGTTTAACATCATTTGAAGGCTAATGATAATTTATTACGCATTATCTTAGTCATAATATTTCTTCTTGAGCTAGTTGAGCTCACCCTTTCTTTCACCGTTCTCTTCAGAAAATGAGAATATAGGCCGGGACGAGTCGGGAAGCAGAGTAATGGTCCGAGAGGATAGCATTAGTAGTCCTCACTATTCGTGAAATAGTGTGATAATAATTGTAATGAGGACTCCTTTTGAGTTTGTATAATATCTAGTAGACAATATTGTATTCAAACTCACGATTTATGTCAGTTTGTACACCTACGCTTATATTAGTAAGTTGTATTTAAATTCTGTACCATGTATCTGACTACCCAAAATGGGTGATGTATACCTAATTTTGGGGGCGTCACACTCCTCTAAGTTGAACAATGCATGCAGAGTTATCCTCATACAGAATTATAGAAATGTCTTTGATTGATGGTAATCCACATGATTTTTGAATATGCTGAATAATTGATCTCAACCAAACACATTATCTACTTGCTTCATGTATAGCGAGAATCTCTGAGTGATTTAAAGATGTAGTTGTCATGGTTTGCTTTGTGGATTTCCAGGATATAGCCGTGTCACAATATGTAAATACATAACCTATTTGTGATCTTCCATTATGTGGATCTGATAAATATCCTGCATCGGCATATCCAACCAATCGCGATGTTTAATCTCTTGGATAAAATAACCCAAGATCTATACTTCCACGGAGGTATCTCAAAATGTGTTTGATCCTATCCTAATGTCTCTTAGTCGGAGAAGAACTGTATCTTGCTAACAAGTTGACAGCAAAAGTAATATCAGGTCGTGTACAATTTGCAAGATACATAAGAGCACCTATTGCACTTAGGTATGGAACTTCAGGTCCAAGAACTTCTTCCCCACTTTCTAGAGGCCGAAATGGATCTTTATCAACTTCTAAAGATCGAACAACCATCGGGGTAGTCAAAGGATGAGCTTTATCCATATGAAAGCGACTGAGAATTTTTTTCAACATATGTGGATTGATGAACAAAAATTTTAGATGCTAAATGCTCCACTTGTATTCCCAAATAGAATTTTGTCTTTCCAAGATCTTTTTATTTCAAATTCATTTTTTAAATAAGTAGCAGTTCTTGTGAGTTCTTCAGGAGTAACTACAAGATTCAAATCATCCACATATACAACAATGATGGAAAATCCACTTTGTGATTTCTTAATAAAAACACATGGACATACTTGATCATTTATATATCCATCTTTTATTAAATAATCACTAAGTCAATTATACCACATACGACCAGACTGTTTCAACCCATACAATGAACGTTGTAACTTGATTGAATATATGTGACGGAGACTTTATTGTTAGTTCCTAGTAGGCATAATAGATCTAGAAGGGGGGTTGAATAGATCCTTTTTGATTTCAAATACTTTTCTCTTTTAATTTGTATTGCTATTACATTAGCATATGACAAACATAAGAATCATTTCAAGCACATCAGAATAAGTAAAAGATCCCCTTCATTGATATATTCATACTCATACATTGTTTGTAGAGTTAGTTTAGTTGTAAGCAGTTAAAACATACATAGCAGTTATAGCAGTTAATAGACATAATATAAACGACATAATGTAAAAGACACAAGGGGTTTTAAGTGGTTCAGAGACTCAAGCTCCTAATCCACTCTTCTGCTTTCAACTAGTAGGATTTCCACTAAGGAAGGGCAACACCCTGAATCACTAAGATTCCTTCAAGGCCAGCAGCCATGAGACTTCAGTTCACTAAGAACTCTTCAAGGCCAGCAGCCTTGGAACTCCTCTAGTTCCCTAGGAACTCTTCAAGCCCAGCAGGCTTGGAACTTCATTTAGTCCCTCTGGACAATGACCCCTCAGGCCCTGGCTTCTTGAGTTGTTTGTTTGTTTGTTTATTGGAGTTGGTGCTGAGCTGCTAAGATGTCTTCATGCTCTGAACATCTTCTATACTTAGCAGCTTTGCATGATCACCCTTGAAGTGCAGTTGAGTGTTGCATGATGCTCAGCTTCTTCAGTTACTCAACCACTTCGGATGATCCCTTGATGACTGCCTTGAAGATCATTCCTCTTGATATATGATGGATACACATGATAGGTTTCTAAGATGACTGTAAGCCCTTCTGCTAGGTACTTAAAAACTTTCTCATGTTTGCCACCATGATGACGTTTATGATCTCCCTTCTTGATACTTGATGTCTTCTCATGATGAACTTGCTAAGATGACTGTGAGCTCATCTCTATGGTACCTAGAGTCTTTCCATGATGGACACCAAGATGACATGATGCTCTTCTTTCTCTCGGCAGATCAAAACACTCTTCAAGTAGTAGAACTCTCACTTCTACTTCTTTCTTTGTCTAACTCTACGTGTTCTTGGTGGATCGTAGAGTGAGCCTTCGGACTCATTATCTTACATGGTTTAAAACAGTCCACCATTACTCCAAACTTGGCAACTCTAACAACCTTCGATCTTTGAAGCTCTAGCAGATTTATACTCCTTCCCAATCCTTCCGTTGGAAAGTATCCGTTGAAAGCTATTCAAACATCTTCACAGATCTCGAGTTGCTTGAGGTAGACTGTAGATGTGACATGTCATACTTTTCTGACACTGCAGTTTACTGTTTCACCTACCCCATCAGAGTTGTCACTTTAATGTCTTGGGCAGGTCAAAAACTTTATTTCCTCCTTCTGATTTCTCATTCAGAGGTTGTCCTTTTGCATCGATGCTCTCAATAATCTCTTTTCTGAATATTACCCTTCAGATTGAACCGTTGCCAATGCTTCAGTCTTCAGCTATTCGGACTCTACGATTCTGATGCATGTCTTCAAGGACCTGATCGTAGTGTCATGTTTACTGGTAGAGATAACACTACAATCTTGAAGAGTGTTGATTGGATCTTCAATGTAGAACACCTCTTCCTTCTATTGTGCAGTGCTTCAACACTTCTATTTGCCTCAACAGTTCTCGACATCACGATGACTTGACTTCTTAGTTACGGCCCTACTAAATAAATAAGAAGACACTTCAGATTTATGGCATGTCCAGCTCGCTTTCTCCTTGTGATCTCCCGTTCACTTATCATCAATAGACTGACCCAATGCTTAATCACTTTAGCCTTGTTCTTTAGAAGCTGTCCAATATCTCTGTATGCACTTCATCAGTTCTTTCCTTTATTTGGCAAACACTACGATCCTGGTTGCTTCCAAGATCGTCGTCTTCTGTCTATTTGACAGCTACTGCACTTGCTGACTTTTCCTTAGTCAGTTACTGAAGTCTTCTTCTGATCTCCTTGTGGAAGACTTCATCCTGAATGACTTCACAACTCAATCTAGATGCTGATTTGGTTGGTGCTTAGATCTTCTGTTAGTTTGCATGCCATTCATTGAGTGCTCTCTGGTTTCCTTCAGGATGAGATGTATCTTTGCAGTGCTAACCAGAGGCTTTGTTCCTTTGGATATTCTGGGAGTGCTCATTTGTTGGGAATCATATTTTCTCTACGATTCTGCCTTGGCATTGTGAGCACAATGGTTGAGATCGTAGTCCTGCACTCTACGATTCAGCTTCGGCTGTGCAGACACTACAACTCCAAGATCAGATCTTGACACTCTACGATTTCGGCCTTGTGCTTGTTGTCTTCATGTGATCTTGCTCGACTACGATCTCTGCATGTAATCAATAGACTCTACGACTTAGAGTGTAGTCTACGATCCTTGACTTGGCTTCGGCATCAGTAAACTCTACGACTCCGAGTGTAGTCTACGTTTCTGACTTGGCTTCGGCAGATGTTCGGTCGGCTCTGTTAGTTCCTAGTTGACACAATAGTTATCTAGAAGGGGGGGGGGGGTTTAATAGATATTTAAAAAATCTTTCCGTTTTAAAATTGTTCTTTGATGATGATTAAAACTTAGCAGAATTGATGTTTATTTTAATCTTCATTACAAAGCAGTGGAGTTATGAGAGTGAGGCAATTATAGCAGTTATGGAACATATAGCAGTTATAGTTATGAACGCAAAAGACACAGTCATTTCAAGTAGTTCAGAGCACTTAAAGCTTCTAGTCCACTCTTCTACTCAACGAGTAGGATATCCACTAAGGATGTCTTTTACAACTTCTGAATCACACAGATACCTTCTGCACCAAAGCGCTCAGGAACTTCTTAGTTCACTCTTGAACTCTTCAAGTCCAGCAGACTTGGCTCTCTTACAGTTCACTTAGAACTCTTCAAGTCCAGCAGACTTGGTACTCTTCTTCAGTTGATTGATAGATGTTGAGTTCTTGATGGTTGCTACTCAGTTGCTATTTAAGCACTTGTTCGAAAGAACTGAGTAGCTGAGCAAGCTTTACTAATTCTCAGATCGTAGAGTTGAGCTTGAGAGTTGTTCACATTGTTTGTTTAATGCTTGCTTTCTTCTCTCTCATCTGCTTGATTTTCATATATGTGATCTTGAAAACTATCCGTTGGATCCATCCGTTGAGGCATTAAATGCATTTGACCTTTCTGATCTTTGATGGAGACATTTCTGCACATCTTCTGAAACTGCATTCTGGCCCACTAACACTGCAGACTGCTTTTTCACCTAACACCTGAAAAGATGTTTTCCCCCTTACCAATGGTACTTTCCTTAGCTTCTTCAATACGCCTCTTTATTGCATACTAAGGATATTTTCTTGTGACTTTGGGACTGGTGAGTACTGCAGCGTTTAGAATCCATTTCTCTTATGTTGGAATCTGTCTTCCACATAAATCATGAGGCTCGACGTTCTCTGACACAAGACAGATGCTCTACGATTCAAATCATGGTGACTTGACGCCTTGGTGCCTGGTCTGATGCTATCAGCCGAGAGCACCATGATTTCTCTGAAGTCTTTGCACACTACGATCTTTGCTTGCTTGAGTTGTAAACTCTACGTTCCCAAGAGCACTCTACGATCGTTGACTTATAAAATCTACGTTTCCTTCAACATACTACGATCGTTGAGTTGGCTCGGCAAACGTTGAGACCACTCTACAATTTCCGAAGAGGCCCTTCAAGGCAAGCACACTACGATCTTTGAAGCTCTACGTTTCTGTCTTGACTTCTGCAATGTTGATCAGATTTATACACTGACTTATTCGAAGCCTATCTATTACATCTCAAGATCAACCTAACAGCTTTGATCTTTCTATCTATACATTCTATGAAAGAATGATACATGTTAAGAGCTTAGATCAACCTAACAAATTTGATCTATCACTAAGTCCTTGTACATATCTTACTTGAAGGACTTTACAACTAATCATGAGCATATACATTAAAACATCAAATCATAATATGCATTCTCCCAACAGGCTCATAGGCTGGTTGTCTCTACGTTTCTGAACATGACTTCCTCAGCAGACTACGGCTCCGAGAAAGTTCTACTCGACACACTACGATCCTTCATTGTTTCTCCTAGCAGTCTACGAACTCCGAGATCTACTATCTTGCAGACTACGATTCTGCCTCGACAGCTCTCGAGTTTTCCTTGACTCTGTTGGTAGACTCCGATTTCTGGTGCAGTGCTTGATGATTAGACAAGCCTATCTATTACATCATAAGATCAAACTAACATGCTTGATCTTTCTATGTTTATAGTCCTTGTACATCATTTCTTTTTAAGGACTTTAAAAAGCTGTTTTGCTTATGTAGGATCAACCTAACATATTTGATCAATTCATTCTAAGTCCTTGTACACATATTTGTATTATCTATGAAAGGACTTTACATCTTTTCTTAATGCAAGCATACTTGCATATTCATTCATATATATATCATAATCAAATCATATATAAATAGGAATAACATTCACATGCTTATTCCTAACAATCTCCCCCTATTTGATTATGACAAAAATAATAAGTGCATATGCATGTTATGAATGAATCTTATATACAAAGATGAGCAATTTGTATTTCTAAAATAGATAATCATGAATGTCATTTATAATGATGTGGAATTTAATACACTGACATTTTACATCCTGGATCCAGAACATACCTAACTAGTTAGAGATGTACCTCTTTGGCTCTATGTATGTTTCCAGGATTTCTGTTGATCAGCTATTCATCTGTTTGTTTTTCTTGTTCTTGCTCCCCCTGGGATGATGATCTTCTGTCTTTGTTTTGCTCCCTTTCAGCTTCTTTCTGAACATGCTCCCCCTCAGACTCTGCCATCATATTATCATCATCTTCTGGCTCCCCCTCTTTTTCTGTAGCTGTTGTCCTCTTCTTTGACTTCTTCTCTCCTTTCCTTCTGCTCTTCTTTGAGTGCCTCTTGCTCTTCCTCTTTCTATGCCTCTTTTTCTCCCCCTTTTTGTCATTAATCATTTGGGAGTGCTTCTCCATGTTGGACATAAGCTGCTCCATCAGGTAGGAGGAATTAGCAACTTCAAACTTGAGTTCCTGTTGGCCTAGCTCAAGTTGCACTAAGAAAGACTGCTTCATGTCATCAATCTTGTTAGAGAGGGCTTGAATCTGCTCTTCATTGGCCTTCTGAGCTCGTAGAGCATCTGCCTTCTGATCATTCATGAGTTTCAGATAGATGTTATCCCTCTCTTTGAGTTTGAGAGACACATCAGCCATAGTAGGTTGAAGCTTGTTCTGGAGTGAAGTATCTCTTGCTGTTGTCAGCTTCTGTGACTCTTCAGTGAATAGAGATATTTTCTTACTCAGTTCATCAGAGTTTTTCATCAGCTCCTTCTCCACAGATACTTAATTATCTGGTTGAGCAGTCTCCTATCGAGCATTAGATTGAACTCTACGATCTGCATCCTTGGACATATTTTCAAAGGTGTTGAGAATCTGAAGAATCGTTGAGTTCCAATCGCTGGTTGTGGATGAAGGAATGTCTGTCAATAGTGCTTGAGCGGATGGAGACTTCTGGTTTTGAACTTGAACAACCTCATTAGTAGAGTGAACAGACTCTACGATCATCTCCTTGGTCATGATCCTTTTCCCTTCAGAGTTCACTCTACGATCATAGGGAATATAGTGGTTTCCAGCGTGTCGATAGACTTTGAAGTGAAGCTGATCCTTGATAAGTTTGGTGGCAAACTTCTTCACTCTTGGAAAGTTCTGAGCCACCAGCTCCAGGCTTGGAAAATGCGAGTAGCACCAACTGAAGTAGCTTCCATCTCTTTCAGTGTGGGCTTTTAACCATGGCATCCATTGGAAGAACCATCTTATGATCAGATCATCAAGATTGTACGTAGAGGATGGTTGTGTAGTCTAGTTCCATGTTGTTCCAGTTTTTAAATACCTCAAACGCAGTCATCCTTACTACCTTGAGTTGTTCATTTCCATGATTTACCCATCTTTCTGGTGGTGTTTCTAGTGGTTCATTTGAGACTTCTACCACTATTCTGCTGGTGAATTTTGCTGGAGAGAGGACAGAATAGAATTCTGTTTCCTCTAATTCCTGATTTTCAGAATTGGAATCATTCTCTATTCTTTCTTTTTCGCAGCCTGAACCATCTTGATCATTTCCAACAGTGAATCCTTCTTGCTGCATTTCATTTCCAGAACCTTCTTCAGCAAGATCTTCCTCTGATTCATCTTTTTCACCACTGGTTCCATCTTTAGCACTTTCATCCTTTGATACTGACTCATCATCACTTACTTCAATGACGTCATTGGTATGATCACTTCTCTTTATGGAGGCAAATTTGGCTTGTAGTCTGTAGCTCTTCCTTTTCCTTGGAGGTTCAGTTTTGGGAGAGTCAGACTCTTCTTCTTCTTCAGACTCAGAAGCCTTTGGATCATCAGACAAACTTTCTTGAGGTTCAGTACTGATAGGGGCAGACCCTTCTTCTTTGGACTCATCACCTTTCGAGCCGTCATGTGAGCTTTCAGGATTGGAAGGGGCATGTTCTTCTTCTTTAGAGACAACATCATTTGACCCATCATCTGGGCTTGTTGGGGCATTTACATTTGGGGACTGAATTGGGTAATCTTGACTATTTTCTTCATCATCAGAGTGAATGCTCTGAGGATTAGCCATAGGGATTGAGCATTCCTCTTCATCAGCAGACGCTGCATTATTATTCATTAATCCAACTTCACCTTCACTGCTAGATTTGGTCTGTGGGGACTCAGCCTTGAGATTATCAGTTGCCTTTTCTTCTTCTGGTTCTACATCCTTCTCTTCATCAGATGTACTATCTTGGAAACTGAGGCTGGTTTGTTTACCATCTTATCTTTCTTTTGTGATGGCCCTTGAAGCAGTCTGTTGTTTCTCCTCTTAGTGGTTTCTGCAGACAGGACTTTTTCTTCTTCATTCTTGTCTTTGGTGGATAGACTTCTTGATGGGGCTTTGGTTTTCTTCATATCCCTGGATTTCTTTCTGGCTGGTGTGATTTCTGCTGGTACAGAGTCATCAGACTCAGATCTTTCTACCTCTTCTGCCTTCCTCTTCTTTGTAAAGGCCTTGCTACTGTTTCCAGTTGTCAGCCTTCTATTCTCCTTGGGGTTCTTCTTCTAGTTCACAAACAGTTGTGGAGATATTACTTTATGAACATTCAGAGGTTCTCCCTCATCATCCTTGATTCTTCCTCCTAGCTTCTTTTTCATTACAATGCTCAGTAGTCTTCCATGAAACACCTTTGTCAGAGGTTTTTCTGTAGACTTCTTTAGCTTAGCCTTTTCTAACCACTTGGAGAGTTGGTCAAACAGGATAACTCCAAAGTTAATCTGTTTCTTTAGAACTATTGCTGACATTATCTTCAACTGCTGATCAAGCACCGTGTCATGTGCAGTGTCCTTGCACAGTATGCATTTCCCTACTATTTCAGCAAGGAAATCGTACTCTTCTGGAAAATCCTTCTTCTTAATGTCTTTCAGACTAGGGTTTCTTTGGTACCCCATGATCTCCTTTGCTTGTTCCGTATCGACATCATCAAGGCTCTTCAGTCCTTGGTTAGGAAAACCTAGGCATTGATTGAGGTAAGAAGATTTCAGCATTAGAGACTGACCTTTGACCTTGGTAGAAAGGGTTCTGGACTTTATGGAAGCATTTGAGTAGAACTCTTTAACCAGTTCAACATATACTCGAGTGCTAGCCTCAAGGCATTTTGAGAATCCAACTTTCTTCACAAGTTCGAGAATGTCTCTGAACTTCTTTTCGGATTTCTCAAACGACTTGGTTCCGAGCTGAATGCTAGTGATTACTCGCCAGTTTTCCATTTGAGCAGTTCGAAGAATGTAGGTATTTGATTCAGAGAAGTTTATGAGAGATGGTTGATTGTGATTTCGTAAGGCTCTGAAGCGTTAGCCTATTTTGGCTCTTGAGAGGATTTTAGGGTTTGAAAATGGGAGGGAGAAAGGTTTGATAGCTTCTAAAAACTGTTTGTAGATTTGAATTTGTCTTTATGGCAGTTCTTTCTAACTCTGCATAACCAGTGATGTGTCAACCAACCATTGGTTGCACGATGCCCAGTAATGAGCTGTAACTCCCTATATCTTTTCAGTTAGATATTTCCTTTTAGAAGAGTAGACATTTAATCGACGTCGCTTTCACCGTTGACCTTTTGATTCGTAAAGTAGTATGGTAAGGCAACTATGGACTCTATGTTTTCCTTTGTTAACTCAACGATCAACTTTTGAGAGATGCTGCAGTGGATGGCTTTGACATTCATCCTCATTTTGAAATTGCATATCTTGATCACTGATATACTCCAAGCCAGTTTGGGCACTTAAGTTCTAATGTGCGTTTGTACGATGTCTTTCCAAACTGTATTCGAACTTATTTCCTCATAATCTGAGTAGTTGAGCAATTTTCCCATTTTCCAAGCTCCTTGTGTACTGGAGTGTCCTCTGGTAGGACATCAATCGTCGAGTCTGCTTCTACGATTGCTGAGGTTGCACTATAATAGTTGAAGTTACATTACGATCGTTGAGTTCTCTCAAACTCTACTCTGCGATCGTTGACTGTCTTGGTCCTTGAGATTAATTTGATCACGCAATTCTTCTGGGTTAAGGTAGCTCAGGAAGGGCCAACCTCTTAGAGTGAGCTAAGGGTCAGGTTTGTCCCTGAGGCACTTTCCAGATGAAATACTTTAGACATGATTTGCAATGATATCTCATTTAACCTTTTCTGATGGGGAGGTCCTCTACCAACTTTGGACAGTTGCATTTGTTGTAATCGTGGTGTCCTCCTGCTTCTGCACTGCGATCAGATGTTTGATCGTAGGCACTCCACGATTTTGGGTTGGGTGGCTGATAGGTTATCAGTAGTACATTTTGAGACATTCCTACTGACTATGGATCTTCATTTGGTTCATCAGCCACAAAGTTTTGAGACTCTGTAGCTGGTACATTATTTCATAGTATATCTCAGTGTTGTTGTTTCTCAACAGATCACTGCTCCCCATGGTTGATGCTGTTTTCTCAGATAGATGTGATTCCCTTTTCTACGTGTATTATTGAAAGCGACCTTGCATATCTCCTTCCTCGATTGGAATCACCATTATCACTTAGATCTCCCTGTATCATAGGCATGGATATTTTCAGGACTGATAACTCTACGATCATTTGACAGCACTATGAACATAGTCTTCTTTGACAGTCTTGTGTTTGTGAAGTTTTGCTTCCGTAATGAATTCCTCTTAACTGATACTCGATGATCCTCTGTTGTGTGCTCCCTTGAGGATTCTTCTCATATAGCATGCCTTGCTTGATTTGAGCATATAGGACACTTTTTATCTTTGGTTGCATGGCTTGCTTCCATATACAGATTTGCAGCCATGTGAGCTTCATTCAGTTTAGCTCAGTGGGTCTTCGAGGATAGGCTTGGACATATAGGAATTTTATCAGAATCATTTCTGAACAGTCCTTAGCCTTCTGTTGGTTGAGTCTTCTTGATCAAAGTCTTCGCTTCAAGATTCCTTAGTCTTGGTCGATTGCACTCAAGTACCGCAGTTAAATACATTTTTATTTTGGGTACCCACAATTAAATGGGTCTTGCTAGGTTAGTTTTCTAAACCTCTGTTCCTCATATTTGGATAATCATCACATTTGTCACCAACAGTCATATTCATGTATGCAACTAGGTTTAGATAGTACATTTTGAGATGCATGAAGGTGAGTGTGTGTGAGATTCGTCATTTTAAAAACACATTCTTTCTCTTTGATGGTTTCATCATTTGTAGGGTTATGTTCACAGGGTTTAAGTGTTCATAGAGTGAGAATCAACTCTACATTTTAAGGAGTATCTAGTTAATTCATGGAGGTGATCAGTTTCTACACATCATCAAGATACTCTTGTAGAACTGATCATACTCGGTGTGTTATCAAACACTTAGAACAAGGATTTGTACATACATACTATCCCACCAGCAAAGATTACTTCACATAGAATTAATTTGACCTGTGATGCTCTTATGACCCATTTCAGATTTCCTTCAAGATGTCATCTTCAACCTAAAACTTGGATGGAGAGAAAGCTTATAGACATTTGAGTTTCCATCCTCAGAGCACTTTCTCTCTTCACCTTTTTAGATAGATTATGACTTCTTGACAGAAATCTGTTATGGTTCATAAGAGGGTGCTTTTATGATGAACACATGTAATAGTAAGGAACCGTACCTTTTTACTGTCAGTTTCTCAGCAGTCATTTACCTTTAACATACTGAGTTTTAGGCATTGATGTGCATAGTTTCACATTTGCTCCTGACAACTTATTGCTCTTGTTGGCCTTTGATCAATCAGTCGTAGTCTTGAAGATACATCCTGAGAATCTTAGCCTCTTCAGTTCTTTGACATCCTTCAGTTTACCAAGTTTGCACCCAGCTACTGATTGGCCAGACACATGTCTGAGAAGAACTTCTTTCTTCTCTGGATAAGCATTTCTTAGCATGTATGGCCTTTTCATCTTCCAGGCTGGTGGATGCTTGACTCTGTGTTTTTGATGTCTCTTGGGCTATCTCGTCTTGTCTTCAGATTACAAGATTGACTGCATGCTAAGATTGGTCTTGTTGATATAATATTTGAGAATATGGACCAATCTGAGCAGCTTCAGGTGTATATACACATTTACCTATACACAATATTTCCAACGTGTGAGCTCATTTGCATATAACAAGTTACTTACTACTAAACTAAGTTTAGAACAATGTTTGTGCCTGGTATCAAACTCAAAGCGATTAGCTTTTGAATATAGCATGAGAACCTGCTCTGATACCAATTGTTAGTTCCCAGTAGGCACAATAGATCTAGAAGAGGGGGTTGAATAGATCCTTTTTGATTTCAAATACTTTTCTCTTTTACTTTGTATTGCTATTACATTAGCATATGACAAACATAAGAATCTTTTCAAGCACATCGGAATAAGTAAAAGATCCCTTTCATTGATATATTCATACTCATACATACATTGTTCGTAGAGATAGTTTGGTTGTAAGTAGTTAAAACATACATAGCAGTTATAGCAGTTAATAGACATAATGTAAATGACATAATGTAAAAGACACAAGGGGTTTTAAGTGGTTCAGAGACTCAAGCTCCTAATCCACTCTTGTGCTTTCAACTAGCGAGATTTCCACTAAGGAAGGGCAAGACCAGAATCACTAAGATTCCTTCAAGGCCGCAGACCTTGGGACTTGATTCACTAAGAACTCTTCAAGGCCAATGACCTTGGAACTCCTCTAGTTCCCTAGAACTCTTCAAGCCCAATGAGTTTGAACTTCATTTAGTCCCTCCGGACAAGGACCCCTCAGGCCCTGGCTTCTTGAGTTGTTTATTTGTTGGAGTTGGTGCTGAGCTGCTAAGATGTCTTCATGCTCTAAACTTCTTATATACTTAACAGCTTTTCATAATCACCCTTGAAATGCAGTTGAGTGTTGCATGATGCTCAGCTTCTTCAGTTACTCAACCACTTCGGATGATCCTTTGATGACTGCCTTGAAGATCATTCCTCTTGATACATGATGGATACACATGATAGGTTTCTTAGATGACTGTAAGCCCTTCTGCTAGGTACTTAAAAACATTCTCATGCTTGCCACCATGATGACGTTTGTGATCTCTTTTCTTGATACTTGATGTCTTCTCATGATGGACTTGCTAAGATGACTGTGAACTCTTCTCTATAGTACTTAGAGTCTTCCCATGATGGACACCAAGATGACATGATGCTCTTCTTTCTCTCGGCAGTTCAGAACACTCTTCAAGTAGTAGAACTCTCACTTCTATATTGTAGAACTCTCACTTCTACTTCTTTCTTTGTCTGGCTCTACGTGTTCTTGGTGGATCGTAGAGTGAGCCTTCGGACTCACTATCTTACATGGTTTTGAACAGTTCACCGTTACTCCAAACTTGGCAACTCTAGCAACCTTCGATCTTTGAAGCTCTAGCAGATTTATACTCCTTCCCAATCCTTTCGTTGGAAAGTAGCCGTTGAAAGCTATTCAAACATCTTCACAGATCTTGAGTTGCTTGAGGTAGACTGCAGATGTGACATGTCATACTTTTTCTGACACTGCAGTCTATTGTTTCACCTACCCCATCAAAGTTGTCACTTTAATGTCTTGGACAGGTCGAAGACTTTATTTCCTCCTTCTAATTTCTCGATCAGAGGTTGTCCTTTTGCATCGATGCTCTCAATAAGCTCTTGTCCGAATATTACCCTTCAGATTGAACCGTTGCAAATGCTTCAGTCTTCAGCTATTCAGACTCTACGATTCTGATGCATGTCTTCAAGGACCTAATCGTAGTGTCATGTTGACTAGTAGAGACAACACTACGATCTTGAAGAGTGTTGATTGGATCTTCAATGTAGAAAACCTCTTCCTTCTATTGTGCAGTGCTTCAACACTTCTGTTTGCCTCAACAGTTCTCAGATACTGATGACTTGACTTCTTGGTTCTGGCCCCTTCTGAATAGCGAGACACTTCAGATTTGTGGCGTGTCCAGCTCGCTTTCTCCTTGTGATCTCCCATTCACTTATCATCAATGGACTGGCCCAATGCTTAATCACTTTAGCCTTGTTCTTCAGAAGCTGTTCAGTAACCCTGTATGCACTTCATTAGTTCTTTCTTTTGTTTGGCAAACACTACGATCCTGGTTGCTTCCAAGATCATCGTCTTCTATCTATTTGACAGCTACTGCACTTTCTAACTTTCATTAGTCAGTTACTGAAGTCTTCTTCTGATCTCCTTGTGGAAGACTTCATCCTGAATGGCTTCACAACTCAATCTGGATGCTGATTGGGTTGGTGCATAGATCTTCTGTTAGCTTGCATGCCATTCGTTGAGTGCTCTCTGATTTCCTTCAGGATGAGATGTATCTTTGCAGTGCTAACCAGAGGCTTTGTTCCTTTGGATATTCTAGGAGTGCTCATTTGTTGGGAATTGTATTTGCTCTACGATTCTGCCTTGGCATTGTGAGCACAACGGTTGAGGTCGTAGTCCTACACTCTACGATTCAGCTTCGGCTGTGCAGACACTACGACTCCGAGATTAGATCTTGACACTCTACGATTTCGGCCTTGTGCTTGTTGTCTTCATGTGATCTTGCTCGACTACGATCTCTGCATGTAATCAATAGACTCTACAACTCAGAGTGTAGTCTACGATCCTTGATTTGGCTTCGGCATCAGTAGACTCTATGACTCCGAGTGTAGTTAATGTTTTTGGCTTGGCTTCTAGGGATGTTGGTCGGCTCGGCTCGAAGGCGGTACATCTCTCTACTTACGAACATGACTTCCTCAGCAGACTACGGCTCCGAGAAAGTTCTACTCGACACACTACGATCCTTCATCGTTTCTCCTGGCAATCTACGAACTCCGAGATCAACTATCTTGCAGACTACGATTCTGCCTCGACAGCTCTCGAGTTTTCCTTGACTCTCCTGGCAGACTCCGATTTCTGGTGCAGTGCTCGACAATCAAACAAGCCTTTCTATTACATCATAAGATCAACCTAACATGCTTGATCTTTCTATGTTTATAGTCCTTGTACATCATTTCTTTTTAAGGACTTTACAAAGTTGTTTTGCTTATGTAGGATCAACCTAACATATTTGATCAATTCATTCTAAGTCCTTGTACACATGTTTCTATTATCTATCAAAGGAATTTACAGCTTTTCTTAATGCAAGCATACTTGCATATTCATTCATATATATATATCATAATCAAATCATATATAAATAGGAATAACATTCACATGCTTATTCCTGACATTTGTGATTCAGCCATTTTCAATCCTTCAGGGATTCTCATATAAATCTCGCTGTCAAGTGAGTCATATAGGTATGCTGTTACACCGTCCATTAGACGTGTTTCCAAACCTTCCATGGTTGCCATACCTATCAGAAAGCAAAAATTGACTCCATCCATTACTGGAGAGTAAGTATCTTGATAATCAATACCAAGTTTTTATGAAAACCCTTGAGCTACAAGTCGGCTTTGTATCTCACAATTTCATTTTTCTCATTTCGCTTTCGTACAAATACCCATTTGTTTCCAACTGGGATTACACCCAATGATTGTTTGGACTCTCGGTCCAAATACTTCTCTTTTCAATAGAGATTGTAGCTCAGTTTGAATATCATCTTTCCATTTTGGCCAATCTTTTCTTTTTCGACATTCTTCCACGTTTTGTGGTTCAGGATTCGTGTCAGGAATCAAAGTAATATCTGATGCTATAGATAAAGTAAATATATCATCAATCATGACTTTGCTTCGATCCCATATTTTCTCATCATGTACATAATTTATTGAGATCTCTTGGTGTTCATCTCTTATCCATTCACTGAGATTTTGAACCTCTTCTGGGGCTATTCCAACTCTTGGATTAAGTGCTGTAACGACCCCAAAATTCATAAAATTTAATTATAGACTTCGGTCGTTAATAATATGTCTAACTTCTAATTTTACATCATTAATCGATGTTAAAATTAATAAAATGCGGAATAATTTAAACTTTTCTATTTTCTTACTTTAATTTACTGAATCACAACTTTTATCATCTACATGTCTTTGAATCATATATAATCCATGATTCACTTTATCAGAGTTAATATATATATACTTACATATCAAATCGATACCTTTTATACATCGGAAAACTCAAACTTGAACTTTACAACTCAACATAAAACTATACATCATAAAATATTTAGTACATCTCATGAATCTTAATCATGGTTTAAAGAAATAACAACTTTAGTTAAAATATTAATCTTCGTGTATTATTTCTGATCCACGTCATTCAAGTAGCTCATAGAGCTACCTTCAATCCTTAACCTGCAAAAATGATTATTTGCAAGGTTGAGCTCGACAGCCCAACAAAATCTAACAGTTTTCATGCATCACGTAACACATAATAACATGCTCAACATATATCTCATAAACATTGGACTAACATAACATACATGCTACAGTTCATATAACAAGTATAAAGATTGAGTTCCTTACTCAATTAGCATGCTTTACTCAATCAACGTAGTCATAAGTTGACTTTAACATTTCATACATTCAACATATATATAACACATCATGCTCTTTGTAATAAAGATTTAAACAACTAATCACCAAGTTCACATAGCAAATAGGAACTGAAAGACTTGCATTGATTGTTGTTTACCAATAACAGTTTAACAGCTTACAGTTATCTTCACTTCACGTGCCCTACACCATTATATAATCATACACATCAATTATTAGTCACATAACAACACATAGTAATTGTAATGTAAACACTACTCCATATCTCATAATCCTTCCTGTTAATTAGCACACAATGTTCAATTAGATTGTGTTAACTTTTTGACTTATGTAATATTCAAAATTCATTCAAGTATTTAAGTCTTGATAGGAATACTTATGGGTTTTATATTAAACCCATTCCATATCTTATAATGTTCATTAACACTTGTCACGGCGTTTCGACTTTTATTCGTCACACGCCCGAATAGTCTCTTTTGTGTATGCTTAGTGTGCTTACATAACTTATATAATACATCATTTATTAATGTTAAGCATCATTATATTTACTAACATTCATGTTTAATAACTTATAATAGCATCTTTTATCGTCAGAAGCACTATACTAGTGTATGTGCATGCCCGACCCCCTCCGATTGCCCCTGAAAACACAAAAGTCCTAAAGATGACCATTTTGACTACTGCTACAGACCTCAAATTGAAAAACTTAAAGAATATAAGTTGTAGGTCTATTTGTCCTCGTTCCAAATCATCTTGAATCACCTCAATCGGACTTTGTATGAAAAGATTATTCCTATTTTACTAAAATAGGTCAAAACAGTCACACCTGACATACTTTAGGCGCGGCCGAGCCCAATTCCTTCACAACCCCAGCGCGCCCACACCATATAGCAGTGCCCATTCATGTACCCGCGCTTCTGGGCAGCGCGCCCGCGCTCGGCTTCGCCCATATTACAGATTTTGCAATATTTTTTCTTCATAACTTCTTCATTTTAAGCCAAAATTAGTTGGTTTTCGATTCGTTGGACTCGTTAAACCCTTAGCTACTCATCTAGAGAATAATTATAACACTTCAAACATATTAACAAATCATTTTAAGGGTTCCAATTCAGTGTTCATGCTATATTTTCATGTTTTAAACACATTTAGCAAATTCAATCGCCACGACTTCGTTTCTTAACCAATTGACATGATTCAAACTACGCCGTTTTCGTTTCTTCACATACTAACATAATCCAATACCAATTTACAGACATACACTGTATTTACTTTTCTCCCTACAAACCCAAATTTCATGAATTTGATACTCAAAAAACACTCACATGTGATGATTAACAGAGTATAAACCTTACGTACATGTATATGTATCAATCTAACACAATTATCAATAGAAATTCCAAACATAAGAGTTAAAATTGAAGTAAGTTATACCTTATTCCTTGATTGTTGACTAGCAAAAGATGATGACTAGGTTTAGAATTCATCTCCTTAACAATCACAGAGAATCCAATTCACCATGTTTCCTCTCTTGCTCTCTCTCCAAACTCTCCGTGTTTCCTTCTTCTCACCAAACCCTCTCTGAACTTAGCCTTAAATATTTAGACGCGTAGAAAAATAAACTGATATGACCATCCTCCCACGTACTCTTTTAGTTACACAACAATACGTCTTCATCAGTTAAATTAGACCAAAGGCCACAAGGCCTTGTTTGGCCTCACACCAATTCCCCTAAACTAGATTATTTTAATAATATTATATTATATAGTTTCATGTGTCACACCTTTAGTTAATTTAAATAACTTATAATAATAATTAATAATAATTATAATCTTATTAGAATTATAATTAATAAATAATTACATGTATCTAATTTAATTAATAAATTAGACTTAAACATTACCTTATTTAATATACTAATTTTCTTTCATATTAAACAACTCATTTAATTTAATTAATTCATTAAATTAAATCTTCAAATAATAAAATTTACTGTTGCTTTAATTTAGTTATCATACACAATGTAACTAAATTATTATACCACAATTTCATAAATTATTTATTTTTCTCAATAAATAAATTATTTAAAATATTTATTTAATTCAATAAATATTTAAAATAATTATCAAATTCATTTAATTTCTTCAAAAGTTAACTTAACTATAAAACCTCATTTTCCCAATATATATATATATATATATATATATATATATATATATATATATATATATATATATATCTTTTCACACCAGATCACATATTTCAAAATATATATCACATATATATACATACTCAAAGTCAAAACATCTCATAATAAGAATTTTAATTATTAAATTCTTATTTTAATAACTTATAAAAATTCGGGTTGTCACAAGTGCTACTTCTAGAGCGGGTATTCCTTCTGGGATTCCCTTATTTGCTTTTAATTTTCGTGGTACAGTGTCTTTTGCACCAACTGGTCTTCCACGCTTCTTGCGTGGTTTAAATTCTTCTATTACCTTATTCGTTAATTCTCCAGGAATTGATTTTTCAATAGATATTTCTATCCTTGCTGGAGTATTCACTGGAGGTGTATGTGACTTTATCATTTTTCTAGCATCATTAAACGCATCTGGCATTTGATTTGCAATATTTTGTAAATAAACAATTCTTTGAACTTCAATTTCACATTGTCCTGTACGAGGATCAAGTGAATTTAATTCTGATGCATT
This sequence comes from Panax quinquefolius, assembly GCA_020205615.1. Lineage (NCBI taxonomy): Eukaryota > Viridiplantae > Streptophyta > Magnoliopsida > Apiales > Araliaceae > Panax > Panax quinquefolius. The sequence continues at coordinate 85,532,453 of CM035170.1, read as the reverse complement.
CCATGATATTTCAGAGGGTTTTTTATTTAAAACATTCCCTCCTCCTAATGGTGGAAATACAGATTCATCAAAATGATAATCTACATAACGTGCAGTAAAAATATCTCCAGTTAAAGGCTCAAGATATCTGATAATAGAAGGAGAATCAAAACCAACCTAAATACCTATTCTTCGTTGGGCTCCCATCTTAGTTCTTTGTGGAGGTGCAATTGGAACATATACTGAACTTCCAAAAACTCGAAAGTGTGATATGTTGGGTATCTGTCCAAGAACTAATTATAGAGGAGAATATTTATGAAGAGCCGTTGGTCTTACTCGAATGATGGTTGCAGCATGAAGAATTGCATGACCCCAAACTGAGGTAGGTAAGTTAGCCCTTAACATTAATGATCGTGCAATTAGTTGAAGTCTTTTTATTAAAGATTCAGCTAAACTATTTTGTGTATGAATATGAGGAACATAATGCTCAATGGAGATTCCAATAGTCATACAAAAATCATTAAAAGTCATTGATGAAAATTCAGCTGCGTTATCAAGTCGAATTGACTTGATTGGATGATCCAAGAACTGAGCTCGTAACTTGATTATTTGAGCAAGAAGTTTTGAGAAGGCAAAATTTCGAGAAGGGAGAAGACAAACATGAGACCATCTAGTTGAAGCATTTATTAAAACCCTGAAATATCGAAATGGGCCAGACAATTGGTGAATAGGTCCACAAATGTCTCCTTAAATTCTCTTTAGGAATTTTGGGGCTTCTTTATAAACTTTTACTAGTGATGGTCGAACAATTAATTTTTCTTGAGAACATGCAGCACAAGGAAATTCACTACTAGAAAAAACCTTCTTATTTTTGAGAGGATGACCAGTAGAATTTTAAATAATACGACGCATCATAGAAGTACATGGATGATCGAGTCTTTTATGCCAAAGCATAAAGAATTTGGGATCTATGATTTTTGGAATCATAACATTATGAGACTCAATTGCTCTAATTTTCATAGTATATAATCCAGAAGAAATTGAATGAAGTTTTTCTAGGATATTCTTTTTTCCAGATATAGTAGAAGTGATAAAAAGATATTCATTATCATTCTCATTGGTTGTTTCAATGTGAAAACCATTTAGTCGAATATCTTTAAAACTAAGCAAATTTCTTCTTGATTTACTAGAATATAGAGTATTATTGATAAAAACTTGTGTCTCATTTGGTAGCATGAAACTAGCTTTTCCAAATCCCTCGATTAAATTTGATGTGCCATAGATAGTTCCTACATTTCCCTTAGCTTTGATTAGTTGTGAAAAATATTTCTCACTTTGAAGGATTGTATGAGTTGTTGCACTGTCTGCTAAACATATATCCTCCATATCCATTAGAGATGGTCTGACACATATAAAAACATAAATAAAAAAAAGTTACATTTCATATATAATTTTATTCATGATAAACACATACCACATATAGAATGAAAACTAATAATATTATACATGCAGGGTGTTTAATTAAAACAAGAAATTAAACGATATCCCAAAAGATACTTTCAGAAAGTTCAGTAATATCAACAACATTTTCCTCATTGTTGGTCATTGGTGGATCATCAACAATATTCAATTGATGATTAACAAAGTTTGTTTCTGCCTCCATTACTTTGTTCTTTTGAGACTCCTGGAATAAATTAGATGATGCCTCGGTGTCGGCACGTGTGCTGACCAATGCCCTTTCATCCCACACCTAAAACAAACATCTGGTTTGTTCTTTATCGGTGCTGCATTTTCTTTATTTTTACTCGACCCAAACACTTGCCACTTCTGGTGGCCTGAATTGTCGCGGTTCTGGAATTTGTTGTTATGATGGCCTCATTTATTCTTTCGTCCCCAAGACTTCTTATTATATGACCATCTATTGTCGCATTTATTCTGCTCGAATGACGTGCTATTAATATCCGGCAATGGGGTAGCACCCGTTGACCGTACTTGATGGTTTTTCAACAATAATTCATTATTCTTTTCTGCAACAAGGAGGATAGACAATAAGTCACTGAATTTTGTGAACTTACTCTGTCTATATTGTTGCGACAGAATCATGTTGGTGGGATGAAAAGTTGAGAGCATTTTCTCTAACATTTGGGTTTCAGAAACTGGATCTCCACATAAAGCCAAAGTAGAGGTTATTCTACAAACATTGAAACTATATTCCGTAATTGATTTGAAATCTTGTAGCCTTAAATTAAGCCACTCAAATTTGGCATTAGGGAGAACAACCAATTTTTGGTGGTCAAATCTTTCCTTCAGTTGTGTCCATAAAGACAAAGGATCTTTGACTGTTAAATATTCAATCTTTAATCCTTCATCAATATGGTGATGAAGAAAAATTATGACTGTTGCATTTTGTGTCGAAGTTGTTGTATTTCCTGATTCAATGGTCTTTTCTAACTCATTTGCATTAAGGTACAATTCTGCATCAAGTGCCCAAGCTAAATAATTGTCTCCAGAGATTTTCCAAATAGAAAAATCTATTTTTGCCAAGTTTTCCATCTATTATGGGTTAAAACATAATTTTATTATTTATTAAAACAATAAATAATTGCATGTATGATATAGAAAAATAAACTAAGTCACAACCTCAAGTGGTGATAAAATGCAAATGGATCTTTACCCGGCATGCGGTAGTTCGCATAGACAGGTTATTCCAACAGAATAATAAAGAATGGAATAACATAAGAATTTCACCATGCATGCGGTAGTCCGCGTAGACAGGTTATTCCAACAGAATAATAAAGAATGGAATTACAGAAGAATTTCACCATACATGCGGTATTCCGCATGACAGGTTATTCCCATAATTTAATAAGCGGTAAAAAGGTTCCCACCAAGTCTTATAAAATAAACAAGGTAGATGGTACCAATGTAAATAACTGAATTTAAAAATGGATAATAAAACATAAATATAACTTGACAGTTAAAGAATATAATAGGCGGCAAAGCCAAGCCAATTGTAAGAATAACGTTATACTATTGGTGGCATAACCAAACCGATAGTATAATAATAAATTATAAGAACTTAAAGCCAATTATAAGAATAAAATTATATTATTGGTGGCATAGCCAAACCGGTAATATAATAATAAATTGCAAGAATTTAATTTTACTGTCTCAGTTGGTTAGAGCTTTGTGCTGTCAGTATCATTTCCTTTATATAGGAAAAGGAGGAGTCACGGGTGAGGAAAGAAGTTCACGGGAGAAGAAAAGAAGGAGAGGGGGAGAGTTCACGGGTTCCCTCCTGAGGAGGGAATCATATGTATAACACTATTCTTATATTCATACAAGCTAGTCTCTGTCACACGTGTTGTGTGTGCAATTATTACAAGAATATAATAATAATTTTATAAAATTTAGAATATAAAATTAGATTTAAAAAATTTTAAAGGACAAAATTGCTAAATAACTTAACTTGCAGAGACAAAAGGGGAAATAAATGTGCGACTAGGAGTGAGTAAAAAACGGATAAAATCGAATTACCGAATACAATTAAATTTTTTTAACCGAATTATTTCGGATTTTTCGATTTTTTTCTAATATCGGTTATATTCGATTTAATATCCAATTTTCGGGTTCAGGTTTGGTTTTTAAAATTTTGTTATTCGGTTAACCGAATAACTGAATAAGAAATAAAAAAAGTTAAAACACAATCTCAATTCTCAGATCTATTAAGTATCATCTCTCTCTCACCTCTCACCTCTCACCTCTCATCTCTCATCTCTCATCTCTCGTCTCTCAGACTCTCAGAATCTTAGATCTATCATTTCTCAGTCATCTCTCTCTCACCTCTCACCTCTCACCTCTCAACCCTCACCTCTCATCTCTCACACTCTCTCATTTCTTTTCTCTCACTCTTAACCCTAGATTTGAAAATCGTAAAGGCTCACCAGTGCAAGAAACTCAAAATTCCAAACCCCATAACCAATTTTCACCTCCATCAAAAAGTAGAGAAAGGAAAAGAGGAAGAGTTAACCGAAAATTAGATCAAGGCGATGCTTTTACGTGACCGAGTTCAAGGCCATGCACTATGTGGTTTGTCTTAGTTCACTTCATATATAAACACTCTTTTCTTCGTTCACTTCAAGGCGATGCTTAGGCAAAGATTTCATACACTCAGTTCGCTCAGTTCACTTCATATATATTAACATGAAGCACCTATTAATCATTATGTAGAATCTATACCCTTTTTTAACCCCTTATTTTCCTGTCATATTTCTCATCTTTGGCTTCTACCTTAAATCTCTTAATCTGTTTATTTACTGTGTTGTATTATATGGAAATTTGTGACTTAATTCCTACTTTTGGATTAAACACTCTTTTTTTCTTGACCTAGTTTGGGTTATTAATCGAATAACCGAGTAACAAATTCGGTTATTCGGTTATCTTATATTTTGGGTTGTTGTTCGGATACTTGAAAAGGGTGAATTTCGGTTTTTGATTATAACCGAATAGCTTATTAGGTTTGGTTATAACCGAATGTTCAGCCCTATGTGCGACACGCCTCAACACTGATGGCATCTCCCCCTTCTCCCATTATACAATAGATTAATATATTTTTCAAAAATAATAATATTGTCTCCATTTTATTTATTTTTTGTCTCATTTTGTTTATATATTTTTGTCTTCTTAATTACTTCCACTAGCTAGAAAAGTACAAATTTAATAAATCCAAATATTATACTTATTTTATTCTAAATTATAAAATCATTATTGACTTTTGAAAGTCAAAGTAAAATATTTGCAAACTTAAAATTGAATAACTCATTAAAATTATGAAATAATCAATCTTACAATTAGTAGTACTTTTTATATAGTTTACAATATTCATCTTTGTATCGACTAAAATTAAATAAAATTACATCAATTTTGACTTTAAAAATATTTTAAATTGAATTTAAAAGTTAATAATAATCTTATATTTTTGAACGGATGGAATATAACACATTTACTAATCATTCATTTAATTCGAATGTACAATTTTAAAGAAAATATATGTAACTAAAATTGTTACACTCTTAAGAAAATATTATTTACACAAATACTTTTCCTATTTCCAGATAATCTATATACATTAAGCAAAATTAAATTTTTTGTTCATTAGTCTTTGGTCTTTTGTTCATTGGTCTTTTATTCAAAGAGGACGTTTTCACCAAAAGCAACATTTTTACCCTTAGAAATGTGTTTCTTTCGGAGATGGACATGTCTAGTGGACTTCTTTTGGTGAATGATGGTGTGGAGATGAGGGTGGTCATATGTGGATGGGGTGCTTTGAGGGCATATGAAGGATGAGAAGACGTGGTTGGAGGGTCATTTTGGGTTTCAGTGGGGTGGTCAGGTTCGTCAGTAGTCGTGGGGGGTTCGTTGTTTGTAAGAATAAGGAGGGGGTTGATTCAGTGATTTCGGGGGTGGAGAAAGATTGGTCGACTTCTGTGGTTGGCACCAGTTTGATGAGGGACACTTAAAAGAAAGGAAGAAGAAGGGAGAAAGGGGATTAAGATGGATATTCATGTACTTTATACAGAAGGTAAGAAGAAATGAAATTGAGTTCGAGACTTATATTTGTGATAGTAGAGCTAGGAGTGGTTTAATAGAAGATTCAAGCTCCATTCTTCATTTGGCATATTGACGATGAAGGACTTGAACTCTTCGGCTTATTTTTTGCTGAAATTGGGGGTCGTCAAGTTGCTTTGTGAAGGATTGGCTCAGTCGGGAATGAGATGGGTGTCGGGGCCCTTGACGAAGAACTAGTGAGAGTGCAACCCTTTGTTACTAAACGAAGTCTTCATCTAGATATGGGGTTTTTGTGCTTGGACAGTTGGCAAAATTCGGGCTCATTGGATTTGCCCAAGCTGAGCATAGCGAGGAAGAAGTCCATATGGGGAAGGACTTCGCACTCAAAATAGAAAGCGATAAAATAGATTAAGTAAATTTACTAGTTCGACACCAATTGGGCGAACCCGATGCTGACGAAGCTGAGGAAGGTGGTGATGAATTCATGGAAGGGGAATCGGATCTCAGACCTCAACGCGTAGAGCGGGATGGCAATCCATCCATCAGGATAGCGGTATAACCACTTGCTTACTTTGCAAAATTTGTAAATAATACCCATAACTATAACATTATATCAAATCCACACCATAATATTCAAAAATATATTTTGAGAAAATTAATCTTTATTCAAAAAAGTTGGGGTCTTACAACCTCCCCTTCTTATGAAATTTCATCATCAAAATTAGGGTGCGTACCTGGTATGTCGAAGAGGTGAGGATACCTTGACTTTATTTCAAATTCTAACTCCTCAGGTCATTTCCTCAACATCGTGGTTTCTCCAAAAAACTTTGACTTGAGGTATAACTTCGGAGCATAGAATATGATCCTTCTTATCCAAGATTTTAACAGGTACCTCTTCATACGTTAAATCTTTCGCTATCTCGTCCGGTTCTAATTCAATAATGTGGTTCGGATCTTTCACATATTTACGTAACATAGATATGTAAAAAATGTTATGAACACGAGACATAATTGGCGGTAAGGCGATTCTATAGGCCATAGTTCCTACTCGATCGAGGATTATAAATGGGCCAATGAATCGAGGATTGAGCTTTCCTCTCTTTTCAAATCTCGTAACTCCTTTCCATGGAGCAACACGTAACAACACATGATCTCCAATATTAAATTCCACGTCCTTTCGATGAAGATCAGCATAACTCTTTTGTCGATCTTGTGAGGTTTTCATACGTTGTCGAATCGTTTGAATCTTTTCCGTAGTCATACATACCAAATCCAGTCCCAACAACGTTGCTTCACCCACCTCATCCCAACATACTAGGGAATGACACTTTCTACCATACAACGCCTCCAATGGAGCCATGCCAATACTTGTTTGATAACTGTTGTTATAGGAAAACTCCACTAATGGTAAGAACTTGTCCCAACTTCCTTTGAAGTCAAGGACACAGAGTCTTAATAAATCTTCAAGAGTTTGAATAGTCCTCTCTGACTGCCCGTTCGTTTGAGGATGATATGCCGAACTAAATCGTAAATCCGTGCCCATAGCTTTTTTCAAACTAACCCAAAATCGTGAGGTGAATCTTGGGTCTCGATCAGAAACTATGGATACTGGCATACCATGCAATCTTACAATCTTGTTTATGTACATACGAGCAAGACGTTTAAGTGTATAAGTTTCTTGTATCAGTAAGAAATGAGCAGACTTAGTCAATCTATCAACAATGACCCAAATCGCATCTATGCCTTGAGAAACCTTGGGAAGACCAGTAATGAAATCCATGGTAATGTGCTCCCACTTCCATTCTGGAATTTCAAGTGGTTGTAATGGACCTTTTGGCACTTGATGCTCCGCCTTGACTCGTTGACAAGTTAGACACCTTGAGATAAATCCCGCTATCTCTCTCTTCATATTGCTCCACCAAAATGTATGTTGAAAATCACGATACATTTTGGTACTCCCAGGATGGATTACAAACGGTGTGTTGTGCGTTTCCATCATGATTTTATACTTCAAGTTAGAATCGTTAGGAACACAAAGTGGGGATTTGACTCGAAGTATTCCTTCTTCATCGATTCTTGCTTCTGAAATAGCACCTTCTTGCACTTTCTTCCTCATACGCATCAGCTCCAGATCTGTAGCTTGAGTAGCTTTAACTTTATCAATTAAAGTCGGTTCCACTCGTATATTCGCCATCATCACATGGGTCAATGGAGTCTTTAACTCTATTTCCATCCTTTCTAAGTCATACAAAATGGGCCTTTGCGTTGACAATATTGCACTCATGCCCGCATATAATCTTCTACTCAATGCGTCAGCTACTACGTTCGCTTTTCCAAGATGGTATTGGATGGTATGATCATAATCTTTCAACAACTCAAGCCATCGTCATTGCCGCATGTTGAGTTTCTTTTGAGTGAAGAAATATTTGAGGCTTTTATGATCCGTATAGATCTCCACCTTCTCTCCATACAGGAAATGCCTCCAAATCTTAAGCGCAAAAATGACTGCTGCCAACTCTAGATCATGAGTAGGATAATTTCTCTCATATTCTTTGAGTTGTCGTGTGGCATAAGCTATGACTTTCCCATGTTGCATGAGAACACATCCTAACCCTTTGCCTGAAGCATCACTGTAGATGACAAATCCCTCCGAGCCAGATGGTATTGTCAGAACAGGTGCGGAAATGAGTCTTCTCTGAAGTTCTTAAAAACTCTTCTCACATTCCTCGCTCTAACCGAATTTTGTATCTTTTCGAGTCAGCTGAGTTAATGGAGTAGCGATTCGAGAAAACCCTTCTACGAATCTCCGATAATAACCAGCTAAGCCGAGAAAGCTACGTACTTCGTTCACTGATTTAGGTTGCTCCCAGCTTTGAATTGCTTCAATCTTTGCCGGGTCAGCAGATATCCCATGATTTGATATCACGTGCCCAAGGAATGCAACTTCCTCAAGCCAGAATTCGCATTTCTTTAACTTGGCATATAGCTTGTTTTCACGAAGCTTTTGGAGTATCAGCCTCAAGTGTTGCTCATGATGTTCACGGCTTTTGGAGTGTATGAGGATGTCATCAATAAAGATGACCACAAAGTGATCCAAATATTCCTTGAATACTCAGTTCATCATGTCCATGAAAGCAGCAGGAGCATTAGTCAATCCAAAAGACATGACTAGAAATTCATAATGCCCGTACCGAGTTCTGAAAGCCGTCTTTGGAATGTCATCGGTTCTAATCTCTAATTGATGATATCCTAAACGAAGATCAATCTTTGAAAAGAATTTGGCGCCTTGCAACTGGTAAAACAGGTCATCAATACGAGGCAACGGGTACCTATTTTTGATGGTGACATGATTCAACTCCCGATAATCAATAAAAAGTCGCATACTTCCATCTTTCTTCTTCACGAATAGAACAGGAGCACCCCAAGGAGACGTACTAGGAAGAATGAAACCGATGTCTAACAATTTCTGTAGTTGGGTTTTTAACTCCTGAAGTTCAATAGGAGCCATTCGATATGGTGCTTTGGAAATGGGTTTTGTACCGGGTTTAAGGTCGATACCAAACTCAATTTCACGCTCCGGGGGTAGGCAAGGAAGTTCTTCGGGGAATACGTCAGGAAATTTATTAACAATAGAAATATCATTCAAATCTGAGGTATTTTTATTTAAATCTATGACATGAGCTAAGAAAGCTTGACATCCATTTTTTAATAAACGAATAGCTTTATGGCTTGAGATGACCGTGATTGATTTTAATGGTTTGGTCGCTTGAATTCGCATAATAGGTTGATTAAGAATATGAAAGCTAACAACCTTATGAAAATAAACAATTTTAGCATGATGAGTAGTTAACCAATCAATCCCTAAAATCACGTCAAATGCAAGTATTTTTAAGGAGATAAGATCGACAGGTAACGTGTGGTTACCGATTTGAATCAAACAAGACTTATAAATAGTGGATGAGATTAAGGTTTCTCCTAACAGAGTTTCAACAGATAAATCAAAGTCTAATTTCTCCGGAGTTAAATTTAAACGTTGAGTGCAAGTAGAAGAAATAAAAGAATGGGTAGAACTGGTATCAAATAAGGTATATACTTCGCTAGAGTTTATGATAAGTTTACCCGTGATGACCCTGTTCGGGTTCCTTGCTTTCTGGGAGGTTACGACAAACGCTCTCCCTTAAACTATCGGTTTTGTCTTGTCTAGGATGGCCTTTGATGCCTCCATCCCAGCTGGACTTGACTTCGGTGCATGACAAAATCGGGCAAGGTGACCTTCTCTTCCGCAATTATAACACGCTTTGGATTGATGCGTACAGTTCGGACTGATATGTCCCTCCCCTCCACATTTGTAACATACGATTGGATGTCGTTCCCCTTCCTTAACAACAAGTGTTGGTGATGACGTCTTTCCATCATTGTTGAATCTCCTCTTCTTGAAATTTCAACTTTTATTATCTTGGCCATGATTACCACCGAAGTGGTTACCATTTATGTCATGTTGATTCCCTTTACGTTTGTTGTCACTGCTTCGATGACTGCTACCATTGGTATTATCATTTTGTCGGTTGCTCTCTCTTGGTTGGGTTGACTCGTTATCGCGCTCCAATAACTAAGCCCTATTTACAACATCTGAATACAAACACAGTTTGTGAGAAATTAAGTATTGACGTATCTCAGATTTCAAACCTCTTAGAAACATCCGCGTCATTCTCTCCTCATTATCAACCAAGTGGGACGCAAACCGGGACAACTCGGCAAACTTAGCTTCGTACTGTGACACGGTCATATTGTTTTGCTCCAGCTTGATAAACTCTACCTCCTTCATGTGACGAGTACTTTCGGTAAAGTACTTGTCGTTCAACAGCTCTTGGAACTTCTCCCAATACATCTTCAGTGCGGTAGGTTGAGTACGCTTTACAAATTTCCACCAGTAATCTACCTCTGCTCGCAACATGAAGGTGGCAAAGTGAACCTTTTGCTCCTCGGAGCATTCCAAGACATCAAATATCTAGATGATCTGCTTTATCCATGTCTCCACCTTAAGTGGTTTTGGCTCTCCAAAAAACTCCGGTGGTCCCAGCTCCTTGAACTGTTTAGCGGTGACCGTCCGAGAGTTGCCAGTGTTTCCACCTGCATTTTGAACAGCAGCCGCTCTCACCTGATGTTGCATGAATTGCATAAAGCCTCTGAACATCCCATCGTTCACCATTTCATCAGTGTTATTGTTTACTTGAGAATTATTTTCTTCCTGTTGCACATTATCCTAGGTATTGATTGTTGGTGACTCAACGGTCTCATGTGCTTCATTGTTTATCTCAACATTTTCGGATGCCATTTTCAAATACTGCCACAAAACAAGGGTTAATTAACATATCACATATTATCCATATACTCTGACCGACCAATTAAATACCAAATAAACTTAGGTAGGTCATACTAGCGAAGGAATTCCCCGTCTCTCCCCTCCTAGTTCTTGTCTCATATCTCAGCCAGGGAACATATCCCTAAGCTTTGATCCCAATTGTGACGCCCCCAAAATAGGTATACATCACCCATCTTGAGTCGCCAAATACATGGTACAAAATTCAAATACAACTTAATTATACAACAGTCATGTAAAATACGACAAAACATAATCTAAGAGTTTTAATAAGAACATTGTCATCTAGACAATATCCACACTCAATGGAGTCCTCATTACACTTATTGTCACACTATTTTATAGAATAATGAGGACTACTAAAACAACCATCTGGACCGTCAATCCGGTCCCCGACTCGTCTCAGCTATATTCTCATTTTCTGAAAAGAATAATGAAAGAAAGGGTGAGCTCAACTAGCCTAGTAAGAAATATTATGACTAAGATAATGCAGAATAAATTATCTTTAGCCTTCAATAGTATAACAACTGATAGAATATAATAGACAACAAGTTTTAGATCAACAACTGCAGCGGAATAAGTAATCCATTAGAAGAGTCAAATAGAGCATAAAATCTACTATCTTTTTGATTTAAAAAGTTTTTCATCAACTTTATCGCTGAGACTCAGCTTAATAAATAAAATCGAATCATCCCTGCATCACGGCCAAGGATATTTGTAAGACCCCAACTTTTTATAAATAAAATCAAATTTCCTCTATTTATTATTGTGAATAATAAGGTGTTAATTTGATATAATACTTTAGTTATGGGTGAAATGTGCAAATTTTGCAAAATAAGCAAGTGATTATAAAATATTCATTGTGTTTATAAAATATTCATTGTGTTAGGGAATATTCGTTTGGTCGTGGAATATTCTTTCTGTTGGGGAATATTCGTATTTACGGCCGTAAACCCATTTATGGGCCCCATAACGGAAAAACGGTTTGGATGAAGAAAACGACAAGTTTGAGTTTTTATAAATAACAGCGTAGTTATTCACAGATTAACACTTGTTGGAATAATTGGTGGTTAAAATATAATGTAATACGCATGGTTGCACAAGATGCATACTACGGTATTGCACGCGATTTTTTGAATTATTGATTCTTATGTAAGAAGGCACTACTCAATAATCGTTACAGTAATTATTGTTCAATATTTTATTTTATTGATTCAATAATTGCTGCGTTGATATTTTATATTATTGTTGTTCAATAATTGTCACTGCACAGTATCTCCAATATTAGATCAATAATTTATATGATAAGGAAATATTTATTTTATGTGGATATAAATGATGGATATATTTATTATGGTTATAAATGAAGGAATTAATGCTGAGGTGTTTTATCAGTATTTTGTCGGAATGGAAGTTTTAAAAATCGTCCGTATGTGGATATCTGTCATTTTTCGTTTGGAATTTGGAAAAACTTAAACTTACAAAGTTGTAGAGAATTTAATTTAAAGGGCTATTTATTATGAATTATTGAAGTTTCGAAAATAAATATTTTTATTAAAAATATGGTGGGCCCCACTTTTGGTTGGTGAGAAATAAAATGTACTGAAATTTATTTTCAAAAGTGGTGGGCTTGAATAGTAGCAGGTAAAGCCACCAGGTAGCAGGTTAGTCTGCAATGGCGTTCTAAGCATTTTTCTATAAATAGTGTGCTTAACTAGAATTGAAAATCACACCAGAAACAAGTTTTCTCTATTTCTCTCTCTATATTATCGAGCGTATTTTGTGAGTATTTAAATACTTTGTGAGTTTTTATTCATCAGTGCAAGTTTTCTTCAGCCTTATATCGATATTCCGATCAGAAGTACTATTATTTTGAGGTAAGGGATGTTATTTTCTTCATATTGATGTTATTCTTTCAATATCATTATACCGAAATATTGGTATGGATTTTATTATGGAATTTCTATCTTTTTGTGCTGGGGTTACTATTCATGTATACGGCATTATTCACAAATACGATACTATTCACAGAAAAAATGAAATTTTCTTTTCTTTGTCCAAGTTGTCTATTATGGTTATTATCTTTGATTGTATCCATGTTTTGATCTTTATTCTTGAATTTTGCTCAATAATTGATTATTATAAGGTATTTTTGAACTTGGATAAACTAAAGTACGAATCCCTAATCTTTGATCTCTTATCTCACTGGATTCATTTTCTTTAAGATATTTTTCATCATCCTCACCCTAATGATGATATTCTTGAATATCTTTGGCACAGTAGTGCAAAGATGAATGATTAATCGATGAATATCTTTTTGGCACCATAGTGCAAAGATGAATGATTACCTAATGAATATCTTTGGCCCATAGTGCAAAGATGAACAGGTGTTGAGCTGAACATGACCAACTGGTGATACAAATGAATAACTTTGGCCTTTAGTGCAAAGATGAATATTTGATTCAAGATGTCTATTGATTGATGTAACAGGGATAAAATATTGATGATGGACTTTTAAATCTTAGAAGATAGTAGAATTCTTTCTCTTCTTGACTATTCTAATGGATTGTTGTTCCGCTGCAGTTGTTGATCTAAAACTTGTTGTCTATTATATTTTATCATATTTTTCCCTGTTGAAGACTAATGATAAATTGTTGTATATTATCTTAGTCATAATATTTTTTACTGGGCTAGTTGAGCTCACTATTTTTCTTTTTGTTCCATTTTTCTTCTCAGGAGGTGAGAACATAGCAGGAACTAGCCGGGGTATGGAGTGATGGTTCAGGATAGTTATATTAGTATTCTTCACTATTTTGTAAAAATAGTGTATCAATAATTATAATGAGGACTCCTTTTGAGTTTTTATACTCTATATTAGACTATATTTGTATTCAAACTCATAGTATATGTGTTGTCGTATTTTGCAAGACAATTGTATTACTGAAGTTGTATTTGTTTCTGTACAATGTATTTGGCGACTCTGAATGGGTGATGTATACCTATTTTTGGGGCGTCACAATATTCATGTAATCATCAACGGCCATGATTATACCGAATAATCCCTGGTCATAATCATACCAACAATTGTCCATCAATGAACTATAGGCCAATGAGGACTTTCACCACATCATTCGTCACATTACGGTCATGATTATACCGAATAATCCCTGGTCATAATCATACCAAGTCTATCTATGCACGTAAGCCAAAGATGACTTTCATCACAATATAAGCATGAGGATGAGGACAATGACATAATAATTCAATAAAACAAGTTTAAGATAAATTTTAAAGATTTATAATTTAATTTATCCAGAAATCAATAACGTCCAAATTATCTACATGATACTGCTTTGTGGAGTAAAATTCAATTATGCTCAGAAGAATATTTCCATGAAAAGATACTGGATGAAGCGCAAATATCCAGGATATTCTACTAATTTCATGGAGTATAGAAGCCAAAACTTTAACCAACTGAGTATAATAGAATATATGAAACTGCAAATAGATTTTTGCCCGCCATACAGTAATCCACGTAGACAGATCATTTTCACAATTTAATAAGGAATGAATACGAAGGATCATTCACCATGCATGCAGTAGTCCACATAGATAGGTTATTCCAACGGAATAATAAAGAATGGAATAACAAAAGAATTCACCATACATGCGATAGACCCATTGCAGACGGAGTTATTCCAATGAAATAATAAAGAATGGAATAACGAAAGAATTCACCATGCATGCGGTGGCAGCGTGAGACAAAGTTATTCCAATGAATAATAAAAATGGAATAACGAAGAATTCACCGAATGACGATGGACCTCACAGACAGGTTATTCCAACAGAATAATAAAAAATGGAATAACAACCCTTACGAGCATTGAAAGAAAATAACTCTCTTCATGAATACGAAAAAATAATACCCCTTACCTTAGAAGAAACTGGATACTGGAATAGTGAGGTAGCAAACTTCTCTTCTTCTTTCTCTCTATAATAATTGTTCTTGTGAGACTTAGTGAATTGGTGAGAATGAAAGAAGAATGAGTTTCTATTTATAGAAAAATATAGTTTCGATAATTGCACGTTTTGGGGCTCGAAATATTACAGTATAATACCTTCCGCTTTTTCTTTATTTTTAATTTAGTCCTGCAAGTATTATCAAACTTGCACCACCTCCCCTAATAGTAAATAATGTGAATTAATAGTTCATTCATGTGACTTAATAGTATAATCATGTGAAAAAACTAATTACAGTATAGTACCTTCATCTATACCTCCATTTTTAATTTAGTCATGCAAGTATTATCAATCTTGCACCAATTCCCCTAATAGTAAATTATGTGAATCAATAGTAAACACATGTGAATACATAGTTATAAGCATGTGAATTAATAGCAATTAATTGCTCATTTATCCAATTAATTACCCGGCTGGTCAATATAACTTCGAGACATCAATTATTATCGAAATAAATGTCAATTTCCACAAACACTAATAATCCCAACACAGTGGAACTATCCATTTCAACTTTAATCAACAGAACTTATTCATCATTAATATTATAATTCACAATATTTAACAATCAGGTCGTTCCCAGGAAAGAGGGGGCTTTCCGATAAGGATTTCTCCTTATTGGCGCGCAAATTAGGTGACCAAACCTTTCCTGGACAGAACTCTAGACATTGTCAATATTGAAAATAATAATATGAATAACTTTGCCGTCTCAATTATTGATTTAATAATATAACATATTATCACGATGATATCTTGTGATAATAATTGAATCAATAATATGAGAGATATGATGCAGCAATTACTATAGCAATAATTGAGTATAACTAAGTGACTTCTCACGTAAGCATCAATAATCAATACCGTGTGCTACTATGCAACCACATGTATTACTGTACTTTTACCACCGGGTAGTTCAACAGTTTTAACGGTAACACCTCCGCCGTTATTTTTATAAAAGATAATTACATCATTTTCTAACTACGACAATACTTACATTTGTGGGTCCACTAATGATTGTGTAATAGTCGTGCATTTAATATTCCCTGTTAAAACGAATATTCTCCGACCAATTGAATATTATATAACCACTTGCTTACTTTGCAAAATTTGTAAATAATACCCACAACTATAACATTGTATCAAATTCACACCATAATATTCAAAAGTATATTTCGAGAAAATTAATCTTTATTCATAAATGTTGGGGTCTTACAGGCTTAGTTATTTGTTTTTATGTTTACAGACATGTTTTGTAGCTAAAATATCATATGTTTACATATTAATATGAGAACATAAACTGTAGGAGTCTCAGTCTCAAGGTCAACCTATCAATTGGTTGGATGTGTATGTGGCCACCCGTGATGGTCTACCTGATGCTGTTCAGATAGTGGTAATAAGTTAACTTTATACTAATATGTTGTTTATAAATTGTGACGACCTTTTTTAGCATTTTTTATGGATTTTAACGATTTAATTGTTGACCTTCTGACAGGACACTTATAAGGGCTTAATGAACGAGCGCTATCCTGAAGGCACCCCACGTCCATCGATTGATCAAGAATTGTGGGAAAGGGCATCCGTCGTGAAGAAAAACTATGTTAAAGGCCAAGGACAAAAACGACGCTCAACCATCGATGGCAACAGGCGGATCTCGCTACCCGATCTACCGCGATCGTTAGGTCATCCACATTTTATCATACTCCTGTTGACTGTGTGAGAGCGATCTGTCTGGATCATGATCTTCTTCGTATACTGGGCGGGCATCTGTAATCTCTCAGTCCTGATGAGTTGGCGGATGCAGTGGCGGTAGCAGCAGCATCACAACATCAGGATGTCGACCAGGTATATATCGATATTGTTATTATCACTGTCTTACTTATATGTTTCACTACATTGTCTATTGTTTAGCTTTCCCCAAGTCATAGCAGTATCAACACATGTAACATATATGTTTTATTCTTTTGTTAATTACAGGGTACTAATTTGGATGATCCATGAAGAGCTAGACCAGTCATGTTAGATTTTTAAAGCCTTTCCAGACTTGTTTTTTAGATTTTTAAAGCCTTGTACTCTTTTAGATTCATTCTTTGGACAATTGTATTGGTTTACGATTCTATTATATGGATGTTTACGATTGTATTGTGTTGTGTTGGTTTACGATTCTATTATATGGATGGATGTTTATCATATAGTAGTTATCATGGATGAATGTTTATATGGTAGTTATCATGGATGGATGCTTATATATACTGCTGTGTGTTGGGATAGAAAGCAGGTACAAAGTAGGTTATTTTTGGGAAATCAATAAAACAGGAAAAATATTTATTAAAAAAACACATCAGCGACCGCATGCGGTCGCTAATACTGTAACAGCGACCGCGTTACCTTCTAGGAAGCTAGCGACCGATGTGGTCGCTATTACCGATCGCTGACATGTGTTCTATGTCACACCTGACAGATGACTCGGCATGAGTCAGAATAGCGACAGACACGGTCCCTGATTGCGATCGCTAATAAGTCGGTCGCTATTGTTGGTCGCAGATGTCCATCCAGCGACCAGATTACCTGCGACTAATATTAGCGACCGCATGCGGTCGCTAATACTCATTTGCGACCAAAGGCGGTCACAGATATGCGGTCACAGATGAGCCTTTTTATTGTAGTGAAATTTGACGTATTTTTGTTTAAATTCGTGACTTGGGCTAAGAAAGCTTGACATCCATTTTTCAATAAACGAATGGCTTTATGGCTTGATATGACAGTGATTGACTTTAATGGTTTGGTTGCTTGAATTCGCATAATAGGTTGGTTAGGAATATGAAAACTAACAACCTTTCAAAAATAATCAATTTTAGCATGATGAGTAGTTAACCAATCAATCCCTAAAATCACGTCAAATGCAAGAATTTTCAAAGAGATAAGATTGACAGGTAACGTGAGGGTGCCGATTTGAATCAAATAAGACTTATAAACAGTGGATGTTGTGAGACCCCGAATTTTATGAAATAAAAGTATTCAATTTTTTTTTTCTATTTTGGTAAATAGCACGGTATTGATTATTGATGCTTATGTGATAAGTCACTCAGTTTTGTTTTATTGGTATTATTAATGTAATAAAATAGAAAAGTTTTTTATATAAAACAGAATACTTTTATAAAGTTTTTCTATAAATAGAATATATTATATTCTATTATGCATAGTATTTTGCATAGTAAAATCTTTTTATATAAAATAGAATACTTTTATAAAGTTATCTGTTTTATTAGACAATAATTAGAATATATTATATTTTATTATGCATAGTGTTGCATAGTGTTTGCATAGTATTTTGCATAGTAAAATCTTTTTATATAAAACAGAATACTTTTATAAAGTTATTCGTTTTATTAGATTATAAATAGAATATATTATATTTTATTTAAAAGATTTTGCTTTAAATATGGACCATCAGATTAAAGTAAATCAATCTGGACCGTTAATGAGTTAGTTACTATGCAGTCCATTTTTCTATAAATAGAAGCTTATTCCTTCATTATTTCTTACGAATTCACTAAAACTCTAGAGAGAAAAACAATAGAGAGAGTTTTTCTTCTATAATCTTGAGCGTATTTCTTTAGAGATTAAGAAAGCTTTGAGCGTAGTACAAGTTTCTTCGAGTATATCCTTGCCCTACCAATCGGAATACTCTTCTTTCAAAGGTAGGGGATATTATTTGTTGTACTCGTAAGGGGTATTCTTTCTTTCTTATTCATGAAGAGAACTTCTGTTATTCCATTCTTTATTATTCTGGTGGAATAACTTTTGTATCTGTGAAATACCCTATACTTGGTGAAATTCTTACATTATTCCATTCTTTATTATTACATTTGGAATATCCCATGCGTGTGTTTCTGTTGGACTGGTTCCATTATTTATTATTACATCCGGAATATCACATGCGTGTGTTTATGCTTGACTGGTTCCATTAATTATTATTCATGAATATCACATGCGTGCGTTCTGTACGGACTGGGTTCCATTATTTATTATTACATTGGGAATAACTTTTTAAGGTGCGATCTATCGCACGCATGGTGAATCCTTCTGTTATTCCATTCTTTATTATTCTGTTGGAATAACCTGTCTATATGGATTACCACATGCATGGTAAATGATCATTCGTATTCATATGAATAGTATTTTCATTAAAAAGGGGTTTCCGCCAAGGGCAAACTCGTAATTTTTCTGACCCTCAAAAATTCTGGAAAATTTTGAAATGATAATTTGATGAGTTTTCTAGATTGTGTCCAAAAATAGCGATTTTTGGATGTATAGATTAAGAGTTATGGATTTTATGGGAAAATACTATTTTAAAAGTAAACCCTTATAACTCCTTCTAGTTAACTCCAAAATTGGTGAAATTTGTATTGGGAGTACATGTATATAACACGAGTATACCCTGTAAATTTTAGAATTTTTTGGACAAAAGTACAATTTATGATAAATATCTAAATATTCGGCAGTTTTAGACATATGAAAAATAGTAAATGAATTTTAAAAATTCTGAGAAAAATATATGTTCAAGATAGGACTATATTCTGCTAAATCCCAGAAAAGAAATATTTTTGGGACTGATTTGGTATTTTCATAAAAATGAACTAGTTATGAGTAAATGAATTAAATATATTATGTGAAGTAATAAAATTGGAAAATAGAATTTTATGACTTGAGAATCCTATATAGGGTATATCTGATTTTGATGAGGATTTGATCATTGATTATGAAATCTTATGAGTATGGCATTTTGAATGATTAAATGCATTATTTGATAAAGTGTAAACAATTGAAATAAATTATTTATAAGTTTAAGAAAAGATTAAAATATTATTAAAATATTAATGATATTAGATTATGAGATTATTAAGTGATTGATAACATTTGGTTATTATTGAACGATGGATAAATTATATTATAAATGTTTAATATTTATTATTTATCTCATTTGATTGATTCTTATATCATTGTCATCATCCTCATGCTTATATTGTGTTGAAAGTCATCTGTGGTCTGTGGTGCATAGATGGACTTGGTATGATTATGACCAGGGATTATTGGGTATAATCTTAACCGTAATGTTATAAATGATGTGGAAAAAGTCCCCATTGGCCCGTAGTGCATTGATGGACAGTTTTTGGTATAATTATGGCTATGGATTCTCTTCGGCCAAGGGTGCAAAGATGAATTTTTTTATGGCATGATCAGGACCGTTGATGAAAACACGATTATCTTTGGTCCGTAGTGCATAGATAATTCGTGGTCGTGATACTAATGAATATCATTGGCCTGTAGTGCATGGATGATTCGATGATGTGGATTAATTATTGAACTGAGTCTCAGCGATGAAATATTAATTCATGGATGTGATAATAATGAATATCTTTGGCCGTAGTGCATGGATAATTCAGAGATATGGATTGATTATCGAGCTGAGTCTCAGCGATGAAATATAAATTCATGGATGTGATATTAACGAATATCCTTGGCCGTAGTGCAGGGGTGATTCGATGATGTGGATTATTTATTAAGTTGAGTCTCAACTAAAATATTGGTTATACACTTTTAATTTGTAGAAGATAGTAGATATCATGTTCTACTTGACTCTTCTAAAATACAGTTGTATGTCTTTGGCATGTAGTGCAAAGATGAATTGTTAATGAATATCTTTGGTCGTGGTGCAAAGATGAATTTATTAGTATGATTATGAGCAGGAATTCTGATTTGGTATAACCATGATTTTTGATGTTTCAGGTGAAGATGGGTGATGAGAATTATCTTCGTTCTAGTTACGAAGAGGAATTTAGAACCACAATTATGATTATGACTTATTCATATGATTGTGGATAGGAACTGTTGATTTATTTTACATGGATAAAATATTATTGGTGGACTTTTAACATAGAGAAGATAATAGACCTTATGGTCTATTTGACTCTTCTAATGGATTGATCATTCCGCTGCAACTATGGTTGAAAAGTTTTATCATCTACCATATGTTCTAAATCTCTGATTTATTATTGATGAAAGCTATTGATAATTTAATTATCTTTAGTCATGATATTCCTTACTGGGCTAGTTATGCTCACCCTTTCTACTTCATAATTCCTTTCAGGTAATAAGAGTGTTGCCGTAAGAGTGTTGCCAGTGTCGGCGGGGATAACGGGGGAATAGAACAGTAGTCCCCAGCCTCGGAGGTTCTCCCTAAACAGTATAGAAAAGTGTGTTGTATTCTATACAACATTTAGTAGTTATATTTGGTGAATCAAATAGGGTGAGGTGAACCCAACTTTGGAAGGGTGTTTTGCCACTATCATACAAGATGTCTAATGACATTCAACCTCGTGTTATCATAAGACAGGGTTGTGCGCATCCACTTGCTGAGTATATCTACGGGCAATACCTATATGATCTTGGAGTTGATTTAAAATATAATATTCACTTGGAGACAGTGGAGATAGTTATATGTCAAGAGAAGACTCACCATTGGAAAGAAGATGATAGTAATCTTCTCATTTTTCTTTGGGGTCTATTGGGTCAACCAAGGATAATTCTGTGGTCATATGATATCTATTATAACCTTGACGCATGGCCTCCCATGTACGAAGGTTTCCTTGAGCATTTCCCAAAGATTTTAGTTTCTAAAACAGTCTTTGACTATACTTTTATGTAAAGTACCATTGTAAGGTTGTGGTCGAGGCACCATGAGAGTTACATACATTTGTATTAAAACTCACGATTAAGCGTGGTTTGTATTCTATCTGACATTTCAACAGTTGTATAAATGAAGTTGTATTTAAATTTTGTACCATGTATCTGGCGACTCAGAATGGGGGATGTATACCTAATTTTGGGGGCGTCACATTTGGTATCAGAGCTTAGGGATATGGTCGCTGGCGGAGATAAGAGTCTAGAACTAGGAGGGAGACAGAGTTATATACTTGATAGTGTGTGACTTACCTAAGCTGAAATTGTTTACTTGATAAGTTGACAAATTGTGATATGTCAATTATCCTTTGTTTTGAAGATATATACTAGATTGATATCTGAAATACAGGAGATGAGCAATGGAAAAATCATGATACAGAGGATATAACCGTGAAGGTACAATCCGAAAAGAAAGCAAGGTATTCTAATCTCTTCGAATATCAGGTACGTACGTAAATTTCGAGGGCAAAATTTCATAAGGAGGGGTGATTGTGAGACCCTAATTTTATGAAATAAAAGTATTCAAATTTTTTTATTTTGGTAAATATGCACGTATTGATTATTGATGCTTATGTGATAAGTCACTCGGTTTTGTTTTATTGGTATTATTAATGTAATAAAACAAAAAAGCTTTTATATAAAATGCGAGAATACTTTTATAAAGTTATTACATAAATAGAATATATTATATTACATTGTGCATAGTATTTTGCATAGTAAAATTTTTTATATAAAACAAAATACTTTCATAAAGTTATCTGTTTTATTAGACAATAATTAGAATATATTATATTTTATTATGCGTAGTGTTGCATAGTGTTTGCATAGTATTTTGCATAGTAAAATCTTTTTATATAAAAGAATACTTTTATAAAGTTATTCGTTTTATTAGATTATAAATAGAATATATTATATTTTATTTAAAAGATTTTTGCTTTAAATATGGACCTTCGATTAAAGTAAATCAATCAAACCAGTTAAATGAGTTAAGAATTATAGATCCATTTTTTCTATAAATAGAAGCTTATTCCTTCATTATTTCTTAGGAATTCACCGAAACTCTAGAGAAAAAGCTGTAAGACCCGAAATTTTTTTTAAATAAAAAGGAATTTCCTTTATTTATTATTTTGAAATAGTAAGGGTTGATTTGATTAATGTGGATAGTTAAGGGTTAAATATATGCAAATATTTCAAAATAAGCAAGTGGTTATAAAATATTCATTGTTGTCGGGGAATATTCGTTTGGTCGTGGAATATTAAATGCGGTTAAAGAATATTAAATGCACCAGCAGCCCATGTGTGGGCCCCATAACTAAAGCGATTGGATGAAGAAAGCGACAAATATAAGTTGTTTTTAAATAATAGCAGCGTAGTTATTCACAGTTATCTTTGTTGAATACCGGTGGTTAAAACACACTAATACGCGTTGTTGAACAAAGAAGACACCAGTATTGCACCAATTATTGATTCTTACGTGAAGAAGGCACTACTCAATAATGGTTACGATAATTCTTGCTCAATGATTTTATTGAGTTAATAATTCTTTGCGTTGATATTTTATATTCTTTGTTGTTTGATAATTGTCATTACACAATTATCTTTCATTATCGAAGCAAATAATTCATATTATCCTAATAATATTATTAGATAACATTATTGGCAATGTCTAGAAAGTTACATCTAAGGAGAGGTTTGGTCACCTAATTGCGCCATGAAGAAGAAATTCTTATTGAAAGCCCTCTCTTCCTGAACCCTATTCAGTTGTCGAATATTGTGATTACAGAATATTATTTGTGAATAATTAATTATTGATTTATATGATGAGGAAAATATTAATTTTATGTGGATATAGATGGAGAAAATTTTTAAAATGACAATTGTTGAAAATTAATATTTTATCTTTTTCTGATAAAATAATTCATTTAAATATATTATTTTAATAATATATTAACGGTGATATTTTATAATGAATGTGGGATATATGAGTATCTGAGGAGGAAGAGTATTTTGTTGCAATAAATGTTTAAAACATGTTAAACATGTCGGTGGACCCCATTTATTGACTGAAATTTGATTATAGCCTGTAAAATTGTCCGTTTGTGGATTTCGGTCAATTTCTGATTGGAATTTGGAAAAACTTTCTTCTGCAAAGTTGTAGAGAATTGAATTTCCTATAAAAACTCGTGAGATTCGAATTTTCTGGTGAAAGGGCTATTTATTATGAATTATTGAAGTTCAAGCTCAAAATAATTGATTTTGGAAGTTTAAAATATTTAAAATTAGAAAAACGTTTTTCTTATTTTTTTTCTAGAAGGTGGCATGTGTTTGATGGCTGAAATCAGATTCTAGACATGTGTAGAAAATAATATAATTATATTATTAATTTATTAAATTTTCTGCTTTGGTGTTCTAAGCAATTTCCTATAAATAGGGTGCTTAGGTTAGAATTGAAAATCACACCAGAAACTGAAGTTTTCTCTCTCTATATTATCGAGCGTATTCTTGTGAGTATTTTGAGTATACTTTGAGTATTGCTATACGGTGCAAGTCCAAGTCATAGCCTTATATCCTGTGTTTTTAATTTAAAAATCTTGATCTTTCGAGGTAAGGGATATTATTTTTTTCGAAATGATATTATTTCTTCAATATCATTATACTGAAATGTTGATCTGAAGTTTTTATCAAATTTGGAACTTTTTCATGTCGGGGTTACTATTCATGGGTTACTATTCATGAGTTACTATTCACGAGTTACTATTAATGAGTTACTATTCACGAGTTACTATTCACGAGTACTATTCATGAAGCGTGAAGATGTTTTTGTGGAATTTCTATCTTTTGGTGTCGGAGTTACTATTCACGTATATGGCACTTTATTCACGATACTCTGACTATTCACGATACTGGTCTTATTCATAGAAAAATAAAATTTCTTCTTTTCGTCCAAAACATCTATTACGGATACTAACTCGATTGTATCCATGTTTTGATCATTCTTGAATTTTACACCACTATGATTATTTTTGAGGTATTTTTGGGCATGGATAAAACCAAGTACGAATCCTTAATCCTTAATCCTTGTCATTTTGTTTCAATTGGATTCGTTTCTTAAAAAATATTTTCATCATCCTCGGGTCTTAAATGATGATATTATTGAATATCTTTGGCTTTTGTAGTGCAAAGATGAATGATTTCTGAAGAATATCTTTGGCTGTGTAGTGCAAAGATGAGCAGTGTTGAGATGAACATGGCCAGATTGATTAATATCTTTGGCACGTAGTGCAAAAGATGAGCAGTGTTTAAATGAACATGACCCGGTCGATGAATATCTTTGGCACATAGTGCAAAGATGAATATTTGATTCAGGATGCATATTGATTGATGTTACGAGGATAGAATATTGATGATGGACTATTAAATTCATAGATTATAGTAGATTTCATTCTCTACGTAACTCTTCTATGAATTATTATTTCCATTCTTGAATATTGATCCAAACTTGTTGTCTATTGTATTCTATCGATTTTTCCTGTTGAAGACTAACGATAATTTGTTGTATATTATCTTAGTCATAATATTCTTTTTTGGGCTAGTTGAGCTCACCCTTTTCCTTGTTGTTCCATTTTTCTTCTCGGGGAGGCGAGAATGTAGCGAGTACTAGTCGGGGTATGGAATGAAGGTTCTAGAGAGAGTTGTTTAGTAGTCCTCACCATTTTGTAAAATAATGAATCAATAATTATGATGGGGATTTATTTGCATGTGGATATTGTCTAGAAAACAATATTATATTTAAACTCATTAAGATATATTGTCGTATTTCACACGACATTTGTATTATTGAAGTTGTAGTTTGCTTTTTGTACCATGTATTTGGCGACTCAGAATGGGTGTTGTGTATACCTATTTTGGGGGCGTCACAAAAACAATAGAGAGAGTTCTTCTTCTATAATCTTGAGCGTATTTCTTTAGAGTTTAAGAAAGCTTTGAGCATAGTACAAGTTTCTTCGAGTATATCCTTGCCCTACCAATCGAAATACTCTTCTTTCAAAGGTAGGGGATATTATTTGTTGTACTCGTAAAAGGTATTCTTTCTTTCTTATTCATGAAGAGAACTTCTGTTATTCCATTCTTTATTATTCTGTTGGAATAACTTTTGTATCTGCCAAACTACCCTATACTTGGTGAAATTCTTCATTATTCCATTCTTTATTATTCTGTTTGGAATATCCATTTTGTGCGTTCTGTGGGACCGGTTCCATTATTTATTATTTTATCGAATTTCACATCTGTATACGTTTCTGTGGGACTGGTTCCATTAATTATTATTACGTTAATATCCTGTTTTGTGCGTTCTGTGGGACCGAGTTCCATTATTTATTATTTATTTGGGAATACCACAGCCGAAGTGCGATCTATATCGCATCGCATGGTGAATCCTTCTATTATATCATTCTTTATTATTACATTGGAATAACTCATCATGTGGATTACCACATGCATGGTGAATGATCCTTCAGTATTCATACGAATAGTATTTTCATTAAAGGGGTTTTACGCCAGGCGGAACTCGTAATTTTTCCTGACCCTCAAAAATTCGGAAAAAAATAAAATTATAATTTGATGAGTTTTCTAGATTGTGTCCAAAAATGGCGATTTTTGGATGTATAGATTAAGAGTTATGGATTTTATGGAAAATACTATTTTAAAAGTAAACCCTTATAACTCCTTGTGGTTAACTCCAAATTTGGTGTAATTTTTATTGGGAGTACATGTATATAACAGAGTATACCTCAGTAAATTTAAATTTTTGGACAAAAGTACAATTTATGATAAATGTCTAAATATTCGCAATTTTAGTCATATATGAAAATAGTAAATGAATTTTAAAATTACGAGAAAAATATATGTTCAAGATGGGACTATATTACGCTAAATCCCGAAAAGAAATATTTTTGGGACTGATTTGGTATTTTCATAAAAATAAACTAGTTATGAGTAAATGAATTAAATATGTTATGTGAAGTAATAAAATTGGAAAATAGAATTTTATGGCTTGAGAATCCTATATAGGTATATCAGATTTTGATGAGGATTTGATCATTGATTATGAAATCTTATGAGTATGGCATTTTGAATTATTAAATGCATTATTTGATAAAGTGTAAACAATTAAAATAAATTGTTTATAAGTTTAAGAAATGAATAAAATATTGTTATAATATTAATGATATTAGATTATGAGATTATTAAGTCATTGATAACATTTGGTTATTATTGAACGATGGATAAATTGTATTATAAATATTTAATATTTATCCTTTATCTCATTTGATTGATTCTTATATCATTGTCATCATCCTCATGCTTATATTGTGTTGAAAGTCATCTGTGGCCTGTAGTGCATAGATGAACTTGGTATGATAATGACCAAGGATTATTCTTGTATAATCATGGCCGTAATGTTACAAATGATGTGGAAAAAGTCCTCATTGGCCCGTAGTTCATTGATGGACAGTTTTTGGTATGATTATGGCTATGGATTCTCTTCGGCCAAGGGTGCAAAGATGAATTATTTTATGGCATGATCAGGGTCGTTGATGAAAACACGATTATCTTTGGCCCGTAGTGCATAGATAATTTGTGGTCGTGATACTAATGAATATCCTTAGCCTGTAGTGCAGGGATGATTCGATGATGTGGATTAATTATTGAGCTGAGTCTCAGCGATGAAATATTAATTCATGGATGTGATAATAATGAATATCTTTGGCCGTAGTGCATGGATAATTTAGTGATACGGATTGATTATCGAGCTAAGTCTCAGCGATGAAATATAAATTCATGGATGTGATATTAACGAATATCCTTGGCCGTAGTGCAGGGGTGATTCGATGATGTGGATTATTTATTAAGCTGAGTCTCAGCGATAAAATATTGGTTATACACTTTTAATTTGTAGAAGATAGTAGATATCATGTTCTACTTGACTCTTCTAAAATACAGTTGTATGTCTTTGGCATGTAGTGCAAAGATGAATTGTTAATGAATATCTTTGGTCGTGGTGCAAAGATGAATTTATTAGTATGATTATGAGCAGGAATTCTGATTTGGTATAACCATGATTTTTGATGTTTCAGGTGAAGATAGGTGATGAGAATTATCTTCGTCCTAGTTGCGAAGAGGAATTTAGAACCACAACTATGATTATGAGTTATTCATATGATTGTGGACAGGAACTGTTGATTTATTTTACATGGATAAAACATTATTGGTGGACTTTTAACATAGAGAAGATAATAGACCTTATGGTCTATTTAACTCTTCTAATGGATTGCTCATTCCGCTACAACTATGGTTGAAAAGTTTTATCATCTACCATATGTTCTAAATCTCTAATTTATTATTGATGAAAGCTATTGATAATTTAATTATCTTTAATCATGATATTCCTTACTGGGCTAGTTGTGCTCACCCTTTCGCTTCTGCAAATTCCTTCCGTAATAAGAGTTATTCTTAGTAAGAGTGTTCTTGGGTCGAGCGGGGATAACAAGGAATAGAAACGGTGGTCTCTAGTCATGGAGGTTCTCCTTAAACAAAGATAGAAAAGTATGTTGTATTCTATACAATATTTAGTAGTTATATTTGGTGAATCAAATAGGGTGAGGTGAACCCAACTTTGGAAGGGTGTTTTGCCACTATCGTACAAGATGTCTAATGACATACAACCTCGTGTTATCATAAGACAGGGTTGTGCGCATCCACTTCTTTGAGTATATCTCACTGGCACTACCTATATGATCTTGGAGTTGATTTAAAATATAATATTCACTTAGAGACAGTGGAGATAGTTATATGTCAAGAGAAGACTCACCATTGGAAAGAAGATGATAGTAATCTTCTCATTTTTCTTTGGGGTCTATTGGGTCAACCAAGGATAATTCTGTGGCCATATGATATCTATTATAACTTAGATGCATGGCCTCCCATGTACGAAGGTTTTCTTGAGCACTTCCCAAAGATTTTAGTTTCTAAAACAGTCTTTGACTATACTTTTATGTAAAGTACCATTGTAAGGTTGTGGTCGAGGCACCGTGAGAGTTACATACATTTGTATTAAAACTCACAGTTAACTGTGGTCGTATTCTATACGACAGCTCAACAGTTGTATAAATGAAGTTGTATTTAAATTTTATACCATGTATCTGGCGACTCAGAATGGGTGATGTATACCTAATTTTGGGGGCGTC
Source organism: Panax quinquefolius (assembly GCA_020205615.1). Lineage (NCBI taxonomy): Eukaryota > Viridiplantae > Streptophyta > Magnoliopsida > Apiales > Araliaceae > Panax > Panax quinquefolius. The sequence goes on along the minus strand of CM035170.1, from coordinate 85,503,521 downwards.
ACATATGTAATGAAGGTTTCTCCCAACGGAGTTTCAATAGATAAGTTAAAGTCTAATTTCTCCGTAGTTAAATTAAACGTTGAGCGCAAGTAGGAGAAATAAAAGAATGGGTAGAACCGGTATCAAATAAGGTATAAATTTTGCAAGAGTTTATGATTAACTTACCTGTGATAACCTCGTTCGGGTTTTTTTTCTTTTTTGGAGGTCACGACAAACGCTCTCCCTTTAAGTACCAGCTTTTACTTGTCTGGGACGGCCTTTGGTGCCTCCATCCCAACTGGACTTGACTTCACTACACGACAAAATCGGGCTAGGTAACCTTCTCTTCTGCAATTATATCACGCTTTGGATTGCTGTGTACAGTTTGGACTGATGTGTCCCTCCCCTCCGCATTTGTAGCATACGACCGGTGGTCATTCTCCTTCTTTGAAAATAGGTGCTGGTGTTGATGTATTTCCATCATTATTGAACCTTCTCTTCTTGAAATTTCCACTTCTATTATCTTGGTCATGATTACCACCGAAATGGTTACCATTTCTGGCATGTTGATATCATCCACGTTTGTTGTCACCGCTTCGATGACTGCTACCACTAGTATTATCGTTTTTCCAGCTGCTATCTTTTGGTTAGGCTAACCCATTATCGCGCTCCAATAATTGAGTCATATTCACAACATCTGAATACAAACAAAGTTTGTGAGAAATGAGGTATTGACGTATTTCGGGTTTCAAACCTCGCAGAAACATTCACGTCATTTGCTCCTCATTATCAACCAAATGGGATGCGAACCGGGATAACTCGGCAAACTTAGCCTCGTACTGCGACACGGTCATATTATTTTGCTCCAGCTTGATGAATTCCACCTCCTTCATGTGACGAATACTTTCGGAAAAGTACTTGTCGTTGAACAATTCTTAAAACTTCTCCTAAGACATCTTTAGTGCGGCAGGCTGAGTACGTTTTATAGATTCCCACCAATGATATGCCTCTCCTCGCAACGTGAAGGTGGCAAAGGGAACCTTTTGCTCCTTGGAGAATCCTAAGGCATCAAATATCTAAGTGATCTATTTAATCCATGTCTCTGCCTTAAGTGGTTCTAGCTTTCCCAAAAACTCTGGTGGTCCCAACTCCTTGAATTGCTTAGCGATGACCATCCGAGAGTTGTCAGTGTTTCCACCTGCATTTTGAATAGGAGTCTCTCTCGCTTGGTGTTGCATGAATTGCAGAAAGCCCCTAAACACCCCGTCGTTCATCATTTGGTCGGTGTTATTGTTTACATGAGGATTGTTGCCTTCCTGATGCACATTATCCTGGTTATTGATATGTGGTGACTCAACGGTCTCTTGTACTCCATTGCTTATCTAAACATTTTCATATGCCATTTTCAAAAACTGCCAAAAAACAAGGGTTAATTGACATACCACATATTATCCCTATATTCTGACCAACCAATTAAATAATAAATAAACTTAGGTAGGTCATACTAGCAAAGGATTTACCCGTCTCTCCCCTCCTAGTTCTAGTCTCAAATCTCAACTAGAGATCATATCCCTAAATTTTGTTACCAACTGTGACGCCCCCAAAATAGGTATACACAACCCATTCTGAGTCGCCAAATACATGGTACAAAATTCAAATACAAACTTAATTATACAACTGTCATGTAAAATACGACAATACATAAGCTAAGAGTTTAAACACGAATATTATCTCGTAGACAATATCCAAACTCAAATGGAGTCCTCGTTAAAATTATTATTACACTATTTTATAAAATAGTGAGGACTACTAGACCTGGCAATTTAGGCCCAGGCCAGCGGGCCGGGCCATGTTGGGCCGTGGCCCGCGACATATTTTTTTTAAAACAAAATGTTGCTACTTGTGGGTTATTAGGCTTGAACACAAGACATGTAAGTAAATAAACAAGAGTTCAAACCAACTGAGCTACAACAACTGTTTGTTTTTAATGTAATCTTCAATATATTGTTTCTTTACTTTTGTTCAAATTTTACTATTCTCGAAAAGTAAAACCTAAATCTGGCCTAATTTATACTACATTCGTCCCATAATAAGTGATATTTTAGCTTAAATCGCACATACCAATACACAAGCTAAAATGGAATAAATACCCTTAATATACTTTCTTTGGAGTTGAAGAGTTAATGATTTTCATTTAATTTTAGTGATTTTTTGTTTTCTGCTCAGCCCAAAAATATTATTTTCTCTTTCTTCAACCTTTCTACTTCCCAATTTTTTTTCCGCCAACTCTTCAAGTCTTCACATAATCCTTCTCCCGCCATAACCTGTCTCTGCATCTTTTGGTTTATTTGTTCATTCAAGTCAAAATCGAGTACAACTTTCTTCTTAAGTTTTGCGTAAGCTTCCAATTGCTACATCTCAGCAATTTCTTTTAGGCTTCCGATTGCTCCATTTTCTAAAACAAAAGGAGACCTTTCTTCTTCAAGACCTTTTTTAGCAACCTGTAGAAATAGGTCAAAAAAAGAAGCAAAAAATTATGTTCAGAAGTGATAATTATGCATAAAAAGAAGTAAAAATAAATTTTTCTCGCCTGTTTTAGACGATATGATAGCAAAATTGAGTTGAGTCATAACAGGAAGCTTCTACTTTCCAGGTCCCAAATAAATGAAGGAAAACCCAAATTACAACCTCCCCTTTTCCCACATATAACAGCAACAAAACTAACCCGAAAAACCATTTGGATCAAAAGAACGAAAAACCCATGAAGCAATTAAAAATTTCTACAGCTACATTACCTCTTTCTGAAACATCTCGAATTCAATAGATCTAAGAGAATCATCGCAGTTTAAATGATACAATCGCGTCACCTCCTTTGCATCTTCCCCGGGAACACCAAGGTCTTCCATCACTTATGTAAGTTCCTTCGGTCGTCACCGTTCTTGCCAAGAAGGAAAAATAGAAGATTCCTTTTAGAAGCACTCTCTCAAGCACGTTCAGAAGCATTCTTCCGGATTTAAAACTAAGAGCAATGGGAGGAAACGAAGAGTCAAGAGTAATGGAGGAGGTAACCAATTCAGTAGTTGGAAGAAGGAAAACGTGTATCTGAGTAAAATTAGCATTACAAGACGCAATAAATACCATTGGCTACATAAGGGCATATATGGGAAAATATTGTAAAAATTTTATTGGAGTTCTAACACATCACTTATTTTGGGAAAAAATATTAAGCTTAAAAAATCACTTATTGTGGGACGAATGTAGTAATATTTATGACTTATGAGCATTACCATTTTTCAAAAAAAATTGTTCGAGGTAAAATATAATATTTATGAAAGTAGTGGTTATCATGCATGTAGACTTGGGGTCATTTGAAAGTATCCAACATGGGAAAAAATCATGTTCACGGTTTTGCATGGCATGGAAAAATCAAACATGGAAAAATGACAGGATACTATTTGAATATTAAACAAAATTAATATCTCTTACCTTAAAAGGAGAGTATTTCTGACAGGTAGGGCGGGAATATTCTTGAAGAAAACTTATATTATTTTCTACGCTCAAAGCTTTTCTAAACTCAAAAGAAATACGCTCAATATTATAAAAGAAGAATTCTCTGATTTGGGTGTGATTTTCATTTCTAAACTAAGCATCCTATTTATAGGAGAATGACATGATACTATTTAAATTTAGAAAATCACGGACGCAAAGTAGTAAGAATTCACGGGCGACGTTGGACTGAAACTTTTTAAAAAAAATTGATTTTACAATGATGCACTATGCACACACTATGCAACACTATGCAAATAAAATATAATATATTCTATTTTATATAAAAAAAACAAAATTTATAATATATATACTCCTTTACCCTTACGGTAAAGGCACCCACAAATATATATATATATATATATATATATATATATATATATATATATATATACAAGTAATAAGGAAAACTGAGATAACTTCTACCGATAATTTTGAAAAATGGGTAAGTGGGGTTCCATATAATAAGTCAAATTTACAATAAATACTTCAATAAAAACCCCTCTATTTATCTCAATTCACTTGGCTTCACAAAACACATTTTTAATAACGTTCATCATTAATATTATAACTCACAATATCAACAACCAGATCATTCCCAAGAAAGAGGGGGCTTTCCGATAAGAATTTCTCCTTATTGGCGCGCAATTTGGTGACCAAACCCCTTTCCTTGACAAAACTTTCTAGACATCGTCAACAATGCAAATAATAATATGAATAACTTTGTTGTCTCAATTATTGATTTAATAATATAAAATATTGTGATAATAATTGAATTAAACTGAGTGAATTCTCACGTAAACATCAATAATCAAAGATATTGTACAATACCGTATGCTACTATTTAACCATGTGTATTACTGTACTTTTATCACCGAGTATTTCAACAGTTAACGGTAAAACTTTTGCCATTATTTTCATAAAAAGTTATTTATGTCGTTTTCTAACTCCGATAGTAATTCCATTGTGGGGGTCCGCCAATTATTGTGCCGTCGTACGAATATTCCCTGATAAAATGAATATTTCCTGACCAAACGAATATTTTATATTAACTTGCTTACTTTGTATAATTTGTAAATATTACCCATAACTATAACATTATAACAAATTCACACCTTAATATTCAAAAATGATATTTAGACAAAAAATCATCTTTATTCATAAAAATTGAGGTCTTACAGACGCAATTTCATGGCATGGTATAAATCTTTTCCTGTTTAAAACTGATGTAACCAGATAGCACAGTATGATAACCATATTGACCAACTTAATTGAAATAATCACATAATTGTCTTCTCGAGGGAAACTAGGGTTTAATTGAAAGAAAATCAGTGAACTAGTGGTGAAGGCTAGGATTAGGCAAAAACTTAAGTTTGGGGGAAAAACTGTGGAAACAAATAGAGAAAAATCTAGAAAAAGGAAAAAATAATGATGAATAAACACTTTGGCTAGTTTAGTTCTGTGGCCTTTAATACTCGAGTAAGTAAGCCCTTAGGGGTGTCTTTACACCCAGCGATTTAAAATCGTCTGGTTTGGGAGTCATTGGTCGAAAGCTCATTACACGGGTATCACTGAAAAGCCTAAGAGGACTAAACATTGCACGGTCAAGTGACAACGCGGGATGGAGCGTAAAACGCACTCGTGAATAAATAAAAATAAGGAATAAGCCTCAATGGGGGACCTCTAAACTTAGTAATTACATAGTTTTAGCTGGAGCTAACTGGTTTATAGAAACTCTTGAGTAGAAACTATGGTCTTTCCTCTAAGAAGCGTATTATGTGATTTATTTGACTGTATTTGGTTCTTGTGGTTATTGAGCACACACACACTACATCAGTTTTAACATGCGATGGTTTGTAAACTGTTATGGATTGCTGACATGTTCTTGGTTAAATTTATTATTCTCATCTATTGTTATTTCTCTGTGTACTCTCTGATGGCTGGATTCGTAAGCATGTAGTTAGTTGCATTGCATTGTGTTTGCTTGAGAACAGACAGGATTTTAAGTTTGAGGGTATTTGATGAGTGAGTTTCATTGTGACGCCCAAAATTCGAGTATCTTCCAACCCGACAGATGGTGCTACACGGTGCTACAGTTCACACAAACATTCTATTGAAATGCCTCAAAAGAACGAATATGTCTTAATATATTCAAAATAATATTTACATTCCCCCAGGTTCTTTATAATCGTTACAATTATTTTTATCATACTATCATTTAGTATCATTACAAAACTATACTATTACATAAGAAATCTACGGGTTCGCCTTAGCCTTCCATTTATTCCTTGCCGGATCCATCAGTTCGTTCGATCTTAGCTGTATTCATATGGTTCAAGCAAGAGTGAGTCTAACTAGCTCAGCAAGTATAACAATTTTAGGAAAATAGCATGCTTGAGACATAGGAATCGTATATCTTCAATAACTGAACAATAGTTATGAAGTACTATCGATAATTCAAAATAGCACTTCTTTTCATTCATAACGTTTTACAACAACAATATTCAGTAAAACATCAATTTCGGTCCAAGACCATGAGCATTTCATAAGTTCTTTGAAAAGGACATCCCGGCACTAAGTCCGTAAGTCCGGCATAGCTTACGAGCACGTCTAGGTGATAAGCCTATAGTACTCTATGTTGATCAACACTACATTCATTAAACGTGTATACGTTTAAGTTGTGGCAACCTTACGTGTCTGTCGTTTGACGACAAAACAATTTAGCATACTCAGTCTTCATTTGAAAACCACACCAACATAGTTTGGTAAAACATTGACAATATATTGATAGATTATAAGAAATCCACATATCGTAAGTCTAGCCGAAAGAATTGGTTTTGACTTCATCAGACATTAACTCATGCGTAAGAATACATGAATCACAAACTTGAACAGATTAAACTGAAACAAGGGTTAGAACACTTGCCTTTAGCGTCTGCTACAGTTATAACACGTGCACTTTAAGTCTTTAAGGTCTCTACAGTAGATGATAACATCACACAGCACATTAGGTTATAAATAACATACATAGTTCCTAAAGAATCTTACCCTTCTTCTCAATCTAATTACGTATTAAATTTGTTATTATTGGTTCCGGCTTTCCGTTATGTCGTTATTACTTTCATATGTAATTGACTTACTTCAACCCTAAGTGATCATACTCAAAGTTTAACAATGTATTACCAATGTTACTTCATGTTTATTTAGTTTTTTTTCTTGTTATCTTCATAAGCAATCCTCTCTATGCAAACCCTAGGGATGGCGCTACGACGCCAACATTCCTTCTCTGTGCCGCGATGCGGCGCCATGCACTAGGGCTAGAGAACCCGGACTCGGCGTTGCGGTGCGAGTTCCCTTCATTCTGACCATGCCATGACGCCAAAACTCCATGGGTCACAAGATTTCCGACCAAGCTCGGTATTGCAATGTGACTATTTTACCTTGAAATTTGTGCCATGCAAGGCCTCTGCTCACCGAAAATTTTTGATGATTTTTATTTTTGTGAAACTCCCGGGCTCGTAACTTCTTTGTTATAAGTCAGAATTGGCTCGTTCAAGAGCCTACGGTTCACAAATTACATACTCTACATGTTCATGCAAGAATTTTATCTATTTAACTTCGTTAACTAAAATTTCACCTATTAGTCCATTTTTAATGAAAACGATAAACGTTCGTGAACGTTCAATGCTCGTTTCTTCATTCTAAGTCGGAATTCGGTCATTTTTGAGTCCGTAGCTCTATAATGCCAAATAAGACTTGTCTCTATCGAAAACCAACATTTCCGAGCTTAAACACAAAATCCGACTTCCATTTCGAGAATTTCACGAATTCGACGATTATCGTCCAATCGTGTGAATTCCGACAAAACTTTGTTACTAGTGGTTTATTCATCATTCCAAATGGATTTAATTCATCAACTAAACATCTCAATCTACATATTACAACAACTTATCTTTAAATTAGGTCATGGCTTATTCCTCATAAGTTCATAACTTAACAAATTATAATTACAAGATTTCATTCCTTAGGACTTATTATTGGTTTAAGTCCTTTAAGCAACATTCTTACATCTTATCAATCATACTAACTTCTTAAGGTAAACATATAATAAGTTCATATATGTTCATCATAAGTTCATAACTTATTTAGGTTTAATTTACTTATTCATGACTTATTCGGCTTAAGTCCATTGATTATTCAATTCTTATGTGTTCTTAGCATACATGTTCATTAAGCTACACTTCTCTTATCACCCTACAATGATAGAGATGAAAGATATAAGATCACAAGATCAATTACCTTTGTTGACTAGCTTTCTTCTTCTTGGAAATCTAACAATGGAAGTTTGACTTTTAAAAGCGCTTATTCTCTCTAACAATTAAGTTGCTTTGTAAGAAAAGTTGTTGAATAATTTGAACAAACAAATAATGAAATCCAACTTGCTATTTTTAGACTTTCTAAAGTTAGGGCAAAATGGACATTAAGACATCCCACCTCCTTTGTAACCTCCTTACTATTCATGACTTAAGCTCTAAGTAATCTTGCTAACCACACTTATTACTTGGCCTCCACAACAAACCCTTGGTCACCAAGATCACCCAGGGGTTGCCCCATGGATCCTAATTACTTATCGGATCTTAACTTGGGCTTGGGTTTAGTTACTTAGCTTATTCTTGTGGGCTTGCATTAATTTAGTTTGGGCTTCATATTAACCAACACTTGGCAAAACACTACTACAACTTGGGCTTGCCCCTTAATGCTTATTGGACTTGTACTTCGTACAAAATCCACAATTCCATTTCATTAGACTTTAATCCTTAACGTTCTCAAATTAAGTCCGCATGCGAAATATTGCATTTTTCATACTTGAATTATTATTACATAATCTATCTCACCTCGATATTTTAACGTTACGTATTTCTCGGAAGTTCAAAAATAATTTCCGAGCAGAAATCGATGAATAGTATTTTTCGGAAAATTTCTCGGAAAGCTTTTATTTTCGTCTTGGAAATTCAAACACTTTAATTCTTTCACGTAGTTAAAATACTACGACGTTCCGACGTTTCTAGATTATAGAACGACGTTCGTCTTACTAACACATGATAATAACAAATAATATTATTTTATTCATTATAAAAGTATTTACAAAAGGTTCGATTTTCCGGGCCGTTACATTCATACCTACGAATCAGTTAATTTTCAAGCTTTAATCATTGTTATCTTTAAGTGTTTTTAGTATGATTTTATGTGTTTTTAGTATTTGTGTATTGCAGGAACAGGCTGGGATGGCAAAAGCAGGAAATGGGAACTTAAAGGACAGAATAGGAATTTTCAGGATAGACATTCCGCCGGGGCGACAGTCCACAGGCAAAAAAATACCGCCGTGGCGGGGTCACTTCCATCAGAATTCTTGTACACCCGTCGGGGTGGCAGTCCCCAAGTCAAAAAGTGTCGCCGGGGCGGCGGTGTTCGAGTTCAATTTTTCAGTTTCCTATTGTTGCATGATAAGTTGTTGCAGATCTATTGGGGGCAGTTTTGGAACGTGATCAAAATCATATAAAAGTGATTCCTCCTATTCCACCATATCATCATGTATAGTTAGCTAGCTAGATACATTTTGATACTACACTAAACCAACTGAAAGCCTGAAAAGTGCCCACTTTTTGATTGAGCATGGGAGAAGAAGTCCCCAACTTTGGGAGCCAACCAGACACCACCCTTTATTTCAAGATTCAACCATATAGGTGTACCATATATAGAGATCAGACGTTGATACTTTAGGAATGTTTGACTAGAAAATATACATTTAGTCCAAAAATCATAAGCATGTTTTGTTAGGTGGCAGAAAGTTTAAAGAAACCAAAACCTTATTGAATTGTTCCAATTCTACCTATCCTTTTAGTTTATAATGTGATAAATTTTGCATGTGGGGTCCATAAGTTTTTCCTTTATTTGAAGAAGGGTAAAGTAGTACATCAAAATTTTATGTCTTGAACATTTTAACTAGAAGTGGTTAGTATGAAGTTTATTTTGAAGTAAGTTGGTCATTTAACCAATAGAATACTGACACGCAGACGATATTGTATATGTGTCAATATTCTATTAGCCAATTGACCAACTTATCAAAAAAATAACTTCATGATAACCGGATCCATTTTAACTATCGCAAATATTAATGTAGCATCCCAACATGGAATTTGGGAAGAACGAGGTAGGAACTTAGGTAGTTGATAACTTCTATGAAAATATGTACTCCCTCCATTCCTATATGCAAGTCAGTTTTAGATTTTTTTTGTTATTCTTAATTATTTGTCGTTTATGGTTATCTAGGATAATTGATCACTATTTTTCTCAAATTACCCCTTATTACTCTACCTAATTTTTTGATCCATATTTATCATTATCCTATTCTACTCTACTCTCAAGTATTTCTCTCATTCTCCCAATAAAACTTTTTCATTATGAGATAAGTGAGGTGAAGGGTATTATAGACAATTGATAATATAGTTAATGTTTTTCAATTATTTTTTTAATTCTTATGCACATGTCTAAAACGACCTATATTAAAGAACGGATGGAGTAGTAATTAATTGTTTAAAATGGGACTCTTATGTCGGATATTTGCGGAAAATTATAATTTCAAATAAAAAAATTGTATATATGGATGTATCCAACAACTTGACTTTAAGCACAATTTTATAATTTAATTAATAAAAAGCAATACTAATATATTAATATGAGTCATTGTATGAGGACATTATGAGTACTCATTTGTTATAACAAAAGAGTCACATTCTCAAAAACATTTAGATTTAAAATATTCTCATTTCTTGTGTTATATAAGGGTGTAAACGAGTCGAACTGAAGTGAACATAGAGCTGTTCAAATTTGACTCGAAATGATAAATTCGTACTCGAATTTGACTCAAATTCGAATTGTGTTTAAAAAATTATACTCAGATTATACTCAACTAGAATATTTATTACTCAAATTCAATCTGACTCTAATCGAATTATATTCAAACTACTCGTGAGCTTCAAATTCAAGCTCGAATTCGAGTCTCTATATAATAACTAGTTTTATAATAAATATAATTATATATTGAATTTGTTATTTTACTTAGAAATGAGAAAATATATTTATTTGTATACTTTACAAATATAAAATCACAATTAAAATTAAAAACAAAACAAAATAATAATAATTAATTATCCTAATTTGAGTTAAATTTGTATATATTATAAGAGAATGTATCGACTATATCAATCAAGTATGTATCGAATCACAATCAAAAATTCGAGTAATTTGAATCTTAAACGAGTCGAGTATAAGTTTGCTTAGATTATACTCATATTTTTATTTGAACTATTTTTAATGCTCAGATTTGGATTATATTATTAGTGAATCTGAGTCTCGCTCGTATTTTTTCGAGTCAAGCCCGAACTGTTTGACTTTTCAGCCTTGGTAATATATGATCCTATAAATGACATATATAGCCTTATTAATTAAGTTTACTATCGCATAGAAAGCGGATGTGAGAGGACTGAAGCATTAGTGAGCTTCACTAGTCCAGCAGGCGGCAGCACTTATTGGATTCGGACAAAAACTCGTTGAAGATGTAAATGTGCATTTGTACCGGAAAAGTCTCTCTCACCAATGACCAACCAAATAGGTGTGGTGTGTGCACTCACTCATTCACGCTATTGTATTTGTATCGTATGGACTTGGAACAACTTTTAGTCAAACTTATATTTCCTTAATTTCTTTTAAAGGAAGTGGTTAGCATAAAGTTTATTTTTTGGTAAGTTAATTAATTGGTCAATAGAATACTGACACTCATGTGAGACTCTATGTGTATCAGTATTCTATTGGCCAATTGACCAACTTATCATAAAATAAACTCTATGCTAACCGGTTCCCTTTTACAACCAGCTTAATTAGTCATGCATGCTCTTGGTTTTGCCTTGACAAGTGACCACCCATGTTGTTATCTAAATTTTTATATGAAAACAAGGCTTCTTCCGACCTAAAAGAGACGCATGCATGGTCTTTAAATATTTATTTCCTTTTAAATTAGCATTCAAAATTAAACGACATTTGTATATTTTATAAGATGGTTAAATTTTAATATTAAAAATAATTATTAAAAAAGTTATATTTAAGTAAGTCTATGAGTACATCACAGGAGTTATCATTCAATTCACAGTTCTTTCCACATAATTTTGAACAACTTTTGGCACCTGCCTCGCAACTCTTCGCCTATATAAACCCAAAAAATCTCAACCCCTCCAAGCATATATATTCTCCCATAAATACTAACCAGCTTGTTATTATACATATATACATACATATATAGCCTTCCATTTTGGTTTAATCTCACTACATTTAATTACCAATTCCAAGATTAATTTATTATTATGGGCAAAGGCAAAGTTATGTGCACTTGTGCTTTTCTTCTCCTATTAATTTTCTCTTATGGGATCATTTCTAGTGAGGCAAGGCCATTGAAGGCAGAGAAAAACATTACAGCACCAAAAAAAAATGAAATTATTTTCACAAAAGATAGCGGCCATAGCCGTCGCCGCACCTTGCAAGCCCACATTGTTCAATCCGATGAAAATATTTCCACAGACGGTGGAGGAGATTTCCCGCCGACAACACCGGGACACAGTCCCGGTATCGGTCATTAATCTGCCGGACCTGAGATCATATATAGATCCATTTTTTTAGGTTTTATCTTGAATTTTATAATTTTATTGCATGCATGCACCTACCTAGTGTGGTCTAATTAAGTTTATGTATGTAAATAGTTGAAGATGATTAATTAGGTTGTTTGTACTTTTGTTATAAGGACATGGTCTGTATTAATTTCCTTGTTTGTGAATAAATATAGTAGTAAAAAAAAGGGACATGGACTTTTGTATATATGTATGTGTGATTTTGAAATCTTGTACCATGTACAGTACTAGTAATTTAAACTTCTTATTTTGATTAAAACAGAGGATTGGATTCCTACTTTTACTCTTCCAGTCTCATTTTAATTGATGTATGTTTTAGCAGGAAGTACATAGATTTATAAATGTAATTTAAGTCTTGCCTAATTGATTAAATTAGGTACAAAATCTCAATATTAGTTTTTAAAATTAAGTGGAAAGATGAAAGAAAAATAATTTAATATGTAAGATCAATAAAATATAATTACGTCAATACGATAAAATATAATTTTAATATGAGAATTAATGATTAGTTTCATTTTCAAATTTTAAGACCGACGTTATTAACTTTTAAAAAGTCGATTTAAGATATTTTTATATAAAAATTGAGATGATTCAATTAAAATTATGAAATAATAAATGTTATAATGAGTAGTATTTTTAAAATAATTTACAATATTTATTATTATACTAAAAGAATTCATGCTAATTTTGAATTTAAAATATTTTAAATTGATTTTTTAAAATAAAAACCTATACTCACTATTAGAGGAAATATATTATATTTTATTATTAACAAGACAGTTTGAAGATCACTACCCTTCCTTTTCTCCATTCTTCTAGTTGTTTCTTTTGTCGTAGATATTTGCTCCAAAAGATCGTTCTTCTGCCCTTTTCTTTGTGTCTAATGGCGTTAAACTTGTCAATTAGTTGATTAAACGTGTATTTAAATTTCATGTTTAATGTCTTATCCTATTTATGACAAAAAATTATTTATACTTAATACTAATTTATTTTATTTAAATCGTGTTAGTGTCGGATTACTCTGCCGTGTTTAAAAATTTCACTCAATTTATGTCGTGTTTGCTTTGTTTTTAAATTATTTTATTTATATCGTATTTATTTTTTTCAAAATTATTTAATACTAACGAATTACACTTTGCGGTAGAGTGCTTCAATATACCTCCAAATATGGGCATATAACAATCATAACAACGATTATTGGTTGGCCCTTCTACAAGTTGGCAATTGGAGTTTTGGGCCAACTGGGTCACACACCAATTGGTATTTGGTACTCTGCAGTAAAGACTATTCTTGGCTACACTTGTGAATAGGGGTGAGCATTCGGTTATTATCTGAATCGAATAAGAATTTCGGTTATAACCGAAAATTGAAATTACACTATTTTAGATATCCGAACAAGTAACCGAAATTTGTGATAACCGAATAACCAAATAACCGAATAGTTTATTCGGTTATTCAGTTAATAACCAAATACTTAGCATTTCGTGAGTAACAAAAACGAAGACATAAATACATAATACCAAGAGAGAACAAAGATCGGCTGACAGCGAGCGATCTGGTAGCCTACATATTGATATTACAAAAGAAGCCAATACATATTACAAAACACATACAACAGATAAATAACATCTTAGTATCTTACAGTACCAAAGGCCAATACGTCTGGCCAAACTCGCCGAACAAGCCATCGAAGATTACAAGCCATTGCCGAGCAAGTCATTGAGCAAGCCTACAAGAATGTCATCGATCTGCTCGCGCCGGCGAACTCACCGTCGAAGATCGAAACCTCCTCTCCGTCGCCTACAAGAACGTCATCGATTTGGCTCGCTCTGAGCCGCTTGGCGAATTGTATCGTCGATTGAGCAAAAAGAAGAGGGTCGGAAGAAAGAACAGCACGTGGAGTTGAAGCTGATCGGCGTATGCGCCGGAGATATGAAGATTCGTATCTTGTATACCTTCGACTTTGTTGAATGTTGAGAGATCTGACTCTGAGTCTGAGAGTTCGAGAGATTTTAGTAAAGTAATGACTCAAGAGTCATATTATTATTTTAAGTAAGTGGTGCAACTTTGCAGGACTTGTTTCAGATATTCGGTTAAACTGAATAACTTAAAAATGAAATCCGTACAAACTAACCGAAAACTGTAAAAAAATTCGGATATAATCGAAATATTAAAAAAACCGAATTTTTAGAAAATTTCGGTTAAATTATTTCGCTTCGGTTCGGTAATTCGGTTATATCCGTTTTTTGCTCAGTCCTACTTGTGAAGAAGGAATATGACTGAATGACACTTTTCTCCCTTCAAGTTGTTACTCATTTTCAAAGTCATCTTTAAAATTTATTTTTCGTCAATTAAGTCTTTAAAAATAGTTTGTTTTTTTTGTTCGTCATATCCGAATTGACCACAATCCGACTCATTTTGACTCAACCCGACTCAGTTTGACTCAACCCCAAATTTAAAATAAAATAATTATTTTTAATATTTTAAAATAAAATAATTACTTTAATAATAGTTGTTTTTAATATTTTAAAAGAAAATATTATTTTTAAAATAACAATTATATTTAATATTTTAAAATAAAATATATATTTTAAAATAATTATTATTTTTAATATTTTCAAAGAAAATATTATTTTAAAAAAATCAAATAATAATTTAATTTAATATTTCAAAATAAATATTTTCTTAAATAATTTTAAAATAATAATTATTTTTAATATTTAAAATAAAATATTATTTTAAAATAATTAATATTTTTTAAAAAAAAGTTTTAAAAATTATTATTATTTTAAGGAAATAATATTAGAAACTTTATTTTTTTCAAAAAATGAGCCAGTTTCATAAAATATAGATTCAAAAGAAGTAAATGTAAAAAATTTTAAATCTTAATTATTTTTATGAAAATTTACACATCTTTAAAAAAATTATTGAGATGAACTCTCCAGCTGACGGAGTATCATTAAAATGGATCCGATTACTATGAAGTTAGTTTTATAGTAAGTTGGTCAATTGACCAATACAGTATTATCACATAGACAGAGAAATCACCTTCTATCTGCTTATCAAAACTGTATTTATCAATTGATTAAAGTTAATTTTATATTAACCACGGCATTAAAAAAGCCCATATTCTCATATCCAAGTCCAGTAGTAGTACCTAGTAGCCAGTACTCCTTAAATTTGCTACATTGGTCCACTGTCACTTTAGTCAACCCTTAAATGGGTAGTAGTACCAAGTAATCCTCCTCCTACAAGGTATCCAACACTGAAACCTAAAACCCTTTCCTGATTCAAACACATATTCACAAGTCTCTATCTCTCTTTCCACTTTATATTTTCCCAAAATTACTAAAAACCAAAAACCCTGAAATAATAAAGACAATGTCGGCCGACAAATGAGTAAACTAGAATAGTAAACCATCCGTTCTTAAGAGATTATCGTTTTAGGAGAAAAAATTTATTTTAAAAAGTTTGTCGTTTACAACTTTCGAGGAGAATAAATTATTTACTTTTCTATATTACCCCTACCTTCTCTCATTGTCCTAAGAAATTTTCTCATATTAATAGTTTTCAATTTCCCATAAAGGGGTAGTGATGAAATTTCAATCAAATTTTACTTAGTAAATGACACTTACTTAATCCATGTGCCAAAACCTTAAACGACAATCTTTTAGGAACGGAGGGAGTACTACTCTCTTGTTCCTAAAAGATTGTTGTTTAAGGTTTTTGCACATAGATTAAGAAAGTCATTTAATACTACTTCATCCGTCCTTATTTAAATGACGTTTTAGAGATGAGCACAATAATTAAGATAATGATTGAAAAGCATTAAATATAGTACTCAATTGTCTATATTACCCTTAAATAATTAATTTATCATAGAACAAGAGTTTAAAGTACCCAAAAAAATAGATTGAGTAATGAGGGGTAATTTTGACAAAATTATCATTAATTGTGACGCCCCCAAAATAGGTATACATCACCCATTCTGAGTTGTCAATACATTGTACAGAAACAACTACAACTTTATTATTACAACAGTAAAACTGTGAGTTTAAATACAAATATTATCTTCTAGACAATATCTATACTCAAATAAATCCTCATCACATTTATTGATACATTATTTTACAAAAATAGTGAGGACTACTAAACAATTCTTTCTAAAACCTTCATTCCATACCCCAGACTAAATACTTTCGCTATATTCTCGCCTCACGAGAAGAAAAATGGAACAAAAAGGAAAAGGGTGAGCTCAACTAGCTCGATAAAGAATATTATGACTAAGATAATATACAACAAATTACCGTTAGTCTTCAACGGGAAAAATCTAATAGAATCTGATAGACAACAAATTTTAAATCAATATTCGCAGTGAAATAATAATTCATTAGAAGAGTTAAGTAGAGAATGCAAACTACTATCTTCTATGTATGAATTTAAAAGTTCATCGCTATCTTTTATCCTCAGTAACATCAATCAATATACATCCGGAATCAAATATTCATCTTTGCACTATAGGCCAAAGATATTCATCATTAATCATATTCATTTAAACACTGTTCATCTTTGCACTACTACGAAAGATATTCTTCTTCGAATCATTCATCTTTCACTACGTGCCAAAGATATTCAATAATATCATCATTTAAGGCCGAGGATGATGAAAATATTTTTTTAAAGAAACGAATCCAATTGAAACAAAATGACAAGGATTAAGGATTAAGGATTCGTACTTTGTTTTATCCATGTTCAAAAATACCTCAAAAATAATCATAGTGGTGTAAAATTCAAGAATGATCAAAACATGATACAATCAAAGCTAGTATCCGAATAGATATTTTGACGAAAAGAAGAAATTTTATTTTTCGATGAATAGTCTGTCAGATATCGTGAATAGTCTTGATATCGTGAATAAGTAACTCAAACACCAAAGATAGAAATTCCACAAAAAAACATCTTCACGCTTAACTTAATGAATAGTACTTCGTGAATAGTAACTTTGAATGAATAAGAATCGTGAATAGTAACTCATGAATAGTAACCCCACATGAAAAAAAGTTCCAAATTTGATAAAAGTTCCAACCAATATTTCAAAGATAATGATATTGAAGAAATAATATCATTTGAGAAGAAAATAATATCCCTTACTTGAAAGATTAAGTACTTCTAAAATTTGGATATCTAGGGTATAGTCTTGAAGGAACTTGCACCGTCTAACAATACTCAAAGTATACTCAAAATACTCACAAGAATACACTTTCGATAATATAGAGAGAAAAAACTTGATTTACGGTGTGATTTTCAATTCTAACCCAAGCACCCTATTTATAGGAAAATCTTTAGAACACCAAAAGCAAAAATTTAATATAATATTATTATTTATAATAAAATTTCCTACTCCAACCTTCCAAGAACTGAATTCAGCTCATTCAACCCACATGTGTAACACACCATAATGAAAAAAATGTTTTTCTAATTTTAAATATTTTAAACTTCCAAAAATAAATTATTTCGGAGCTTCGGAACTTCAATAATTCATAATAAATAGTCCTTTCATCAAAAAATTCAAATCTCGCGAGTTTTTATAGGAAATTCAATTCTCTACAACTTTACAGAAGAAAGTTTTTCCAAATTCGAAATAGAAATTGACCGAAATCCACAAACAGGCGATTTTACGTGCTATAATCAAATTTCTCACCGATAAATGGGGTCCAATTGACATGTTTAACATGTTTTAAACATTTATTGCAACAAAAATACTCTTCCTCCTCATATACTCATATATCCCACATTCGTTGTAAAAATATCACCATTATTATATTATTAAAATATAATAATATATTTAAATTAATTATTTTATCGAGAAAAAGATAAAATTTTAATTTTCAACAATTGTCACATTAAAATTTTTCTCCATCTATATCCACATAAAATCAATATTTTCCTCATCATATGAATCAATAATTAATTATTCACAAATAATATTACGAGAATCACAATATTGTGACCGAGGCGGTTCCTGGAAGAGGGGCTTTCGATAAAATTTCTTCTTCTTGGCGCATTTAGGTGACCAAACCTCTCCTTAAGCGAACTTTCTAGACATTGCCAATAATGTTATCTAATAATATTATTCGGATAATATGAATTATTAGCTTCGATAATGAAAAATCTTGTGTAATGACAATTATTGAAACAACAAACAATATAAAATATCAACGCAACAATTATTAACTCAATAAAATCTTTGAGCGATAATTCTCGTAACCATTATTGAGTAGTGCCTTCTTACGTAAGAATCAATAATTGGTGCAATCTGGTAATGTACTCTTGTGTTTTAAAACATAGGGTATTTTAACAAATGATAACAGTATACAACTACTGCTATTTTTAAAAACACTTATATTTGTCGTTTTCTTCATCCAATCACTTTTCAAGCATGGGGCCCACACATGGTCATGCTACCGTCGTCACGAATATTCCCAAACAATGATCTGAATATTCCACGACCAAACGAATATTCCAACAACAATGAATATTTTATAACCACTTGCTTATTTTGAAGTATTTGCGTGTTTTACCCTAATTATCCACATTAATCACATCAACCCTTACTATTTCAAAATAATAAATAGAAAAAATTAAATTTCATTAATAATAAGTTGGGGTCTTACAACCTCCCCTCCTTATGAAATTTAGTCCTCGAAATTGGCGTCGTACACAGTGTTTGAAAAGGTGAGGATACCTCGCTTTCATTTCCGTTTCCAATTCCCGTGTCATTTCCTCTATAGCATGATTCCTCCACAAAACTTTAACTTGTGGTATGACCTTTCTTGGCGTAGGGACATGCTCCTTCCTATCCAAAATCTTGACAGTACCTCCTCATACGTTAAGTCTTGGGCTATCTCGTCCGGTTCTAACTTCTATAACGTGGTTGGGTCTTTCACATATTTACTGAAGTACAAATATGTGAAACACATTATGAACACGAGACATACTTTCGGAGGTAACGCGAGTCTATAGGCTACATTTCCTACTCGGTCAAGAATTTGAAATGGACCAATAAATCGTGGATTGAGCTTTCCTCTCTTCCCAAATTTTGTAACTCCCTTCCATGGAAGCAACTTCATGATATCATGATCCCTACACTAAATTCCACGTCCTTTCGATGAAGATCCGCATAACTCTTTTGTCGATCTTGTCTTGGTTTGTATATCGTTGTCGAATCATTTGGATCTTTTCGATAGTCATACGTCTTAACTTTCGGGTCCCAACAATGTTGCTTCACCCACCTCATCCCAACATATTGGAGAGCAACACTTTCGTCCATATAATGCTTGAAATGGAGCCACACCTATACTTGCACGATAGCTGTTGTTGTAGGAGAATTCCACCAATGGTAAATACTTATCCCAACCGCCCTTGAAGTCTAGGACACGAGTCTTAATAGATCTTCAAGAGTTTGAATAGTCCTTCGATTTTCCGTCCGTTTGAGGATGGTATGCGAAACTAAATCGCAAATCTGTGCCCATAGCTTTTTGCAAGCTAACCCAAAATCTTGAAGTGAATCTTGGGTCACGATCCAAAACTATGGATCTTGGCATGCCATGAACCTCACAATCTCATTCACGTATATACTAGCAAGACGTTCAAGGAATAAGTCTCCGTGTCGACAAGAAATGAAGCGGACTTGGTTAATCTATCAACAATAACCCAAATAGCATTGATGCCTTGAGAAGCCGTAGGAAGACCTGTAACGAAATCCATGGTAATGTGTTCCCACTTCCATTTCGGAATCTCAAGTGGTTGCAGCGGACCCTTACGTACCATATGCTCGCCTTTACACGTTGACAAGTTAAACACATTAAGATAAACTTTGCAATCTCTCTCTTCATATTGTTCCACCAAAATGTATGTCAAGATCACGATACATTTTAGTACTTCCGGGATGGATTGCAAATGGTGTATTGTGTGCCTCCATCATAATCTTTTACTTCAAATCGGTCGTTAGGAACCTGACAAAGTCTAGAGTGGACTCAAGTATTCCTTCTTCATCAATTCTCGCTTAGAATAGCTCCTTCTTGTACTTTCTTCTTCATACGCGCATCGGCTCGGATTCGGTGGCTTGAGCAACCTTAACTTTTTATATTAAAGTTGGCTCTGTCGTATACTTGACATCATCGCACTCGTTCCCGCATATGATCTTCTACTCAACGCGTCGGCTACCACGTTCGCTTTTCGGGATGGTATTGAATAGTGTGGTCGTAGTCTTTCAATAGCTCGAGCCAACGTCATTTGCCGCGTGTTGAGTTCTTTTTGAGTGAAGAAATATTTAAGGCTTTTATGGTGCGAATATATCTCCACTTTCTCCCATATAAATAATGCCTCCATATCTTTAAGCGGCAACATTATCTTGCCGCTACTCTAGATCATGAGTAGGATAATTCCTCTCATACTCTTTAAGTTGTCGCGAGGCATAGGCTATGACTTTCCCACGTTGCATGAGAACACATCCTAACCTTTGCACGAAGCATCATTTGAGATAACAAATCCATCCGAACCGGATGGTATTGTTAGAACAGTCTTAGAAATAAGTCTCCTCTTAAGCTCTTGGAAACTCTTCTCGCATTCTTCACTCCAAACGAATTTTGTATCCTTCCGGAGTTAGGCGAGTTAATGGAGTAGTGATTCGAGAAAACCCTTCCACGAATCTCCGATAATAACCATTAAGCCCAAAAAGCTACGTTACTTGATCACCAGACTTGGTTGCTCCCAACATTGTATTGCTTCAATCTTGGCCGGATCAGCGGATACTCCATGTTTCGACACCACGTGCCCAAGGAATGCTACTTCCTCGAGCGAACTCGCATTTCTTCAATTTGGCATATAGTTGGTTTTCACGAAGCCTTTGGAGTACCGACTTCAAATGGTGCTCATGATCTTCACGACTTTTGGAATATATAAGGATGTCATCAATAAAAGACAACAACGAATCGATCCAAATATTCCTTGAATACTCGGTTCATCATATCCATGAAAGCGCGGGAGCATTAGTCGATCCGAAGACATGACTAAGAATTCATAATGCCCGTCATCTTAAGTTCTAAAGGCGGTCTTTGGAATATCCTCATATCTAATCTTGGTGATGATATCCGAAATGAAGATCAATTTTGAAAAGAATTGTGCCCTTGCAGTTGGTCAAACAAGTCATCAATACGAGGTAGAGGATACCTATTCTTGATGGTGACATGGTTCAATTCCCGATAGTCAATACAAAGTCGCATACTCCGTCTTTCTTCTTTACAAATAAAATAGGAGCACCCCAAGGAGATGTCTTGGGGCGAATGAAACCGATGTCCAACAATTCACGTAGTTGGACCTTTAACTCTGAAGTTCAATAGGAGCCATTCGATATGGGGTTTTAGAAATGGGCTTTGTGCCGAGTTCAAGATCAATAAAGAATTCAACTTCACGTTACGGGGTGAGGCCGGAAGTTCTTGAAATCGTCGGGAAAGTCGATAACAACGGGAATATTATTCAAATTTGACGCGTGTCTTTATTCAAATCCATAACATGGGCTAAGAAAGCTTGACATCCGTTTTTTCAATAAGCGAATAGCTTTATGATTAGATATGACAATGATTGATTTTAATGGTTTAGTTGCTTGAATTAAATAACGGGTTGGTTAGGAATATGAAAACTAACAACCTTACGAAAACAATCAATTTTGGCATGATGAGTAGTTAACCAATCAATCCCTAAAATCACATCAAAAGCAAGTATCTTTAAAGAGATAAGGTCAACGGTAAGGTAATGGTGCCAACTTGAATCAAACAAGATTTATAAGCGATGGATGTGATGAAAGTTTCTCTAACGGAGTTTCCACAGATAGGTCAAAGTCTAATTTCTCCTGAGTCAAGTTTAAACGTTGAGCACAAGCGGGAGAGATAAATGAATGGGTATGCACCGGTATCAAGTAAGGTATAAACTTCGCAAGAATTTATAAATAGCTTACCCGTGATCACCTCGTTTGGGTTCCTCTTATTTTGACCACCACAACAAACGCTCTTCCGGAACCATTGACTTTGACTTTTACGGGGACGATCTTTTGAGTCACCGTCCCCATTGAACTAGGTTTCGCTCTGCGTACAATCTCGGCGATATGTCCTTCCTTTCCACAATTATAGCATACCTTGAACTGTTGTGGGCGGTTTGACCGATATGTCCCTCTTTCCGTGATTTATAGCATATAATGGGTGGTCGTTCTCCTCCCTTAGAACCGATTCTTCTTACCTGTATCGTCTTCACATAGTCGTTGTTAAATCTCCTCTTTTAAAATCTCCTCTGACTCGCTTCTTCTATTTTCATGGCTATGATTACCACTAGAGTGGTTACCATTTTTGTCCGTCTGCTTCTTTCTCATTTGGTTATCATTATTACATTGATCGCTATCTCGATGCGATCCACGGTTTGTGGTCCTCGGTTGGCCGTACTTTCGTTATCTCGCAATAATAATAATTGAGCCCCATTTTTACAACATCTGAATAGAGAAAATTTATGAGAAATGAGATCTTGACGTATCTGGGGTTTCAAACCTTTAAGAAACATCCGCGTCATACGTTCCTCATTCTCCACCAAATGAGGTGCAAACACGGATAACTCTGCAAACTTTGCCTCGTCTTTGAGACAAATGTCGTGTTGTTCTGCTCGATCTAATAAACTCCATTTCCTTCATATAGCGAACACTTTCGAAAACTATTTGTCATTAAATAGTTTCAAAAGCGTCTCCCAGACATCTTGAGTGTGGTTTGGATGGAGTGCGCTTCACGAGACTCCCACCGGTGATGTCCCTTTCGCCACTGAACATAAAGGTGGCGAATGGAACCTTCTGTTCCTCGAATATGCATCCCAAGACATCGAATATCTTGGTAATTTGCTTGACCCATGTTTCCGCCATGATTTTGAACACGAGTCGGATTTTGCAAGCACGCGGCCTTTCATCATCCAAAATAGGTATACATCACCCATTACGAGTCTGTCAATACATGGTACGTTCTCAACAACTACAACTTTATTATTACAACAAATAAAAGCGTGAGTTTAAATACAAATATTATCTTCTAGATCAATATCTATACTCAAATAAATCCTCATCACATTTATTGATACATTATTTTACAAAAAAAGGTGAGGACTACTAAACAATCCTTTCTAAAACCTTCATTCCATATTTTACAAAAATGGTGAGAGACTACGTACAATCATTTATATTCTATTCTCCCTCCCGAGAAGAAAAAAATGGAACAAAAGGAAAAGGGTGAGCTCAACTAGCTCGATAAAGAATATTATGACTAAGATAATATACAACAAATTATCGTTAGTCTTCAACGAGGAAAAATCTAATAGAATACAATAGACAACAAATTTTAAATCAATATTCGCAGCGGAAATAATAATTCATTAGAAGAGTTAAGTAGAGAATGCAAACTACTATCTTCTATGTATGAATTTAAAAGTTCATCGCTCTATCTTTTATCCTGTAACATCAATCAATATCAATATACATCTGGAATCAAATATTCATCTTTTGCTATAGGCCAAAGATATTCATCAATTAGTCATATTTCATTTAAACACTGTTCATCTTTGCACTACTGACGAAGATATTCTTCAGAAATCATTCATCTTTGCACTACAGAGCCAAAGATATTCAATAATATCATCATTTAAGGCGAGGATGATGAAAATATTTTTTTAAAGAAACGAATCCAAAGTGAAACAAAATGACAAGGATTAAGGATTAAGGATTCGTACTTTGTTTTATCCATGTTCAAAAATACCTCAAAAATAATCATAGTGGTGTAAAATTCAAGAATGATCAAAACATGGATACAATCAAAGCTAGTATCCGAATAGATATTTTGGACGAAAAGAAGAAATTTTATTTTTCGATGAATAGTGCAGTATCGTGAATAGTCTTAGTATATCGTGAATAAGTAACTCAGAACACCAAAAGATAGAAATTCCACAAAAAACATCTTCACGCTTCATGAATAGTACTTTCGTGAATAATAGTGAATAGTAACTTCGTGAATAGTAACTCGTGAATAGTAACTCATGAATAGTAACCCCGACATGAAAAAGTTCCAAATTTGATAAAAAGTTCCAACCAATATTTCAGCATAATGATATTGAAGAAATAATATCATTTGAGAAGAAAATAACATCCCTTACCTCGAAAGATTAGTACTTCTAGCTGGAATACCGGGTATAGTGCTGAAGGGAACTTACACCGTCTAACAATACTCAAAGTATACTCAAAATACTCACAAGAATACGCTCGATAATATAGAGAGAGAAAACTTCAGTTTCTGGTGTGATTTTCAATTCTAACCTAAGCACCCTATTTATAGGAAAATGCTTAGAACACCAAAGTAGAAAATTTATTAAAATATTAATATATATATATATATAAAATCTTCACGCACACCTTTGAATCTGAATTTCAGCAATTGAACACATGCCTCACACATGCAAAAAACGTTTTTTGTAAAAAAAATATTTAAAACTTCAAAAATTAATTATTTTGGAGCTTCAGAACTTCAATAATTCATAATAAATAGCCCTTTTATCAGAAAATTCAATCTCATGAATTTTTATAGGAAATTCAATTCTCTACAACTTTACGGAAGAAAGTTTTCCAAATTCCAAATGGAAATTGACCGAAATCCACAAGCAGTCGATTTTTTAAAAAGCTATAATCAAATTTCAAATCGATAAATGGGGTCCAATGACATGTTTAACATGTTTTAAACATTTATTGCAACAAAAATACTCTTCCTCCTCAGTATACTCATATATCCAACATTACGTTGTAAAAATATCACCATTATTATATTATTAAAATATAATAATATATTTAAATGAATTATTTTATCGAGAAAAGAGATAAAATTTCAATTTTCAACAATTGTCACATTAAAATTTTTCTCCATCTATATCCACATAAAATCAATATTTTCCTCATCATATGAATCAATAATTAATTATTCACAAATAATATTACGTAATCACAAAATTGACAACGGGTAGTTCCTGGGAAGAGGGGCTTTCCAATAAGAATTTCTTCTTCTTGGCGTGCAATTAGGTGACCAAACCTCTCCTTAGACGTAACTTTCTAGATATTGCCAATAATGTTATCTAATAATATTATTCAGATAATATGAATTATTGCTTCGATAATGAAAATACGTGTAATGACAAATTATTGAAACAACAATGAATATAAAATATCAACGCAACAATTATTAACTCAATGAAATATTGAATAATAATTATCATAACCATTATTGAGTAGTGCCTTTAATAATTGCAAATCAAATCTTCTTGTGGCGCCCCCAAAATAGGTATACATCACCCATTCTGAGTTGTCATATACATGAGTGCGAAACATTCTGACTTTATTATTACAACAATAAAAGCGTGAGTTTAAATACAAATATTATCTTCTAGACAATATCTATACTCAAATAAATCCTCATCACATTTATTGATACATTATTTTACAAAATGGTGAGGACTACTAAACAATCCTTTCTAAAACCTTCATTCCATACCCAGGCTAAGTACTTTCGCTTTATATTCTTGCCTCCCGAGAAGAATGGAACAAAAAGGAAAAGGGTGAGCTCAACTAGCTCGAGAAAGAATATTATGACTAAGATAATATACAACAAATTATCGTTAGTCTTCAACGAGGAAAAATTTAATAGAATACAATAGACAACAAATTTTAAATCAATATTCACAATGAAATAATAATTCATTAGAAGAGTTAAGTAGAGAATGCAAACTACTATCTTCTATGTATGAATTTAAAAGTTCATCGCTCTATCTTTTATCCTCAGTAACAACAATCCATAAACATCACTGAATCAAATATTCATCTTTGCACTACAGGCAAAGATATTCATCGATTAATTCATGTTCATTTAAACACTGTTCATCTTTTGCACTACTGATATTGCCAAAGATATTCTTCGAAATCATTCATCTTTGCACTACACTATTCTTGAGCCAAAGAAAAGATATTCAATAATATCATCATTTAAGGCGAGGATGATGAAAATATTTTTAAAGAAACGAATCCAATGAAACAAAATGACAAGGATTAAGGATTAAGGATTCGTACTTTGTTTTATCCATGTTCAAAAATACCTCAAAAATAATCATAGTGGTGTAAAATTCAAGAATGATCAAAACATGGATACAATCAAAGCTAGTATCCGAAATAGATATTTTGAATGAAAAGAAGAAATTTTATTTTTAGATGAATAGTCTTGATATCGTGAATAGTCAGAGTATCGTGAATAGTCTTGATATCGTGAATAGTAACTCAACACCAAAAGATAGAAATTCCACAAAAACATTTTCACGCTTCATGAATAGTACTCGTGAATAGTAACTTCGTGAATAGTAACTCATGAATAGTAACTTCGTGAATAGTAACTCATGAATAAAGATAACCCCAACATGAAAAAGTTCCAAATTTGATAAAAAGTTCCAACCAATATTTCAAAGATAATGATATTGAAGAAATAATATCATTTGAGAAGAAAATAACATCCCTTACATCAAAGAATCGAGATTTCGGAGGAAAGATCGGAAGTGATGCTTAATGAAACTTATCTTGAATAAAGACAACTCTCAAAGTATCTAAATACTTACAAAATACGCTTAATAATATAGAGAGAGAAGAGAAAAACTTTGTTTACGGTGTGATTTTCAATTCTAACTTAGCCCTCTATTTATAGGAAAATGTTAGCCAGCAAGGCGGACTTGACTGCTACACACGATGGCTTTACCGCTACTATTGCCACCCACCACATTTGAAATAAAATTCAGCATTTTTTTCACCAACCACAAGTGGGGCCCCACTCAATTCTAGAATTTTCCACCAAAATTAATTATAACCCTACTTTCCTAATCAAACACCTCTTAAAATTTATAACAAATCATTCGTTCATTTTAACGGTTCAAAATTTGTAGACATATACTCAACTTATATATGTATAACATATCCAAAATTCATAACGATCCAACGGTCGGATTAAAATTATAACTCACGATATATATCGTAAAAATACTTTTGATTTGATTTTTAATACCTCCATTCAGAAAAAAAAAATCTTGATAAAACACCTCAACATTAAATCCTTCAATTATAACCACATATAATAAATAAATCCATCATTTATATCCATATCAAATAAATATTTTCTTATCATATAAATCAATAATTAATTATTCCCAAATAATATTACGAGAATCACAATTATAATGACGACGCATAGTTCGAAAGAGGGCTTTCAATAAGGATCTCTCCTTCTTGGCGCCATGATTAGGTGACCAAACCTCTCCTTAGACGAACTTTCTAGACATTGCCAATAATGTTATCTAATAATATTATTCAAATAATATGAATTATTGATCCGATAATGGAAAATAATGCATGCGGTGACAATTTTTGAAATACAATAATATAAAATACCAACGCAACAATTATTGAATCAATAAAATAAAATCTTGAGCATGAATTCTTGTAACAATTATTGAGTAGTGCCTTCTTACGTAAGGATCAATAATTGATGCAATACCATGCGATACTTCTTGTTCAACAACGCCAGATTAGTGTGTTTTTAACCACCGGGTATTCCAACAGTAATAATGGTAACAATTACGCCGTTATTTTTAAACAACTTATATTTGTCGTTTTCCTCATCCAATCGCTTTCAGTTATGGGGCCCACACATGGCTTGCTTGCGCCAAATCGTGCGAATATTCCCAAAGCGATCACGATATTCCACGACCAAACGAATATTCCCAAACAACAATGAATATTTTATAACCACTTGCTTATTTTGAAATATTTGCGTGTATTTTACCCCTAACTATCCACATTAATCAAATCAACCCTTACTATTTCAAAATAATAAATAAAGGAAATTCCTTTTATTTAAAAAATTTGAGGGTCTTACAACCTCCCTCCTTATGAAATTTAGTCCTCGAAATTGGCGTCACGTACACAGTGTGTTTGAAAAGGTGAGGATACCTCGCTTTCATTTCCGTTTCAATTCCCGGTCATTTCCTCTATAGCATGATTCCTCCACAAAACTTTAACTTGTGGTATGACCTTTCTTGGCGTAGGACATGCTCCTTCCTATCCAAAATCTTGATAGGTACCTCCTCATACGTTAAGTCTTGGCTATCTCGTCCGGGCTCTAACTTTCTATAACGTGGTTCGGGTCTTTCACATATTTACTGAAATACGAGATATGTGAAACACATTATGAACACGAGACATACTTGGAGGTAACGCAAGTCTATAGGCTACATTTCCTACTCGGTCAAGAATTTGAAATGGACCATAAATCGTGGATTGAGCTTTCCTCTCTTCCCAAATCTTGTAACTCCTTCCATGAAGCAACTTCGCAATAATACATGATCCCCTACACTAAATTCCACGTCCTTTCGATGAAGATCCGCATAACTCTTTTATGTCGATCTTGTGCTTGGTTTATATCGTTGTCGAATCATTTGGATCTTTTCGGTGATCATACGTCTTAACTTTCGGGTCCCAACAATGTTGCTTCACCCACCTCATCCCAACATATTGGAGAACGACATTTTCGTCCATATAATGCTTGAATGGAGCCACACCTATACTTGCACGATAAGCTGTTGTTGTAGGAGAATTCCACCAATGGTAAATACTTATCCCAACCGCCTTGAAGTCTAGGACACGAGTCTTAATAAATCTTCAAGAGTTTGAATAGTCCTCTCGATTGTCCGTCTGTTTTGGGGATGGTATGCGAACTAAATCGCAAATCTGTGCCCATAGCTTTTTGCAAGCTAACCCAAAATCTTGAAGTGAATCTTGGGTCACGATCCAAAACTATGGATCTGAGCATGCCATGCAACCTCACAATCTCATTTACGTACATACTAAAGAAAGGCGTTCAAGGGAATAAGTCTCCGTGTCGGCAAAGAAATGAGCGATTTGGTTAATCTATCAACAATAACCCAAATAGCATTGATGCCTTGAGAAACCGTAGGAAGACCCGTAATGAAATCCATGGTAATGTGTTCCCACTTCCATTCGGAATCTCAAGTGGTTGCAGCGGACCCTTAGGTACTAGATGCTCGCCTTTACACGTTGACAAGTTAAACACATTGAGATAAACTTTGCAATCTCTCTTTCATATTGTTCCACCAAAATGTATGTCAAGATCACGATACATTTTAGTACTTCCGAGATGGATTGCAAATGGTGTATTGTGTGCCTCCATCATAATCTTGTTCTTCAAATCGAGTCGTTAGGAACACAAAGTCTAGAGTGGACTCAAGTATTCCTTCTTCATCAATTCTCGCTTAGAATAGCTCCTTCTTGTACTTTCTTCTTCATACGCGCCGGCTCGGGATTAGGTGGCTTGAGCAACCTTAACTTTTTCTATTAAAGTTGGCTCTGTCGTATACTTGACATCATCGCTTTTCGTTCCATTGTATCCGATCTTCTACTCAATGCGTCACTACCACGTTAAACTTTACGGGATGGTATTGAATAGTGTGGTCGTAGTCTTTCAATAGTTCGAGCCAACGTCATTGCTGCAGCGTGTTGAGTTCTTTTTGAGTGAAGAAATATTTAAGGCTTTTATGGTGCGAATATATCTCCACTTTCTCCCCATATAGATAGTGCCTCCATATCTTTAAGCGGCTTATTGCTTTGCCAACTCTAGATCATGAGTAGGATAATTCCTCTCATACTCTTTAAGTTGTCATGAGGCATAGGCTATAACTTTCCCACGTTGCATGAGAACACATCCTAACCCTTTGCACGAAAGCATCGTTGTAGATAACAAATCCATCCGAACTAGATGGTATTGTTAGAAACAGTCTTAGAAATAAGTCTCCTCTTAAGCTCTTGGAAACTCTTCTCGCGTTCTTCATTCCAAGCGAATTTTGTATCCTTCCGAGTTAGGCGAGTTAATGGAGTAGCGATTAGAAAAAACCCTTCCACGAATCTCCGATAATAACCAAATTAAGCCCAAAAAGCTCGTCTTGATCACCGACTTGGTTGCTCCCAACATTATATTGCTTCAATCTTGGCGGATCAACGGATACTCCATGTTTTGACACCACATGCCCAAGAAAGGCTACTTCCTCAAGCGAACTCGCATTTCTTCAATTTGGCATATAGTTGATTTTCACGAAGCCTTTGGAGTACCGACTTCAAATGGTGCTCATGATCTTCACGACTTTTAGAATATATAAGGATGTCATCAATAAAGACAACAACAAATGATCCAAATATTCCTTGAATACTCGGTTCATCATATCCATGAAAGCGCAGGGAGCATTAGTTAGTCCGAAAGACATGACTAAGAATTCATAATGCCCATCTACCGAGAGTTACAAGGCGGTCTTTGGAATATCCTCGATTCTAATCTTGGTGATGATATCCGAGCGAAGATCGATTTTGAAAAGAATTGTGCCCTTGCAATTGGTCAAACAAGTCATCAATACGAGGTGAGGATACCTATTCTTGATGGTGACATGGTTCAATTCCCGATAGTCAATACAAAGTCGCATACTCCCGTCTTTCTTCTTTACTGAATAAAACAGAGCACCCCGAGGAGATGTACTAGGGCCGAATGAAACCGATGTCCAACAATTCACGTAGTTGGACCTTTAACTCCTGAAAGTTCAATAGGAGCCATTCGATATGGGGTTTTAGAAATGGGCTTTGTACGGGTTCAAGATCAATAAAGAATTCAACTTCACGTTACGGGGTAGGCAAGGAAGTTCTTGAAATCGTCGGAAAATCAATAACAACAGAATATTATTCAAATTTGGCGTGTCTTTATTCAAATCCATAACATGGGCTAAGAAAGCTTGACATCCGTTTTTTCAATAAGCGAATAGCTTTATGATTAGATATGATAGTGATTGATTTTAATGGTTTAGTTGCTTGAATTAAATAAACAGGGTTGGTTAGGAATATGAAAACTAACAAACTTACGAAAACAATCAATTTTGGCATGATGAGTAGTTAACCAATCAATTCCTAAAATCACATCAAAAGCAAGTATCTTTAAAGAGATAAGGTCAGCGGTAAGGTAATGGTGCCAACTTGAATCAAACAAGATTTATAAGCGATGGATGTGATGAAAGTTTCTCTAACGGAGTTTCCACAGATAGATCAAAGTCTAATTTCTCCTGAGTCAAGTTTAAGCGTTGAGCACATGCGGGAGAGATAAATGAATGGGTATGCCGGTTATCAAGTAAGGTATAAACTTCGCAAGAATTTATAAATAGCTTACCCGTGATCACCTCGTTTGGGTTCCTCGCATTATGACCGATCTGACAAACACTCTTCCCGGAATCGTTGACTTTGACTTTTTCAGGACGATCTTTTGAGTCACCATCCCCATTGAACTAGGTTTCGCTCTGCAAATCTGATCTCGGCGATATGTCCTTCCTTTCCACAACTATAGCATACCTTGAGCTGTTGTGGACGGTTTGGGCCGATATGTCCCTCTTTTCGCATTTGTAGCATATGGCCGGTGGTCGTTCTCCTCCCTTAGAACCGATTCTTTGCCGACCGCTGTCGTCTTCACATAGTCGTTGTTAAATCTCCTCTTTTTAAAATCTCCTCCCGACTCGCTTCTTACATTTTTCATGACCATGATTACCACCACCGAGTGGTAACCATTTTGTCCGTCTGTTTCTTTCTCCATTGGTTATCATTATTACATTGGCTTGCTATCTCTACGAGTACGATCCTCGGTTGTGGTCCTCTCGGTTGGCCGTACTCGTTATCTCGCTCTAATAATTGAGCCACATTTTACAACATATGAATAAAGAGAAAGTTTATGAGAAATGAGATCTTGGCGTATCTTGGGTTTCAAACCTCTAAGAAACATCCGTCGTCATCGTTCCTCATTCTCCACCAAATGAGGTCTGAAACACGGATAACTCTGCAAACTTTGCCTCGTCTTTGAGACACCATCATCGTGTTGTTTTGCTCTAATCGATGAACTCCACTTCCTTCGTATAGCCGAACACTTTCGGGAAAGTATTTGTCATTAAATAGTCTCTGAAACGTCTCCCAAGACATCTTTGAGTGTGGTGGATGGATGCGCTTCCGAGACTCCCACCGATGATCTGCCTCCTCGCCACGGAACATAAAGGTGGCGAATGGAACCTTCTCGTTCTCCGTGCATCCCAAGACATCGAATATCTTGGTAATTTGCTTGACCCATGTTTCCGCCGTGATCGGATCGCTTTCCTTTAAATTCAGTGGTCCAAACTCTTTGAACTGTTTGGGCCGTGACAACCCGTGAATTACTATCATTTCCTCCTCAGTATTTTGAACACGAGTCTCCTCAATGCGATTTTGCATGAATCGCAAAAAAGCTTCTAAACATCCCTCGTTCATCATCTCGCTCAATGGTGTTGTTCACGGAGGAACATTGCCCGACTGTTACGTTCTCCTCGTTGGTGAAATACAGAGCGTCTCCACGGTCTCATTTCCATTGTTAATATTCTCGATCGACATTCTCAAATCTTGTCGTAAAACAAAGGTTAATTAAGGAAATCAATATATCACATAATATCCCTATATACTGACCAACTAACAAATAAGCTTAGGTAGGACACACTAGCGAAGGATTTACTCGTCTCTCCCCTCCTAGTTCTATTCCCCGATCTCCGCCAGAGATCATATCCCTAAGCTATGATACCAACTGTGACGCCCCCAAAATAGGTATACATCACCCATTCTGAGTTGTCAATACATGATGCGAAAACAACTACAACTTTATTATTACAACAATAAAGCGTGAGTTTAAATACAAATATTATCTTCTGACAATATCTATACTCAAATAAATTCTCATCACATTTATTGATACATTATTTTACAAAAATGGTGAGGACTACTAAACAATCCTTTCTAAAACCTTCATTCCATACCCCAGGCTACGTACTCTATTATATTCTCGCCTCCACGAGAAGAATGGAACAAAAGGAAAAGGGTGAGCTCATTAGCTAGCTCGATAAAGAATATTATGACTAAGATAATATACAACAAATTATCGTTAGTCTTCAACAGGAAAAATTTAATAGAATACAATAGACAACAAATTTTAAATCAATATTCGCATGACGAAATAATAATTCATTAGAAAAGTTAAGTAGAGAATGCAAACTACTATCTTCATGTATGAATTTAAAAAGTTCATCGTCTATCTTTTATCCTGTAACAACAATCCATAAACATCTGGAATCAAATATTCATCTTTGCACTCTGGGCCAAATATTCATTCATCGATTAATCATGTTCATCTAAACACTGTTCATCTTTTGCTACTGGGCCCAAAGATATTCTTCGAAAATCATTCATCTTTGCTACTGAGGCCAAAGATATTCAATAATATCATCATTTAAGGCGAGGATGATGAAAAATATTTTTAAAAGCGAATCCGATTGAAACAAAATGACAAGGATTAAGGATTAAGGATTATTCGTACTTTGTTTTATCCATGTTCAAAAATACCTCAAAATAATCATAGTGGTGTAAAATTCAAGAATGATCAAAACATGGATACAATCAAAGCTAGTATCCAGAATAGATATTTTGGACGAAAAGAAGAAATTTTATTTTTCGATGAATAGTCTTGGTATCGTGAATAGTCAGATATCGTGAATAGTCTTAGATATCGTGAATAGTAACTCAACACCAAAAGATAGAAATTCCACAAAAAACATTTTCACGCTTCATGAATAGTACTCGTGAATAGTAACTCGTGAATAGTAACTCATGAATAGTAACTCGTGAATAGTAACTCATGAATAGTAACCCCGACATGAAAAAGTTCTAAATTTGATAAAAAGTTCCAACCAATATTTCAGCATAATGATATTGAAGAAATAATATCATTTGAGAAGAAAATAACATCCCTTACCTCAAAGAATCAGTACTTCGGAAGGAAAGATCGGAAGTGATGCTGAATGAAACTTGTCTTTGAGCAATGAACTCTCAAAGTATCTAAATACTTACAAAATAAACTCGATAATATAGAGAGAAGAAAGAAAACTTTGTTTACGGTGTGATTTTCAATTCTAACTTAGCCCTCTATTTATAAGAAAATGTTAGCCCATAGAAGCGAGACTTGACACCACTACTGATGGCTTTACTTCGCTACTATTGCCACCCACCACATTTGAAATAAAATTCAGCACATTTTTCACCAACCACAAGTAGGGCCCACTCAATTCTAGAATTTTCCACCAAAATCAATTATAACCCTACTTTCCTAATCAAACACCTCTTAAAATTTATAACAAATCATTCGTTCATTTTAAACGGTTCAAAATTTGTGACATATACTCAACTTATATATGTATAACATATCCAAAAATCATAACGATCCAACGGTCGGGATTAAAATTATAACTCACGCATGATATATCGTAAAAATCTTGATTTGATTTTTAATACCTCCATTCAAAAAAAATCTTGATAAAACACCTCAACATTAAATCCTTCAATTATAACCACATATAATAAATAAATCCATCATTTATATCCATATCAAATAAATATTTTCTTATCATATAAATCAATAATTAATTATTCCCAAATAATATTATAAAATCACAATTATAATGACCAGTAGGTTCGAGGAAAGGGGGCTTTCAATAAGGATCTCTCTCTTCTTGCGCCTTGATTAGGTGACCAAACCTCTCCTTGAAGCGAACTTTCTAGACATTGCCAATAATGTTATCTAATAATATTATTCAAATAATATGAATTATTGATCCGATAATGGGAAATAATGTGTGCGGTGACAATTATTGAAACAACAATAATATAAAATACCAACGCAAAGAATTATTGAATCAATAAAATAAAATATTGAGCGATAATTCTTTGTAACAATTATTGAGTAGTGCCTTCTTACGTAAGGATCAATAATTGATGCAAAACCGTGTGTCTTCTTGTTCAACAACGCGTATTAGTGTGTTTTAACCACCGGGGTATTCCAAACGATAATAACGGTAATAATTACGCCTATTATTTTTAAACAACTTATATTTGTCGTTTTCCTCATCCAATCGCTTTCCGTTATGGGGCCCACATATTTTGCCGTCGTACGAATATTTCCAAGCATTATTGATATTCCACGACCAAACGAATATTCCCAACAACAATGAATATTTTATAACCACTTGCTTATTTTGAAATATTTATGTATTTTACCCCTAACTATCCACATTAATCAAATCAACCCTTACTATTTCAAAATAATAAATAAAGAAAATTCCTTTTTATTTAAAAAATTTCTGGGTCTTACAACTCTTTGTGCGACAACGCGATATTCTTGTGTTTTAACCACCGGTATTTCAATAGTGTTAATTCGGTAACAACTACTGTGCCAAGTTATTTTTAAACAACTTATATTTGTCGTTTTCTTCATCCAATCGTTTTTTCGTTATGGGGCCCACACATGGGTTTCTTGGCCAGTCAATGCGAATATTCCCAAGCGATCTAATATTCCACGACCAAACGAATATTCCCCACAACAATGAATATTTTATAACCACTTGCTTATTTTGAAATATTTATGTATTTAACCCCTAACTATCCACATTAATCAAATCAACCCTTACTATTTCAAAATAATAAATAAAGAAAATTAAATTTCATTAATAATAAGTTGGGGTCATCTGACCTCCCTCCTTATGAAATTTCGTCCTCGAAATTGGCGTACATACACAGTGTTTCAAAAGGTGAGGATACCTCGCTTTCATTTCCGTTTCCAATTCCCGTGTCATTTCCTCTATAAGCATGATTCCTCCACAAAACTTTAACTTGTGGTATGACCTTTCTTGCATAGGACATGCTCCTTCCTATCCAAAATCTTGGCAATACCTCCTCATACGTTAAGTCTTGGCTATCTCGTCCGGTTCTAACTTCTATAACGTGGTTGGGTCTTTCACATATTTACGAAATACGGATATGTGAAACACATTATGAACACGAGACATACTTTGAGAAACGCGCAAGTCTATAGGCTACATTTCCTACTCGGTCCGAAATTTGAAATGGACCAATAAATCGTGGATTGAGCTTTCCTCTCTTCCCCAAATCTTGTAACTCCCTTCCATGGAGCAACTTCATGACAATACATGATCCCCACACTAAATTCCACGTCCTTTCGATGAAGATCCGCATAACTCTTTTATCGATCTTGTGCTGTTTGTATCGTTGTCCG
This sequence comes from Panax quinquefolius, assembly GCA_020205615.1. Taxonomy (NCBI): domain Eukaryota; kingdom Viridiplantae; phylum Streptophyta; class Magnoliopsida; order Apiales; family Araliaceae; genus Panax; species Panax quinquefolius. The sequence continues at coordinate 85,466,923 of CM035170.1, read as the reverse complement.
AATCATTTGAATCTTTTCGGTGAGTCATACGTGTACTAACTTTCGGGTCCCAACAATGTTGCTTCACCCCTCATCCCAACATATTGGAGAACGACATTTTCGTCCATATAATGCTTGAATGGCCACACCTATACTTGCACGATAAGCTGTTGTTGTAGGAGAATTCCACCAATGGTAAATACTTATCCCAACCGCCCTTGAAGTCTAGGACACGAGTCTTAATAAATCTTGAAGAGTTTGAATAGTCCTCTCTCGATTGTCCGTCCGTTTGGGGATGGTATGCGAACTAAATCGCAAATCCGTGCCCATAGCTTTTTGCAAGCTAACCCAAAATCTTGAAGTGAATCTTGGGTCACGATCCCAAAACTATGGATCTGGGCATGCCATGCAACCTCACAATCTCATTCACGTCACATACTAGCAAGGCGTTCAAGGAATAAGTCTCCGTGTCGGCAAGAAATGAAAGCGGACTTGGTTAATCTATCAACAATAACCCAAATAGCATTGATGCCTTGAGAAAACCGTAGGAAGACCCGTGAACGAAATCCATGGTAATGTGTTCCCACTTCCATTCCTAATCTCAAGTGATTGCAACGGACCCTTAGGTACTAGATGTTCGCCTTACACGTTGACAAGTTAAACACATTGAGATAAACTTTGCAATCTCTCTCTTCATATTGTTCCACCAAAATGTATGTCGAAGATCACGATACATTTTAGTACTTCCAGGATGGATTGCAAATGGTGTATTGTGTGCCTCCATCATAATCTTGTACTTCAAATCAGAGTCGTTAGGAACACAAAGTCTAGAGTGGACTCGAAGTATTCCTTCTTCATCAATTCTCGCCCTAATAGCTCCTTCTTGTACTTTCTTTTTCATACGCATAAGCTCAAGATTCGGTGGCTTGAGCAACCTTAACTTTTTCTATTAAAGTTGGCTCTATGCGTATACTTGACATCATCGCACTCGTTCCCGCATATGATCTTCTACTCAACGCGTCAACTACCACGTTCGCTTTTCCAGGATGGTATTGAATAGTGTGGTCGTAGTCTTTCAATAGTTCGAGCCAACGTCGCTGCCGCATGTTGAGTTCTTTTTGAGTGAAGAAATATTTAGGGCTTTTATGGTGCAATATATCTCCACTTTCTCCCCATATAGATAGTGCCTCCATATCTTTAAGCGGCAAGCATCGCTGCAACTCTAGATCATGAGTAGGATAATTCCTCTCATACTCTTTAAGTTGTCGCGAGGCATAGGCTATGACTTTCCCACGCATGCATGAGAACACATCCTAACCCTTTGCACGAAGCATCATTTGTGAGATAACAAATCCATCCGAACCGGATGGTATTGTTAGAAACAGTCTTAAAATAAGTCTCCTCTTAAGCTCTTGGAAACTTTTCTCGCATTCTTCGCTCCAAACGAATTTTGTATCCTTCCGAGTTAGGCGAGTTAATGGAGTAGCGATTCGAGAAAACCCTTCCACGAATCTCCGATAATAACCAGCTAAGCCCAAAAAGCTACGTACTTCGGTCACCGACTTCGGTTGCTCCCAACTTTGTATTGATTCAATCTTCGCCGGGTCCACGGATACTCCATGTTTCGACACCACGTGCCCAAGGAATGCTACTTCCTCGCCGAACTTCGCATTTCTTCAATTTGGCATATAGTTTGTTTTCACGAAGCCTTTGGAGTACCGACTTCAAATGGTGCTCATGATCTTCACGACTTTTGGAATATATAAGGATGTCATCAATAAAGACAACAACAAAAGCGATCCAAATATTCCTTGAATACTCGGTTCATCATATCCATGAAAGCGCAGGAGCATTAGTTAGTCCGAAAGACATGACTAAGAATTCATAATGCCCATACCGAAGTTCTCAAGGCGGTCTTTGGAATATCCTCGGTTCTAATCTTGGTGATGATATCCGTAAGCGAAGATCGATTTTTGAAAAGAATTGTGCCCCTTGCAATCGGTCAAACAAGTCATCAATACGAGGTGAGGATACCTATTCTTGATGGTGACATGGTTCAATTCCCGATAGTCAATACAAAGTCGCATACTCCCGTCTTTCTTCTTTACAAATAAAACAGGAGCACCCCAGGAGATGTACTAGGGGCGAATGAAACCGATGTCCAACAATTCACGTAGTTGGACCTTTAACTCCACGAAGTTCAATAGGAGCCATTCGATATGGGGTTTTAGAAATGGGCTTTGTGCAGTTCAAGATCAATAAAGAATTCAACTTCACGTTACGGGGGTAGGCAGGGAAGTTCTTCGAAATCGTCGGAAAAGTCGATAACAACAGAATATTATTCAAATTTGGCGTGTCTTTATTCAAATCCATAACATGGGCTAAGAAAGCTTGACATCCGTTTTTCAATAAACGAATAGCTTTATGATTAGATATGACGTTGATTGATTTTAATGGTTTAGTTGCTTGAATTAAATATAACGGGTTGGTTAGGAATATGAAAACTAACAACCTTACAAAAACAATCAATTTTGGCATGATGAGTAGTTAACCAATCAATCCCTAAAATCACATCAAAAGCAAGTATCTTTAAAGAGATAAGGTCAACGGTGTAGGTGATGGTGCCAACTTGAATCAAACAAGATTTATAAGCAATGGATGTGATGAAAGTTTCTCCTAACGGAGTTTCCACGAGATAGGTCAAAGTCTAATTTCTCCTGAGTCAAGTTTAAGCGTTGAGCACATGCAGGAGAGATAAATGAATGGGTAGCATCGGTATCAAGTAAGGTATAAACTTCGCAAGAATTTATAAATAGCTTACCCGTGATAACCTCGTTTGGGTTCCTCGCATTATAACCATTCACAACAAACGCTCTTCCCGAATCGTTGACTTTGACTTTTCCGGGGCGATCTTTTGAGTCACCACCCCATTGAACTAGGTTTCGCTTCTGCATAATCTCGGCGATATGTCCTTCCTTTCCACAATTATAGCATACCTTGAATCGTTGTGGGCGGTTTGGTGATATGTCCCTCTTTCCGCATTTATAGCATATGAATGGTGGTCGTTCTCCTCCTTAGAACCCGATTCTTTATCGACGCTCGTCTTCACATAGTCGTTGTTAAATCTCCTCTTTTAAAATCTCCTCCCGACTCGCTTCTTACATTTTCATGACCATGATTACCACCAGTGGGTAACCATTTTGTCCGTCTGCTTCTTTCTCCGCCGGTTATCATTATTCATTGTTGATCTTATCTCTGATACGATCCTGGTTTTGGTCCCTCGGTTGGCCAGTACTCGTTATCTCGCTCCAATAATTGAGCCTCATTTACAACATCATCTGAATAAAGAGAAAATTTATGAGAAATGAGATCTTGGCGTATCGCTTCAAACCTCTAAAAACATCCGCGTCATCGTTCCTCATTCTCCACCAAATGAGGTGCAAACACGGATAACTCTGCAAACTTTGCCTCGTCTTGAGACACCGCGTATTGTTGTTTTGTTCCAATCGATGAACTCCACTTCCTTCATATATACGAACACTTTCGAGAAAAGTATTTGTCATTAAATAGCTTCTCAAACGTCTCCCAAGACATGCTGAGTGCGGTTTGGATGGAGTGCGCTTCACGAACTCCCACCAAGATGCGCCTCGCCACGGAACATAAAGGTGGCGAATGGAACCTTCTATTCCTCCGTGCATCCCAAGATATCGAATATCTTGGTAATTTGCTTGACCCATGTTTCCGCCATGATCGGATCTGGCTGTGACGCACCCAAAATAGGTATACATCACCCATTCTGAGTTGTCAATACATGGTACAGAAACAACTACAACTTTATTATTACAACAGTAAAACTGTGAGTTTGAATACAAATATTATCTTCTTGACAATATCTATACTCAAATAAATCCTCATCACATTTATTGATACATTATTTTACAAAAATGGTGAGGACTACTAAACAATCCTTTCTAAAACCTTCATTCCATACCCCAGGCTTCGTATTCGCTATATTCTCGCCCTCCCGAGAAGAAAAATGGAACAAAAAGGAAAAGGGTGAGCTCAACTAGCTCGAGAAAGAATATTATGACTAAGATAATATACAACAAATTACCGTTAGTCTTCAACAGGAAAAATCTAATAGAATACAATAGGACAACAAATTTTAAATCAATATTAGCGCAATGAAATAATAATTCATTAGAAGAGTTAAGTAGAGAATGCAAACTACTATCTTCATGTATGAATTTAAAAGTTCATCGCTATCTTTTATCCTGTAACATCAATCAATATACATACGGAATCAAATATTCATCTTTGCACTACTTCGGCAAAAGATATTCATCGATTAGTCATGTTCATTTAAACACTGCTCATCTTTGCACTACTGGCCAAAGATATTCTTCGAAATCATTCATCTTTGCACTTTCTGGGCCAAAGATATTCAATAATATCATCATTTAAGACCGAGGATGATGAAAAATATATTTTTTAAAGCGAATCCAATCCAAAGAAACAAAATGACAAGGATTAAGGATTAAGGATTAGTACTTTGTTTTATCCATGTTCAAAAAATACCTCAAAAATAATCATAGTGGTGTAAAATTCAAGAATGATCAAAACATGGATACAATCAAAGCTAGTATCCGAGAATAGATATTTTGAATGAAAAGAAGAAATTTTATTTTTCGATGAATAGTGTCAGATATCGTGAATAGTCTTGGTATCGTGAATAGTAACTCAGACACCAAAAGATAGAAATTCCACAAAAAAAACATCTTCACGCTTCATGAATAGTACTCGTGAAATAGTAACTCGTGAATAGTAACTCATGAATAGTAACCCCAGACATGAAAAAGTTCCAAATTTGATAAAAGTTCCAACCAATATTTCAAAGACATAATGATATTGAAGAAATAATATCATTTGAGAAAGAAAATAACATCCCTTACCTCGAAAGATTAAGACTTACATTTGGAATCTACAGGGTATAGTCTTTGAAGGAACTTGCACCGCTAACAATACTCAAAGTATACTCAAAATACTCACAAGAATACGCTCGATAATATAGAGAGAGAAAACTTGATTTACGGTGTGATTTTTAATTCTAACCTAAGCACCTATTTATAGGAAAATCTTTAGAACACCAAAGTAGAAAATTTATTAAAATATTAATATATATATAAAATCTTCACGCACACCTTTGAATCTGAATTTCAGCAATTGAACACATGCCTCACACATGCAAAAAAACGTTTTTTGTAAAAAAAATATTTAAAACTTCAAAAATTAATTATTTTGGAGCTTCAGAACTTCAATAATTCATAATAAATAGCCCTTTTATCGAGAAAATTCGAATCTCATGAATTTTTATAGGAAATTCAATTCTCTACAACTTTGCGAAAGAAAGTTTTTCCAAATTCCAAATGGAAATTGACCGAAATCCACAAGCAGTTGATTTTACAAAAGCTATAATCAAATTTCGGTCGATAAATGGGGTCCATCGACATGTTTAACATGTTTTAAACATTTATTGCAATAAAAATACTCTTCCTCCTCGTATACTCATATATCTCACATTCGTTGTAAAAATATCATCATTATTATATTATTAAAATATAATAATATATTTAAATTAATTATTTTATCGAGAAAAGATAAAATTTCAATTTTCAACAATTGTCACATTAAAATTTTTCTCCATCTATATCCACATAAAATCAATATTTTCCTCATCATATGAATCAATAATTAATTATTCACAAATAATATTACGAGAATCACAATATTGACAACGCGCGGTTCGGGAAAGAGGGGGCTTTCCAATAAGAATTTCTTCTTCTTGGCGTGCAATTAGGTGACCAAACCTCTCCTTAGACGTAACTTTCTAGACATTGCCAATAATGTTATCTAATAATATTATTCGAGATAATATGAATTATTGCTTCGATAATGAAAAATCTTGTGTAATGACAATTATTGAAACAATGATAATATAAAATATCAACGCAGCAATTATTAACTCAATGAAATCTTGAATAATAATTCACGTAACCATTATTGAGTAGTGCCTTCAATAATTGGTGCAATATCAGAGTATCTTCTTGTCAACAGACATTCTTGTGTTTTAACCACCGAAAGATATTCCAATAGTGTTAACTGTGGTAATAACTACTGTAGTTTATTTTAAACAACTTATATTTGTCGTTTTCTTCATCCGCTCGCTTTTTAGTTATGGGGCCACACATGGTCATTGGCGTCGTCGCATTTAATATTCCCCGAAGCGATGCGAATATTCCACGACCAAACGAATATTCCCCGACAACAATGAATATTTTATAACCACTTGCTTATTTTAAAATATTTGCGTATTTAACCCATAACTATCCACATTAATCAAATCAACCCTTACTATTTCAAAATAATAAATAGAGAAAATTAAATTTCATTAATAATAAGTTGGGGTCTTACACTAGCTTTCCCTTAAATTCTGGTGGTCCCAACTCTTTGAACTGCTTGGCTGTGACAACTCGTGAATTGCTATCATTTTCTCCTGTATTTTGAACACGAGTCTCCCTCGTCTGATTTTGCATGAATCGCAAAAAGCTTCTAAACATCCCCTCGTTCATCATCACGCACTTTCGGTTGGTGTTGTTCACGGGGGAGGAACATTGCCACTGTTATACGTTCTCCCTCGTTGGTGAGTACAGGCGTCTCCACGATCTCATTTCCATTGTTAATATTCTCGATTGACATTCTCAAATCATGTCATTAAACAAGGGTTAATTAAGAAATCAATATATCACATAATATCCTTATATCTTGACCAACTAACAAATAAGCTTAGGTAGGACACACTAGCGAAGGATTTACTCGCCTCTCCTCCTAGTTCTATTCCCCGATCTCCGCCAGAGATCATATCCCTAAGCTCGATACCAACCATGACGCCCCCCAAAATAGGTATACATCACCCATTACGAGTTGTCAATACATTGTGTAAAACAACTACAACTTTATTATTACAACAAGAAAAGCGTGAGTTTGAATACAAATATTATCTTCTAAACAATATCTATACTCAAATAAATCCTCATCACATTTATTGATACATTATTTTACAAAAATGGTGAGGACTACTAAACAATTCTTTCTAAAACCTTCATTCCATACCCCAGGCTTCGCACTTTCGCTATATTCTCGCCTCACGAGAAGAAAAAATGGAACAAAAAGAAAAGGGTGAGCTCAACTAGCTCGATAAAGAATATTATGACTAAGATAATATACAACAAATTACCGTTAGTCTTCAACGGGGAAAATCTAATAGAATCTGATAGACAACAAATTTTAAATCAATATTAGCGGTGAAATAATAATTCATTAGAAGAGTTAAGTAGAGAATGCAAACTACTATCTTCTATGTATGAATTTAAAAGTTCATCGTCTATCTTTTATCCCCAAAACATCAATCATATATACATCTGAATCAAATATTCATCTTTGCACTCAGGGCCAAAGATATTCATCGATTAGTCATGTTCATCTAAACACTGTTCATCTTTGCACTTCTGACGAAAGATATTCTTGAAATCATTCATCTTTGCACTACAAAGCCAAAGATATTCAATAATATCATTATTTAAGGCGAGGATGATGAAAAATATTTTTAAAAAACGAATCCAAAGAAACAAAATGACAAGGATTAAGGATTAAGGATTCGTACTTTGTTTTATCCATGTTCAAAAAATACCTCAAAAATAATCATAGTGGTGTAAAATTCAAGAATGATCAAAACATGGATACAATCAAAGCTAGTATCCAGAATAGATATTTTGGACAAAAAGAAGAAATTTTATTTTTCGGTGAATAGTGTCGTATCGTGAATAGTCTTGATATCGTGAATAGTAACTCAACACACAAAAGATAGAAATTCCATAAAAAACATCTTCACGCTTCATGAATAGTACTCGTGAATAGTAACTCGTGAATAGTAACTCATGAATAGTAACCCCGACATGAAAAAGTTTCAAATTTGATAAAAAGTTCCAACCAATATTTCAGCATAATGATATTGAAGAAATAATATCATTTGAGAAGAAAATAACATCCCTTACCTCGAAAGATTAATACTTACATTTGAATAATAAGGGTATAGTCTTTGAAGGAACTTGCACCGCCTAACAATACTCAAAGTATACTCAAAATACTCACAAGAATAAACTCGATAATATAGAGAGAAAAACTTGAGTTTACGGTGTGATTTTCAATTCTAACCTAAGCAACCTATTTATAGGAAAATCTTTAGAACACTAAAAGCGAAAAATTTAATATAATATTATTATTTATAATAAAATTTCCTCGCCAACCTTCCAAGAACTGAATTCAGCTCATTCAACCCACATGTGTAACACACCATAATGAAAAAACGTTTTCTAATTTTAAATATTTTAAACTTCCAAAATCAATTATTTTGAGCTTTCTAACTTCAATAATTCATAATAAATAGCCCTTTCATCAAAAAATTCAAATCTCGCGAGTTTTTATAGGAAATTCAATTCTCTACAACTTTGCAGAAGAAAGTTTTCCAAATTCCAAATAGAAATTGACCAAATTCACAAGCGGGCAATTTTACATTATAATCAAATTTCGATTCGATAAATGGGGTCCACAGAGCATGTTTAACATGTTTTAAACATTTATTGCAACAAAAATACTCTTCCTCCTCGTATACTCATATATCCCACATTCGTTTGTAAAAATATCACCATTATTATATTATTAAAATATAATAATATATTTAAATAATTATTTTATCGAGAAAAAGATAAAATTTTAATTTTCAACAATTGTCACATTAAAATTTTTCTCCATCTATATCCACATAAAATTAATATTTTTCTCATCATATGAATCAATAATTAATTATTCACAAATAATATTACGAAATCACAATATTGTGAACCAATGCGGTTCAAGGAAAGAGGGGGGCTTTCCAATAAAATTTCTTCTTCTTGGTAACATTAGGTGACCAAACCTCTCCTTAGATGAACTTTCTAGACATTGCCAATAATGTTATCTAATAATATTATTCGGATAATATGAATTATTAGCTTCGATAATGAAAAATCTTTGTGTAATGACAATTATTGAAACAACAACAATATATAAAATATCAACGCAGCAATTATTAACTCGATAAAATCTTTGAGCGATAATTCATGTAACCATTATTGAGTAGTGCCTTCTTACGTAAGAATCAATAATTGGTGCAATCACCGTGCTATCTTGTGTTTTAACCAAAGGGTATTTTAACGATAATAGCATAACAACTACTGTAGTTATTTTTAAACCACTTATATTTGTCGTTTTTTCATCCAATCTCTTTTAGTTATGGGACCCACACATGGTCACATTGTCGTACGAATATTCCCCGACAAAGCGATCTGAATATTCCATCACCAAACGAATATTCCCCAAATGACAATGAATATTTTATAACCACTTGCTTTATTTTGAAGTATTTGCGTATTTTACCCCTAACTATCCACATTAATCACATCAACCCTTACTATTTCAAAATAATAAATAGAGAAAATTAAATTTCATTAATAATAAGTTGGGGTCTTACATTAATTCTCCTAGATTTAAACAAACTTCAATTAATAAGGGACAAATAAAAAACTCTAAAACATCATTTAAATAGGGACGAAGAGAGTACCATTTAGTAGTAACAATTAAAATTTGTTTGAACTTTGCCATCCCTACCCTTTTATGCAAAATTGAAAACTATTAATGCAAGTAAGATAATTTCTTGGGACAATGAGAGAATGTATGAATAATATAGAAAAATAAATAATTTATTCTCCTAGAAAGTTATGAACAACAAATATTTTGAAATAAATTTTTTATTCTAAAAGATAATCTTTTAAGAACTGAGGGAGTACTAGCTAGTAGTACATGTATATATAATACTCCCTCCTTTATTTAATATGGGTGGTTTTAGGGTTCTATTTAAGAAAATGATTATAAAATATTAAATATAATATTAATTATTTATATTGTTATTATATTAGAAAAAGAGAGTATTATTTATTAGAAAAAAATAGTGAGAGAACTAAAATTATATTTAATATTTAAGATAATATTAAAAACTAAACAATTAATACTTACTTGAAATTCTCAAACGACTTATATTAAAAAAAAAAAAATATTTCTCAAAAACCACTTATAATATACAGGTCATACAAAACCAACGGCTTAAATTAGCAAAAACCAGTGTTAAATCTAACGGCTGAAAAAGCATACGCGTCCTTCCATAATCCATCCTCCTCGGATCCGGATTGGGTCAATCAATTTGCCAAATACTCCATAATTACCCCCACCGTAACCAACACACTCGCCCTTCTTCCTCTGGCTCTTCCTAATTCTCACTCCTCAAAAACTCCAGATTCATACACATAACAAATTCCATATTACAAATTTATACTCGACTATATATATATATATATATATCAAGGTTTACTTCTTTGAATCTTTTGTGGGTTATATTTTTAGAGAGAGAAAGAGCAGGGGAGTGAGAGATGCAGGGGAATAATACCAAAGGAAGTTCTGATCCGAAGCAACAGACCCAACAGCAGCCGGTGGCAGCGGTGGCGCCGCAGACCCAGCAGCAGCAGTGGGTGGCGATGCAGTATCCGCCGGCGGCGATGTTAATGCAGCACCAAATGATGCCGCCGCCGCATTACCCGGCCCACTATTTGCCGTACCATCAACATCATCTACACCAGCAGCAGATGCAGCAACTACAGCACCACCAGCCTCCGCCTCATCAGCAGGGATCCTGCGGCGGCGGAGAGAATCGGACGATCTGGGTCGGTGACCTTCATAATTGGATGGACGAGGATTATCTCCGTAGCTGCTTTGCTTCAACCGGCGAGGTACTCTGCTTTTAAATTTTCTTTCTCTCTCTCTCTATATATATATTTGTGTGTTTGTGTTTTTATTTTAGTAGGTTTTTTGTAAATGATTTAGTTGTTATGTGAAACGCTGTGTTATTAATTTTGGTTAAATTATTAGTTAGGATTATTTGCTATATGTTTATTTTTATTTTATTTTAATTATGATATGTAATCTTTATGGAGTTAATATGGTTTATGGATTGTTTTTTTGGTCTGAGGTTTATGATTTTTTGTTGGGGTTTTTATGGGTTTGAATGGATAAAGTTGGTATCTTTAATAGGAATCTTTTTTGCAGGACAAGGTCAATTTTTTTATACATTGTTGTTTCCACATTTTTGGTGGGTTTGGTGCTACATTTCAAAATACTTCCACTCTTTTATATTGAAATAAAATTTTTGGTAATGTTAAATGCACTCAACTTTTTAATCATTTGAGCTCTATTGCAAGGGTAAATTTACTGTTGGAGAGGACCGTAAATGGCCAAATGTGGAGTGCGATTGACAGTGCTCGTGTTTGTTCTTGTGACGTTTATTTTTCAATTTTGTTATAATTTACTTTTTATTGAGTGCATAGCTGGAAGTGTAATCATTGTATCCTATTTGGAATTATGTTTTTTGATGTGGAAAAACTGAATGAATGGCATGAATTTACTTGAATGTGCAGGATATTTCTTTCTTCAAGCCAATGGTACTGGCACCATAATTTTGCACCGGGAGGAACCAAAACATATAAAAGTTAATAGAATTTAATAGTAAATGTGCCAATAAAACTTATGCATTAAACTCTTTGTTACATTAAATTATTGTTTTATTGTTTATTTATTTTAATCTAAGGAGCGGAAAGCCCAGCCAACCAATAGGTCACCCCTTAGATTGCAACTAGGTGAAAAATTTAAAGCCTAAATTTATGATTTCAAAAAACCATCAACAGAATTCTAATTATCTTATATTTTTACAATAAATATGACAATACAAACATCAACACCAAAATTTCATAAACACAACAGCAATATACTTATTACAATTCTCTTATTTTAAAGATAAATAAATAAAATCTCTATTTAAAAAAGAAGAAGAATATAGCAAGAAAGATAAACAGTTAATAAATTTATAAAGCCTGCATAAAAGAGTCTACGAGATTAAGCTCAACAAATAATTTTTTTTTGGATGCAACAGAAGATATAATTAAATTACTATCAAGAGGATGATAAAGAATTTAAAAAAGAGATATAAGGAAAGTGTGTGAGATGGTGGATTAAGTTTAATGTAGGTGTAGTACAAGTGTGTGAAGCAAAAAAGTTTTCCAGGTGGGGTCATGGTCCTCCCCACCCCTAATGTGGCTTAGCCACTGCTTCCAGCTGAAATTCATGTTTGTCTATTCCTAGAATTGTGTCTTTTTCATTTACCTCACCACATAATTGAGATTGGAAAACATGTATGTCCTTTATAAATGTGACATAAATTTATTATGTAAATGTTGATTCATTAGGACTCATCTCATATAGATTTGACTAATTTTAAGGCTCAATGCTCCTTTATCCGGTCTTGGGACCGGCTGTCTGCAAACATATATCCGTATCATCTTGTCATAAATGTCTTAAGATACTCTTGATTGTCTTATCAGCTAAGAGCACATCTAATATCTATTACTATTATATTAATGTCTTGACTAGTGTTGGACATACAATTTTTTTTGTTGCTAATTTGGGGGGGAGGGGGATTCGAATGTAAGACCTCTTTCTTAGCAAGAGACCTAGAGTACCACTCGAGCCAAAGGCTGAACTAACATATTTTTGCCTGTTTGTTTTGCGTTCTCTTGGATAATTCTCAGCTGTAGCTTTTTAACATTTGTTTCTTACTTTCTCTATGTTTGCGAATCCATTAGATAGTTCTTTTATTGAAAATTGCTCTTGTAGAACACTTAAATATGATGGTTGTTATTAACTTAAAAATCTTTAGTTTTATCTTTCTACCCAACTATCTTTGATTGTTGTCTTTGCTTCCCTCCTAAAAACTGTTGTCTTCTTTTTAACCTATATTTCTAGAAGAAAATACATTCAAATTTTACTTTTGCTAGACTATCATACACTACGTATTGATGAGAGACCCATTCAAATATAATAGACTCCAATGAACAGCCGATTTAAGATTGGCCAGCTGGACAGGATTAGAGAGAAAAATTGTTGAAGAATCGGTAAATAAACACACAAAATTACACTACTTTAATCTCAAATCAATTCATTTAATAATCTAAAAAATAATGAAGTATTGCAAATTTACAATACTTAAATAGAAAACCCAATTCTTGAAAACTAAGTAAAAACCTTAAATCTCCTAATAAAAATCTACTACTATAATTAAAACTCTCCTAATTAAAATTTACTACTCAAATTAAAACTCTCATAATTAAAATCTACTACCATAATTAAAACTGCTTGAATATCCTACTAAATAATTACATTAATAATATAACATTTATTTCTAAATAACAATACAAAATTAATAATAGGTAACTGATATTTTTACATGTGTTTTTGATATTTCCACATAGTTATCTCTCACATGAAAAGAAAGTGGGTCCCACCTTCATGTGAGAGGAGACTGTGGAAATATCAAAATTAAAAGTTAATTTGAATTAAAAGTTATAGAATTGTAAACTTTAGAAGCAGCTTGCCTTGTTATCTAACTTTTTAGCAGTAGAATAGGGTTAGGAGCAAGTGAATATCTAATCATATGGAGAACTTACGCGATGGTAACTGTGCCTTTAAAATGTTCTTATTACTGGATTTTGTTATGCAATTCTCCTTGACATATAATGTCATTGCTAATGCAGGTTGCCTCTATTAAGGTTATTCGCAATAAACAAACAGGTTTCTTGGAGGGATATGGATTTGTGGAATTTTTTTCGCATGCTGCAGCTGAAAAGGTTCTGCAGAGTTATACTTGCATTGCTATGCCTAATACAGAACAACCTTTCCGTTTGAACTGGGCTACATTTAGCTTGGGTGACAAGCGTTCAAATAATGGTTCTGATCTTTCTATATTTGTAGGAGATTTAGCTGCAGATGTTACCGATACCTTATTGCATGAAACTTTTGCTACTAAATATCCATCTGTTAAAGCTGCTAAAGTTGTCCTTGATGTCAATACTGGTCGGTCGAAAGGTTATGGTTTTGTAAGGTTTGGAGATGATAACGAGAGGTCTCAAGCCATGACTGAAATGAATGGTGTGTATTGCTCAAGCAGGGCTATGCGAATTGGTGCCGCAGCCCCCAGAAAATCTGCTGGATATCAACAGCAATATTCTTCACCAGGTAAGCAGTAATTTTACTAACTTGGAGTAAAAGTTTTCTGAACCTTCTAATTGTGAGAATTTGTTGTTTCAGGTTTCTATTTCTTAATCTTAACAATTAAAGTACATTCTAAAAGATATTGTTTGTAGTCTTTTATGAAAAACCTGCTATTGTAATTGAACAGTCTTAAATTGACTATTGAAGAGATAATGGCTCTCTCAGTAAGTAGAATGTATTGGAGGTGAGGAAAAAAAGTAGAAGGAAGAGAGGCTGGGAGGTTTTTTCTTGTGGGTCGTCAAATGAGAGGGAGGAAAGGAAAGAGAAACTCCCTTTTTCTTTTTTGTGTATTTTTTTTTTTTTTAAATTAAAAAATAAAAAATGAAAAAAGTGAGTGCTCTTAGCGTTCTAGGGATATATGGTATAATGTCACAAACATGTAACATCTCTGTCCTTCCTCCATTGCTTCTTTCTCGTACAGACAAAAGGAGTGGGAAGCTTCCATAAATGTCCTCCCACCTCTGCCTCATGAAATCAGTCCCAAGTAATCCCATTATTGCTTTGACATGTTGATCAAGAGACTGATTTAGGGATTTTTTATTCCCTACCTTGATTGTCAAACTTCTCCTTTCTTTTGAGATGGAACTTGTGTTGAGTCTTCTATCAGCCATGTGGCACTAATGGAGGCTTAAATTCATCTTATCAAAAGAAAATGACTCTATAGGCTGCAAGCTGCATCATGTTAGGTGAAGAATTAAAGAGGTGACCGTTTAATTGTTGCTTTTACCTATTATATGCTTTGGCTAAGTTGGTTTTTTGTCTTCTCATAAACTATTTTTATTGATAGTTCAGATAGTAACTTGACTGTTTCAGTTCTGTAGTTTTGGAAGTATGACAGTTGCATTCTATTTTATGTGGAACTATCATTACTTGCTTCACCCTAAACACTTTGCCAAAATTTACTAGCACCTGCTTATGCATTCATAGCACAAGACTTTACTACTCAAGCTGAATTATATACTCATCACCAATACATTGTAGGATTCATCATGACAGGAGCTTTTGCTCTTCCTAATGTACTTGTACAATTTATATTTGAGTGCTGCTATATATTTTTACTTTATTTTATTTTCTAAGAACATATGTAGTATTTTTTATACCAACTAAATAACTGACAATATCTTTTAAATTTAGTTAGCTAGGAAAATTGAAATTTAGAGAATTAATCATCTGATTATGCATTTGTTACACTGGAAAAATGGCTGGATGTATCAAGGAACTTATTGTATTAACCTTTTCAAAGACACTTGCCTATACTTATTCTTGAGCTACTAGAAATCTAGAATAATCCAATATATTGCTATCATACATTCATACTACATTAATATGTCATAGATGCACAATTCTTTCATCAATTATAGTTGGTTAACCTATTTTTGGTATCATATCCTGAATCTTGTTCGGGTAGAAAGGTTTAGTTGTCATCACTCAACAATTTTGATTCTAAGAACTTCTGACAAATTGAATTTTGTGGAGAATTCTGGGCTCTTTTGTCAACTCTGGTTTTCTTTTATCTTTTTAGTTGAAGTAGCTTTTTATAACTGGAATTGGTATCCTTTTCTCTGTTTTGGGTGCCCTTTTTTTCATTGGGTTGAGGGTTTGGGGTTGTGGCTTACGGAAAATATGAAAGGTTTTTATGCCAGTTTTTAAACAAAGGGAAACATGTGCTGGACCCAACAGAATGATGTTTCCTCTTTGAACTCTGTATTCTACAACCTTTTATTTGGAATCGTGAATCGTGGTTAGATTTGTTATTGCATGTCTCTTGTTAAATTTTCTTCATTGTAGAAACAACCCTAAAATGGTATGTTGGATGGAAAGCTACTCCGTCTCTATCTTGTTGAGACTTGAAATTCTGATCTTCTTGATCTTAGTGGTTTCAACGATGATTCTTTTTGGCTCGTTAAAAAATATAATTGAACTGGTATGATAAGAAATTTGTCTTGGTGATACTGTTCATTTGAAATGGTAACCTTTTTCCTATATACTTCCTCTGTTTCAAAATTACAGGGACATTTTTATTTATAGTTCGTTCAAAAATTAGACATTTCAAATTTTGACTATAGAATGACTTGAAGTTCCTAAAGTGCCATTACTTATATTCTAGATAAATTGAATATTATCACTCCATCATCACAACCTTTTAACTAGGGATATGTATGAAAATAAAGATTTCCTTAAAATTAGTCGTTTTAGAAATTAATCTCTAATTTTGTAATGGAGGGAGTATGGAGGAAGTATGATTAGAACAGCTATCAACAGGTTTCATATTTCTACTGTATATTTTATCTTTGAATCAGAGAAAAGGTGATCTCATTAATGGTGACAATATTGTGTTTATCCCAGAAATTATTAATTTATTTCTGGATTGTTTATGAACTACATGGTTAGTTTTAAATGAACAACCTCAAGCGACTTAAATAAATCTTTGTTTCGATATATCTTTCTGTAGAGGCTCCTCTTTTAATTTCTGATTAGTGAAGCAGCATCTTACAAATTGGAGGCATTAGTTCTAATTTCTATAGGACTGTCACTGGTTCCAATCTCCATCCTTGGGGCAAGCTTACCTATTTTTACTTTTTGTATAAAAATTTTTAATATTTTTTGTTTTGTTTTTAATCGCCTTATATGGTTTTCTTCTAGGCAGATATGTTTCAAATGGTGCCCCAGCTTCCCAGCCTGATGGGGATTCTACCAACACAACAGTTAGTTCTCTAGCTTAGCATGATTTTACTATTAGTACCCTCACTTCTCTCTCTCTCTCTCTCTCTGTGTGTGCACGCGCGCGTGCTAAATCCTTTACTTGTGTAGATATTTGTTGGAGGACTCGACCCAAATGTTAATGATGAAGACCTCAGGCAGCCTTTCTCCCAGTATGGAGAAATAGTCTCTGTAAAAATACCAGTTGGGAAAGGATGTGGGTTTGTACAATTTGCTAACAGGTAGAAAATTCCTAGTTGAAATTGTAGTTTACCAAATGTTCAATGGTACTTCAGTAATATGTTGTGATTTTATCCGTCTAACCAAAACTTCATAGAAATAATGCTGAGGAGGCACTGCAGAAGTTAAATGGTACGGCTATTGGGAAGAACACAGTTCGCCTTTCTTGGGGACGCAATCCAGCAAATAAGCAGGCAACCATTCTCTCTCCTCTTCTCATAACTTTTTTCCCTCTCTCACTGTCGGTCTTGGTAGGCTGTGACTATATAAAGTTGCAAAGGTCTAGTGATCACTTTGAGGTTTACTATGTTGACTTTCCTTTTTAAAAAACAGAAGGTATACTCACCTTAGCGAATGCCCCTTATTTTGAAGAGTTGCATGTTTCCTCTATAAGAAAGACTAGTTGTAGCAAACATTAGAATAGTTTGGTTGAACATGGATTCCATTCTAGAGTTAAAGAACTCAAATTGCCTCTTTGGAAACCAGCTGCTAAAATTAAGCACACACTCTCTCTCTCTCTCCCCCTTTCTTTTTCCAGCTTATCGTTCTTACTTGATACATATGGATTTTGCAGTTTAGAGGCGACTACGGCAACCAGTGGACAGGTGCATACTATGGAGCACACATTTATGACGGATATGGATATGCTATGCCACCTCATGACCCAAGCATGTATGCTGCAGCAGCGGCATCATATGGGGCTTATCCAATGTACAGCACCCACCAACAACAAGTAAGCTGAATGGCTGCCCTAGGGAAAATAGGTTGAGTTTTGAGTATCATGTGCTAGAATGGGGAACAATTGTTCCATTTCTGAGTTTTTTTCTCAGGTGTGTAGAATCTCTATAATCCCCTCCAAATGTGGAGTGGAACTGAATTTTGACTGCATGAGGTAGTTGTTATAGGGATTTGATTAAACATTTGTTTAGGGGTGTGGTATTTTAACATGAAACTTCTTAATTGGAATAAATTTCCTTACAAGTAGTTTGTAGTGCCATGCTTCAGAACCCTGGAAGTTTACTATGGTTTTAAATTCTAGTCTGGAAGTTATTCTGATTCAGATGTTTTGTAGGCACTTCTTACCCTTACATTCATATTTTAACATAAGCTTGATAAATACTACCTAATTAGGCATATTTTATACTTCTTCCATTCCACAAAAAGTAGCCCGAGCCAATTTCTTTGTAAATTGTTCCAAAGAAAGTTCTCATGTAATTTTTGGTATGCTACATTGTATATAAACTTGGCCAGTATAACAATATTACTTGCCAAGTATAATGCTATCTTCCAATTCACTTTTAACTATTTAGTAATACTAATGAAAGAGAGTGGTTAGCATGAAGTTAATTTTGGTCAATTGATCAATATGGTGTCGACACTCAGAGGAGAGGTGATATCTCTATGTGTCAGTATTGAATTGATCAATTGCTTCATGGTAACCGGATCGGTATCTAATCACATACCTTCCAACCTGCCATAATAATAGTTATTTTAGAAAGAAATAATTTTGTTTCAATTTATCTGTGGTTTATAATTTTCTAGGAGAATAAATTATTTATTTTTTTATATTATCTTTAATAAAATCTCTCATTTTTAAAGAAACTTTCAATCTTGTATTATTAGTTTTCAAGTTCCCATAAAGCAATAGTGATGGAATTTTATTCAGATTTTAATCAAGTGAGTATAAAATGATTTTCTTAATCTATGTACATTAAATTAAAACGACTATTATTTTGGAATAGAGGGAATATTGTATATATATGATTACGGGGTAAATATAGGTAGTGGCATGTTGACCCAGCAGTCTTTGTCGGAAGTTTCAAGGTGTTTACGGAATAGGAATACTAGATCTGACAAAATTGGCTTAGGCCCGCAGACTGAGCTAACCCACGCCGTCAAAAAATAAGTTTTGGGCTTAACTTTTTTAGCCCATAAAAATTTGGGTGTTTGGTTCGGCCCAATTTTAACCCGGCCCGTTGATGGCCCAACCCGGCTCGGCCTGCCCGTCCCTTTAAAAAAAAAATCCCTACAACTTAAAAGGTTGTTGCAAATGATGGTCTTATATAATTCCTCCTTCATGATGTCACAATAATATCTTTGAGTCCTTAACACTAATATACAACAATTAGAAAGTATTTACAAAAATAAAACATACACAACATAATTACAAAAATAACACAACATAATATTACATTGCTAAAATTAGGGATCATTATCTCCCTACAATTAGGGATCATTATCATTATTTCCCTACACATCAGTTATCAACTTTCTTAATTCCAACTAACTGCAGCACCTAAATTCAAGCAATCGAACAAAACATGCAACTTTGATATCAGAAAAACAGATCAACGACGTATCTACCGGAGAAGACGAAATCTCTTGTCGCAACGAAACTCTGAGATCGGAGAAGAACATAAAAGATAGACAGCAACTTCAAGATCTGTAACTAGAAACTTACTGCACTGATTGTTGATCGTACTGCACTGATTGTTGTTTCGTTACAAATCACCATGACTGAGGTATTTGAGTTTCCAATTTATATGCATAGTGTTACCCCGTGTTTACTACGTATTCATCTATTGGTTACCTTTCTCAAATTTTTCGGTCTTTAAATGGTCACAAAGTCAGAATAATTAATGTTTTGAATGCAAACTGCATTTGAAAATATGTTTTATATTCTGGTTACTAAATACATATAAATTGGTTACTGTTTATTATTGATTTGGTTACTGTATAATGTTTATTTGCTTGCTTTATAATTTTAAAGTTTATTCTACTGATGTTTTTTATATTAATGATTACTTATTAAATACATTGGTTACCTTCCTGCAACTGTTGGTTACTGTCTAATCTGGATTTGGTTAGTATATAATGTTGACTTAGTTCTTGTGTAAAATTGCAATGGTTCTTGCATAATATTACCCCAGTTCATGTTCTGGTTACTAACATTATGTAGTTTGGTTACTGTCTAACATTGAGTTGGTTACTTTACAGACCATAAGCTAACAGTAATAAAAAACATACTAAAAGGTTGCTTCATCTGATAAACTGGTCGGTGGAATATCGCTTATAATCTGAAATTTGATTGACAATATTATTGTGTATTATACAGTTGAATGATTGACAATGCAAAATGCATTTGAAAATATATTTTATATTCTGGTTACTAAATACATATAAATTGGTTATTGTTTTTTATTGATTTGGTTGTTGCATAATGTTTATTTGCTTGCTTTATAATTTTAAAGTTTATTCTACTGATATTTTTTACATTAATGATTACTTATTAAATACATTGGCTACCTTCCTGCAACTGTTGGTTACTGTCTAATCTGGATTTTGTTAGTATATAATACTGACTTGGTTACTGTGTAAAATTACAATGGTTACTGCATAATATTACCCCCCGCTTCATGTTCAGTTACTAACATTATGTAGTTTGATTCTTATCGTCTAACCTTGAGTTGATTACTTTCTGATTATAAGCTAACAAAGAATAAAAAAAACATACTAAAAGGTTGGTTCTTGTCTAATATGTATTTAGATCTTTGTAAGGTGTTTATTTGTTCTCAGATAATGTTATTGTATTTTATAATTGTTTCTTTTAATCGATTATATATATTGGTTCTTTGTATACTATTTAATTGGTTATTGTATAATATTTATTTGGTTGTTGAATAATATTAATGTACACGTGTACTGATGTTTTTTGCAGTTATAGAAAGATTTGATTCAGTAATTTCATTCAAGTTTGGAGTGTCAGATTTTGGCATTTTCGGAGCCTAATTTCATTGGAAACGGGTCAACGATCAAAAGTCACCAGCTTTGCTAGTGAACTGCATGGTTTTTTGGTCAAATTCCATCATTTAGGCCTTCAAAATTGCATGTAAAAATTTGGTTTATATTCTGGTTACTAAGATTATGTAGTTTGGTTACTGTCTAATATTGATTTGGTTACTTTACAATGTTTATTCAGTTGTCAGACAATGGAGCTAATTCCGGTTGTGCTTTATTTCAACGGAACATAAACAAAATGTGTGTAAATATATAATTAGTTACTGTTAGTAACCATTAACCATATGGGTGGTAACATTTTTGATGGTGTACAATAACCAAAATTGTTATTGATTAATATTTTGATTTTTGATTCCATCATGAGTTGTCAATATAAAGTAAACATATACATTAAACAATTGATAACTGTTCTGAAATATTTTTATGTAAATTTGGTTACCCATCTAAAATAAAATAGTTACCTCTATATTCATATTTAGTTACCAACTGGACCATTTCCAAATAACTTTTATAACTATATAATTTAAAAGTATCCATGAGATAGATAAATGGGAACCCTCACATGTACATTAAGCACTTGATAACTGTTCTAATATAAGTTTTTAATTATTTGGTTACTAATAAAAACTAAAATGGTTACCCTTATATGCAGGTTTGGATACCAACTGCACCTCTCGAACTATTTTTATTTTAATATGAGATCTATAAGTAACCATCATATATATAAATGGGAACTCTTAATTGGAGTTTCTTATTCTATTATGATGACAGGGTATAAATAAAATATATACATTTAACATTTTATAACAGTCCTGATACAAATTTATAATTATCTGGTTACTAACAAAAACAAAAATGGTTACTATATATGTAGGTTTGGATACCAACTTAACATTTCAACTGAAATAACTAATGGATATTGTTTTGAACCAATTTTATGTAAATTTGGTTACTCACAAAAAATAAAATGGTTACCTCTATATGCAGATTTAAATACCAACTGTATAATTTCCAGATAATTTTTATGAGTATGTAATTTATAAGTATACATCAACTAGATAAATAAGACACTCTCACATGTACATTTAACACTTGATGTTTGTCCTGATACAACCTTGTAACTATCTGGTTACTAATAACAATAACCATAATGTAACATAATAAAACAGTAACCACATAATTATATGATAGTAACTAGGACAGTTTTTAATGGTAACCAAAACAGAAACATTATGTAATGAAACTCATTTTAGGCAATCCATGTATGCTAAACAATTACATATTAACCCAGAATAAAAAATAAAAGTAACCAAAATCTCACATTGAGGGCACAAAAATAGTAGCCAAACCATAAGATAATAGTAACCAAAACATAATAAAGAAGTAACCAAATAGTTATATGAAAGTAACCATAACATGTTTTAATAATGATAACCAAAACAGAAATAACCTGTATATCCAACCCAGTTTAGACAACACATGTATACTCTCACATGTACATTTAACACTTGAATTATGTCCTGATACAAGCTTGTAACTATCTGGTTACTACCAATAAATACAATGGTTACCATTCTATGCATGTTTGGTTACCAACTGCACCTTTCAAATAATGTATCAGACACAACTTAGAAGTAGCAAATACGGACCAACAAACAATGTCAAATCACTGGTAATATAATCAAATATGTAATCTCATTTACAAAAATTCCAATAAACATTACAGACTCACCCGAACTAACAAACAATGTCAAATGGTTATGGATATTCAACAAAAACCAAAGTATGAAACACAATTCAGAAGGACAGTACAACGACAACCAGAACTAATCAAAATCTGGTACAAATCTTTGTGAAAATTCTCCGAAGTTGTGAAAAAGCCAACTGCGGAGGCGCATCTCGTCTGGAAGGAAATCTCTTGTTTCTTTGAGAGGATTAACGTCAATTTTCTGTCATAGTTGAGAGACAGTGGTGTTGCAGCGGCAACAGAGAAGGAAGACGATGATTGGCTTCGAGAGGAGAGAGAGAAGTAGTAAAGGCAGGGAGAGAGAGAAGTAGTAAGGGCGGAGAGAGAGACCGAACGAGAAGGGAGTCTTTCAGGAAGATGGAAACTAATTTGCCATATGTCAGTCCATTAATATTAATTCCTTAAATTAAGGACTCTTAATTGTATTAGTATTGTAAATATATATGATGAAGTGTCATATTTTTGTAATTATTTTATGGATGTATGATTTTTGTAATTACTTTTAAAAATGTACTAATATATGTAATTAACCCAATATCTTTTTGGGTCATTTTAGTCTATCACATGATCACCAAAAAAGGCATGACTTGAAGGTACTATTGATAGTTACTTAATTTTTTATATACAGACAAATTTTCTCATATCTTTTAATGCGAGACTGGGGTATTACTCTGCTGCAAGTTATAATCCTCAATTTATATAATTTTGAGAGATTTAAAGGTTGAGGATGTAATAGGAACCTAGGTATCAATATCTCTGCTGCAAGTTATAATCCTCAATTTATATAATTTTGAGAGATTTAAGGTTATTCAAGTAGAAAAAGTTCATGTATTTGATACAATATGCAATATTCTGAAGTGACTATGAATTAACATATGAGTCATGTTATTTATTACGAAATCTTTTAATCGAAAAAATTATAAAATTAGTTCACTATATTAAATATATCGTAAAAATATTATCAATTAAATTTAACTACATAATTTATAATAAAAAATTATCCATGTAACTTTGTAATTAAAAAAATGGACATACTTATGCTACTTGCTATGAGCTGCTTTATTATGGGCAAAATTGTTGTTGGCATGTGTATCCATCTAAAATCCCTGTACACATGCAAAAGGGTATAAATAGTTTTATAGATTATGGAGTACTTATCTATATCTATATTATAAAACCAGAGTGGGGACTAATAAGCTGTAAGGTCATATGTTTGTATTAATTTTATAAAATTTGTTGAAGATGTTGTGTCATGACTTCTTTTTTCTAGTAAAAAACAACTTGTTTGATTTATTTATTTTCCTTCTTTAAGAGAGTATGATTTTTCCTTTATTAATTATTAAAGAATTATGCCCATTAATTGTGATTTGTGTAATTTTGCACGATTATAATTTTTATTAGTATGGCTGCCATTGATTTTATAATTAATGATTTTGTCAAATAATTTAAAATTATGAATTAAGGAATTAACCGATAGCCTAGCCATAATTCTTCATATTTTAATTAATCCTATAACAAATTGTTGCACATGTATATAAATAGAATGATTCAGAATTAATATATAGTTTTATTGAAGAACATGCATATATAGTGCCTACATCGTTTGCATAAAGGGAAGCTACTATATATGATCATAACATCAAAACAACCCAAAATATTGTCACCCATTAATTTTACATTCTCTATATATCGAGCTTATTTTTCGAAATTAAAAGAGTGGATGCTTAATTTCATGATTAAGTACTTGATGGGGGGAGTTTTCCCTGTAAAAATGAAGAGAAGTAGGCAAGTGCTCGAGCTGGTTGATAACTGGGGACAAAATGCCCAGATCCTCTAATGCTCGCAAATGAAAAACCTTCGTATCCAACTGCATATCCCCCAACCTGCATATATATATATATATATATATATATATATATATATATATATATATATATATAGGCAATTAATAAATTTTAAAATATTAATATTCAACAATTAATATATAAATTAATTATCCCTTTATTTATAAAAATTTATATAACAATATAAACTACACAAATTCAAGTTTATATATATATATACTACCTCTCCTTGGAGGTACCAAGGGTACCATGGAGTCTTGACTACAGCCTTCAGTTTCTCAATACCGTATCTTGTGACTGTTATTGGTATCACACTGTCTGTGTCACCACTGCAAATTTATTTTTTATTTGTTAATATATTACTGCTTGCTTAATTAATTCTTTGTAGACTTTATTTTCGAATGGGTACACTTACCTGTATATAGACACAAGAATTCCACTCTCTATCAAGTCTAGAATAGTTGGCAACAAGGTCGCTGGTGAATCATTCCAAACTTCAATGACATCACTGCATACACAATAAAAATACATATATTAATTCAACAATAATTTGGTATTATATTAATTTTCTTCCGGCCAATAATAATATATATTTTATTAAAATTAGAAAAAATCGAATGGCTATATATATATTTTCCAATTCACCTGCATGTTTCCCAGGGATATGGAAGCGCAGTGACATTTGCATGGAGAGCTTTCTGAACTTGAGGAATGTTTAGGTAGGAACCAATATAATCCTCCGAGCACGGATCAAATGATGATATCTGTTCGTTCATTTCTAGATATTAAATTTACTTGATATTATACTATACTATATATATATATATATATATATATATATATATATATATATACACACACACACAACAAACCATTAAATTGGACGCACCGGGAGAGAGCTTGCGGAAGAATTGCACAATGGAGCATATATATCATATGGATAAATATTTCCAATGGCACCATCTAGTTGGTTCAAATATCCGATACAAGCATTCGATAGCTCGGATGAAGAAAAATTGCAATTTAAAAGAATTCCATAATAAATTTCATCAGAAATTAGGGCATGCGACCAATAGAAATCCAAGGATCCTGTTGTAGTTGTCTCATCATCAATTAGGGCATTGCCTATCTGAAACATTACGCCTCATAAGTATCAGGGTGAATAATATAAGTAGAGATAACAAGTATGTTTATGACAAAACTTAACAAATATTTACACAAAAAAAGAAGTATAAAGTAGATACTCATTTTGAAACAAGGGAATCTAGAAGTAAGAAAAGTGTTTTGAGATTTACTGCGATTCCTTTTAGGTTGACTATAGTTTGGTTTGAGTTTTTGTTATAATGAAGTATTGTTTGAGCCAGTTGAGGTACGTAATGGCCTGCATAACTCTCTCCCGTAATATAAAAGTCTCTAGTCTTGTACTCAGGAAATCTCTCCAGCCAGTTTACTAAGAATGTATATGAATCAATTGCAGTTCTGTTGTCTCCACTTAAGTTATAGTCCGATGTTGTGTTCGAGTAAGAAAATCCAACACCGGCCGGAGATTCAAGGAAGATAATATTGGCCTCTGAAACATGATTCAAGTGTCAACTTTATAAACAATGAACACAATCATATATATTATGAATTACTTTTAATTGTAATTAAATTGAAAAATAAAAAACTCACCATTATTCCATGCATATTCATTTCGATATAGAGTTGCACCATCCTTATTGACTCTAAATGGACCTAGTTCCATCATGGCCCCTGCTCCAAGTGAAGAACAACCAGGCCCTGCCAGTATAATATGGTGAGTTACCAAGTATATATGTAACATAAAATCATACGAAATTTTGCCATGTTTTAAGAAATATATTACAAGAATAATATGAATAATTATTGTGTATTCGTGAGTTGTATAATACAACTGATCATCACTACTTTGTCAAGATTAATTATCTGACATTAATTAATTACTGTAATAAGATATTATGCACGTACCACCATTCAGCCACAACACAAGTGGCTTAGTCGAAGCGTCGGAAGGGGACTCCACAAAATAATAAAACAAGGCTCTTCCTGCAGTAGGATCCACAGTAACATACCCGGAGTATTGATCAAAGTCCACTCCATTATCAGGTTGTCCAGGCAAACTATCAATCTTGTCAAGTTCCTTAAGCCCGTTTTGAGGACCAATATACACCGGTGAAGTCCCAACAGAAAATTCAGAGGCATGAAACTTCTTGAGCAAATCCTTCCTTATAAACTTCCCTAATGGATTGAAACCTTTTTCAATATTGTAACTCTCAATGGAGGCTACTAGGCATAGTGAAAAGAACCAGAGAAATGTAAAGCTCGCCATTATTAATTGTTAACTTGTGAAAAATTAAGAACTATGGCTAATTGTTATATAAGCCTCAAATTTTCGTATTTTCTGGTAGCACGACGGTCTAATCGATATTAATATCCCTTTTTCTCTCTTGTTTTTCAGTTATCAGATACAATAAATTAATGTTGTTTATATCAATTTTTTTGTTGCTAAGTTTTTAGTCTTTTAATTAATTTAAGGGATGATTTTGTTCTATATATTTGGAAGGAGAAGAAGTATATATAAGCCTCGGATTTAGACAGTCATGAGCTGTTTAGGAATACAAGAATAATTTTAACGTTTTTGGGAGCATGACAGTATGAATATGAGGAATCTGAGCTGTCTAGGAATATATACACCTCCAGGCTCCATGCATGACGATGCATGGAAATTTCTTGTTCGAAATCAATATGACAAGTATATATATATATATATATATATATATATATATATATATATATCCCATATATATATATATAGGGTCCCGTGTTAGCAGTTAGGATAAAAATTAAGTGGGGTCAAAATTTTGTGATGTTATAAATAATTTGACGAGGGTTCGGGGGCTGCTCCAGAGTTAATTTTTTAGATAATTTTATGTTTTTTGGCCAGTTGTATATGTAAAACATGTATTTTGTTACAATGTTGTCATATATAACAATGATGTGAAAATCAGTATATTGTTTAGTATATATCTTCCTTTGCAAATAAGACTTGCTTTCTGGCTTCTATTTTAGTATCTTCCTTTGATGTTACTGATCTATATATTATTCATCTAACCACTAAATGAATATATAAATGCATATTTCCTATAGAGAAAAATATGACTTGATTAGCCAAAAAGACATCACAAGTCGTATGCATCCTTGTATTGTTAATATGTCTATCCATCTAAAATCCCTGTACACATGCAAAGGGTCTAAATAGTTTTATAGATTACGGAGTACTTATCTATATCTATATTATAAAACCAGAGTGGGGACTAATAAGTAAGGTCATATGTTTGTATTAATTTTATAAAATTTGTTGGAGATGTTGTGCCATGACTTCCTTTTTCTAGTAAAAAAAAAACTTGTTTGATTTATTTTTTCCCTTCTTTAAGAGAGTATGATTTTTCCTTTATTAATTATTAAAGAATTATGCCCATTAATTGTGATTTGTGTAATTTTGCACGATTATAATTTTTATTAGTATGGCGGTAAGACCCCGAATTTTAGGAAATAAAAGTATTTAATTTTTTTATTTATTAAATAGTTAAATTGATAAAAATTTAAAGTTAAGGGTGATATGTAAAAATTTTTCAAAATAAGCAAGTGGCTATAAAATACTCATTATTGTCGGGAAATATTCGTTTGGTCGTGGAATATTCTTGTTGTCGGGGAATATTCGTATGACGGCGCAGCTATTTGTGGGCTCCATAACAGAATAACTGTCGGATGAAAAAAATGACAAATTTGAGTTTTTATAAATAACGGCGTAATCGTTACCATTAACACCGTTGGAACACCCGGTGGGTAAAGTAAAGTAATACGCGTTGTTGCACAGTAGCACACGGTATTGCATAGTATTTTTTAAATTATTGATTCTTACGTAAGAAGACACTACTCAAAAATTGTTACAGTAATTACTGTTCAATATTTTATTTTATTGATTCAATAATTGCTACGTTGATATTTTATATTATTGTTGTGCAATAATTGTCACTGCACAGTATCTCCATTATCAGATCAATAATTTTGTATTTGAATAATATTATTAAAGAACATTATTGACAATGTCTAAGGAAGTTCTGTGAGACCCCGAATTTTATGAAATAAAAGTATTCAATTTTTCTATTTTGGTAAATAGTTAAATTGATAAAAGTTTAAAGTTAAAGGGTAATATGTGAATTTTTTTTTTTGCAAAAAGTAAGCAAGTTGATATAAAATATTTGTTGTGTCGGGAATATTCGATTAGTCGGGAATATTCTTTTGTCGGAATATCCGTGACGACTAGTACAATCATTGGTGGACCCCATTAATTGGAATTATTGTTTGATTGAGAAACCGACAAAAATATTTTTATAAAAATAACGGCGGAAGTTTTACTGTTAACTCGTTTGAAACACCCTGTGTTAAAAGTACGATGTAATACGTGGGTTGCAAGTAGTGCACGGTATTGATTATTGATGCTTACGTGATAAGTCACTCGGTTTTGTTTTATTAGTATTATTAATGTAATAAAATAGAAAAGCTTTTTATATAAAATGTAATACTTTTATAAAGTTATTCGTTTTATTAAATTAATAAAAATCTTTTTATATAAAAATGCATTTACTTTTATAAAGTTATCATTTTTATTAGACAATAATTAGAATATATTATATTTTATTATGCATAGTATTTGCATAAAGGCTCGTAATAGTATTTTCATAGTAAAATCTTTTATAAAGTTATTCATTTTATTAGATTATAAATAGAATATATTATATTTTATTTAAAAGATTTTGCTTTTAAATATGGATAGTCAGATTAAAAGTAAATCAATCTGGACCGTTCATGAGTTAGAATTACTATCGCAGATCCATTTTTCGATAAATAGAAGCTCATTCATTCATTATTTCTTACAATTCACTGAAACTCTAGAGAGAAATTATAGAAAAACTATAGAAAAATATTCGCTACTTCTACTCTTATATTCGCTTTTTTTTACGGTAAGGGGTATTATTTCTTTTGTATTCATGAAGAGAACTTCATTATTCCATTATTTATTATTACATTGGAATAACTCAGATATCGCCTGCTGCTACCTATACTTGGTGAAATTCTTACATTATTCCATTCTTTATTATTTTGTTTAATATCCTATCTTCAATGCGTTCTGTGGGACTGGTTCCATTATTTATTATTATGTTGGAATAACTTTGTTTATGCAAAGTCTGCGCATACATGGTGAAATTCTTTTGTTATTCCATTCTTTATTATTCATTGAACATCCTCCTATGCTTTCACGCATGACTGGTTCCATTATTTATTATTCTCTTGGAATAACTTTGCGTCATGCGGCCTATCGCATGCACGGTGAATTCTTCATTATTTCATTATTTATTATTCATTTGAAATATCTTATGCGTGCATTTACGCATGACTGGTTCCATTATTTATTATTCTACATTGAAATAACTTTACTATATGGATTACCGTATGCATTGTAAATGATCCTTCGTATTCATACGAATAGTATTTTCATTAAAAAGGGGTTTCTGCCAGGGGCAGTTTCATAATTTTTCTGACCCTCAAAAATTCTGGAAAAATTTGAAATAATAATTTGATGAGTTTTCTAGATTGTGTCCAAAAATGGCGATTTTTGGATGTATAGATTAAGAGTTATGGATTTTATGGGAAAAGACTATTTTAAAAGTAAACCCTTATAACGCCTTGTGGTTAACTCCAAAATTGGTGAAATTTTTATTGGGAGTACATGTATATAACATGAGTATACCCTTTAAATTTCGGAAATTTTGGACAAAAGTACAATTTATGATAAATATCTAAATATTCGACAGTTTTAGCCATATGAAAAATAGTAAATGAATTTCAAAAATTTTGAGAAAAATATATGTTCAAGATGGGACTATATTCTGCTAAATCCCAGAAAAGAAATATTTTTGGGACTGATTTGGTATTTTTCATGAAAATGAACTAGTTATGAGTAAATGAATTAAATATGTTATGTGAAGTAATAAAATTGAAAAATATGATTTTATGGCTTGAGAATCCTATATAGTATATGCGGATTTTTGATGAGGAATTTTATTATTGATTATGAAATCTTATGAGTATGGCATTTTGAATGATTAAATGCATTATTTGATAAAGTGTAAACAATTGAAATAAATTGTTTATAAGTTTAAGAAATGATTAAAATATCGTTATAATATTAATGATGTTAGATTATGAGATTATTAAGTGATTGATAACATTTGGTTATTATTGAACGTTGGATAAATTATATTATAAATGTTTAATATTTATCCTTTATCTCATTTGATTAATTCTTATATCATTGTCATCATCCTCGTGCTTATATTGTGTTGAAAGTCATCTTTGGCCGTAGTGCATAGATAGACTTGGTATGATTATGACCAGAGATTATTCGGTATAATCATGACCGTAATGTTACAAATGATATGGAAAAAGTCCTCATTGGTCCGTAGTGCATTGATGGACAATTTTTGGTATGATTATGACTATGGATTCTCTTCGGCCAAGGGTGTAAAGATGAATTGTTTTATGGCATGATCATGACCGTTGATGAAAAAACGATTATATTTAGCCCGTACTGCGTGGATAATTCGTGGTCGTGATATTAACGAATATCCTTAGCCGTAGTGCATGGATAATTCAGTGATATGGATTGATTATCAAGCTGAGTCTCAGCGATGAAATATAAATTCATGGATGTGATATTAACGAATATCCTTGGTAGTAGTGCGGGGGTGATTCGATGATGTGGATTATTTATTAAAATTTGAGTCTCAAATGATAAAATATTTATTATACACTTTTAATTAAGTAGAAGATAGTAGATATCATGCTCTACTTGACTCTTCCAAAATACTGATTGTATGTCTTTGGCATGTAGTGCAAAGATGAATTGTTAATGAATATCTTTGGTAGTAGTGCAAAGATGAATTTATTAGTATGATTATGAGCAGGAATTCTGATTTGGTATAACCATGATTTTTGATGTTTCGGTGAAGATAGGTGATGAAAATTATCTTCGTCACAGTTGCGAAGAGGAATTTAGAACCACAATTATGATAATGAGTTATTCATATGATTGTGGGCGAGGCTGTTGATTTATTTTACATGGATAAAACATTATTGGTGGACTTTTAACATAGAGAGATAATAGACCTTATGGTCTATTTGACTCTTCTAATGGATTGCTTTCGTTCATTTGCACTATGGTTGAAAAGTTTTATCATCTACCATACGTTCTAAATCTCTGATTTATTATTGATGAAAGCTATTGATAATTTAATTATCTTTAGTCATGATATTCTTTACTGGGCTAGTTGTGCTCACCCTTTCTGCTTCACAATTCCTTTCAGGTAATAAAAGTGTTGCCGTAAGAGTGTTGCCGTAAGAGTGTTGTCGGGTCAAGCGGGGATAACAGGGGAATAGAATAGTGGTCTCTAGCTGTGGAGGTTCTCCCTAAACAGTATAGAAAAGTGTGCTGTATTCTATACAACATTTAGTAGTTATATTTGGTGAATCAAATAGGGTGAGGTGAACCCAACTTTGGAAGGGTGTTTTGCCACTATCATACAAGATGTCTAATGACGTACAACCTCGTGTTATCATAAGACAAGATTGTGCGCATCCACTTGCTGAGTATATCTACGGGCACTACCTATATGATCTTGGAGTTTATTTGAAATATAATATTCACTTGGAGACAGTGGAGATATTTATATGTCAAGAGAAGACTCACCATTGGAAAGAAGATGATAGTAATCTTCTCATTTTTTTTGGGGTCTATTGGGTCAATCAAGGATAATTCTGTGGCCATATGATATCTATTATAACCTAGACGCATGGCCTCTCATGTATGAAGGTTTCCTTGAGCACTTCCCAAAGATTTTAATTTCTAAAACAATTTTTGACTATACTTTTATTTAAAATACCATTGTAAGGTTGTGGTCGAGGCACCATGAGAGTTACATACATTTGTATTAAAACTCACAATTAACTGTGGTCGTATTCTATATGACAACTCAACAGTTGTATAAATGAAGTTGTATTTGAATTTTGTACTATGTATCTCAAGACTCGAGAATGAGTGATGTATACCTAATTTTGGGGGCGTCACAAGTTCTGTCTAGGAAAGGGGTTTGGTCACCTAATTGCGCGTCAATAAGGAGAAATCCTTATCGAAAAGCCCCTTCTTTCCTGGGAACGATCTGGTTGTCATAATTGTGATTCTGTAATATTATTTATGAATAATTAATTATTGATTTATATGATAAGGAAATATTTATTTTTATATGGATATAAATGAAGGAATTAATGCTGAGCTGTTGTATTAGTATTTTGTCGAAATGAGGAACGAAATTTGGAAATTTTCAGAAAATTAGTTTATTACTTGATTTTGTAAAATCTATAACTCTTTGTGTATAATGAGTTAGGAGATGAGTCATATATCAAAAGAAAGCCCTGGAAGTAAGCTAACCGTAGAAATTGGAATCACTCAAAAATTCATTGTGGATTTTTCGTAGTGACTGTTTGAATGAAATTGGTCTGAATGACTCATAATCCGAAAAATCAGTGTTCTTGAGATATATTGCGTGAGTTATAATTTTTAATCCGACCGTTGGATCGTTATGATTTTTGGATATGTTAGACATATATAAGTTGAGTATATGTCCACAAATTGTGAACTGTTAAAAATTAACGTATGATTTGTTATGAATTTTAAGAGGTGACTGATTCGGAAATTATGTTTATAAATGATTTTTGGTGGAAAATTCTAGAATGAGTGAGCCCCACCTTTGGTTGGTGAAAAAATGTGGTCAAATTTTATTTCAAAAGTGGTGGGTGGGAATAGTAGCAGGTAAAGCCATCAGGTAGCAGGTCAAGTCTGCTTCGGTGTTTTAACATTTTCCTATAAATAAGGTGCTGATGAGTTAGAATTGAAAATCACACCAGAAACAAGTTTTCTTTCTTTCTCTCTCTATATTATCGAGTATATTTTGTGAGTATTTAGATACTTTGTGAGTTGTTATTCATCAGTGCAAGTTTCCTTCAGCATTATACGTATATTACGATCGGAAGTCTTTATTATTTTGAAGTAAAGGATATTGTCATTATTATGGTAAGGGATGGTAAGAGATGTTATTTTCTTCATAATGATGTTATTCTTTCAATATCGTTATACTGAAATATTGGTATGGATTTTATTGTGGAATTTCTACCTTTTTTATGTCGGGGTAACTATTTACGTATACTGTACTATTCACGTATACGACACTATTTACGTATATGATATTATTTACGTATACGGTACTATGTACGAATACGAAGTACTATTCACGAGTTACGATTCATGAGTTACTATTCATGAGTTACTATTCACGAGTTACTATTCACGAGTACTATTCACGACAAAATTGGTTTCTTTTTCTGACCAAATTATCGTTGATTTATGAATCTTACTCTAAGATGGGTAGATTATTGGTATCATCCCATCTATGGGTTACAGAAAATATCACCCATGGGGTCAAAATACATGGTACAAAATTCAAATACAATTATACATACATCGATTAAAAATACGACAAAAATATAATCTAAGAGTTTTAATAAGAATATTGTCATCTAGACAATATACAAACTCAATGGAGTCCTCATTACATTTATTGTCACACTATTTAACGAGAATAGTGAGGACTACTAATGCTATCATCTGGACCATCACTCCGTTCCCCGACTATTCTGGCTCGTTCTCATTTCACGAAGAGAACAATGAAAGAAAGGGTGAGCTCAACTAGCCCGATAAAAATATTATGACTAAGATAATGCGAGAATAATTTATCGTTAGCCTTGAACGATGTTAAAAACGATAAAATATAACAAACATCAAGTTTAAGCTGCGGTGAAAAAGCAATCCATTAGAAGAGTCAAGTAGAGAATAAAATCTACTATCTTCTATGATTTGAAAGGTTTTCATCACTTTTATCGGCGAGACTCGACAAATAAATAAACCATCATCATCCTCGCACTACTGACCAAGGATATTCATTAGTATCACGACCACAAATTATCCATGCACTACGGGCGAGGATATTCGTGTATTCATCAATGGTCATGATCATGCCAACAACTATCCATCAATGCACTACGGGCCAATGAGGACTTTTACCACATCATTTGTAACATTACGGTCATGATTATCTGAGAATAATCCTTGTCATAATCATACCAAGTCCATCTATGCACTACGAGCCCACGATGACTTTCAACATAATATAAAAATGATGAGGATGATGACAATGATATAAGAATTCAATAAAAACAAGTTCAAAATTAATTTATCCGAGTCTTCGATAAAGTCCAAATTGTCAACATGATCTTTTGCTTTGTGGAGTAAAATTCAAGAATGCTCGGAAGAATATTTCCATGAAAAGATCTTTGGATGAAGCGCAAATATCAATGATATTCCACTAATTTCATGGAGTATAAAAGCCAAAACTTTAACCAACCGAGTATAATAAAGAATGGAATAACAAAAGAATTCACCGGCATGTGATAGATCCGCATGTAGGCCAGGTTATTCCATAGAATAATAAATAATGGAACCGAATTCGTGCGTAAGCACTACAGATGATATTTCTAACCAATAATAAAGAATGGAATAACCGAAGAATTCACCATAAATGCGATAATATCGCATGATGACGAGTTATTCCAACAGAATAATAAATAATGGAACTAGGTCATGCATAATACGCACAGACAGGATGTTCCAATAGAATAATATAGAATGGAATAATAGAAGAATTTCACCATGTATGCGGTACTTTTCATAGACAGGTTATTCCAACAAAATAATAAATAACGGAACCAGGTCATGCGTAATTATTTCATGCAGACGGGATGTTCAAAATAATAATAATAATAACAATGGAATAACAATAGCTCTCTTCAAGAACACGAAAGAAATAATACCCATTACCTTAGAAAAACTGGACACTGGAATAGTGAGGTAGCAGACTTTTCTTCTTCTTTCTCTCTATAATTTCTCTCTATAATAATTGCTCAAAATCTTTTGTGAATTGGTGAGAAATGAAGGAAGAATGAGCTTCTATTTATAGGAAAATATAGTTTCGATAATTGCACGTTTTGGGGCTCGAAATATTACAGTATAATACCTTCCTCTTTTTCTTCATTTTTAATTTAGTCCTGCAAGTATTATCAAACTTGCACCACCTCCCCTAATAGTAAATAATGTGAATTAATAGTTCATTCATGTGACTCAATAGTATAATCATGTGAAAAAACTAATTACAGTATAGTACCTTCAACTATACCTCCATTTTTAACTTAGTCATGCAAGTATTATCAATCTTGCACCAACTCCCCTAATAGTACAAGAATGTGATTCAATAGTACACACATGTGAACAAATAGTTATATAAGCATGTGAATTAGTAGCAATTAATTGCTCATTTATCCGATAAATTACTCGATTTATCAATATAACCCCCAGACATCAATTATCATCGAAATAGATGTCGATTTCCACTAACACTAATAATCCCAACACAATGGAACTATCAAATTCATCTTTAATCAACACAACTTATTCATCATTAATATTATAACTCACAATATTTAACAACCAGGTCGTTCCCAGGAAAGAGGGGGCTTTCCGATAAGGATTTCTCCTTATTGGCGCGCAATTAGGTGACCAAACCTCTCCTTGATAGAACTTCTAGACATTGTCAATATTGCAAATAATAATATGAATAACTTTGTCATCTCAATTATTGATTTAATAATAATAAATATAATGCGGATGATCTTTGTGACAATAATTGAATCAATAATATGAGAGATATGATGCGAAATTCTTGTAGCAAATAATTGAGTATAAGCGAGTGACTTCTCACGTAAGCATCGATAATCAATCTGGTGTCTTCTTATGCGACCACGCGTATTCTTTGTACTTTTACTACTGGGTAGTTCAACAATTTTAACGGTAACACTTTTGTAGTTATTTTTTATAAAAAGATAATTACATCATTTTCTAACTACGACAATAATACTTGGTTGTGGGGTCCACCAATGATTGTGCCATCGTCACGAATATTCCTGTTAAAATGAATATTCCCCAACCAATCGAATATTATATAACCACTTGCTTACTTTGCAAAATTTGTAAATATTACCCACAACTATAACATTATATCAAATCCACACCATAATATTCAAAATATATTTTGAGAAAATTATTCTTTATTCATAAAAGTTGGGGTCTTCTGACCTCCCTTCTTATGAAATTTAGTCCTCAAAATTAGAGTGCGTACACAGTATATCGAAGAGGTGAGGATACTTTGATTTCATTTGATTCTAACTCCCGGTCATTTCCTCAACATCGTGGTTTCTCCACAAAACTTTGACTTGAGGTATAACTTTAGAGCGTAGAATATGATCCTTCTTATCCAAGATTTTAACAGGTAACTCTTCATACGTTAAATCTTCCTCTATCTCATCTGGTTCTAATTCAATAATGTGGTTCGGGTCTTTCACATATTTACGTAACATAGATATGTGAAAAATGTTATGAACACGAGACATACTTAGCGGTAAAGTGAGTCTATAGGCCACATTTTCTACTCGATCGAGGATTAAAAATGGGCGATGAATCGAGGTTGAGCTTTCCTCTCTTTCCAAATCTCGTAACTCCTTTCCATGGAGCAACACGTAACAACACATGATCTCGATATCGAATTCCACGTCCTTTCGATGAAGATCGGCATAACTCTTTTATCGATCTTGTGAGGTTTTTATCGTTGTCGGATCGTTTGAATCTTTTCCGTAGTCATATATACGTACCAACTCGGTCCCAACAACGTTGCTTCACCCACCTCATCCCAAATCTTTGGAGAATGACACTTTCTTCCATACTGGCGCCTCAAATGGAGCCATGCGATACTTGCTTGATAAGCTGTTGTTGTTGTAGGAAAACTCCACCATGGTAAGAACTTGTCCCAACTTCCTTTGAAGTCGAGGACACAGAGTCTTAATAAATCTTCAAGAGTTTGAATAGTCCTCTCCATTTGCCCGTCCGTTTGAGGATGATATATGCAAGCTAAATCGTAAATCAGTGCCCATAGCTTTTTGCAAACTAACCCAAAATCTTGAAGTGAATCTTGGGTCTCGATCGAAAACTATGGATCTTGGCATACCATGCGGTCTTACAATCTCGTTTATGTACATCTGAGCAAGGCGTTCAAGTGTATAAGTTTCTCGTATAGGTAGAAATGACGCGACTTGGTCGATCTATCAACAATGACCCAAATTGCATCTATGCCTTGAAAACCTTGGGAAGACCGATAACAAAATCCATGGTAATGTGCTCCCTTCCATTACGGAATTTCAAGTGGTTGCAATGGACCTTTTGGTACTTGATGCTCCGCCTTGACTTCGTTGACAAAGTTAAACACCTTGAGATAAACTCCGCTATCTCTCTCTTCATATTGCTCCACCAAAATGTATGTAGAAGATCACGATACATTTGGTACTCTCGAGATGGATTACAAAATGGTGTGTTGTGCGCCTCCATCATGATTTTATACTTTAAATCGGGGTTGTTAGGAACACAAAGTCTAGAGTTGACTCGAAATATTCCTTCTTCATCGATTCTTGCTTAGAAATATAGCACCTTCTTGCACTTTCTTCCTCATACGCATCGGCTCCAGTGCGTAGCTTGAGCGACTTTAACTTTATCGATTAAAGTCGGTTCTACTCGTATATTCGCCATCATCACATGGGTCCTGAGTCTTTAACTCTATCTCCATCCTTTGTAAGTCATATAAAATGGGCCTTTGCGTTGACAATAATGCACTTTCGTACCGCGTATGATCTTCTACTCGATGCATCGACTACTACGTTCACTTTTCGGGATGGTATTGAATGGTATGATCGTAATCTTTCAACAACTCAAGCCATCGTCGTTCTTGCATGTGTTGAGTTCCTTTTGAGTGAAGAAATATTTGAGGCTTTTATGATCCGTATAAATCTCCACCTTCTCTCCATCGGTAATGCCTCCAAATCTTAAGCACAAAAATATTTGCTTAACTCTAGATCATGAGTAGGATAATTCCTCTCATATTCTTTGAGTTGTCGTGAGGCGTAGGCTATGACTTTCCCATGTTGCATGAGAACACATCCTAACCCTTTGCAAGAAGCATCACTTTGTAGATGACAAATCCCTCAAAGCCGGATGGTATTGTCGAGCAGTCTTGAAATGAGTCTCCTCTTGAGTTCTTGAAAACTCTTCTCACATTCCTCGCTCAACCAAATTTTGTATCTTTTTCGAGTCGGTTTGAGTTAATGGAGTAGCGATTAGAAAAACCTTCTACGAATCTCAGATAATAACCATTAAAGCAGAAAGCTACGTGCTTGGTCATTGATTTAGGTTGCTCCCGCTTTGAATTGCTTGAATCTTTGTTGGGTCAGCGGATATCCCATGATTTGATATCACGTGCCCAAGGAATGCAACTTCCTCGAGCGAACTCGCATTTCTTCAACTTGGCATATAAGCTTGTTTTCACGAAGCTTTTGGAGTATCGACCTCAAGTGTTGCTCATGGTCTTCACGGGTTTTGGAGTATATGAGGATGTCATCAATAAAGACGACCACAAAGTGATCCAAATATTCCTTGAATACTTGGTTCATCATATCCATGAAGGCGGCGGGGAGCATTAGTCGATCAAAAGACATGACTAAGAATTCATAATGCCGTCTTCGAGTTAAAAGCGGTCTTTGGAATGTCATCGGTTTTAATCTTTAATTGATGATATCCGGAATGAAGATCGATCTTTGAAAAGAATTTGGCGCCTTTGCAAATTGGTCGAAACAAGTCATCAATGCGAGGCAATGGGTACCTATTTTTGATGGTGACATGATTCAACTCCAGATAATCAATACAAAAGTCGCATACTTTCCATCTTTCTTCTTCACGAATAGAGCAGGGAGCACCCCGAGGAGGCGTCTTAGGGCCGAATGAAACCGATGTCTAACAATTCCTGCAATTGGGTCTTTAACTCCGAAGTTCAATAGGAGCCATTCGATATGGGGCTTTGGAAATGGGTTTTATCTTTGGGTTCAAGGTCGATAAAAAATTAATTTCACGCTCTCAGGGGTAGGCGGAAGTTCTTGAGAAATCGTCGGAAATTTATTAACAATAGAAATATCTTTCAAATCGGCGTATTTTTGTTTAAATCGTGTGACATGAGCTAAGAAAGCTTGACATCCGTTTTTCAATAAGCGAATAGCTTTATGGCTTGAGATGACCGTGATTGATTTTAATGGTTTGGTCACTTGAATTAGCGCAATAATAGTTGATTAGGAATATGAAAGCTAACAACCTTACGAAAATAATCAATTTTAGCATGATGAGTAGTTAACCAATCAATCCACAGAATCACGTCAAATGCAAGTATTTTTAAAGAAATAAGATCGACGGTAAGCGTGTGGTTATCGATTTGAATCAAACAAGACTTATAAGCGATGGATGTAATGAAGGTTTCTCCCAGCGGAGTTTCAACCGATAAGTCAAAGTCTAATTTCTCGGAGTCAAATTTAAGCGTTGGCGCAAAGTAGGAGAAATAAAAGAATGGGTAGAACCGGTATCAAATAAGGTATAGACTTATTAGAGTTTATGATAAGCTTACCGTGATGACCTCGTTCGGGTTCCTTGCTTTCGGGAGGTTACGACAAACGCTCTCCTTGAACTACTGGCTTTGACTTTTACTGGGATGACCTTTGGTGCCTCCATCCCAGTGGACTTGTCTTTGGTGCACGCGACAAAATCGGGCTAGGTGACCTTCTCTTCCACAATTATAACACGCTTTGGGTTTGCATCGCGCGGTTTGGGTGATATGTCCTCCCCTCGCATTTGAAGCATATGATGGGTGGTCGTTCTCCTTCCTTAACAACGGGTCTTTGGTCTTGACGTCTTTCCATCATTGTTGAATCTCCTTTTCTTGAAATGTCCATTTTATTGTCTTGGCCATGATTACCACCAAAGTGGTTACCATTTACGGCATGTTGATTCCCTCCACGTTTGTTGTCAACCCGATGACTCACCTACCATTGGTATTATCATTTTGTCGGTTTGCTTTCTCTTGGTTGAGTTGACTCGTTATCGCTCAATAAGCGAGCCCTATTAACAACATCTCTGAATACAAACAAAGTTTATGAGAAATTAGATATTGACGTATCTCGGGTTTCAAACCTCTTAGAAACATCCGCGTCATTCTCTCTCATTATCAACCAAGTGAGACGCTTAAGCCGGGACAACTCGATAAACTTAGCTTCGTCTTTGCGACACGGTCATATTGTTACGCTCCTCCACTTGATGAACTCTACCTCTTTCATGTGATGAATACTTTGGGAAAGTACTTGTCGTTGAATAGTTCTTGGAACTTCTCCCAAGACATCTTCGGTCTGGCGGGTTGAGTACACTTTTACTGGATTCCCACCGGTAATCTACCTCTCCTCACAACATAAAGGTGGCAAATGGAACCTTTTGCTCCTCGGAGCATCCCAAAACATCAAATATCTTGGTGATCTGCTTTATCCACGCTTCCGCCTTAAGTGGTTTTGGCTCTCCAATAAACTCGGTGGTCCCGGCTCCTTGAACTATTTAGCGGTGATCGTCAAGAGAGTTTCGATGTTTTCACCTACATTTTGGATGAGAGCCGCTCTGCTTTGATGTTGCAAATTGCATAAAGCCTCTGAACATTCCATCGTTCATCATTTAGTCGGTGTTGTTGTTTTCATGAGGATTATCTCCTTCTGATGCACATTATCACGATTATTGATCATGGAGACTCAGCGGTCTCACATGCTCCATTCTTTATTCTCAACATTCTCGGATGTCATTTTCAAATCTTGCCACAAAACAAGGGTTAATTGACATGTCACATATTATCCCTATACTACGTGAGCCAAATAAATACCAAATAAACTTAGGTAGGTCATACTAGCGAAGAATTTCCCGTCTCTCCCCTCCTAGTTCTTGTCTCACATCTCGGC
Source organism: Panax quinquefolius (assembly GCA_020205615.1). Taxonomy (NCBI): domain Eukaryota; kingdom Viridiplantae; phylum Streptophyta; class Magnoliopsida; order Apiales; family Araliaceae; genus Panax; species Panax quinquefolius. The sequence continues at coordinate 85,425,151 of CM035170.1, read as the reverse complement.
CGGGATCATATCCTAAGCTTTGATACCAAGCTGTGGCGCCCCCAAAATAGGTATACATCACCCATCTTGGGTGCGCCAAATACATGGTACAAAATTTAAATACAACTTAATTATACAACGATGTGTAAAATACGACAAAATATAATCTAAGAGTTTTAATAAGAATATTGTCATCTAGACAATATACAAACTCAATGGAGTCCTCATTATATTTATTGTCACACTATTTAATGAATATTGTGAGGACTACTAATGCTATCATCTGGACCGTCACTCCGTTCCCAGACTAGTCCCGGCTTCGTTCTCATTTCACGAGAGAACAATGAAAAAAAAGGTGAGCTCAACTAGCCCGATAAATAATATTATGACTAAGATAATGCGAAATAATTTATCGTTAGCCTTTAGAATGTGTTAAACTAATAAAATATAACAAACATCAAGTTTAAGCTGCGGTGAAAACAAGCGATCCATTAGAAGAGTCAAGTAGAGAATAAAATCTACTATCTTCTATGATTTAAAGGTTTTTCATCACTTTTATCGTTTGAGACTCGACTTAATAAATAAACCACATCATCACTCACACTTTCTACGACCCGATGATATTCATTAGTATCACGACCACAAATTATCCATGCACTACGGGCGAGGATATTAGTGTTTTCATCAATGGTCATGATCATGCCAACAAGCATCCCATCAATGCACTACGAATTGATAAGGACTTTTACCACATCATTTGTAACATTACGGTCATGATTATCTGAATAATCCTTGGTTATAATCATACCAAGTCCATCTATGCACTACTGAATACGAGATGACTTTCAATATAATATAAACATGAGGATGATGACAATGATATAAGAATTCAATAAAACAAGTTCAAGAATTAATTTATCCGAGGAATCGATAACGTCCAAATTGTCGACATGATCTTTGCTTTGTGGAGTAAAATTTAAGAATGCTCGGAAGAATATTTCCATGAAAAGATCTTTGGATGAAGCGCAAATATCAAGGATATTCCACTAATTTCATGGAGTATAAAAGCCAAAACTTTAACCAATTTGAGTATAATAAAGAATGGAATAACAAAAGAATTCACCGGGCATGCGATGAGACCACATGTAGGCCAGTTATTCCAATAGAATAATAAATAATGGAACCGGTCATGTATGTAAACGCAGACGGGATATTCTAACGAATAATAAAGAATGGAATAACAAGAAGAATTCACCATAAATGCGATAGAGCCGCACAGAGCGGAGTTATTCCAATAGAATAATAAATAATGGAACTAGGTCAAATAATCACGCACGCACGGAGATGTTCCAATAGAATAATAAAGAATGGAATAACAGAAGAATTTCACCATGTATGCGGTACTTTGCATAGACAGGTTATTCCAACAGAATAATAAATAACGGAACCAGGTCATGCGTAATTCGTACAGACAGGATGTTCCTGTTAGGTTTGTAATATTTCTAGAATGCAATCAAATTGCAAAATAAGCGGAAGCGAGTAAAAATCAGAGTTTAAAAAATTTACAAACCATATACCCGGATCACCCTTTATGCATAATTATTAATTAAACGAAAAGATAAAGAATAAAATCATACCCTTGAAGATCGAGCTTCCTTAGGTACAAGTTCACCTCCAAATCCTTTCGCGTTCAACTTGAATCCACCGGGTTTGGTTCCTTCCTTTGATCAACGTTAGCCACCCGTATGTTTGGCCTCTAGAGGTGATCCACCAAGGAAAAATAAAGATTCAAGAAGAAGGGGTATTGGCTCAACCCTAGTTTTCTATCTCTATAGAAAAGACGTACTCTCCCACAAATTGGAATTATTACGTACCTGTGATATCTGATATAAGACTCCTCTTATAAAGATATCAAGTAACCTTATTTAATAAAAATAAGATATTATTTAATTAAACTCTTTTAATTAAATGGGCTCCCTAATCTTATTAAGGATAATTAATTAAACTCCTTTAACTAATTTTCCCTCCTAATCCTATTAGGAATAAATGAGAGTACTTATATTAAATTAATTCCTAAACTCTTTTAGAAATTAAAATAATAATAATTGTAATAATATTAATAAGACTCCTCTTATTAATTTATATTTAATATTTCTAAAATATTAAATAATAAATTTAAGCTATTTAATTTATTCTATCACCATAGATTAAATTAAATATACTTAACATATTATTATGATTATGCCATTAACTTCTTAAATAATTATTCTTCCTTTTATGGTGTGACCCTTTAGGTTCTCCATATTAAACCGGTTGTGAATAAATCAATTAGAACAATTCTAATCTTATTTAAATAAATAAATTAAACAATTAATTTATTTAAATAAATAATATTTATTATCTGATAGGGATAAGCCTCCTAGCGATCAACGACTTTCCGGATAATATAGATTTCAACATTAATCATAAAAAAACCTTTGAGTAAATAGTTACTGTCTGATTCAATCCTTCCACCATACTGATGTCCCAATTAAATATAAGACATGGAATAACCGTCAAGTCTTATTTTATTTAATTATATGTATTTCGACTCTTAAATGCACAACACCATATAATGCAAATTAGAAACTCCTTTCTAATTTCATTACGCTTAACCAAGGACTCTTGGGTTGTCATTTATCGAATCACATAGGACATTTCTCTTCTTTTATCACTACAAGAAAAAGGTCTATCGTGACCCGATAATATCGGCTGACCGCATATACGCGATTGGCCGATATTAATAATAATGACCGCCTACTACGGCCGTAATTATATCCGATCGTTATTAAATATCAAATGATTTGCATCGCGATCGCTAAAGTGGTCGCTAAGCACAATTTTACCTTCAAAATTTTGGCGGAAATGTTGGCGGGAGGATTCTTTGCGATTACTTGATTCGGCTGACGCGTGCGATTATTTGATAAGTCCATGTCATTAAAATTTAGCGACCACATGCGGTCGCTACAGGTGGTCGCTGATCAAACTTAATCTAACCAGTATCAGTCATTCGCGAAAGACACAGACGGAAGAAAAAAAAAGAGGAGCGATAGAGAAGAGAGGAGAAAGGGGGAAGAGAAGAAGGAGAAGAATTAGGTTGCCATTGTCCTACTACTGGTTACCGCCACCACCACCGCCATTATCATCACCGCCCATAGGTAACCCTAACTGCAATAATTTTTATAGTTTTCTAAATTTGAAGATTAATGTTGAATGTGGTATATAGATTTCTGAATTGGGTGTTATGTAGATATCTGAATTGGGTATTATATAGTTTTCGAAGATAATAACCCTAACATTGCAATAATTTTTATAGTTTTCTACTAATGATTGTAGTTTATTCTTGGCAAATTAATGTGTTTCTCTCTGTATTCATTAGCAATCCTGTCTCTGGTTGGCTAGAGAGGAAACTTCGTGTCCCTGGATAAAATCATAAAATACTGACCAAGTCCGAACTAGAACTTAAAATACTACTAGGGCTTTTACTCTTTTGAACTAACAATTTTAACAATAATTTTTTGCTTTCATCCTTATCTAATTCTAGAATCCCTTTTTTATGCTTTAAATTTTGTGTGTTTTCATAAATGGGTGGATTAGGGAGTTGTTGTGAGTTGTGACCTATGTCAAAGTATTGTGTTTGGCTAGGTTGATCAACTACCAAACCCCCCAAATGGGTAGAGCCCCCAAGACTCTAAATCTTTAATTTCTAAGATAATAGAAAAATGAAAGCGTGAGTTTTGGAACTCGAATTTGTAGTATATTCCCTGAACTTTTCTTTGCTTTTTAATTTGCATTCAATCATTATTGTTTTTGTCTTATTATATTGGGAATTTGTATATTTCTCTTGGTTTGTGTCTTTAGGTGCGTAGAAATGACCTTATATACATCTTTGTCGTGCGTGTGGCTAGTCCATATTATAGGGGAGACTCGGCGAATTGTTTTTATTAATTAGGGTATTTGCGAACATTTATACTATTAACGAGCCTATTAAGTGATCCACTAGAGCCTATTAAGGAAATTTGTTAGAGTCGATGAAATTTGGGCTTGGGGTAGTGAGGCCACACGAGGCCACGCCTTGAATTAACTAAGCCTCATGGGGCCAAGCCAAGCTTGGTTGTTAGCATAGTAAGCAATTGAAATTTGTTAAGCCTAAATAAAAGCGATCTTAGGGAATTATTCTTTACCAACAGAGAGAAGGTAACTAGACACACTTGGTCAATAAAGAGACCATTTTGGCTATAACGAAAAGTTAAGGTATTTAACACTTATGTATACAAGAATAAAGCTACAAAATATTATAGAAGCTATAAATTGCTTAACCAAGTTGTGACTATCCCAAAAGTTGTTTAACACACTAGTTGATTTGAATGAATCTCAAGATACTCAAAAGTTGTATAAATGAGTTAAAAACTACGATATAAAGCTAGCATGAATGAAATACCTTACGTATTCACTTCGATAAAACAATAAAAACAAATTTAAAAAAAATTAAAATAAAATAACATGATATAATATAACTATTAAACTAAGTAGCATTTACTTAGTTTCTCATTCTAAATTTAATAACATTTAAAGTTTCTCATACTGCTTTAATTTGCATTCATTCGTTAACATCAAGTATGTTTAAATGTTAATCATATGCTTGCAAGTATACTCAAGTCATATGATTACAAGTATATATGCTCTCAAGTCATATGCTTACAAGTATGCTTAAATGTTAATCATATGCTTACAAGTATGCTCAAGTCATATGGTTACAAGTATGCTTAAGTCATATGCTTAGAAGTATGCTTAAATGTTAATCATATGCATGCTTACAAGTATGCTCAAGTCATATGGTTATAAGTATGCTCAAGTCGTATGTTAACATTTATAATGTTATACGTAGTATAGGTACTGGGAATCATGGACCTCTATTCGGACCAGTAGTTGGATGTACTGACGAAAGTCAAGTACCCAGATAGGTCTTCTACAGTTGAATTTAAATTTGGTTGCCAAGTGTTTTTGGAGTATCGTATAGTCACCCGAATGTATGAATGGTAAGTCGCAGAATCGATGTCCATGTTTAAAGTGTAAGAATGTAAATTATATGGATGAGACATGGTAAACTATCATTTACATGTTTACGGGTTCATGAAAATTACGAAGAATCTTTGGTGGGCACATGGGCGGAGAAGAGATGGTGGCATCACACAAGTACACAATTAAGGCGATAGTACTCATCATTATGAATGAAATGGTCCATGATATTGCGGGGCGAGATTTTGATTGGGAGCAAGGCGAGAAGCAACCTATGAATTACGATGCCAAAGACTTCTTTAAGTTGTTAGGCGAGGGTATGAAGCCATTGTGGCATGGTTGCACCAAACACACTACATTATCTGCGATGGCGACATTACTTAACATCAAGGCGATCACAACATGAGCCATGAGTGTTTTGAGTCGCTCTTGAAGGCAATTAAGAGTATGTTGCCTGACGGTGAGAAATTACCTGGTAACTATTACTTTTGTAAGAAAATGGTGAAGAAGTTGGGTCTTGGATACCAAAAGATCGATGCATGTCCCAACGACTGCATGTTGTTTTATAAGGAAAATGACAAGATGATAAGGTGCACGTTTTGCAGTCATGATCGATTTAGGCCTAATAAAGAGGGTGTGACTACAAAAAAATCAAGTATACCGTTTAAGATTCTAAGGTATTTTCCAATAACACATCGACTAAAAAGATTGTACATGTCTTCAAGATCAGCTGAACATATGAGTTGGCATGCAAAATCTCCAGCTAAAGATGGAGAACTAAATCATCCCGCAGATGGGCAGGCTTGGAAAGATTTCAACTTAGCACATCCTGAATTTGCATTGGAACCTAGAAATGTGAGACTTGGATTGTCCACCGATGGTTTCAATCCGTTTGGCCACTCAATATTCAAATTACTCATGTTGGCTTTGATGATTGTTACTCCGTACAACTTGCCTCCTTGGATGTGTATGAAAACGACCATACTTATTTCTTTCACTCGTGATTCACGGTCCTAAGAGTCCGGAAAGAACTTAGATGTTTACTTGAGACCTCTTATAGACGAGTTAAAGGTATTGTGGGAGGATGGAGTACAGACTTGGGATGTTGCAACGAAAACAAATTTCAACCTTAGAGCGCGTGTTATGTGGACTATAAGTGACTTCCCGACTTATGGTATGTTAGGTTTGGATGGAGTACCTACAGGAAGTTGGCTTGTCCGTATTGTATGGAGCATCTGAAAGTCGTTTAATCTATCAAAAGGTCGAAAAGCCTTGTTGGTTTGGCTATTTGTCATCGCTCGGTTCTTCTGGGGTAGATCACCGTTTGAAGAAATAGAGAACACTTGAGGAAAGGGAAAGTAGATAATGATATGCACTTGCCGCGATTATGAGGAACGGAGATGCGAGATCGTGTGATGAGATTGCTAGGTTATCCCATTTGGTAAGGTTGATCGACAAACATAATCAATGGGTTTGGTGAATCTCATAAGCTGGTTCGGAGAAGCATCTTTTGGAATTGCCTTATTGGTTCTACAAATTTGATTAAATCATAATCTAGATGTGATGCATATTGAGAAGAATGTGTTTGACAATGTGTTTAACATTTGTGATGAATGTTACTGGGGAAGACAAAAGATACTTGATAAAAACGCGTTTGGACATGAAAGATATTTGTAAAGCGTCTGGATTAGAACTTTATGAATCTCCTAATGGTAAGATTGTCAAAATAGCATCTGAGTACACATTGTCCAAAAAGCAAGTTGAAGATGTGTGCACATGGGTTAAGTCTCTGAAACTACCAGATGGATATCGTCAAACATTGCAAGGTGTGTTACGGGTGGGAAATTGCAAGGATGAAGAGTCATGGCAGCCATCATGTGTTCATGGAGAGACTCATGCCTATAGCATTTAGGGATCTGCTTGATAAACCAATATGGGATGCTTTGGCGGATCTTAGTCGTTTCTTGAACTTGTGTTAGATGGTGGAGATGAACCACATGAATTAGATCTGAGTCGATACTTGTGTCGATGACATTGATCTTGAGGAGGAAGAGTTATTGGTTGAATCGACCACGAGAATGCAAGTAGATGATGGTTATGAATCTGCAACACGTATACAAGATGATTACGAATCGGACATTGACACTTGAACTCATGAAATGTATGTTTAGCAATACATGTTTTTATATCATTATCGTGTTTATGTACTAAACTATTTAAATGCAACTTTTGTTTATTGTCATTTTATATTCATATATATACATGTTTATATCAACATCGTATTTATTGTCATATATACGTGTAATCAAATATGACTCTAATAACATCTTGAAATTTGTAATATCTGAGATGGCTTCCGAAGCGGTAGCGAGAAAAAGCGCGCTTGGGTAGGGGGCCTAATAATGTGCCCAAGGCCCTACTAATCCAGATGATCGGATTCTTATTGATTCGCCCTCCTCCGAATATTACGTCGTCCGCGTATATCATTTATATAAAAGCATTTAAGATTCCATTTATTGTATATTGGTAATGTTTTGATTGATATTATATTGGTAATGTTTTGTTTTGGTCTTATTGTATTGAAAATTTGTATATTTCTCTCAAAATGCGTGCATGTGGCTAGTACATATTATAGGGAGACTATGAAAAATTTTTTAAGTATTATAAGTATAAGTTTGAAAAATGTTCACAAATATTATAACTTAGATATAAATTGCTTTAATATATGCTAATTGATGTTGTATATTATAGTGATTTTTTAGATAATAAGATCGTCAAGTCATATCATAGCATTTGTGTTTACTGAAATTGGCTACACTGTGATTACGTAGGCGAAGCACACCTATAAGCCCTGAAGGATCTTTGTTTAGGCGAAATTTGGTATGTTTTTTTTAATTATGACAAATAATATTAATATAATATTCAAAGGATAATTATTTAGTAATGTTATTATTATTTTTTATTTGCGAGAAAGCGGTATAGATGGGAGGATAGCGGAGGCTTGATGATTCGAGACATTATTACAGGCAAAAGTCTTGCGGTCCGCACCAAGGACAACTTGAATAAAGAACGACAAAAAGCCATTCACAATGCCGAGATCGACCATCCAGGCCAGGGAGAGGATTATATGCACGAGCATAGCCCCTGGTGGTGCACCCAGTCCATATATAATTTGAGATGTGTGCCCAATGGAGAAGTGAGAAATTGGGTGAAAAAGGCGAAAGCTGCCACCAGCGAGCCTCGGGTGTATCCAGATGGCGAAAAGGCTAAAAGGAACATACAAGGCGACGATATTTCACGGTTGCGACATATCCTTTGCCGATGCGTATTTACAAGTTTTAATATGTTTACAATCATGAATTGTAGAAAATATCCCATTTTACTTAGTAATATTGTCTTTGTTTTGTATAGGGTCTCGATCTCTCAAGGTCACCTATCCATTGGGTTTGGATGTGTATGCGTTGACAACCCCAAAATAGGTCCATTCCATCCAACCCATTACGAGTCGCCAAATACGTGATGCAAAACAACTACAACTTTATTATCACAACAATAAAGCGTGAGTTTAAATACAAATATTATCTTCTGACAAATATTTATACTCAAATAAATCCTCATCACATTTATTGATACATTATTTTACAATAATGGTGAGGACTACTAAACAACTCTCTCTAGAACCTTCATTCCATACCCCCACTAGTACTTCATTTACATTCTCCGCCTCTTGAGAAGAAAAATGGAACAACAAGGAAAAGGGTGAGCTCAACTAGCCCGATAAAGAATGTTATGACTAAGATAATATATAACAAATTATCGTTAGTCTCCAACGAGGAAAAATCGATAGAATACAATAGAGCAACAAGTTTGAGATCAATATTAGCAGTTGAAATAATAATTCATAGAAGAGTTACGTAGAGAATGAAATCTACTATAATCTATGAATTTAACAGGTCCATCATCAATATTTTATCCACCAGTAACATCAATCGATATTCATCTCAAATCAAATATTCATCTTTGCACTACTGAGCCAAAGATATTCATCAATCGGTCGTATTCATCTCAACACTTTTGTTCATCTTTGCACTAAAGGCCAAAGATATTCATCGATCGGTCGTATTCATTTAAACACTGCTCATCTTTTGCACTACAGGCCAAAGATATTCATCGATCGGTCGTATTCATTTAAACACACTGCTCATCTTTGCACTCTGAGGCCAAAGATATTCATCGATTAATCATGTTCATTTAAACACACGCTTCATCTTTTTACTTTCTGAGCCAAAGATATTCATCGATCGGTCATGTTCATTTAAACACTGTTCATCTTTGCACTACAGGGCAAAGATATTCTTGAAATCATTCATCTTTGCACTCTGGGCCAAAAGATATTCTTGAAAATCATTCATCTTTGCACTACTGAGGCCAAAGATATTCAATACTATCATCATTTAAGGTGAGGATGATGAAAAATACTTTTAAAGAGCGAATCCAAATGAAAAAAATGACAAATATTATGGATTAAATACTTTAAACAATCCAAAGTTCAAAAATACTTCATAAATAATCATAGTGAAGTAAAATTCAAGAATGATCAAAACATGGATACAATCAAAGCTAATATCCGGAGTAGATATTTTAGGCGAAAAGAAAAATTTTCATTTTTATTGAATAGTCTTGTATTAAGTGAAGAGTCAGGTATCGTGAATAGTCTTGAGTATCGTGAATAGTAACTCAAACACACGAAAGATAGAAATTCCACAAAAAATATTTTCACGCTTCGTGAATAGTACTCGTGAATAGTAACTTCGTGAATAGTAACTCATGAATAGTAACTTTCGTGAATAGTAACTCATGAATAGTAACCCCACATAAAAAATTCCAAATTTGATAAAAGTACCAACCAATATTTGACATAATGATATTGAAGAATTAATATCATTTGAGAAGAAAATAACATCCCTTACCTCGAAAGAATCGATTACTTGGAAGGAAAGGTCGGAAGTGATCTTTGAATGAAACTTATCTTTGAGCAATGACTCTCAAAGTATCTAAATACTCACAAAATCGCTCAATAATATAGAGAGAAAAGAAAACTTTGTTTACGGTGTGATTTTCAATTCTAACTTAGCCTCTATTTATAGGAAAATGTTAGCCGGCAAAAGCGAGACTTGACTGCTTACACGATGGCTTTACACGCTACTATTGCCACCCACCACATTTGAAATAAAATTCAGCACATTTCTTCACCAACCACAAGTGGGGCCCACTCAATTCTAAATTTTTCCACCAAAATCAATTATAACCCTAATTTAGAATCAAACACCTCTTAAAATTCACAACAAATCATTCGTGCATTTTAACGGTTCAAAATTTGTGGACATATACTCGACTTATGTATGTATAACATATCCAAAAATTACAACGATCCAGCGGTCGGATTAAAAATTATAACCCATGATATATCTGAAAACCACACGATTTGATTTTTAATACCTCGATCCAGATAAAATCTTGATAAAACACCTCAACATTAATTCCTTCATTAATAACCACATAAATAAATCCATCATTTATATTCATATAAAATAAATATTTCCTTATCATATGAATCGATAATTAATTATTCACAAATAATATTACAGAATCACATTTATAATGACCGAGTTTGTTCCCGGAAGAGGGGCTTTCAATAAGGATCTCTCCTTCTTGGCGCAATTAGGTGACCAAACCTCTCCTTAGAGCGAGAACTTTCTAGACATTGCCATATAATGTTATCTAATAATATTATTCAAATAATATGAATTATTGATCGATAATGGGAAATCTTGTGCGATGACAATTATTGAAGCAATGAATAATATAAAATACCAGCCTTGACAATTATTGAATCGATAAAATAAACTATTGAATAGTAACTCTTTGTAATAATTATTGAGTAGTGCCTTCTACGTGAGGATCGATAATTCAACAATATTGTGCAATCACCAGTAATGCTTCTTGTGCGACCCGCAGCGATATTCTTTGTATTTTTAACCATAGGGTATTCAGCGATCTTACTTGGTAACAACTACTGTAGTTATTTTAACCAACTTATATTTATCGTTTTCTTCATCCAGATAAACTTTTCGTTATGGGCCCACATGGTACCTTGCCGTCGTCGAATATTCCCAAACGATCACGATATTCCACGACGAAGCAGAATATTCCCAAACAAAATGAATATTTTATAACCACTTGCTTATTTTGAAATATTTGCGTATTTAACCCTTAACTATCCACATTAATCAAATCAACCCTTACTATTTCAAAATAATAAATAAAGGAAATTCCTTTTTATTTAAAAAAATTTCGAGGGTCTTACAACCTCCCTCCTTATGAAATTTAAGTCCTCGAAATTGGCGTGCGATACACAGTGTTTGAAAAGGTAAAGATACCTCGCTTTCATTTTTCGTTTCCAACTCCAGTCATTTCCTCAATAACATGGTTTCTCTCTGAAACTTTAACTTATGGTATAACCTCGATACATAGGTCATGTTCTTTCCTCTACAAAATCTTGGCGGTACCTCCTCGTGCGTTAAGTCTTGGCTATCTCGATCAGGTTCTAACTTTCGATAGCGTGTTTTGGGTCATCCACATATTTACGTAACATCGATCGTGAAAAGCGTTATGAACAGCGTCGTACTTGGTGGTAAAAGCGAGTCTATAGGCCACGATTCCTATTCGATCGAGAATTTCAAATGGATTAATAAATCGAAGGTTTGAGCTTTCCTCACCTCCACAGATTCTACGCTTTTAAAATAACAACTTCTTGCACCTCCTTCTTCAAATTCATCGGCTCGATTGTGTAGCTTGAGCGACTTTAACTTTATCGATTAAAATCGATTATACTAAGTATATCATCACGTACTACATCGTATATCATCACGTGGGTACCTAGAGTTTTCATCTCCATCTCTATTATTTGTATATTATACGAAATGAGTCTTTGACAATATTGTACTTTCGTGCTTGTATCGATCTTCTACTCAACACGTCGACTACCACGTTAAACTTTTCGGGGATGGCATGGTCGAACATATCTTTGAAATGAGTCTCCTCTTGAGTTCTTGAAGCTCTTTTACCACATTCCTTGCTCCATTTAAATTTTGTATCTCTATGAGTCATTTCGTTAATGGAATAGCGATTGAGAATATCCTTCAGAATCTCAGATAATAACCAACTAAGCCTAGAAAGCTACGATATTTCGATTCTGAAGCTTAGGTTGTTCTCAAATGTGACTCATATCGACCTTGGATAACACGTTACAATGACACCTATCGGTTTACTATCGCTTGCGAATATGGTGTCCCTTACTTTAGAGAATGTCATCTTGATTGCATTCCTGAAAGGAAGTCATGAATAAAGACTTCGGTACCAAATTCTATAGTTGAATTTTTAACTCACGAAAGTTCAATAGGAGCCATTCGATATGAGATTTTAGAAATGAGTTTTTGTCTAAGGGTTCAAAGTCGATACAAAATTTAATATCGAGCTTTGGGAGTAATCGAAAATTCTTGAAATCGTCGGGAAAAAATCAATAACAACAGAATATTATTCAAATCGTGTCTTTATTCAAATCCATAACATGGACTAAGAAAACTTGACATCAAGTAATAAGCGAATGACTTCATGGCTTGATATGAAAATGTTTGACTACAATGGTTTAAGCTGCTTGAGTTCCGAATAACGGGTTGCTAGGAATATGAAAACTATGACCTTACAAAAGCAATCAATTTGGCGTGATGGTAGTTAACCTTAAAATCACATCAAAAACAAATATCTCTATAGAAATAAGGTTAACAAGTAATGTGATAGTGCCAACTGAATCAAGCAAGATTTCTAAACAGCGGATGTAATGAAAGTTTCTCTAACAGAGTCTCCATAAATAAGTCAAAGTCTAATTTCTCAGTAGTCGAGTTCAAGCGTTGGCTGTAAGCAAAGAGATAAAAGAATGGGTAGAACAGAATTGTCTAGTAAAAAGGTATAAACTTGTGAAGAATTTATAATTAACTAACGATGCTAACCCGTTAGGGTTCCTCGTATTTTAATGGGATTCACGACAAAGCGTGTTAGGTTTGTAATATTCATAACTTATGATCAAATTGCATAAATTAAGCGGAGCGTGTAAAATCGAGTTTAAAAATTTACAAACCATATACACCGGATCATCCTTTTATGCATAATTATTAATTTAAGCGAAAAGATAAAGAATAAAATCATACCGCGAAGATCGAGCTTCCTCGGTACAAGTTCACCTCGATCCTTTTCGCGTTCAACTTGAATCCACTGGGTTTGGTTCCTTCCTTTGATCGGCGTTAGCCACCCAAATGTTTGGCCTCTAGAGGTGATCCCACCAAAGAAGAAGAAAATTCAAGAAGAAGGGTATTTGGCTCGAAACCAGTTTTTATCTACATAGAAAAGGATACTCTCCAACAAATTGGAATTATTCGTGCTTTATTAAAATTCGACAACCCATACCACCATAATAAGACTCTCTTATTTATAGATGTGAAACCCATCTTATGATTAAGGAATTGGGTTTTATTTAATTAATTAAATTCTTTTAATTAATTAAGCTCCCTAATCTTATTAGGGATAATTAATTAAACTCCTTTAACTAATTTTTCCTCCCAATCCTATTAGGAATAAATGAGAGTACTTATATTAAATTAATTTTTAAACTCTTTTAGAAATTAAAATAATAATAATTGTAATAATATTAATAAGATTCCTCTTATTAATTTATATTTAATATTTCTAAAATATTAAATAATAAATATTAAGCTATTTAATTTATTCTATCACCATAGATTAAATTAAATATATAACATATTATTACGATTATG